>OX383957.1:28321137-28984637 GCA_947532105.1 Athrips mouffetella
TATAGGGGGTGGCTTCCGCGCCGACCGGGGCTGTCCTGCGGCTGGTTTCACGTTTGGGGCCATCTGCTGCGTCACCGGGGTAAGGGGCGGTGAGCGGGGTTTGGCGGAGGCGGCCGCACCCGCGTATGAGGCGGGGGGCGGGGTAGGTGGCAGCGTCGGTGCGGGGGCCGTCGACGTAGACGGCGGCGGCGTCGTGGTTTGGTCCATGGCTTGCGACGTGGACTGCGGCGACGGGGTGAGCCGGCGGGGCGCCGGTTGCGGAGGGACAGGCCCCCGGCCTCCCCCCTTTCGAGGCGCGGGTCACGCCATGGGACCTGCGGCGGCGGCTTCCAAATTACTTGGCTCTGTGGCTTGGGCTGGATGGCCCAGAGAGGCGGCTGTCGGGGGCCCGCGGTTGCGGGGGGCTTCGACGGGGTGCGGTGAAGCGGTGGCGAGGCGGGCGACTGTGAGGCGCGCTCGTTGGCGTACTCTTCCCGAAGGTAGAAGGCCTGGGCAACATTGCGGGGTGTCCTCGGTCTCTTCTTAACCTTCGCGATGGAGGCGGGGGGAGTCATGTCTCCCTAAAAGGCAGCGTGCTGGGTGTCGCGTCCACACGTAGACAAAGCCTACCCCCGGAGACCGGGGGCAGGTGGGTAGCCGACGGTAAGATACGCGGTAGGTAAATATTGGGCTCCTTACGGCATGTAAGCAGCCCGAATATCCCACGCGAAGGAATAATCTACCGAATGTAGATGAAAATACGCGGACGTGATCTGACCTCCTCGACGCGACAGGCGAGATCCGAGTGAGCATCGTGCTTGCGGGGTTCTTCTCGCTGCAGCGCAGCTGCAGCGGGGAGAGCCTTTCTGGCCTGGGGCCACTGAGGCTGGTCTCAAGTCGACGCCTGCGACTACAGGCGTGTCACGGGGGCGGCCTCCCGAGGGGCCTATGTCCGGTCAAGTCTTCACGCCGCGGCGAGGCAGCCCACCAGGTGATTCCCCGTTGGGGGAGGCCTAGTGAGCGCCTGCGAGCCAGCGGCGGCTTCTCTTCGACGGAGGTGGGCGGGCGCGGTGCGGCGTCGGCACGCTTGCGCGGCGCGCGCGCACTGCGCACGTCGTGGTTGGGGGCTGGTGGTAGGGGCCCACAGTCCTGACTACTCGACGGGGAGTAGTGGACGTGGGCTGCCTGGTGTGGAGGGGAGGGGCCTCAGCATCCTGTCCTCATGCGAGCCAGGATGGAGACACCCTCCGTGACTATCGCCGCCGGGTCGGTGCCTGCCCTCACGGCCTTGAGGACGGAGAGCAGGAGCTCGATGGCGAGGTCGATTTCGTCGGCTGCGTTGCTTGTGGTCGCCCCCGGGTGCTTCACCGTCTTGCCCACGTTTTGTGGGGCGGCGACCGCTTCCTGGGGCGTCTGATTCGGCGTGGGTGTTGCAGCTGTGCTGGGTGGCGCCTTCGACTGCTTCGCCTTCTTCCCGGCAGTGTGCGGGGCGGCGACCGCTTTCGAAGCCGCTGGCTGTGACTGGGTGGGGCCGGCTGCAGTGGCGGCGGCGGCGGCTGGAGTGGCGGAGGCGGTTCCCTTCCTCCTCCTCCTTCCCCTCCTCTTCCTGACCGGCCCACCGGGCTCGTTCGCGGAGGCCATAAGTGACCCCGGCGCGTTCGACTCTCCCGTGGGCTCGGCGACGACCCTGGCCGATGTTGTGGGCTGGGTGGATGTTCGTGGTGCGGTGCCGGCTTTCTTGTTGCGAACCTCGCGGCGCAGGATTGCGCACGCGAGGCTGTTCGCCGGGTGGGCCTTCCCGCAGTTCGCGCAGGTGGCGGGCTCGGTGCGTGGGCGTGGGCACTCCTTCGCCGGGTGCTCCTCGCCGCAGCAGACGCAGGCTTGCCGCCGGTGGCAATTGTGCGAGCTGTGTCGGAACAGCTGGCACCGGTGGCATTGCGGGACTCTCTGCTTCCCACGCCATCCCTCGATCTTCACGCCGGGCACACACAGGAGCTCGCTCACTGCGTAAATGCTCGGGGTGAGGTTTGGCGTGTAAGTAAGCTGGGCGAAGTGGATGCACCCAGGGCGTCCTTGGCGGGCACGGATGGGGCGCACGAATTCTGGCTCGTAACCCAGGCGGCGTAGCTCGGCGACGATGTCCTCCGGGCGTGTATCAGCTGGCAGGCCGCGGATCGCGACCTTCAGCGGCTTCTCGGCTTTGGGCGCGTAGGCGAACCAAGAGAGCCCGGTCTGCCCCTCCAGCGCGGTGAGGTAGCGCTGGTAGACCCGGAACTCAGCTTCGGTTTGCGCCAGAAAGCGCATCCCCTTGCCATAGGGACGCACGTTCGGCGCATGGCCCAGCTGCTCCTTAAGCGCGCGAAGATGGTGGGGCCAGTCGGGGAAGCTGTCCACTACGATGGGCGGTGGCTTCCGCGCCGACCGGGACTGTCCTGCGGCTGGCTGCGTGGTTGGGGCCGTCTGCTGCGTCACCGGGGAAGGGAACGGTGAGCGAGGCTTGGCGGCGGCGGTTACACCCGCATATGAGGCGGGGGGCGGGGGAAGTGGCTGCGACGGTGCGGGGGCCGTCGATGTGGACGGCGGCGGCGTCGTTTGGTCCATCGCTTGGGGCGCGGACTGCGGCGACGGTGTGAGCCGGCGGGGTGCTGGTTGCGGGGTGGGGGGGGAGGCCGGGGGCCTGTCCCTCCTTTCAAGGCGCGGGTCACGCCATGGGACCTGCGTCGGCGGCTTGTATGTGACTAGGCTCTGTGGCGTAGGCTGGATAGCCCAGGGAGGCGGCTGTCGGGGGCCCGCGGTTGCGGGGGGCTTCGTCGGGGTGCGGTGAAGCGGCGGCGAAGCGGGCGACTGTGAGGCGCGCTCGTTGGCGTACTCTTCCCGAAGGTAGAAGGCCTGGGCAACATTGCGGGGTGTCCTCGGTCGCTTTTTGACCTTCGCGATGGAGGCGGGGGGAGTCATGTCTCCCTGAAAGGCAGCGTGCTGGGTGTCGCGTCCACACGTAGACAAAGCCTACCCCCAAGAGGGCTGGGGGCAGGTGGGCAAGTCGTACGCGGTTTGTGGGTATCCGGGCTCCTCACGTCATGTAAACAACCCAGAATACCCACCGCGAGGTAATATCTACCGAATGTGGGTAGTCAGAAAAAGTGCGCGGACTGGATCTGACCTCCTCGACGCGACAGGCGAGATCCGTGAGCATCGTCGCCCCATCGCCCTCTATTTATACCAGTCTGGTCCCCTCCAATGCTGACGCATAGACACGTCGCGCGTTGTTTTAGTCATACGATCAGGTGTTTTTGTCGTTCTACCGTCAATTTTCATATAAAATATGAAAGTGGTTTTCATGTGGAAGAAAGAGACGGAAATATACGCAACAGTGGAGAGGAGGAAACGTTAATTTGTTCATTTAGGTGTTCGTGCCTTCGCTTGAACCATATTTGAGATTACACTCCCGTATCTCAGCCCGTTTCACTCAGATTTCATATCTTGCAGCGCCCTCTGGCGACTATTTTGGTTACTAAGGTCCCCTCCCCACGCCCGTCACAAGCGCCCGTCTGTTCTTTGATCAGTACGCTTTTGTATCTCAGCCGAGTAACACGTGCCTAATGAAATATATTTTTTTTTAAGTTTTCTCGTTCTGTTGTGAATTCCGCTCGGACTTTTAGCCCGGCGACGAGACGCAGCTGCCTCTATTAGGCACCGTCATTACCGAAGTCATTGTAAAATGATTTTTCGTGCAACACTGTAAATTCCGCTCGGACGTTTGGTTCCAGTGACGAGACGCAGCTGCCTCTCTAGGCACCGTCATAACCGTCGTCTCATTGACCGACGTATGTTGCCACATACGGCTGCCTTCCTTAAGCACCGTTATTGTAAATGCCATGCTTTCGTGATACGACGGGTGTCGCTTCACGAGACAACGTGTCGCTTCACGAGATGACGTGTCGCCCCACGAGACGACGCGTGTCGCTTCATTGGCCTGCGTCGTTTCACGTGACGACGCGGGGCCCGGCGTCGTCTCACGAGACGACGCGTGTCGGCTCATGACACGACAAGGAATAGTGGCCAGTTTTGAAACTAATCTTACAAGCCGATCATCATCATTGCCCTGGCTTTGTTCTAGGCGACCTATTCTAGATGATTTGACAATAGCACTGGTATTCTCAAAGAGCGACTGCTATCAGACCTCTGCAACTCAGAGGGAAGGTAAACCAAATCAAAACCTAGACAAGGTTTTATAAGGCTAGTGGCCAGCCTGGATGTCAGAGCCCCAAGCCTTCAAATGGCCTCTGACTTGGCTTAATTACTATCATTGACAGGCCGGGATCAACGGCTTAACGCGCCACCCAAAGCACGGAAACGCTCTAGTCGTTGTGCCACTATAATCTAGCTATAGCGATCTCCCGTCCGGGTTCTGAGCACGGCCCACATTGCTTAACTTTCTTGATCAGAAAGAAAGAGTAACTACCACTCGAGATAGTACAAGGATTTTCAAGTCACGTAACTAAACTAGTACAGTCCTATTTGTCTAATCGCAGTTTCAGCGTACACATTGGCGACTCTCACTCGTCTCGCAGGGTCATCCCTGCCGGTGTACCACAGGGTTCTGTTCTCGGGCCTTTGCTCTTTTTAATTTTTATCAATGACGTCCCTATACAGCCCCGAACAGGACTTGCGTGCTATGCCGATGACACAGCCTCATATACATCGTCTAGTGACATTGATCTTATAATTGGCAGGCTGCAACTATCTATTGAGGCTCTTCAGTCATATTTTAATCGATGGAAGTTAAAACTCAATGAGAGTAAGACAGAAGCCATCCTTTTCACCCGCAAACGTGAATTGCCAAAAAGACAAATTCGTATCGCTGGATATCGTATTCCATGGAGCAAGCACGTGAAATATTTAGGCGTTACTCTTGATTCCAAACTAAATTGGACTCAGCATGTAATTAATATACGCACTAAAGGTTTCAAAGCCTTAAGTGCTTTACATCCTCTCATTAATCGCCGTGCCAAGTTGAGTCAAAAGACTAAACTCAAGATTTACATGAGTCTAGTGAGACCCTGTATTACCTACGCCTGCCCCGCGTGGAGCAGTACATGTGACTCAAATTATACTAAGTTACAAGTGGTCCAGAATAAAGCCTTGAAATCCGCGTATAATACCCCTTTTAGGACGAATCTTACTGCCTTACATGAAAGAATAAAATTACCCTTATTAAAAACATTTATTTTACAGCAGTCGAAAAAATTCTACTTTTCAAATTCAGAACATAAAAATAATCTGGTTTCTGCGATTGGTAAAAGCCGCTTAAAAGACTTACCGTATAAAAATAAATATAACAGGTATCGATTACCCCACCACTACATCCTAAACGACTGACAGTCGACTCTGTTATCGCTTCGCTGGGCGCTGCTCGCGATTACGAACTACCCTCGCGTTATTTTAATTACGTGCCTAAATAATGTATTATATCGATATTAAATGTAAATTGTGGCTAAGATTTGCATATTTTGATATTAGTGTTCTAAAATTTTGTTAATTAAGTGTATTAAATAACCCAATTTAGATGACATAAGTTTGTAAGAGGTGTGCTAACCTGTCAAACTAAAAGTGTACCTTGTTGTTTAATTCTAGGATTTGTAACACTGGATTTAAACGGTATGTATTTTATTGAATATAATAAAGAATTTATCAAACAAACAAACAAACAAACTCGACCATGAGCGCATCTCTTACATGTTAGTTACAGAACATGGCAAGTACTTCCACAGTAATTATGGACGGTCTGCAGTCTAAGTGGCCTATGCATGTTGCCTCAATCAATGATCTTTGTCGCCCAACACAAAACTTGTTGTCAGCTAATGGTCATCCTTTCATTTTGAGATTTATAATCAAAACAGACCAGGGCGCTAAGCTATTCTCTCTTCAAACAAAATCATTTGTTTTGATGACTTGGACTTGTGAGAGGTCAGATTACCCGGTGTTCTTAAAATTGAGAGAACTTTATGTAGTTAATAGCATCAGACGTTACCTTGCGAAATTCCATTATAACAATTTATGGAAAATATGTAGCAACCTCCAAAATAGATGCCATGCACTCACTTTTTGCCGCTTGCTTGTCCGCAAATAAATGTGTAGGCAACAAACAAACAACAACACGACAAGGGAGGTAATCAAAATTATTAAAAAGTCACTTCGTAACCTCAAAATTAAGAAGATATTTTGTTGCCTCAAAGGACGTTGTATCCAGAGTAGCACAGTGTGGCGCTTCAAAGCCGACACGGTTCATACTTAAACCACACACTGTTTATCCGTATGAGAGTTGAAAAACAAAATATTCTTAGCCACTTGCGCCGAAGTAATTGTAACGTATCCTCCCTTCATTCCTTTGTTCTTACAGACAAGCGAAAATTTAAAGTCTTATACGTGGCTTACAGAACGATTCCTCGACAAGTTGGGACATAAGTACTAATAATAAAATATGAATTTCCTTATCCCACCACAAAATTATATCTTTGCTTGCATGGCCATAACGATTGATGTTAATAGTTTGTGAATAATAATAACACAGCACACCTACCTTGGGAAGTACATTCCCACTTTCTTCTGGTAGATAGAATGAGAGGGGGGGGGGGGGGGGGCAATAAAAACTACCAGTCCAACAAGGACAGCCTCACTCTCAGCGAGGGGAAGAAACGGTTTCACCTATCCACTCCCCGTCTAAGTGAATTTCTGTAAAGTGAAACTTACAATTTTATTCACAGCTGCAGCATGATGACAATAGCTACACAAAATACTTATTCATTATTCACGTCCAATTTATTTTAAAACTACTTAAACGTTAAAACGTTTCTTTCTTTATTGTCCACAAACGCTTACATACAAACACAGTAAGTGTTTATTACAGCGCGTTCAGGAAAAGTCTGTCTATGACGGTTATTTTCTGCGCTTGGGTGACAGGCGGAGAGCCAATGAACGATCCGCTCGCCCCCGCGACTCTTGACTGCGCATTAACAGTCACAGACGGAGTTATTTTGCACGCAGTATACAAAGACGAGTTTAGCTAATAAATCTGAGTTCTGCCATTTTTCCTAAGCTTGCTTGTTGCGTGATAGCCAGTAAGCGTATCAACACTTTCTAGTCAAAGCAGGACAACCCTGACATCAAAAGATTTTGGCCTCTGAGATGATTAAGTCTCCACTAACCAAGAAGACAACTGCGAACTTCCGAAGCACAAAAAACGCTATAGCTGCCGCAGTTAACCATACCCAGAACTTATGTTGCGTAACTTTCTTTATTTGTAAGGAAAATTCATCTAAGCTATAACCGTTTCTGTGAATATGATGCTATTATTCACGAGTCGCAAGATTAAATAATATTGCACTTAAAGACTAAGACAAGTACACGCACCTTTAGCTTCTCTTGTCAAAAAAGCTTCTTAACCATCGTTTTGTGCTTACAAAAACAGTATTAAATTATCCGATGCCAGGATCTAGTAGGTACTTTCTTCACCAAATTTTGGGCATTTGACGAAGGCTTTTTCCAGCAAGTAAATAATGAACATACAACTAAAATGTGTTGTTCTTTCGAGCCGATTCTGGCGTGATACGTTTAGGCATACTTTATTGAGCAAACAAAATACTCCACCACACATGACAGGCAGCCAGCACATCGGTGGTATCGTAAAGGTCATCGTGTAAGAAAAAGTAGGTAACTTTCGCCAATATAGACCTTTTGGACCCTATTAACTAAGCTACATGCTTAAGATAGGTAACCAACATGTTTACAGCTGGATTTGTGATACCCTTAATTGCATATTACCTATAGTAAGCTAAGCGTCAAATCATTGCTATTGAGTAAGCAGATGCAATCAAGTAGGCAGCAGTAACTTGTTTACTTCTTGCTTGTATGAGTTTTCAGATCCAAAAGATGATGTCGTAGATCGAGGATCTCTTGCAGATGCCTCAGTCAACCTTACCCAGACTTATGTATTTGCTAACATTAATCAATAGCTATATTTCCCAGATGATGCTCACATCCTAAGTGCAACCAACCGTACAAAGGGGAAACACTAATAATATCAGGTCTATCTGATAGCTATCACGACCCGCTAAAAGTATTTGAATTCGGCCTGTTAGAATTTACAAATTATTGTTAAATCTGCAATAATGTTCATATTTAATTTAAACTTTGCTTCGGTTGCTCTGGAGTTTAGTTGTTCTGTAGTTTTGTAGTTCAGTAGCCTTTTTGCATTGTCATAAATGCACTTTTTCAGTTTGATTGTTTTCCGCTGTAAAGTAAAAAGATTTCTTGAACAGTCCAAAAAATTCTTTATTCCGCTACAGAGTTAGTTTCGAAAAACAATTTTTGATCGGTTTGCTATAGTTTGCTTTCTTATAACAGCAACAGCTTGTTCTGATGAACTTGTGGTAAGATCAAGGTTACCCGTATTTTGTTGGTATCCCAAAAATCACAATACTCTAGTTCCAACTTGTATGCACCAACAATGAAGACTTCGACACCTTTTGCATTAAGGCCTTTGTTGTAAATTAAAAAAAAAAAAAAACATCAATAATAGTTTAACATAAATAACTTTTCACTATATTTTTATCGTGGTTTGATGGTTTTTACAAAAATCCTTGTTACCTTTAAGCATTCTAGAATACTTTTGTAAGTACAATGACATAGTGAAATAGTAGTTTTGGATCCCTAACTATCTCAACTCTCGACGAATCTTCTGCTCTTTTAGCATGATAAGACTATTAAAACAGGAAGTCACCTCGGTAAATTGAAATTGTTTTGTTATATTCTGCATATGGACTAGACCAGCCAGTTTTCAACATCGCTATAACACCTGGTTGCTGTATTGGATTTTATCTTTGGAATTGGTTGGTTGGTTGGACATAACAAAATAAAAATTCAACATCCAAATAATTAAAATAAATCGATCGATCATTTTGTTAAGCCGTTTTGTTCCTTCTCATATTAAGATGAGATCAACACGACATCACTTGCGATTTTCATTCATTTTGTAAGTGGACCTCACCTTGTTTATACTCAGTATTTGCTGAGTACCTAGAAGAGCGTCATTCGACAATTAGAATATTCACACGGCTCCCACTGCAGACTACTTCAATTTATGGATATAGACCCAAATTTTTATTTTCGCACCTTGAAGGCTTTTCGTATCCATTGTTATACGCTTGGAATTTCCTGTCACTGTTATTTGGAGTTTATAGATTTACCTAAGAATTTTGTATTTGTTATACTTTGGGCATTTCCTATAACTGTCGTTGCTTAATTTATATATTTACCTTACCAGATGTCCCTGAGAAATAACTCGTATTGTACTCATTTCACGAATTCAATGAGGTGTTCTAGCCATTAGCGCTGGGCGCGAATAATCTAACGAATACCGTCTAGAGCACTAACCACCGCAAACAAGTCGGATGCTCAGACTGGTTGTAATGTGCAGGCGATACCTAAGTAACTTTTACAAGTTGTGAGTCCAAAAGTTTAATTTTCCATAAAATAAACAATCAAAGAGCTGTCGTAAGAGAAATTACATATACTGCATATTTACATACTAAACTGTAATATACTATTTTTCAATCACGCATTGTAGTTAATAAGATAAACGAGCCCTACTCATCGTCGCAAAGCGTCTGGTGTAGTGACTGATTACTGAACGCAGGAAAACTTTGAGCATTGATGAGAGATTCAACTACTTCCAAGAAAGATTTGACAGGTCAACAGATTTATTTGTTAGCATCCTCTCAAATTGCCTGCAGTTTTTCAATATTTGCTGTTTGTAATCTTACAATTATTCGAAATTATCTATACCATTTATTATCATTAGTATTAAAAATAAAAAATAAAGTATTGCAACCGTGTGCAACGCTAGAAAATCTAATTTAGATTTTCTTTTACTAATTTTTTTCGTGAGTCCTATTTATTATGAAGAAAGTTTCGACAAGACTGTTTGATTAAATTTAAAAATACTAATTTAAAATCCCTAAATTAACTCTGTTATAAATTACGCATTAAAGACAAATTTTACTAAATGAGACAGGTCACAGTACGCCCGCCAAAGCGCCGTCAGAAGTTAAACACGTCTCAAATATGGTTCAAGCGAAGGCACGAACACCTAAATAGAACCGTTTTTCCCCCGAAGGGTAAAAAACGGATATTTAGGTTTCTGCCGAAGCTTGAACCATACCTGAAGGCCTTGCCGGCTTAATTTAAAGGTACTGATCAAAGAACAGACGGGCGCTTGTGACGGGCGTGGGGAGGGGACCTTAGTAACCAAAATAGTCGCCAGAGGGCGCTGCAAGATATGAAATCTGAGTGAAACGGGCTGAGATACGGGAGTGTAATCTCAAATATGGTTCAAGCTTCGGCAGAAACCTAAATATCCGTTTTTTACCCTTCGGGGGAAAAACGGTTCTATTAAATATAGTTCCAGTCCTACTATGTCGTATTATTTCTTGTTGTTCCAATACGCCCAGTCTCAAGCCTTTATTACAAGTGTGAAGAATATTGTATGAATGTCCGTCTGGCAAGTGATGGTTTGAATCTAATAAGTGTTTTGCAAAATGTGATCTCTCCGGACGGCCATTCCTGTACGCAGAAATGTGTTCTTTATAACGTACATCAAAACTACGGCCAGTTTGACCAACGTATACCCCGTTACATTCGTTACAAGTTAATTTATACACCCCTGACCTCCTGCCAACCTCAGTCTTTTCTTTACCATTGCAAACAGTCCGGCGGATAGTGTTGTTAGTTTTGAACGCCACGTGAACGTCGTTTCTCATCAAGATTCTGTTGACCTTTTCTGATATTCTACCTGCATAAACCATGCTTGACTTATAGTGATGAATAACGCGTTCACGTGGCACCGCATATAGAAGGCCCATCACCAGTTGATTATTCTTTTTCTTAATTAAAGAATCCACCATTCGCCGGTCGTAACCATTTGCAACAGCTATTGCATAGATAGTATGCAATTCCTTGTTATAAGCACGAGTTGACAAAGGATAATTTAACAGTCTATTAACATAAGAATGGAAAGCTGCTAGTTTGTGTTGCCAAGGGTGACAGGAGGCCGCAGGGATAACTACATCAGTGTGTGTTGGTTTCCTATAGATTTGGAAAGCATGTTGACAATGTTCCCGTGTAATCGTCAAGTCTAAGAAGTTGATGGAGTTATTCTCCTCTAGTTCCAACTTAAACTTGATTTTCGGATGACATTTATTTAAATCCTCAACAAAAACATCTAAAGATTGTCTCGTACCCGTCCAGCATATGAGTATGTCATCAACATATCTGTAGTAATAAAGGATGTTACTATTGCCCACAATGTGCCTATTCTCATAATTATCCATAAAGATCTCCGCCATCAATGGTGATAACGGAGAACCCATGGCCAACCCCTCCCTCTGCTTATAAAACCGACCATTAAACCTAAAGTAATTTTGTTGCATGCAAATTGTAGTTAAATGTATAATTTCGTTTACTTCCTCTGGATGCAGACGCCGCCTATTAAGAATATCTAATAAAATTTGTAGGCTTTCTTGGTATGGTACGTTAGTAAACAAACTGTCTACATCCAGAGATAGCAAAAAGCAGTCAGTTGGTAAAGTAACATCCTTTATTTTTCCAATCAAATCCAGGGAATTCTGGAGGCTGTATTTTGGACCAAAATTAACACAAAAGCAGGTGGAGGAAATAGCAGTGGATGCAGAGGTTGCATGTGCTATTAACCGTAAAGATAATTTGGTTAAGGGTGAGATTGCTAGTGAGTTAAGGAAGGTAAACATAACAAACAATACTGTTGGACCCGAGATACGAACGGTGAGGTCGTTACAACACAAAATTACTAGTAACGACTTGATTATAACAAAAGCCGATAAAGGCAATAGTATAGTTATTCTGAAACGTGATGATTATAATGAAAAAGTTGGGAACATTATTCAAAGTGATGATTTCACGGTTCTACGCTCGGACCCAACGATGCGGTACAACACGGAAGTAAAGTCAGCAATAGAGAATTCAAATTATCTATTTCAAAATGAAAGTTCATCCAGGCAGATTGCCCCGATGAACCCACAAGCTCCTGTGCTGTACGGCTTACCTAAGATCCATAAAGACAATGTTCCTGTTCGTCCAGTAGTTTCGTATATTGGTTGCCCAGCATATGAGTTAGCAAGAAGATTAAACGCTATTATCAAAGAGAAAACTTTATTTTCTCCAAAATACAGCCTCCAGAATTCCCTGGATTTGATTGGAAAAATAAAGGATGTTACTTTACCAACTGACTGCTTTTTGCTATCTCTGGATGTAGACAGTTTGTTTACTAACGTACCATACCAAGAAAGCCTACAAATTTTATTAGATATTCTTAATAGGCGGCGTCTGCATCCAGAGGAAGTAAACGAAATTATACATTTAACTACAATTTGCATGCAACAAAATTACTTTAGGTTTAATGGTCGGTTTTATAAGCAGAGGGAGGGGTTGGCCATGGGTTCTCCGTTATCACCATTGATGGCGGAGATCTTTATGGATAATTATGAGAATAGGCACATTGTGGGCAATAGTAACATCCTTTATTACTACAGATATGTTGATGACATACTCATATGCTGGACGGGTACGAGACAATCTTTAGATGTTTTTGTTGAGGATTTAAATAAATGTCATCCGAAAATCAAGTTTAAGTTGGAACTAGAGGAGAATAACTCCATCAACTTCTTAGACTTGACGATTACACGGGAACATTGTCAACATGCTTTCCAAATCTATAGGAAACCAACACACACTGATGTAGTTATCCCTGCGGCCTCCTGTCACCCTTGGCAACACAAACTAGCAGCTTTCCATTCTTATGTTAATAGACTGTTAAATTATCCTTTGTCAACTCGTGCTTATAACAAGGAATTGCATACTATCTATGCAATAGCTGTTGCAAATGGTTACGACCGGCGAATGGTGGATTCTTTAATTAAGAAAAAGAATAATCAACTGGTGATGGGCCTTCTATATGCGGTGCCACGTGAACGCGTTATTCATCACTATAAGTCAAGCATGGTTTATGCAGGTAGAATATCAGAAAAGGTCAACAGAATCTTGATGAGAAACGACGTTCACGTGGCGTTCAAAACTAACAACACTATCCGCCGGACTGTTTGCAATGGTAAAGAAAAGACTGAGGTTGGCAGGAGGTCAGGGGTGTATAAATTAACTTGTAACGAATGTAACGGGGTATACGTTGGTCAAACTGGCCGTAGTTTTGATGTACGTTATAAAGAACACATTTCTGCGTACAGGAATGGCCGTCCGGAGAGATCACATTTTGCAAAACACTTATTAGATTCAAACCATCACTTGCCAGACGGACATTCATACAATATTCTTCACACTTGTAATAAAGGCTTGAGACTGGGCGTATTGGAACAACAAGAAATAATACGACATAGTAGGACTGGAACTATATTTAATGAACAAATTAACGTTTCCTCCTCTCCACTGTTGCGTATATTTCCGTCTCTTTCTTCCACATGAAAACCACTTTCATATTTTATATGAAAATTGACGGTAGAACGACAAAAACACCTGATCGTATGACTAAAACAACGCGCGACGTGTCTATGCGTCAGCATTGGAGGGGACCAGACTGGTATAAATAGAGGGCGATGGGGCGACGATGCTCACTCGGTGTTTGGCACTGGTCGGTCTAACATCTCCTGAGGATGCCTCGTGTAGAGGCGAAACACGTGTAGAGTGTTTTTGGGTGGTTGCTGTGTTGCAGTTGCCTGCGCATGCGCATTTATTTGCGGGCGGGCGGGCGGTGCACAGTGAGTACATAGCATCCATCATTGTTGCGGAAGGTGGCTATATATTTGTTTCATTTCTTTGAGATGGACTTCCGCAAAGTAACGCCTGATTCTATTAACTAAAGGAATAAGATGCCACCAAAGTAAGCTGTTTTTACAAAATTTTGTTTGAGATGTATCTCATGAACAATAATAGCTTAGACAGTGAAAATTTTCACAGATTATGTATATTTGTTGCCGCTATACAACAAAAATAAAAAATATAAAAAGTAATAAATTAAGGGGGGCTCCCATACTAAAGACCTATTTTTTTAGGCGAATTTTGTTTTAGCACTATCTTATTAAAAAACGGGAACACTTACAAACGTCAAAATTGGTAAGTTTATAGTGCTTAAGCTATTAAATAACAACAAATAATAAAATCTGGCCAAGCGCGTGTCGGACTCAAAAAATCTAGCACAGTATCTTACTGAAATTTCAACTAATACAATTATGATTATGTGTCGGTGCGGAGCCCTCGGAGCGCGAGTCCGACTCGCACTTGGCCGGTTTTTTTAATAAACTTTTTCTTAAAACAATAATAAAAGAAGTAATATTATCTTAAGAGGATACGAAATTTATCTCATCAAACTAGATGGCACTAGAGGGCAGAATTCGTAATTATAATAACGATTATTTTTATAATTTGAAATAAAAAAACTAGCATCCGCGAGTTTGTTAGGCAATTTTTTTTTGTCTTTTGCAAACGCCTTGAATCGTCACATGGGTAGTTAAAAAGTAAAATAAATAACTAGCTTAATATCAAAGATTTTGGAAACTACGCCAGGGGGCGTTTATAGATATGCCATATACTCGGCAAAAGCGTGCCACGTAAAAGTAAAAGTGAACATGACCATGGCGGTGTTTAGTAGTGCTGTCTAACTTGTCATCGATATTTTATCGATATGCGGACTGGCAGACGACGTCGGAGACGTACAAGTAGACTTCTTTAAGTCATAGATAGATAGATTACTGATAGACAGCTTACTCGCCACGCCATCAGTTCTTTTATCTCCTAGTACTGTAACTCTAGCCCGTACGCGTATTGAAATAAGAACGGTACGGTCAACCGCTCGTCGGTAGAAACTTTTTCAACTTTATTACCACGCCATAAGGTCCAAAAGTTTTTCTACTGACGTGCTGTCAAGTGTACAAAGTTCAATGTGTCAAGCTTGAAGTGCTCTTGACTGTACAGTTACATAATTAAAATTAGAGGCGACTAAAGGCTTATTAATCGAAGGATGGGCAGTAGCATCTTTCTGTTTATTTTACCATCTTACATACTGCGGTCACCAACAACAGCAATCGCAAGCCGCAACGCTAACAAGCGTGGTGACTAGGACAAAGAACCATGCGTTTTTTTTAAATATTTTTTCTAAAAGTTTAGATTTATTGAACAGCATTATATGAGAATGTAAAAATATTGTTACGAGCTAGCGGTTCGGGATTGGAGTGAAACGCCAATGTAGGATTTTCCGTTTATTTAGGAGTTATTTACAATCTGAGCTTCTTATATACACGTCACTGAGTTCGCCCTCTGAGCCACTTCCACGGTCTTCCCTCCTTGCACTCTACCCTCAGGTATCTCGTTTACGGAGTTTTCCCTCCGAGCACTCCTCGCTCTAAGACCTCTTTAACGGAGTCTACCCTCCTAGCACTCCTCCCTCTGGGACCTCTTCTACGAAGTCTTCCCCTCCCAGTACTTTTCCTCCGGGACCTCTTTTGCGTACTCTTCCCTCCGAGCACTCTTCCCTCCGGGACCTCTTCCTCCGGCACCTCTTCCACAGAGTCTTCCCTCTGTACCCTTTTGAGTTACCTCTGAGGTTTCCTCTTCCTTAGGACTTCCTTCTTTTCCTTGTTCCTCACTTTAGATCGCTTTCCACTGAACTACTGTGTAGCTGCTCGGCGGCCCGGCTTATATACCCGTGCTACTCGTTCCCGAACATTCTAGACTCATTTTTGAATTTAGGTTTTTGTTAGATTTTTCTAGTAATTGGCTCTCTTTCTTCAACTATCTATTTCCTTTCTTCTAGAATGATCTAAACAAATTAAAAATGATAAAACATTCAAACGTACCTCGAACCTGCGACCATCGGGTTGGTAGTCGAACGCCCTATCCCCTGGACCACGCGGCTCTTAGCGGACTTGTCGAAATTTTGATACAGTTCTTTTTGACAGCCGGTGATCTGACGTAATGCTCGGCTCGTGACAATATTGTATTATCGATATCAGCTGTGCTTGATTACATCACTACGTGTTTACATTGTCTGTATGTAAACATTTTGTAGTGAAATAAAGACGATAGCAGCTTACATAAAATAAATAGAAATTAGTTTACGTTATGGTTGAATAGTACTTCATAAAAAAATTTATGGGACAGATATGAGAAATAGTGGTTAAAAAGGGAAATAACCAGCGACTTACTTGCGCGTAGATAATTGTAGATGGTTCTTGATTTTCATTTCACTACACAACAGAATAGAACACTTTGGCATCCTGCCGAAGCCTAAATAAAGTAATGTATTTATAAAACCATTTCTTAACTGAAATCTTTGTTTACAAAGCAATAAGTTTGTCGAACACGTTCAAGAATTTGACAGCCCACGTACTGAAATATATTGAATACCAGTATGGCGGACCGGCGACAAAGCGTTTTCGGAAAAAGAAGTTTCGGTACTGATAAAGTATTGTTGTACTTTTCCAACCTTTCTAAACAAAGATTAGTTAGAAAGAAATAGCATAAGCTTTATCAGTTCAGTTTTCCATAGACAATAGCTTCAGGTTCTTTAGAAGCGCAGCGTTTTTCTTACGTCAATGCTTAATATTAAGTGAAATATAATTGAGAAATACTCTTGTCAATTCTGGCATAAAAAAGCTTACTAAATACCAAAGTTTACCTACCATCTTAATTTTGATTAATCAATTTACATTTCAAAATATTTATTCAATCGTAATGGTAGCGGTGCTAGCTAATAAAGTTTTATAGTCAAAATAAAAACACTTTTCTCCGCGTCTGTACAAATAAAAAAAATTACAATGTACCGAGTTGACCGATGCAAAAAAGCACTTGGTCAACTCGGTACAGTGTACCGAGTTCGAGTGTACCGAGTTGACTAAAGAGCCCCGTGCTAAGCGATTTCAGTACTGTTAATTGCAATGACCGATCAATGTTATAATATGTTAAAGACACCTTACTAGTGTATAAAAATAATAGTTGACACTCTAGGTTTGCAGCTTGTATTCATACCAATATAAACATGTACTTTTTTGAGTTAACCATCTGTTGTCAAAATAAAATAAACTAAAAAAACAAATATTACCTATGGCACTCCGCACATGAACCACTTTCCCCAGGTCAAAAAGAAAAAAAAATTGGCTTTCTTATTCAAACCTTACACCATCGATACTGGAATTTGTATGGGACGACCAAAAATTTCCTCAATTTTGACAAACTGGTCAAGCGCAAGATGGAGTCAACAAAATTTCAGCCCATTACTTAGTTCAGTGTTCAAACCTATACAATCAATTCTATTCGAATATTATTACAGACCTGCACTCGCACTAGGCCGGTTTTTTTTTGTCAAATTTTAGGAAATTTACACTTGATGCCGATAGGACAGCAAACCGCATTGCCCACCCTGTGAACCAAAACGGAATGTTTCTTGTCCTTGTAATTTTACTGACTCTATGCACCCTTCAAACCGAATGAAACAGACAAAGGACTTCCCCAGACAAACTTTGCAAAAAGTAGGCAGTATCAAGAAAAGGTAACTCCGATATTATGTCAGAGTAGCCTAAAATTACCGAGAAAATTAGACACACATTTTTTTAGCAGTCCAAAATCAACCTTTTGGGAGAAATTTTACCTCTAAAGCTAAAGTACTGAAAAGTGACTTCCTCTAACTTCTTTTATGAAATTTTTTCATATTGGATATATCTTTGATTTTTTATGTGCATGTTGGATATATGAAAACATGAAAATATAATAAACACGTGTTTTTATAGAGCGGTTCTGACTCATGCCTTCTTTATAATTTTTTTTTGTGAAATGTAAATTTTCGAGGCTGTGTTTTTAGGTACCTAAGTAGTTTTTTTCATGTTCGCAAACATAATCAAACTTGCACATTTAAAAACGAAAAACTGCTAGATTTTTTTACTGTGGAAGTTAGAGGTTTTGTGACTACTTAATACTTTGGAGGTAAGTTTCTCCCAATAGATTTTTGGGCAGCTAAAAAAAATACGTCTCTGTTATTTTAGGCTACTCTTAAACATTATCCAAAATTGGGTACCTTTCTTTGTAAGTATGTTGTGCGGTGTGCCCTATCAACCCTCGAAATTCGACCCTTTGACTAATTCGATCAACACGGAGTATGAGGCACGGAGGCAGATTTTATAGTACAGTGGATTTCGGATATAACGACGATAAAGGGACCACTCTAATTTCGTCGTTATATCCGGAAGTCGCTACAGGCAATGGTAAAGAAATACAGACTAAGATGCTACTCAGAACATCACTTTGAAACTAAACTATAAATTTTCAAAACGTACACACTGACCTACCTTCCTAGCTAACATCTACAAAGAAAAAGTAAAGGTCACCATAGTTTCTGACCATCTGTGTGGATGTAAACAAAAGATAAGAAATCTCGTTGTGTCCTCAGCGGCCGATTCTGGTCGCAATATCTGCAAGGGATACGTGTTAACGGAATACGTGAAACTGAGAAAATAGTTTGTTCAGAATCGAGAGTAGAATCAATTTAACGTTTTTTTGATAGGGGTAATTTTTTTTATTATTTAAAATTTTCCCGCTTCTGTTCTAAATATTTCTGTGGATACGCGCGCTGGCGGGGCGCGGCGCCACGCGGATTATGAGCGGTTAGGAGGGGAGGAAAGCGTGCGTGGCGGGCGGGCGCGGAGCGCGCGGACTAGAACAACGAAGTAACTAGAACGATAAGGAAACTTTAAAATAACAATATCTAGAAAAAAAAAAACTTTCTTAATTTTTTTTTACGGGAATGGACTTATTTTAATAAAAATCAGTTAGGGTGTATGAGGGTTTCGCTTATTCCATTAACACGATGTATATGAAGTTGTTACAAATGGTTCATTAAAAACAGTCGCTGCACCCGAACTCGACGTCACATCCAAAGTATTCAAGGGACTTATATTTAATGTTGCTATAACCAAATGAACGCTACAACCAAGTACTAACAGCAACATGGTAAGTAGATCGGCACAAAGCAGTAACTTCTAGAATATATTTAACCTACATTTTTGTTTCTGCGAGACGATGTTATTAGATTTAGACAAATGTAACGCATAAGGAATATTAAGTACCCGACGAGACAAGAGATGATGTAGCTAGGTTTGAAAGGTACAACAACGGCGCGACAGCTTGTATTTGCGTACGTACGGAATTTTAATAAAAATTATGGTATTCACACTCAGGATAGAAAACCCTTATAAGATCATTTTGTTGTCAATCTGTAAAGAGCCTTTTTCTCACGAATGAAAAACTGTATTAAGGTGATCCGTTTTCCATACAAAAATTCAAATGACTTGCATTCTTACGCGGGACATAAAATTCTGTTGAAAAACGAACGAATACTGCTATTTTTAGTTAAATTTTTCGCTAAGTAATACAAAAATACAGCTAATGTACTGAAAGTACTATTTTTGTTAGCAATTTTTGGTTCAATATTACGATTGTGGGCGTGCTGTCAAAACTGTACGGTTGTGCTTTGTGTGCATGTGTGAGTGATCGTACTCACGTAAACACGGACTGACGAGAGTAATTGACTTTAGTGGACATATGGAGATATTTTTCTTATCGAAATTGTTGTGAGGCGTTGAAGTTGCACGATGAAATTTACGCGAATCAACTTTTTGCACATATATGGTTGATACTTATTGCATTAAAAAATAAAACCTTATATTTGCAGCCGTGGCTCCATCTAGTTGCGTTCGGGTCTAAGATGGCCGTCACAGATCACCTTAAGTTGAAATTATAATCTAATACTTTCAAAAGACTCTTGGAGGTGTAAAAAATTCAAGCTTCTTAGTCGTGAAAGTTTTATTCTCTGAAAGTTGTTTAGTTACGTTGACTGATCATGCCCTTTCAGTTTAATATGTATATATGTTTGTAATAGGTTTCTTGAAAACGGCTATAATAATTTTGATAAACTTTACCTACTGTACGGTGGTTTTAGAGGGCGAAAAATTAATCTAGTCAAGAATTCGTTTTCGCCATTTTTTAATGTTTTCTTGAAAATAGCGCGATTCAGAAACGCTACAGCGCCGTCGTTTTTTAAAAACGACGGGTTTGGTAAAAATTATACAGAGCAAAACTTGGTCGGCCAGGTACTCTTATATTATTAGCCACAAGCTGGGGTACCCGGCTACGCTCAGGCAGTTGATATGAGATTATGTGGTTATTGGAATAAAAGACTAATCTTTCCACAATGTTTCAGAATAGTCCACAACATTCGAGACGGTTCTGGAATGTTTCACAATAATCTGCGATCTTCTCGAACATTCCAGACTATTGACAGAATGTTCTAGAACGTTCGAACCCACGACATATCTTGTTTTATATACCCTTGTCAAAAGGTAGCTCCACTCATACAAAAAAGGCTTAGAATGGTCCACAATATTCCAGGATACTCCACAACATTAGAGTGTTCTGGAATGTTCTACAATGATCTGGGATGTTCCCGAACATTCCAGAATGTTGTGGAATGCTCTCGAATGTTCTGGACTCTTCTAGAAATTTCTAGAGGGTGAAACTTCCAGCCCTTATATCTTCAAAAGCACGCCCTCCACGTAAAATGGGAACCTTCTTCATGGATGGTAGATAGAGGGCTACCACACAATATAACTCCCTTGATCGTACCGGGACTCATTTCCGAGTTTTAGCGGCACGCACATTGTACGCTTTCTTTTATAATTGATATTGATTAGGCCTCCCCTTCTTTCCATCGACTGGTCTCTTGTTGTCAGTCTTTACAGAAGGCATCGAGTTCAACGCGCTATCTTCGGCGTGGTCGGCCTCGATGCCATCTTTCTCTCGGCGGTAGTAAGATTAGTAACATTGCGGACTTGAACCAGAGCACACCCAGGGTGCGTACTCCGAAGTTTTATCGGAGCTCCGATATTATCAGATTGACAACAACAATTACGTTCAGAAATTTACTTTGTATGGGAATTTCTTTGTTAAAGGCCGAACCGTAGACTAATTCACTTCGGAGTACGGCACCCGGACACTACATACGTCGAGCGCGAATTTGAAATTGGAAGGTCGCATAGGCTCGCATATTTAGTACAAAAGACCCTCAAAAGGACCACGAGAAACTCGCGGGCGGGTGCGCGCTGGTAGCGGGGTAGATTTCAAGGGGAGCGGAGAGTGTCCGTTCTGTATGATCTATTCTCAGCGCAGCGAGGTTCAAATCTCTTTGCTACTATTACTTTATTCTGTGCCCAGAGTTGGCGTGCGCCATACGTATGTATGTGGCCAGCTTAGTCACTTTAGGTAAGTTTTAGGAACAACTTTGAGAATTTTTACCGACTTAATTTCCTAAACACCGAGTACTCTGAATTGCGGTGGTTTTTTGCATGAGAGCAATTTCCAGTTTTTCATCAAATATCGAAGCGAATAGAAAAACACGTACAGGCAACTATACACCAGCGAAAACACTTGCCCTGCGAATGTCAGCACTATTGCTAAAACTTACTTGCAATCTCAGAAAAATAAGGATTATAAAAGTAGGATTAAATAAATAATTCGTCACAAGTTAGGGATGTGTGACGTAAAGTCATAATAAATTATATAATCCTGTTATCTTTTTAAATGCAATGAAGGTGTCGTTCTATTAATTTGGTAGGGTTATTTTTAGTGTTTCATAATCATCGATGATGATGTGACATTGCATAGCAAAGGAGATGTGACATAGCAAAATAAATTATAGATAAACCGCCTAAATGAGTCCTCGCCCGCGGGGTACAGGGGCGCGGGGGTAAGACGACAAAGGGGGAACGAAAGAGGTGCGGGCGGCGGGGCATTCTCATTCTCTACGCGCATCCGCACCCCGCACCTGCCCTTGTACCCCGCGGGCGAGGACTCATTTAGGCGGTACTACTATAGCACGGTAGGTATCTATCCCGAGCAAGGCAAGGAAGAATGCGTACGTGAACCTTGTTTTGTGAAAAGATACCTCCGTAATGCAGGTACAAAGTTCCGGGTACCGTCAAAACAATTAAATTCAAAACTTCAATAAAGATCAGTTTGATGAGTTTACAAAACACGGTGTCATATTGAATGTAAGCAAACACCACGTGCAATGGCGCCTATAAGCGTAGAACAATGGACGGTACTCGTACGTGGAGTACACCTGCTATAGATTTGTTGAAAAGTCTAATGAATTGGTAAGTTATCAATTTATCATTATCATCATCACTTATCACACCCACGAAACCTAAAAAATAAAAAATAATTGAAGGAGTAGTATGAGCACGCCCTTAACCGATTCCTTCAGAAACCTGTTCAGGGTGCTTAGGAAGTGAATATCACTATCACTGCATCATCATCACTATCACTACCTAGATATTATAAAAGAAAGTCCCCTGAAACTTTTTCTGTCGTCATCCATCCATCATGTGTGTCTGTGATCGCTAAACTCAGGATCTATATTGTTTTCGATCCGGTTTTCACTAATAGATAGATTAACTCAATAGGAAGGTTTAAGCCTATAATTCATAAATATTGAGTGCAAATTAACTGAACTGTAATGATGTTTGTCGATGGAGTCGGAAATAAACGTGCCTCTTAAGTGCTTTCTGGGCGTGCGCTGCGTAAATGGTTTCTTTTGTATGAAAGTTATGTATGAAAGAATTGTTGCTCTCTAAGAGTTCTAAAGAAAAGTCCGCGATAGTATTTGTCTATCTTTTAAGGATAACCCACAGTAACCAAATATTTATAGCAAAAAAGTAGATTTTCAAAATAAGGTATTTTTGAACGTATTTTTGTACCCGTAGTACTTTTAGTATTCACTAAAAGTACTGAGGTCTAGGACTGGAGCTCCTATATAGCTAGTTAAATCGTGGTTAATATACTATAAAAACATGCTATATTCACCACTTCACATTTAAAAGCGGAGTCAAAGAAAAAGCTAACTACTTGTAAGGAGATGAAGACAAAATAAACAGGAAACCAAGAAATAGGTAAGGAAATAATAAAAGATTTCCCGTTCGATTCTTTGATCCGGAAATTTGGGTGATTGTGGGAGCGCAGGGACTACAATAGGTCAGGTCACAATATAAACAGCTCGGTGTCAATGTTTGGTTCGACCGTTCGCATTGCGATCAGCCACAAATAGAAACGCGGGACTTGCTTGGTGACCCCGATCCTGGGTAAAGGCATTCTCTAACGGACATTCCATTGTTATTGATAGCGAAAGTGAAGATTGAGCGGTTTGGATAATACAGATTCTTTTAGCACGATTAGTTCTAAAGGTATTTACAGGACAGGAACGCACCGACAGCACATCGATTTGAAACCAAACAAAAAGTCGGCTAACTAGCAGCCCATAAAAAAAGAAATAACTAACGCGCAAGGAATTTTTTTTTTAATTTTTGATAATTTCGTTATCTATAACCCGGAATCGAACCGATACTATTGCAAAAAACCGGCCAAGTGCGAGTTGGACTCGCGCATTGAGGGTTCTGTACCACAGGTATAAAGGTAAGTACCGTCTTTGTAATACATACAAATAAATATTCATACAAATAAGTAATAAAGTATTAAAAACGCGCGAGTCCGACACGCACTTGACCAGTTATTATTATTTGTTGTTATTCTATAGCTTATGCACTATACACATACCAACTTTCACGTTTTTAAGTTTTCCCGTTTTTAGGGTTTCGAACCAAAATGGTAAAAACGGAACCCTTCTGGTGAGACTTCGGATAAGATTTTGCAAGGTTTGTAGACCAGGACGCATGTACCTCCGATGATATTCTTCGATTATGAGGCAGCAACAAGGGGTGCTTCTTCTAGGGGTGTCCATACTATGACTGTGAGAGAGCCGACCGCCCACCCTGACCAAACCTTCCTCATCCACGAAAGGACACAACTTTCGGAGAGGTTTCAAGATGGAGTTAGTGGAACCTGCTTGAATTCTCCGAATTCCACTTGAGAAAACACGCTCTTGTACGTGTTTGACCAGGAACCGGACAGCAAAGTTAGTCTCACTGGGAGTTAAAGCCTTTCCAACTTTCTCATTGTGAGGCTTCAAGTTATGAAGGTAACGAAAGCAGTATGCCAAAACGTTGACGATACGCCAAAACGACGAGAAACGAGACAACAGCCGATCAATGAATTCCGAATAAATGGTTGTGAACAGAGTAAGAGCCTTCTGTTCATCAAGAGCAGATTCTTCAAATTGTAAAAGAGACTCGGGCCATTAAGTCTCAGGACGCGACAACCATTTAGGTCCCGCCCAACATGATTCATATCGCACCAAATCAGCGGGAAGCAAACCACGCGATCCATGTTCTGCTGGGTTATCACCGGTAGAAACATGGTGCCAAGAATCAGGGGGAATCTTTTCTGGGATTGAAGGAGTCCAATTGGCAACAAACGTTTTGCAACGCGAATGACAGGATTTGATCCATGTCAGAGCGATAGTGGAGTCAGACCAAGCAAAAAAAATTACAATTTTGTAAAGGTCCTTTTAAGCGACAGCGCCTGAGGCAATCAAGTCTGCCAAAAATACCGCAGCTAACAGCTCTAAGCGTGAAATCGACTGCTTGCGAAGTGGTGCAACTTTTGATTTCGCGCAACAAAAACGAACGGTGTCTTGTAATGGACTGTATGATTATCAAGATTTTTATTAACACGAAACGAAAATTGTGCTTGGACCATATATTTTTAAAATCACTTAAATAAAACAGGGGGTTTGGAATGCCTCTCTCGCAGCCTTTTTCATGCAGGTCCTCATTCAAGTATTGTAGACTTGGCCAAGAGGTCTGGTCGAATAAGCGACCAATACTACAGAAATACAATGTTCGCTTTTCTCTCATACCCTTTGCAAAAAATAATGGTCCCAGCAAGGTACTACAGCTAAACTAGGTGAAACACGACATTTTTAGGACTGCAAAAATATGGATTGCGTCTTATAGACATTCGAAATGATGTTGTAAAGGACTGATCTACTTACATTCTCCGTGGCGCATTCTTCGACGGCTGAGGGTAGCTCTACCATCGTCTCCAGGCGTGTGCGACCTGCAACCAAGAAATTAGCAGGTAATTGAGGATAAAAAATAAAAAACGAAAGCTGACGCCTGGAACAATATCTGTTACTAAGTGGTTGAGTATAGACAAGTAGCTTTCTATTACAATCTAGCTGATGTCAATGCCATACATTTTCATTTCTACTTATTATATCTGTCGCAGACAAATTCGTTGTTTTACACTATGCCTTGGCATTCTACAAAATGCCGAGAAATATGTAATTTGTCATTTTACGTAATGCCGTGGCATTTCACAAAACGGCGCGAAATTAGTTTTTGGCACTCGCCGGCCGCTGCCGCCGCAGCACGCTCGCTTCGCTTGCTCGCTACGCTCGTGCGTTGTGGTCGTAAGATAACCTAACCCAATCTAACCGATCCCTGCTCGACCTAAAATGCACCAGTGATCTACACCCGTTTACAATCTGCCGGCGCTGTATAAATAGAAAGGCCACGCTAACATGACGAAAAACCGTCCCGTATTCATAAAAAAAATATGAATGTCACAGAAAAATTATTCGAATCGTAAGTAGATCAATTTCCTGGTAAGTTGATCAACTTTCGAAAAATTATGAACGACAGTTGAAATGTATTATCTAACGCAATAAATTTTAGCAAATTGATCAACTTACGCTGCCTGGCGGTAAGTTGATAAGCCAACGATTTTGCCACACGCAAAATCATACACGTATGGACCAATCGCTGCTCAGTGTACAAATTTACGTTAAACTGACACCCGTAAAATCTCGCGTTCGTCGGATCATTTTACCGCGAGACTTCGTAAATTGATCAATTACTTGAAATCTATACTTAAAATAATACATTTCAACCGCCGTTTAAGATTTTTTGGAAGTTGATCAACTTACTAGGAAATTGATCAATTTACAATTCTTATCATTTTCCGGTGACATGGATAAAATACAGTTACGATACGTCATGTAAGCCGTAGAAGAAAGGCAATCGTAATAGGTCCATTTTAACAGCTGTCGTTGTCAAACGTGTGAAATATACGACTTGTAAAAGAAAAATGAACCTTGTGTGTTGGTGATAATAAAATGTTAAAATGGACTTCTTACGTTGGCCCTACTTTAGTAAACAATACGGCATTTAACAACTAAGCTAAAAACAAATATAATCAGTGTCCTCTGAAAGTTTGGCACCGCTTCGTAAATAATTAAAGCCAAACAGATCTGTTCTCGTTGCGCATATTTTAATGTTCAGCCGGTGAGAAAATTATAGGGTTGTTAAAATTTCAATTACCCACATTTTATTAGCCAGACCGTGGGCAGTTTACGTGGCAGGCCGATTTTACACATACGACATGCATACGACAGTAAGTAGCGAGTTAACCTCCTTGGACAATGGTTTGACGAGGTTCGACCACAAGGTTTGCAATGCTCAATCTAGGAATGGGTCTGGTTTGCTCGCCCTTAATATTGCGGCCTTATAGGGGTGGTATTTTTTTGTAAAGTATGAGATCTTATGCACCGTGTCACATTGAAAACCGGTCGCGGCGCGGTATTTTCTTCCCGCAGATCCGCACACCCGGACCACTTTCGCAATCATACCGTCTGAGAAGTAAGGAGCGTTAGACCTTTAGTAAGTACAACTGACTCGCAGGAGCACCACGCGAATCGCACAAGCGGGAGCGGGTGAGGGGGGAGGGAAATCCTTTCTTATTACTTTATTTTGTGCCCCTAGGTTAAGTAGCCGACTCCTTAAAAAAGAAACAGAGTAAGTCTAGGGTAATCTATAGGTGATGTGCACTTGCGGAACCCTAAAATATTTATTTTAATATAAAAATTTGGTTGGTGGGGAGATAGCGGTTAGAGAGCGGTTATGAAATGTCAGAGAGATGAACCAAAAAAATATGACAGGGGCTTTCAAAATATAGGGATAGGGATGAAAAAAATATGATATCCAAAGAATTTGACCTCAGCAAGGAGGTTTTTGTTCTGAGATGATATCCATGTCTCAGTTATTTGTGTTTTTATTTTGATTTTATGCTAAAATTATAGCTCAAAGAAGTTGGAAATAAATTATGTGCTAAGAAAATCATCTGATGCACACCCTGCAGATTTGAGTTGAGTTCTGTTGGGATTATGCGGAGATGCTCTGACGTCATTGAGGACTTGGAAACCCATTTCTGCGGAAACTAATATCTTCCTTTTCAGATATCATAATATAAATTCCTCATGTTATCTATACTAGGTTAAAGAAGATTGAGCATCAGTAAGTTTTTACGCTTTATTATCATCAGCTCGCGATGGAAATTGTTGTGTTGTTACAAATGGTTTTCAAAGGGTCTTTAAAGAATAATTCTTTTGAAGGTGACAATAATCCTTGAGTGTAGTTTCCTTCAAGTGAATTAGGAAAGACTCGCTGCTCAGTATAGGATATAAACTAGGTAGGCCTTCATTCACGATTTGACCTGAATTGTTCTTCCAATATTTGAAAAGTGTATAAAAGAGGGGTGTCCCACTTTAATTTTTCGTAAGTAATTAAAATTTACTAAATTTGACTTGTTGAAATATGTAATTAGTTGGAGTGCTTTTCTTTTATTCTTCATTAAATTTATAATTGACTTGGGTTTATTTCGTTTATTTAAATAATGGGAAATGTAGCTTAATAAAATTTATATTATTTCAGATTGTGATTTCTTAAGTAACATTGGAGAAGATACCAGGCCACTCAGAAAGTATTGCGAAAAATAGTTTTTATATATGGGAGACTGGCCGGTCAGAATCTTTTTCGAAAATATGATTACTTGTAAGTAAAAATATGTGTGTTCCATTTTCAAAATTTCCCTCCACATTTTTTGCGAGCCAATTCAAAGTATCGTGTCTTACTGAAAAATGGATCTGCGCCGGGAACATTTTAGAGCTATGATTTTTTACGATTTCAAGTGTCGCCTGAAACCGGATGAATCGTTCGATAGACTTCAAATGGCATTTATGGATGAAGGCCCCTCCAAGGCAACCGTGTATCGTTGGTATAACGAATTTAGGCGCGGTCGACCAACCTTGGGGGATGAAGAAAGAAGCGGTCGCCCTTTGACGGCTATTACGGAAGAAAACGTGCTAGCAGTGAAAAATTTAATCCAAGATAATAGGCGAATTACATATCAGGAGATTCAGCACATATTAAAGATTGGATCGGGAAGCGTTCACGAGATTCTACACGGGCATCTTCGCGTGAGGAGGATAGTATCGCGCTGGGTGCCGCACTACCTCACCGACGCTCAGAAGCAGGCCCGGGTGGAATGGTGCCGTGATATGCTGAACAAATTTGAAGCAGGCTCGTCTCGGCGTGTTTACGACATCGTAACAGGTGATGAGTCCTGGATTTATCAATACGATCCAGAAACCAAGCGCCAGTCGACAGTTTGGGTGTTTCAAAATGAACCAACGCCTACCAAAGTGAAGCGATCTCGAAGCGGGGGGAAGATTTTGATCGCCAGCTTTTTTAATTTGACTGGCCACTTGGCCTCAATTCCCTTACGAGATCAAAGAAGCATCAACGCCGAATGGTATACTACCAAATGTTTACCAGAAGTTTTTTCTGTTGTGAGCAACAAGCGACCAAACACAGGGCTCCGCGGACTACTGCTCCACCACGACAATGCGCCTGCACACACCGCGCTCAAAACGAGGGACTTCCTGGACAGCACACCAGTCAAACTCCTGGGTCACCCTCCTTACAGCCCTGATCTAGCACCGTGTGACTTCTTTTTATTTCCAAAAATAAAAAATCAGCTCAAGGGGATACAATTTTCGTCGCCGGAAGATGCGCTGGCTGCGTTCGAGCAGGCTGTAAACGAGGTGTCTACGGCGGACTGGAAAAAGTGTTTTGAAAACTGGTTCAGACGCATGAATCTTTGTATAGAGGCTGGTGGAGAGTACTTTGAAAAGATTTAATAAAAATATATGTACCTGTAGAACAATTTTTTTTAGTGTCGCAAATATTTCTGAGTGTCCCACGTATGTCGTCATTATCGAACGTATCAAGTCTAGCCGAGGATTTTTCACTACTTCCACAAATCAACGATCGAATTCAGAAGATATTTATACAGTGTGATACATTGAGAAATTTTTTATTTTCTTTGAAGAACTTTTTTTTGTAAACATAATAACTCTGCGAGATTTATAACTTATTGAGTTTGAAATTTTGTGTTGTTATTTGTAAATAATAATAAAGGAATTCCCTCTCCCAGAATTTCCAAGTTTATTTAAATTTTGTTAAGGTATATTCGTTTGTAGCTAGGCAGGGAAATGTTTATTTCTAAACAGGCTCTCAAGGTTTATAAAGATTCTACAACTGTGGAATAACAATGGATAAAGGATATATGCTCAAAAGCAAATTTATGTTCAAAATGGAATGTAAACACAGAAGTATACTATGGTAAGACACATTTATTTTACTTTTGTTCTTTTATCACAGGATTGGATAGTACAATTCTTGGGTAGAGGCTTTGTACTAAATTTACCTTGGATTCAATTGTGATTGTCTAAACTCAATTGTCGTCATGTGAATTTATAACGGGTTTTATTTTCGATATATGCATAGCCTCCTCTTTTAATATGTTCTGAAAGGTTTAGAGTTCTTGATTCTTTGACCTTAAACGATTTGAATATATAGAAAGAAAGTTGCTTTTCGAAATAATCTTTTCTTTAATCAATCAAGTGTGAGAAAAAGAATAAACCTATATGACATTTGTCATTATTGTCAGTCAGTCAACAGCCACGTCATTTGTATTTGGATTTACTCACAGCTAGTCGTTACTTTTGAAATTTGTAATTTTACTTTCGAGCGGAGCGAGAAAGGTATTGTATTTGTGAAAAAAATGTTTTTTCTAATTTTCTCAAAAATGTGTTCTAAATCACTTATACTTCATAAAAAACAAGTCTCCCAAAAATGTCCGTCCGTCGGTCGGTCGGTCGGTCCGTCGGTCGGTCGGTCGGTCCGTCGGTCGGTCTGTCCGTCACGCTTTGGCTTAGCGGCTAAACGAATGGTCCGATTGACACCATATTTTTAATTTAAGAGTTTTATGCAAATCCATCGAAGGGTTTTGAGTGGTTTTCTGCTGGCTCTCATTTTGAGGGTAGATGTCATACAACTAAAATGAAAAATTGTAATTTTCGCTAAAACGGCTCATAAAATCTTGATGAAACTTTGCACGACCAACCACCTCCATTTAAGGTATTTTACGGCAGTATTAATTGGTCTGTAGAAATTCATATAAGGGGTGTTCCCTTACTACTAAAATTTAAAAATGTGATTTACACAAAATCGGTTTTGTTGAGCTTATTTTGATGTTCTACAATTTGGATTCTAAATTGGTTTTCTACCTGACGGCATATTTCATTAAATCATTTTCACATAAATCTGGTAGGTATAGGTAAGTTTGTATTTTCATATTATTTGTATGGAATTACAAACTTAAGTTTGCAGTTGGTACTTATTTACTCATTACTATCTGCAGCATTTATAAAATAGTAGTTAGAGCATTCGGATCTTGATCCGGAGGTTCTGGGTTCGACTCCCGGCGGGGACACAGTTGAATGATGACTCTCGTACATCGCGAGAAAGTAAGTGCAGTGCTGCTGTACCATTTATTTTGTAATCATTTAATAAAAAATAAATCAAAACCAAATCTAAATGGAACTAAATATTAAGAGAAATAATAATTAAATTTTTAGAAAAAAATCTAAAAATTCCAGTGTTTCTAATAAAACAATATAATATGTAATTTTTTTTGAAATTTAGAATATTTAAACAAACAACAAAGATTGTTATGCCAGATCGGACATCAGTATAAAATTTTGGTTGTGAACCAGAGTGTAAAAGTGGTAAGAATAGTTATTAAATCATTTCTCTAGGGAATTTTAAATTAAATTTGTGTTTGTTGGTTTGTTTGGAATTCTATATTCTCACTTTTCTTATATTCCAAGGTTCAAATATGTTAAAGAAAGTTTTCCGTTTTAAACTAAATAGAGCTGAGAGATTCTTACATAATTCTAATTTTGGGCTAAGGCAAGTACTAAAATAACATTGCTAGAAAATAATTTCTTTCAGTTTAATTCAGTTTCAGCTGTATTAATATTATACTTTTCTTACTACAATTTCTAAATTGAACGTATTCTAATAAATATTCTTAAAAAGAGGTGCAATCATTTCACTCTACCACAATAATGTCTCTTCCTTTTGTGTAGGGACATTCTGACTTATTCTAGTGTCATAAAATTGTTTATGAAGAATGAATTAGTAATGTCCTGAATCAATAGGAAGAATATTCTTGATGGAGACATTACATTCGTTCGTAGGCTACTTCTTGTAAGGTGTGTTGTCGACGTTCGCCCGCAAGGCTGCGACGGCTGTACGGCACGCCGTACTTGGGGGACCTCCGAGCTTTATGTGTGTTATCCTAAAGTAGTTAGATAATTTAAATAATCTTTATTGAATCATACAGGAATCTAAACCTTATAAGATTCTCTTTTTAATTTTCTTGATACAACTTACTTCATATTTTATCATGTCTAGATTTAGGGCTCCCGCACACGACCGAGAATCGGTGACCGATTTTATATCGGCATCCCGCTCTGACGTGTTAGCACCTGAATCTTCCGTCCTTGTCCCGGCCGATAATCGCCCACCGATTCTCGGTCGTGTGCGGGAGCCCTTATACTTCTGACTCAGTGTAAAACCACCTTTAATTATTTTACTAATGAAAATTCTTGAAACAAAAATGGAACGAAAATTATAATGTTTAGTTTCTTTTCATTGTATGTTCCGAATATTTGTATATACAATAATCTCTTTTTTATACTTCTCTTGAGTCCTCTTTTAAATGAACATCGAGTTTTAGCTAGTGTTGTTTACGCTAAATTCTCCCAGCTTTCTTGGTTTTGAATACTCGATGCTTTTGTTTTCCCTTAATATCTTAAATCATAAATATTTGGTCCAGTTGTCTTTTTGTCATCCTTACCTTTTATAAGTTCTTCTTCGAAATATGCTGGGTAATCCCATTATAGTTTAAATTCAAGTCATTTCTAAATGAGTGTTTAGACTGGGGTTACTCTACATAATCCTTGTCTCGCGTGGGTTGGTAACGGAAAAGAGATTTAGCTACACATCACAAGTGCGAGCTGAGAAGGATAAATGGAGACCTTGTTGGTGTAATAAAGTCACTCAGTGACTGGGGGGAAGGGAAATTGCCCTTCAAACTCTTTTTATCTCTCGTTTTAAAACCGTTATTGATCTAGGCTGGCCATGCAAGCATTAATACTATACCCGTATCTAGTACAGACTCCACACCTGGATGTGTGGGGCTGGCTAATTATTTTCACTTTAACTTATATCAAAACATGCTTAGGGATTTGATGATGCCGATCACTGTCTGCCCGGAGGGAGTACAGGAAGAGCTCATTTTGTAGGAGTGCCTTGTTTCCCAAAGGAAGACCGTATGATTCGTGTGCTTGGCGGGCTCGACGACCAACACTGGTATGGGTGGCTATAGCAATAGTTCAATACCCTGTGAACCCTGGACGAGTCAGTGATGTTCCTTCAATGTGGGCCTCGCGGAAGTCGGGTTAGCATAACGCGGGGCATGAACATACCGGGGGGAGACATCATCACCGTCTGGGTTGTACTGTGGTTAGTTAGTTCCACTCTCCACATACACTAACCCCAGTCTTTACTGTAGTTTAAGTAGTTCTATGGGATATCCTGCTTCGTGAGGATGATCAGAATCCTGACGATCCAGTTGGATTGGTAGGGTAGTTAGCGTCATATCACCGTGCGCTGGGTGGTGTTATGCCTCGTACCTAGGACTCAGGGTAGAGGAGCCTAGGACGAGCTGTTTGGAGCGATGGAGGGGCTCCAAACTTGGGGATTGTCCCCACATTTTTTTTATTAGTTCATTCTTCTAACAAGGGCCTCTTTTCAGAAACTCATTGGTCATTACATAAATCAAAACTTGAAACTATATTACAAATAACTTATCATATTGGAAAGCACGATAATTAATAAAATTCCATCAAGATATTAATTAACTAAATAATAATAGATTATTAGACTTGTAAAGATAATATTTATTAGAATAAACAATAAATCTACTAAAAGTGTTTTTCATTCATTAGTCAACCTCTCCACCAAGTAGGATCTGGAACTACAATTTAATATTATATTATTAAATAAAACAACAATTGGGTTAAAACTAACATAATTTTATAAGAATTATGTTGCTAGACGAAATAATTGGCCAAAACTTAAAAGTATCTGACTTGAGGATTCTAAATGAAGGATTCTCAGATCAGTACAGTACCTATAATAAAACGCTGTACCTAACGAACGGGTCGGTTTCTGTATATTGAATATTTTACAAAGTGATGAATTAAACTGGTATTTTTTATCGATTCAGACCCCAGATCCGCAATTTTTAGAACCTTTGTCTGTCGAAGGAACGTTTAAGGCGAACGAAGTCACGGACAACAGGTTTTGATGAATAAAAATCAAAGATCTCAACTGTGGTCTGCATTCACTTATTTTAATGACGTTGTGTGTTTACAATGAGGTACCTATTTTTAATACAGCGATTTACGTCAGAGTGATATTTACAATATACCCCAAGATAATTAGATTTTGGCCTAGACAAAAATCGGAACCAAGATTTTCTTTTTGTGGTTTATGAAGTCTTGGAAGTAATTACATAATAACTTAAAATTAAGCATATCACCAAATGGGACAAGGCGGCAGATTAAAAAAACCCTATTATATAAATAGTTACTGTGGCAAAAATGCCAACTAAACGAAATGTTTTCTGGGCTCGTTCAATGATAAACTTTTAGTATTTTACAAACTAATTAAGCACCTAAGTTCTTAGGTTAATCCTAAAATTTAAAAAATCCCACTAAAAGTTTTATTTCTTTTTGTCTGCTCGGGCAAAATACATAACTATCTCGTAACTTTTTGTACTTCAAAATTTTGTTGTACTTGATCAAACAGTCATAAAAGTGAACACAATATGTTAAAGCTTTACAGTGGTATAATTATTGAGGGATTTCTCTTTGGCCAAAATAGGTAACTGAATGAAAAGTGTTTAATTATACTCTAAAACTGTACTTACGTTGATTACTTTAAAAATTAAACATTTCAGGCAATAGCGTATCTTTTTATATAAAAATTACATTATGTAGCGCTTTATATCGACCCTAAAGAAGTTGAAATAAAGTTCATAATTGACATTAACATAGTACACGGCTCGTGATTGCACGGTACGGCAACGTCGCATTGCTTCGCTGTTTTATTCGGTACGCGCTTCGGAATTTAAAGTTAAACATGAAAGATGAAAATTTACATCGGTTGTAGTAAGCTGCAAATACTTTTGATCTTCTGATCTAAATATATAAAACAGCATGCCCTGACCGACTGACTGACTGAATCGGATCAACGCCGAGCCGTAACCGATAAAGCTACAGATGTGAAATTTTGTAAGCAGTTTTTTAGTACGTCAAGACTACACATAAAGAAAGGATTTTCTGAAATTCAGCCCCTGAGGGGTTGAAAAATGGGGTGGAAGTTTGTATGAATATTCTACAGGTTTGACATGAGACTCAAAATAATTGTGGATTTGATCTAATGAAAGGGAAAAACCGGCCAAGTGCGAGTCGGACTCGCGCACCGAGGGTTCCGTACCACCGCATGATATAAATTGTATTAGTTGAAATGTCAGTAAATTACGAGTACTGTGGTCGACATTTGAAGTGAAAACTTCTTCAGCGGCGCTTGGCACTTTTTCAGATGGGAAAAAAATTATTAACTCGCATCAGAAGTCGCGTCAGATCTCGGATGAAGTATCGAAATGGATTTGAAAATAAGCATACCAAGTTAGAGCAGGCTCAATATATACAAAAGTTCTAAAGTGTGATAAAGATAAAAACATCTTTTTTACCTTTGTCGCGTCAGATCTCGGATGAAGTATAGAAATTGATTTGCAAATAATCATACCAAGTTAGAGCAGGCTCAATATATACAAAACTTCTAAAGTGTGATAAAGACCAAAACATCTTTTTAGGGTTCCGATACCAAAATGGTAAAAAAAAGGAACCCTTATGGTGCCGCTCTGTCTGTCTGTCTGTCTGTCTGTCCGTCTGTCTGTCACACCTCTATATCTCAGCAACCACTTACGCTATCGAGCTGAAATTTGGAATAGTTTTAGAATATAGTTGCCCAACTTAATTGCACATGAAAATTTTTTGAAAAAAGTATGATTATTAATGTAAAGGGGGCCAAAATAGGGGGGGCCAAATTTCAAATTGTCGCTACTAGGTCGAGTGGGGTATCATATGAAAGGGCTTTACTTGTACATTTTAAAATATATTTTTGTATTTTTTTAAGTTTCTTAGTTTTCAAGTTATGATGAAAAATGTCAAAAAAAATACCATTCCCCCCCCCTTATCTCCGAAGTTTGAGTAAGGGAAAATCTGAATTAATTACAGTTGACAGAGGTTTATGTAAACTTTACAGCAAAAATAAAACGATCTTTCTAAGTTGCACAGTTTTTCAGAAATCTGCAAAAAACCTATACAAACAAATTTAGTTTTGCGGTCCTGAAAATGGACTTTATTGCTTCCAAAAATACTATAGGTATATCGGAACCCTCGGCGCGCGAGTCCGACTCGCACTTGACCGGTTTTTTTGTCTTTGTCATAGCAGGCCTGTCTGTGAAATAGGCAGCTTTTTCCAAGATCAAAGGAGTGTGACTCTTGTAAACTTGTTTACTATTATATATTCTGTGGTCATAGTCTCGGCTTTTTTTGTTGTGCACAACGTGATATGTGCACGACAGACTTGACGTACTGGTTTTGATCGTTATTTAATAGCGAATCCTAAATGTATGAGATCTACATTTTGGATGACAGCAGTCAAACTAAAAATCGCTATAACTCGAAAACTACTGACCCTAGACTACTCGTGTGCTGAGACAAATGATAGGTCTCGATGAGATCTTCATTTCGGATGACAGCTGTCAAACTAAAAATCGCTATACCTCGAAAACTACTGACCATAGACTACTCGTGTGCTGAGACAAATGATAGGTCTCGATGAGATCTACATTTCGGATGACAGCTGTCAAACTGAAAAACCCCATAACTTGGAAACTACTGAATCTAGAGTACTTGTGTGCTGAGTCAAATGATAGGTCTCGATGAGATCTTCATTTCGGATAACAATTGTCAAACTAAAAATCGCTTTACCTCGAAAACTACTGACCCTAGACTACTCGTGTGCTGAGACAAATGATAGGTCTTGATGAGATCTACATTTCAGATGACAATTGTCAAACTAAAAATCGCTATACCTCGAAAACTACTGACCCTAGACTACTCGTGTGCTGAGACAAATGATAGGTCTCGATGAGATCTTCATTTTGGATGACAGCTGTCAAAATAAAAATCGCTATAACTTGAAAACTACTGAATCTAGAGTACTTGTGTGCTGAGTCAAATGATAGGTCTCGATAAGATCTACATTTTGGATGACAGCTGTCAAAGTAAAAATCGCTATTACTTGAAAACTACTGACCCTAGACTACTCATGTGCTGAGACAAATGAAAGGTCTCGATGAGATCTACATTGCGGATGACAGCTGTCAAACTAAAAAAACCCCATAACTTGGAAACTACTGACTCTAGTGTACTCGTGTGCTGAGTCAAATGATAGGTCTTGATGAGATCTACATTTCGGATGACAGCTGTCAAACTGAAAAACCCCATAACTTGGAAACTACTGAATCTAGAGTACTTGTGTGCTGAGTCAAATGATAGGTCTCGATGAGATCTTCATTTCGGATGACAATTGTCAAACTAAAAATCGCTATACCTCGAAAACTACTGACCCTAGACTACTCGTGTGCTGAGACAAATGACAGGTCTCGATGAGATCTTCATTTTGGATGACAGCTGTCAAACTAAAAATCGCTATAACTCGAAATATACTGACCCTAGACTACTCGTGTGCTGAGACAAATGATAGGTCTCAATGAGATCTTCATTTCGGATGACAGCTGTCAAAGTAAAAATCGCTATAACTTGAAAACTACTGAATCTAGAGTACTTGTGTGCTGAGTCAAATGATAGGTCTCGATGAGATCTACATTTTGGATGACAGCTGTCAAAGTAAAAATCGCTATTACTTGAAAACTACTGACCCTAGACTACTCATGTGCTGAGACAAATGAAAGGTCTCGATGAGATCTTCATTTCGGATGACAGCTGTCAAAGTAAAAATCGCTATAACTTGAAAACTACTGAATCTAGAGTACTTGTGTGCTGAGTCAAATGATAGGTCTCGATGAGATCTACATTTTGGATGACAGCTGTCAAAGTAAAAATCGCTATTACTTGAAAACTACTGACCCTAGACTACTCATGTGCTGAGACAAATGAAAGGTCTCGATGAGATCTACATTACGGATGACAGCTGTCAAACTAAAAAAACCCCATAACTTGGAAACTACTGACTCTAGTGTACTCGTGTGCTGAGTCAAATGATAGGTCTTGATGAGATCTACATTTCGGATGACAGCTGTCAAAGTAAAAATCGCTATAACTTGAAAACTACTGACCCTAGACTACTCATGTACTGAGACAAATTTTAGGTCTCGATGAAGAAGTACACGAGCAATGACGCGATTGACCCTTACAAAAACATCATATTCAAAAATTCAAGTTTTCACTTCTGCCGGCACTCTCGGAGTGCAACTCGTCCTTTTTTGAGTCCGACTCGTACTTGATCAGTTTTTATATTTTATAGCTTATGCAGCATGAGATACAGCCCACTGACAGACAGTCAGACAGACATCGGAGGCATATTAGTATGATCCCGTTTTTCACCCTATGGGTACGGAACCATAGTCTGAAATAATTAAAGTTTACAACCTTTCTCATAACAAATTAACGCTAGCTAGCTTCCACTTCAAGTAAATTCTTATTAAAGAGGAGTCAAGATCGGGGGATCAAGAGCAATAGCTTAGCACGCTAGTCCGACTCGCACTTGCCCGGTTTTTTGTAACACTGTATCCCACAATGATATTTTCTCCTTTCAACGGACTGTTTGAAGTGTTGTTGTTTGTACAAGCAGGCAGCCAGACACTTGCAGCCCACTCTAGCTACTTGGACTGTTGAAATAAGAACACTAAAAAGTCTAATATTATGTCAGGCTTGACGTACTCTTGACATTACGTAGAAGAAAAAAGTCTCGAGGCGCACGGCACGCCATACCGGTTCCAAAGAACATATAATATTACGCCGGTTCTCGCTCGCTTGACGCGATCTATTGAATTAAAAATCAACTTTTTTATCTTTTTATAATTATGCTTAATTTTATAAATAAAGGAAAGAACACACGATGAAACCTGTAATTAAACAAAAGTTTTTCAGTTGGTATTTTTGCTTCAACATTAAATACGAAAATATTTAACTTTAGATTAATATGCTTAATTTTAGGTAATTTGCTCAAAAACTGTCCTGGAAAGTCTATCAAATTTAAAATAATTTGGTTGCCATTTTTGCCTGGACTTTTATGTAACTTGCATACAAATTTGCTAATAAAAAAATAAGCGCAAATATTTTTTGCTTAGTTTTAATTGAAGTAGGTACCTTGGAACCCACATCAAAAGTTTACCCCATCAGATATTAGTTACAATTTTTGGCTTGACTTCACATGCATAAACAAACAAAAAAATTTATTTTCTGGAGAATCTAAAAGTCAGCCAATTCATTAAAAATTATTTTTTACATAAGTGTTCCACCACCTATTATAATACATAGCAACTTTATAGTAAATTGACGGTTTCGATTTATGTCCAGCCAATTAAAAATTACAGCTTCAGGACTCGGCCTAATATATCTCCGACGAACAATGAGTTAATGCCTTATGCCTTAGAATAGAATTCGCATTTAAACACCCACTCTTTTATAGACTCAACCTACTTATTTGAAATATTACAAGTATACTCGATCAGCGTTTGTCAGGTTGTGGTCTTGCCGAAAGAGTTTCGGTCGTGCTAGTTACTCCAAATGTCCTTACACCTCTTGGTATAGTGCGGGGCAAACAACTTGAACAATAATCGCGTGGTGGGGGAAGCTTTGCGCACGTCAATTTGTATGTAAAATCGTCTCTGCGCAGCCAAGGTCATTGTTCACAACTATACAAAATTGATCTACAACGTGTTAATGGAATAAGCGAAACCCTCATACACCCCAACAGATTTTTATTAAAATAAATCCATTGCAGTAAAAAAATCTTTAAAAAAGTGTTTTTTATCTAGATATTGTTATTTTGAAGTTTCATCATTGTTCTAGTTTCATCGCTGTTCTAGTCCGCGCACACCGCGCACGCCACGCCCACTTTCCCTGCCGCCAGCGCGCGTATCCACAGAAATGTTTAAAATAGAAGCGGCAAAATTTTAAATAACAAAAATAAAAACAAATTACCCCTATCAAAAACCCGTGAAATTGACTCTACTCTCGATTCTGAACAAACTATTTTCTCAGTTTCGCTTATTCCGTTAACACGTTGTATATCGATAACAGAACTTTCCCGCAAAATTTGACGAATATCTTCAAAGTCACCCTTTAATATTATATGATTTGTGGTCGTGTCTTCAAGATCGACGCCATTTTGGCGCTATACGCCAGTATCAAAATAGCGTCCGTGAAACTAAGTAGATAGGGACACAACTGCTGAATTCCCGTCGGTTTCATCATGCATCATACTTGACGGATTTTTCGGTCACGGAACTTTCCACGTCCGTATTTCCGCAGGTATGTCGCTGAACAGACAATAAATAATGTTGTCCTGTGCCAGTATGTGTCCAAATTAGTCCACGAGGCACTATTTCAAATTGGCACGCAAAATTAGCTGGCATTCGTTTAGAAAACCTAGGAGTTAAGTGGTTAACCCTTAATACTCTTCCTTCTAACTTCAACTATAGTTCCTAACACCAGGTGCAACAGAGAGGATTGAACTTTAATAAGTATACTGCGTGCAAAATAACTCCCTCTGTGACCGTTAATACGCAGAAGTAAAAAAATGAGTCGCGGGGGAGAGTGCTGCTCCCCCCAGGCACAGTAAATAGTATATAGATGGGCTTATCATTTACTGTGCCCCAGGGGGCGAGCGAATTGTTTATTGCCTCTTTGCCTTTCCCCATGCGCAGAAAATAACCGTCATAGACAGACTTGTCCTGAACGCGCTGTAACTGCACGTCATTCCTTTCCCCGCTGTCGTCAGGTTTACCTTACAGTACAGTTTTACCACATCCCCGCAATCATGTCACGCCTTATCTAAACTCGTCAAAAATATTAAAAATGAAAGAACGGCTACAGCTTTACACCGCAACTTTATTATTCGGAGTTATTAAAAACAAAAGTCCTGAGCATCTATATAAAAAACTTAATTGGAGAACCACTCGAAATTCTAACATAGATTATCTTAGACCCTGTGTCCCTCCCCTTCTTATACCTAACCACAGAACAACTGCGTTCCGCGGCAGTTTCAGATATAATGCGGCAAAAATTTGGAATAACATACCTCCTCCTATAAGAAACACGAAATCAATTAAACATTTTAAATTTTATTAAAAAATTACCTTTTAGATCAATCTTCCAAATGAGCACGTTATATCTGTGACTTTTCCGGGTATCGTATTGTAAATTGTGTTAGTTACTTTTAAAATCACTACACCGTTATCCTACTCTGCTGATCCTTCCCCCCCCCCCTTACTCGCACACTAACCCCCCCCCCCCCCACACACACACACATACATGCACACACTACTTTTTATTCGCACTTTACGTCTTCTTACAAATTCTTTAATTTATCGATCCTTTTCTGTGTCGCTTACGTCGACTCACTTAGGTTTCTGGCAGAATCACCAGCGTCGTAGCTTGCTGCGACAACATGCTGAGCCAGCGCCTTTTCACTGTCGCACATAATACACATCACGACATAGTTGCCTCATATTTATTTTTGTAAACTCTTGTCTATAAATAATGTTCATGGTAGCTAATCGTTTTATGTATTGTGAATTACAATGAATAAATGGTATTTCTATTCTATTCTACATACTCGGTTGATTGTTACCCTGCTGGAGGGTCTGCTTGTCAGATTAGGTAAAGTACGGCTTTAAGAAACCTGCAATAAAAAAAAAACTACTTGTAAACCTTCAAAGGAAGTGGGCGGCATGGCGGCGTATTGTGAAGATCTCAACATCCTTAAGTCCCTACCCTATCAGAAGCCGAACTTGAATAGGACTCGAAGGAATCCAATTTAATTTATACAAACATGGAGTCTCGTTTAATTTGTATTTAATTAACTAGTCGTCTTCCATAATTGTGGAAGCTTTTTGTTTAATGAAGAGCTTTGTGTCGTTCTTGTTGAAATCACTAAAAGCACACTTGACATGCACTTGACTGTGTCAAACTCCTCAAGCATTATAAGTAAAGTTCTATTTTAAGGTGCGTTTCGTCCCTCGAGCTCGCAAGCCGCTCTACAAACATTTTTTGAAAGCGTTGTTTGCATTTAGGCTTGCCGCGGTTACAGCCGCGTTCGAACATTGCTCGCGTGTTTGACCGTGTACGAGCTGCCACGCTTAACAATGTTCCATGTTTAGACGCGCAATAGACGGGCCTTTATGAAAAAAAACCGGTCAAGTGCGAGTCGGACTCGCGCGCCGAGGGTTCCGATATACCTATAGTATTTTTGGAAGCAATAAAGTCCATATTAAGGACCACAAAACTAAATTTGTTTGTAATGGTTTTTTTGCAGATTTCTAAAAAACTGTGCAACGTAGAAAGATCGTTTTATTTTTGCTGTAATATATACATAAACTTCTATCGACTGTAATTAATTCAGATTTTTCCTTTCACAAACTTCGGAGATAAGGGGGTAAGAGTTCCTTTTTTACCATTTTGGCAAAGAATATATAATATTACGCAAAATTTTGGTATCGGAACCCTAAAAACAACGAAGCGGCAGTCCAATTTCCTTAGTCAATTTAGCATTTTTTCTAGGGATTGCTTCGATTGGATCAGTCACTCAGCAGAAAGAAGAATACAAATTATTTCATATTTATTTATTTGCAATCACATGGTAGGTATAAGGTCTTATAATATAATGGTATCTCATATGATGCCCTAGAGGGGGCACTGCTAAAGGGTTAGTTGTTTACTGAAAAATAATTAATTAAAATCTAATTATTAAATAGGTTAGTACTTAATTGTACTCGTAAATGAAATGACAAAATTAAATTATAATTAAATTAAATTATTAAATTAAATTAAAATAGACCGTTATTGCCGAAGTTACTTTCATAAATCTAAACACTTACCTGCGTTTTTACGCCTTTTGGATGTATGACTCAAACTCCAAGCTCGAACCTCTTTCCTCAGTCCATAGAAGGCTCAGGCAACGACGCTGCCGCAGGTTCAAGTATTCAAACGGCATCCATTGAAATTGCAGATACATTTTGTGTTGCGTGACGCGGAACAAATTTTATTAATCATCATATCAGCCAAAAGATGTCCACTGCTGTACATAGGCCTCCCAATTTTATTAATACGAATCGTATTTTGTCCCTCGATTCGAATTATATCCCGCACTGTTATACAAAAATGCCATAACATTCTGTTTTACTAAAAGTGCATACCATGAAGCCAAAAAAGACAGCCAATAAAAGCCAGTAACAGCCAATAATAAATAACGATGCTAGGCTGTATGAAACTTAAAAAATATTTTTATTTCAATTCAGTATCAAAACACGAGCAACATTTTTATATCAACGGCCATAACTAACAAGTATACCACGATTAAAATAAAATGTAATGTGGATTCTCTTACTCCCAGACTTAAGATCAGTCGGATCCAATTACACTTTCCCGACTTGATTTTTATTTAATTAAACGAACGATCCTATCTTAAACAAGGGGACCCTTTACTTTGACATTTACTTTTTCTTCGCAGTCTTAACAAACCTGGGTAAATTAGAAATAAAGGCTGTTAGAAAAGCTTTGCATATTGAATAGTCTTGCTCAATGAATGAAAAAAAACCGGCCAAGTGCGAGTCGAACTCGCTCACTGAGGGTACCATGTACCTGTCCACTATATGATATAAATATATACCTACTCATACTTACTGCAAGCTTTTGTTATTTGATTGTAGAAACTCTGCCCCCGTAGCATCTAGTGGAATGACCACGACATAGGCCTCTTTTTTATGGTTCCGTATGGTTCAGTAAGAAAGGAAATTCACTGGAAATTTGTTGAATTAATTTCATAACATAAAGTCACAGAATAATAGGTTTTTACCTATGAAATTGCCGAAATTTTCTTACAGATTAATGAGATCATAATTCCTATAATTCAAATGCATTTTTTTTCATTTGTCTTATATTTGATAGTTGACTTCAAGGTTATCAATTTACGCATAAAATAAAGTTTTTATTTTTAGTTTGATATGTATTTTATAAGTAAGTTTATAAATTTTATATATGCCTTAATATTAATACTGTGATTAGGAATATAAGTATATTCGTGTGTAGTTTAAGTAGGTTTATCCCTATTTTATATTACACTGTATTTTAAAATTAATATTAATTTAAAAATGTATTTTAAAATTTCTTATCACGAATATTAATGCACATTCCTGTGCCCGCTTTAATGACACTCTTCCACACCTAATAGGTTGGCTGGAAGAGATCTCTTAAAGAGATAAGCTCGCCTTTGTAAACAATTTTCATTTAAAAACTGTATGTTATTTGTGTGCAATAAAGAATATATTAAAATTAAAGGTTTGAAAATTGTTCGTCTTAAAGGTTGTCCGATTTCATCATTAGATTTATTATATTTTTTTACAGATAATATTTTTCGAAAATTAAATTTAAGCTGCTGTTAGCTTAATGTCTTCCTAATCATGCTTAAAAAAAATTAAAAAAATTGGATTTAATATTCCTAAGAAAAATGCAAAAATTTTAGTACTGAAAATTGAGTTTACCTAAAATTCGCCATACAAAACGGCAATTTCATAGGTAAAGACCTAATATATTGCAATGAATGAAACTATTGAATGTTGTGTGCAATAATGAATATTGTATGAATTATTAGACACGTAACTAAACAAAATTTTATTATTTTTTGAACTAATAATATACCTACGCCAAATATATAAACTGTCTATGAAGAGACGAAGACCATCCGAGGCATTCGACTCAGCGATAGTAAGGTACATTCACCCGGCTATGGAGGATGGGTAATTGGGTAAGCTTTTCGATCCGATTGCGCCATTTTCCTAGCTTGTCGAATGCGCTGTCGAACACTATTGGTTGGAATTTTCTAGCTCACATCTTAGCTCCCCTCGCACAGCAGTGGTGGAAATTCACCCTTAGCCTCAATCCTTAAACACAAGATAAAGTATTAGGACTATCATACAGAACAGACACAATTCGTCCCTCTTGCAATCTACGCGCGACCGCCCGCATGATTCTCGTGTTCTGAGGGTCTTTTCGTAGGTACTGAATATGCTAGCCTACGCAACTTTCCAATTAAATTTCAAATTCGCGCTCGATTTACGTAGCGTCCAGGTTGTATAACCCTTGAGCTACATGCTAAAGAAACAGGTAGTACACATGGCCGCAGATAACTATTATTCAAAATGGTGAAAAAATCAAATTAAATTGAACCAGAACCAGTGCTATCTTAAGGCGGTTGCTGGGTGGCAGCACCTTACTTTTAGAAATAAATTTATTGCGTCGCAAATACAAAACTTTTCGGTAGTATTGTTCATTTGGCGGCAATATATGGTAGTTATATATGTTATAACCAATGACATCATAGCTTAGCTTATCATTTATAGCTTTGTATTGGTAAAGTTCGAAAAGTGGCCGTTTTTGGCAGTTTTACAATACAAAGCTATTCACGATAAGCTAAGATGTGATGTGATGGATAATAAAATATAGAACTACCCCAAATTACCGCCAATCAAACAATCCTTATTATATGTCTTGTATTTATGACTGCAATAAATTTATTTCTCAAAAGTGGCAGCACTTCTTCTCAGCAACCACCTTAAATATCAAAGAACCGATAAAGGTCAATGCATTAGATTTACCAATGATGTGCGGTGCGGATGACTGCACCAGTATTTCTTCTAATCGAAAGCCAATTTCCTCTTAATCATTACATCCTCCCTCCAGAACTCCAGCAAAAATGCGTGGTACACTCAACAGCACATAAGTAGAAACACTTTTAGACCTCATGGCATAGAAATAGATTTGAAAAAGTTTCTACCAATATGCTGTTGACTGTACTTTGGAGGGGATTTACCATAGTCACCACGCTTGTAAGCGTTGCAACTGGCGACAGTTGTTGGTGACCGTAGTATGTAAGATGGTACGGAAAAATGCTACTGCCCATCCTCCGGTTCATAAGCCCTCAGTCACCTCTTACGATACCCACGGGTAGAGATGGGTTGGTACCATTCTTTACCGGTACCACATGGTACCTCCTCGGTTCCTCACTGCGACATTTTGAGGCAGCTCCCTGACTAAGAGTGGCCTTTAATAAGGGATGTTATGGATAGATTTAGGAATTTTATGGAGATATCATTTTGCTGACCTTTAGACAAGTCCGACTGACCCCTACCAGCAGACGCGTCTAGTCTTGTTTGTCGACAAATACAATGGGGACTCATAAATCGAACGCAAGCAAAATTATATTGACACAGTTGCTCGATCGATATATTTACGAGTAGTCGGCGCTCTCGTCTCGCGGATCGTAAAAAATCATCGCTGCTTTTTAAAGTATTCGGAGAAATGAAAGAAATTTTCCTAGTAATATTATAAATGCGAAAGTTTGTAAACATGTATGGATGTATGTTTGTTACTCTTTCACGTAAAAACTACTGAATGGATTTTAATGAAACTTGGCACACATATAGGTTAGGTCCTGGAATAACACAAAGGCTACTTTTTACCGCGGGAAAACACTTCGTGCCCACGGGAAAACCCATTTAATGCGGGTGAAACCGCAGATTCTGCGCAGAGGAAGTCGCGGGCACCAGCTAGTAAATAATAAAAAGGACTTTTTGGCGAGAACTTAGCGTGGTGGGCTTTTGCCTGCTCGGTTGAAATTATTGTTGTGTATGTAGTGATTTAGTATATAGTAAAAATGTGTGTTATGCAGAAAATTTACTACCGGAGTGCGTAGCTGATGAAGATTCTAGGCGATCTGGTGTTTGAACCCCGTTTGTGTTGTCTGAAAAAGTCACGGACATTAATCTTCGTAAAATTTAGAGAAACTGGGGATACTTGATCCTTGCGGGACACGTGGTACACGAGTATTGCGCAATATTAAGGAAGTTTTTTAAAGTTTGAATTAGCAACACTGATTGTGATTGTTAATGGTCAGTAGTAACTTTTATTAAAACTTCAGCTGTTATTTTTACGTTGTAAACTTGATGGCGGATAAATCGGTGTTTACGTCGAGCTGGAATTATTTTTTCTAAATGTTCTCGGTTTTTTTATGGTTCATCATAACATCCCATGAAACGTCCACTACAGGACAGGGAGCTCCCTCCAGAATTCTAGATTTTGCTGGAAAAATGTAGAGGGGAAGTACCAAAATCATCTCGCTTGTTAGCGTTACGGCTGGCACCATGGACCGCGGTTGTAGGTGACCGCAGTAAGTAAGATGTTAGATACAAAGGAGGATGCTGATTTTTTATGGTTAACTACAAAGAAATAATTGCAAATCTAAACATTCCATCTCGCAGCTTACCTATTTAACTATGGATTACTAACGAAGTGGCTATTTTAGTTAAGACGCGTTTGCTCTTATGCCACATTTTATAACCTGAACACGAATGGGGAGACATGATACCAATTAAGGGAGATTTGGTCCTTTCTGATCAAGTCTCCCTTAGACGGATTAAATGTTCAAAAAGTTGATAATTTAGTTTGAATGATTGTTATTTGTTTGTATAATTGATTAAAATACCGATTTAAAATGGGAAAGTTACGGTAAGTCCAAAAACTTCAAAATTACTTTTAATTTACCTACTTAATCATTATGTTTAGGTTTATTTTAGGAAGAGCAATCAAAATATATATAATAAGTATGTTTCTGTAAATTTGTCTATTGAGATGCGGAAACAAACTGTTTTAAAAATAAAAATTTAATTTCATGATATTTTAGATTTTTGTTATAAAACCTAATATCAAAAACTTGTCATCTAGTAAAAATTGTCAAAAACTAACTATTATCTCTTACAAAACTACTTATTTAAATATTAGTTAATTTTGGCTGCCTTATTTATGTATCGTCATCCGTGGGAGAAGGACCAGGAGTCCTATGACACAGGGTTTCCTAGTTTAGGCTCCTGTCTTCTACACACTAATAGTTCCAAGTGTAAGGCTTAGTTTATATGTATTCTTAAAGTTTGTAGAAGAAAAAATAAATACATTTTATCATTTTTTATCATTTATCAATATGTATGGAAAATGTATGAAAATATAAAGTCTCCCACATATGGGCGACTTAATTCCCCCCCTGATCAAGTCATCCTTATGGGGTGAATCAAGTCATACTAATATAGGGGACATATGGTACAAAACCCATTTTTTTATTTTACTTAAGTAACTGGGAAAGTAAACTGGGCTTATTTAAACTTTTTACATGTTATTTGAGGTTAAATTTTCTATCATCTGTTTCAATAATGATTCAAATCAGACTTATAGTTTTAAAACTAGGTCCGATAAACAAAAGGGGTGATCAAGTGTCCCCAGTTTCCCCTACTATCGCTTTACGGGGGGAGCAATGATCAACTCTCTCACTCGACACTGGCGGTTCGCCATATCCTTAACTTCTGAAAACTGAAGAAAACTTTCACGATATCAAAAAATAACGGCCTTTCATACGAACTGTCCAATCAAGTGTGCAATTTTGTATGAAGAGGCCGATTTTTTAAAAGTTTTATTCCCTGAAAGTTGTTCCGTTACGTTGACTGATCAACCCCTTTCGGTATTCGGAAGGCTGTCCCTTACACCCTGTTTATTTCTACTGGCAAAAAATCACGGTAGGATCCAAACGAGCGTACCATCCTATCCTACTATCCTACTTCCTACTATCCTACTAATATTATAAACGCGCAAGTTTGTAAGTATAGATTGATGGATGGATGTTTGTTACTCTTTCGCGCAAAAACTACTGAATGGATTTTAATGAAGCTTGGCTCACATATAGGTTAGGTCCTGGAATAGCACATAGGCTACTTTTACCGCGGGAAAACACTTCGTTCCCATGGGAAAATGCATTTAATGTGGGTGAAACCGCAGTCTGAAAGCTAGTTATTCCAAAAACAAATCAATAGGTAGGTTCCTTTGAAAACCTTACGTTTTGCTGTTTATAAAGCCTTCCATCTAAAGAATCGATAAGCATAATTAAAGTAGCAAAAGTAAACAAAGCTCTATGAGATAAAATTTACTCAGCCATTTAATTTATAGCATACTTATCGTAAATTTTGAACTAAGATAACAACTCATCACAAATACAAAGGCTCTTGACAATCGGTTTGATGTAGCTATTTGTACTTTAATTAAAAAGATAAAATCACTCAAGGTCTTTAAAGATATCTGACGGGTGAATAAATATGAAAACCTTTTCCCAAGTTAATGTTGGCTTTTGTGCAAAGTACGTCTGGGGAAGTACTACCCTCTTGCCTTAAGCAGCAGTGTTTGCCAATAAAAGTTCATATTTTAATTCTCATGGTGGGTAACGCGCTTTGCTGTCTTATTTGTGTCAAAATATTTAATTAATAAAGCAATGGGTGTCATGGGCGGTGGTGACCACTAACCACCAGGTGGCCCAACTGCTCGTTTGCCCGCTTACGACATAAAAAAAAGTTACGTGGGCCGAAAACCAAGGTTGTTCGATCAGAGTGAGCAATTTGTGTGATGACGTCAACAATTTTTTTCCTTTCTCAACTCATTCTTTGGGAATGTTGTACAGTTTTATTGACTGAGCGAGCACGTTGGAATACTCTAGTGATGAATTTAAAGTACCTAGGCAATGCAGTCATACTGTAAGATCTGCAACGCTGCAGCTGTTAGAAGTGTGTAGAACAAATAACGTATATGGTAGAAGGACAAAACATTACATAATTCCTAATATATTTAATAAATTACCACTAGAATTAAGAAACATCGTAGGATCTATAAGTATAGTTAAGGGAAAAATGAAAAAATATTTGTTAGATAATGATAACTTATAGTCAGGTTAGCTTCTCTCCTTATCAATCTTCTAGATCTGCTACATATATTGTATAAAAACCAGTAATGTAAGCTGTTAAATATTTATTTTAATTAATTCTATATGCACTTAAGGATTAAGTATACATGAAAAACTGTGCGCAGCAACTCTCCCGATAAACTTCTACGAAGTTTGGGAGAAATCAGTAATTTTTGTTTAGAATTGTATGCTTACGAAAAATAAATTAAAAAAAAAAAAAAAAAAAGTCCTTTAAGTTTTCGGTACACCGTCCCTTATACCCTTCATAAGTTAAGATCGCCAAATCCACTCTCAATGTGCCCGTGTGATTCACTAGAGGTAGTTAAATTCTAACTTTTCAGCATAATACGGTTTTTGGGGCAATTTTTTGTCGGAGTCGAGTGTCCCCCCCCCCGCCCTACCAGCTTATAAACGGATGTTACTTGAAACGTGAAAAATTCTCAATAGTATATCGGGTGTAAGGGACAGCTTTCCGAATACTGAAAGAGCATGATCTGTCAACGTAACTGAACAACTTTCAGCGAATAAAAGTTTCAGGAAATGAAAAAAAAATTCGGCCTCTCCATACAAAATTGCAAACTTGATTGGACAGTTTGTATGGAGGGGTTGATTTTTTTTTTTAATTTCCTGAAACTTTTATTAACTTTAAGTTGTTCAGTTACGTTAACTGATCATGCCCTTTCAGTATTCGGAAGGCTGTCACTTACACCCTGTATATGATGTAATTAAAAGGAATACTATCACACCTAGGAAGGTTAAGGTTAATGAGCTATAGCCAAAAAACTAAAATTAATAAAAATATCAATAGCAATCAGGCGCTAGGATTTCGCTGAGCATTATGAGATTTAAAATTTATGTTACGAACGTTATGAAATACTTAATCAAAACCTGCTTTAAAAAATCGTAAAAAAACTGCGGAACCCTATACTGCGCGTGGCCCGACACTCACTTGGCCGTTTTTTTTTATTTTATTTTAGTTTGAAGATTCTTAGGATCGCTTCAATGCCTATACCTATACAAGCATGAGTCGGATAACTCGGATATTAAAATGTTGTCTTATAGCAAAGTAAAGATGTCTATCTATCAAGCCGGGTTTGGCGTACGGTGAACGTCGTGACCTCATTTTGTATGGAAAAACACAGGTGCGAATAGGAAACACAATTACGCGCAGATGGGGCTTTCGCATAGCTTTTAGGTCAACTTGTTTTAACCATTCGCTGTTTTTATAGTCATTTTCTAGGTTCTACTCGTAGCTTACCTAAGTAAAATATTATAGCAAGTATTATTTATTTTTCATCTGTTGATATTTCGTTTTCATCTGTTGGGGGGTGAAGAAAGATTCAGCGAGGTGTTTATTTAATTTATGATTGGTTGCTCTTCTTTTTTAACTTCAGAGTCATGCTCTTGTCAGTGAAGTAACTTCCAGTCTGTTCTTCTCTCCCAGATACGATACAACTTCGACCCTCGTGATTTGGTCAAAGTAACTCCGTCGGGGTCTTCAACATTTTTCATGAAACTGTCGTTTCGTCACGTGTCCAATCACATTGCCTCTTCTATTCTCCATCGTTTGTAGAAAACTCCTGCCATATACTACTTTTTACACCTCATTCTTCTTCATTTCCGTCCGTAGGTTTAAACCTACGTTTTTTGTTTTGTTAATAAAATAAAGTATTCCATGAAAATACCTCAATATTCAATGTAAGTTTAAAAATCAGTTTTGTTGAATGATGGTCGAAGTGTTTTGTGTTTACAAACGTGTGCTGCGCCGTGAAAATAAAGAGACATCATTGTTTCACTGTAAAAAGTTAAGTAGGTTCCACACGGCCAACTTTTCACCCAATCTGATTGGTAATTAAATTGGCGGTCAGATTGCCCACCCGTCTACACGTACCCAATCAGATCGCCAATTTCATTCGATTTTGTGTTTTGTGCTGGACGGACGTCTGTCAATAATGCCGTAAAAATTAAGAAAAATGTTTTGGTTGCAGCTTTGGGTATCGAACGTGAAGAAAAGGTTGTGGAAAAAGGAATGGCAATCATCATCATCATATCGTGTGGGTTTCAAGGTCGATGACAGACCTTAAATATCCTGGTATTAGAGTTGTTGAGCCGCCAAAGGCGTCTGAAATGGCTCTAATGAATGAGAATAAATTAATGAATAGTTATTAAAAAGAAAACAACTTAAAAAGCCATTTAAATATTATTAGAGAATACAAGGACGTCCGCTCAGCAAGCCGCTTGTATGCAGACTAGTGCCAAAATTGCCCAATTAGCGTCCACACTACCCAATCTGATTGCCAATCGATCAAATCGGCCGATCTCGACTCCCAATTTCCTCGAATTGGCCAATTTGACCCAATCGCCCTCCACACTACACAATCTGATTGTCAATCTAGTCAGATTGGCAATCAGATTGCCGTGTGTGGACGAGGTTTTAGTTTATACGTTTCGGAATATACGTATTATTAGATCCTTAATTGATTTGATGACTACTGCAACCGGGAGTAAAGGGAAAACCGGGAAAACGTTCGAGTAGTATTATCACTACCGGTAACCCATTCAGGTTCATGTCAGTCGAAAGACGTCCACTGCTGGACATAGGCCTCCCGTAAAGATCTTCACGACGACCGGTCCTGCGCTCGCATCCAACGGCTTCCCGCGACCTTGACTAGATCATTGGCCTTCCTTGTGGGAGGCTTGCCACGCTACGTCTTCCGGTTCGTGATGACCTTCCTCAACCCGCCCGTACACTTCCATCGCTCTGGACTGCAACTTCAATAACTCCGACGAACCCACGACGTGACATTCCAAACTTTTGCGCCTTATCGAGATATGATTTTTGGTCACAAGTGGCTAAACGAGCAGGTGGGCCACATGATGGAAGCAACTACCACTAGCCCACAGGCAATTCATTTTCCTTTCCAGATGTGAACCCTAAAAATAACCCTGCAAAATACGACTCAGCTCAGCTACCTGTTTGTTTTATAACCGCTCCTGAGCACTCATAAATTCCTGCGTCGGTAATAATTATGACTCTAATAAACACATAAAACGTGTTATAGAGCTGGTTATTACGGCAGATTTATTTACAGCTTTATTGTTAACTTTATCACAGATTAAATAATAGTAAACTAACTTTATGAAGCGCTCGTGAAGCGATAACTATTTTTTCGATCATGAAAGTTAAGCAAGGCCAGTCCTACGCGGAGATGGTGGAGAAGGGTGACCCGGGTGGTAGTTTTCCGTGCATCATACATAAGGCACGTTAATGTAGCTTCGTGAAAATAAAAAGACTAACGACTAAGGCGCGAGACATATCTAGGAGGCGTCGGTCGCAAGCGAGGTGCGGGTATGGCACGTGCACGGCGCCCGTCACTTCGTGTTTCATACAAAATGTAAAGAAGCGATATGGCGCCGTGCATATTCAGGTGGCGTGGCGACGTGGTGGCGCAGTTTGCGGTGGCACGCCGTACGAATGCACACAGATCCGTCCGCAGTATTATTAAAATGTGAGACGATATGCAATTTAATATCGCGTTTTGCGAGTTAATAAGAAAATATCCCGTAATATACGATTACAATCGATCAGGCAGAAGTGTGCAGGATCATACATGGGAACTGATAGCAAATGATTATTAAGTTACAAGGTCGGGTTTCGATTAACTTGTATAAAGATAAAAAAATAACAATTTAATTTTATTCAATAAATTTAACCATTAACGATTTCGATTAACTTATATAAATTTACACTTACTACAAAAATCGAAATTTAGAATGCCCTAAATACGTCCACTGCCACCGCCACTTTAAGTCACCGCACGCACGCCATAACCGCGCCATAACCACGCCATACCCTCACCTCACCCGCGACCGATGCCTGTTAGATATGTCCCGCGCCTATGGGAGTTTGAACCTAAGGACAGGTAGCGTCCTTCTGCAACAACAACCGCGATCCTTGGTGCCAGCCGTAACGCTAGTGAGCGTGATGATGATGACTATGATACGTTTACTTCCTCTCCAAAATATACCTACCACGATTTTTTTTGCTGCGGTGTTGGGGGACACTTCACAGAAAGTCGTTCAATCCCAAACTAGGCAAAGCCTATGGGTACCAGAGGATGATATAGATGCATAAATAGATAAATAACACCTAGACACAAAACAAACACTCGTATTAATCACGCAAATATTTGCCCTAGGCGGGGTCGAGCCCGCGTCCTACGGCGTGAAGACAGGCTCACAACCAACCATGCCAACGGCAGTCAACGCCTTTAAATGATTACGTTATGATGATTTGGTACGCCCAAGGGTGCTCTAACTTTGAGTTTATGCTTGACACTATTTCCTGGAACACGCTGTATATAAATCCTCTTACTGTGTGTGGTCCACGTCTACATATTCATGGCTGTAATTTGGCCTGAGATGAACCTCGTTGCCGTGTTGCAATGATTACGGAGTAGTCAGAGACAATTGGTAGTTGCATAAAATATGAGTATCCGCAAACCAAGGCAGCGCCAGGTTAGGTGCCTTTTTTATTATTATAAATGGGCTTACTCTTGACCTCGATCTAGTCTTGAAGACAGAGATGAGGTCGACAATGGAACGAGCTTGCCTAGAAAAAGCCTAAGCACTCACGACTTGAATAGATTCGGGTTATATGAACTCGGGAACACAGACGCAGGCAGAGAATTCCAATATTTAGCCGTGCGCATTATAAAAGATGTTTCAAAGCGCTTTGTGCGAATGTGTGGAATATCAACCAAGTGTGGGTGATATCCTGCAGTGCGTCTGGACTCCCGATGGTAGAAGGGAGACGGTGGAATAAGCTCGTGGAGCTCTTGAGCACACTCTCCGAAGTACAACCTGTAGAAGACCGACAGACATGCAACTTTGATGTTGGACAGCGATAAAAAAAATCGAGTTTAATGCTCAGATTCATAATTTTCAGGGCTGTTGTATATGTTAGAGTTTCGTACCTCAAAAGAAAAAAACCAGAACCCTTTTACGATCACTTTGTTGTTCGTCTGTCTGTATGTCAAGGCCCTTTATCTTTTGGGAAAAGATATTAAGATAAAATAAATATCAAACATAAATTAGTTTATAGACCATTGAAGGTGAGAAAATTTCAAGCTTCTACACAATCAAAATATTCTGTCATTTATGTCCCCTTTTACGTAGCCTTTTACATACATTTTATGAACCCGACCACAGATTAGATTATAGCAAACAAAAGGAAAATAAAAACTAAATCATTAAATATTAGGTACTTTCATCATAATATTTTTGTTTTATATATATTGTAGTGGTTGATTTCTAATTCTTCGGTATGAACACTGTCTCCCAAGACACAGAACTATTTCTAGTGAGCCAGAGGTTCATTGCAACAAATTGATAGCTTTTACCGTATAAAAGTGTAGGAGCTAGGTAGCTTAAGGCGTAGTGCTTTGTAAGCACTTTCGAGGCCCGTCGCGCGTCGTGCTCCGGGCGACTGGCCTCGAAAACTTAAGTTACTTCGAGCGACTGGCGCGACGGGCGTCGAAAGTGCTTGCAAAGCGCTACGCCTTAAGCTACCTAGCTTCTACAGGATGCAGCTAGCTTTTCTCTTTCTTTCGTATTGCTGCATCCCTCAGAAACGCATTGAGGTATGCAGAAACGCCTAAATTTTGCCGTCGCGTAAATCCGGCTTTATGTTTGTGAAATCCCAAGGTGATATAAAATTTTATCAAATTGGAAATTTATTATTTATATATGAGATTATAAATAAAACTTACCTTGCCTAATATCCGGAGACGTCATATCGAATGGTCTCCGCTTTCAGCTACCTGCAAAAGGAAAAAACACGACATGTATTTTTTTCCTTTATTCCAACGCTTACCAATACACTTTGCGCCATGACCAGAGTATACTTGTCGGAAAGAATAACTCTGTTTTACAGACTTGTTTTTAGGGTTCCGATACCACAATGGTAAAAAAGGAACCCTTATGGTGCGTCTTTGTCTGTCTGTCTGTCACACCTCTATATCTCAGCAACCACTAATGCTATCGACTTGAAATTTGGAATAGTTTTAGAATATGGTTGCCCAACTTAAATGCACATGAAATAATTTTGAAAAATTATGATTATTAATGTAAAGGGGGCTAAAATAGGGGGGCCAAATTTCTAATTGTCGCTATTAGGTCGAGTGGGGTATCATATGAAAGGGCTTTACTTGTACATTCTTAAATATATTTTTGTATTTTTTTACGTGTCTTAGTTTTCAAGTTATGATCAAAATGTCAAAAAAAATACCATTCCCCCCTTATCTCCGAAGTTTGTGAAAGGAAAATCTGAATTAATTACAGTTGACAGAAATTTATGTAAACACTACAGCAAAAATAAAACGATCTTTCTAAATTGCACAGTTTTTTATAAATCTGTAAAAAACGTTTACAAACAAATTTAGTTTTGCGGTCCTAAAAATGGACTTAATTGCTTCCAAAAATACAAAAAGTATATCGGAACCCTCAGCGCGCGAGTCCGACTCGCACTTGACCGGTTTTTTCTGACAGCTTTAGCCGATTGCCTTTGACACAGCTGCAAAATGTGTTACATATACAATACATTAGCCGTAACACAATTTAGATTTTTAAAGCTTTTATAATACTCAATATATTTTTTCTTTTAATTTAAATAATTATTTGTATTTTCGTTTGAATCAATTCGTTCCAATTTGTACTAGCTATTAACTTTTTACGCCCGTCAATCAACGGTGTTTGACGAGCATTGATTTGATCAAGCACATCAATTTATTAAATCACAGTTTCATTCGAAACTTGAAATAGGTAGGTACCAATTTGCAAACGTTCAATATTTCAACTAGCGAGATGTTAAACAAAATGAGTAAGTAACTAGTATTCATTTAAAAATAACAAGCTTTTTAGGGCTCCGTAGTCAACATGGATCCCTTATAGTTTCGACATGTTCTCAGCGACCATTAGTACTAGAAAGCTGTAATTTGGTACGGATATAAATGGTAGTGATCATGGAGATCTCTAGGGGAGGCCTGTGTCCAGCAGTGGGCGTCTTTCGGCTGATATGATGATGATGATACATATCAGTCACGCCGACAAAGTGGTAACATAAAATCATGAAACCCTACATAAGGGGCCCGACATCAAAACTTACTATACAGGGTGTTAATTTAATTGCGTGCCATAGCATAGGGGGTGTTTCAAGTAAGGATAAAGGAACACAAAAAAAATATTTCAAAAATCCTACTTAATTTTTTTTTTACTCCATTGAAACTAAACTAACGCGGAGGGCCACCGTATCACCGAGCCAGCGCGCGAGTATAAAGTAATTCTTTCTTTTTTTGTGTGTGACTCCAATTTTCCCTTCATACTTTAACGGGCTTAGGACCGTCAAAATATAATAGGTACCTAATAAATAATTAAAAAAATATCATTGATGATTAAAAAAAAATAAGTAGGATTTTTTTTAAATATTTTTTTTTGTGTTCCTTTATCCACACCCCCTAAGCTATGGCACGCAATTAAATTAACACCTGTATATTTGCAACTTGTTCAGGACGTCAATAAGCATATTTTTTTTACTCTTCCTTCTGATGCTTAGCAGTGCCAATACTGCTGCTTTACGGCAAAAATAGGCAAAGGAGTAGCATTGCTGTAACAAACCCCATCACCATCTCAGAACAAAGACCTCCTTGCTTCGCTCGGTCAAATTTCTTTGATCACCATCATCTTTAAGCTAGCTTAAGGGGCTGATAAGAGCTGAATTACCTCCCATTCTAACAAAGGTCAGAATGCGCGTGCTAGAACGGAGCGGATTCGCGCTGTTTTACGTTTTTCGCTCATTTCTGCATGTTTCTCAAAATCTGTACCCATAATATTAATTTTAAAACAGCTATATTATTATGCATAATATATTGAATAATGTGTAAAAGTTTTGGCATCATAGATTAAGGGTACTTAAGAAAAACGGGTTAAAAGCAAAGAACAGAGGTAACTTTGGATTTTTTTAATGGCGAACAAAATAATAAATAAATAAATAAATAAATTTAAATATATTAAATACATTTAATCGTGTTTCAGAGTCGGCCATATTATTGTAAAGATGCTTAATTATCACATTTTTTTTTCCACGGCCATATATTCATCACTTTTCGTTAAAAACCTGCTCAAGAGATGCGTATTAAAATTTAGCTCTTATCAGCCCCTTAATGAAAATATTGTCTAGTCTCATAATCATAGTCACAAAATTCTTTGTTAATTTCGGTTTTGTCGGCTTTAGCTGCAGTTTGATGAAAAATAATATGAAACTCTTTCCATCACTCCTCGCAAGCTCATTTTAGAATATTCTGCGTTTCTCTGTGGATTCTTTGCTAATATTGATACTGCAGACTTAATATAACTTTAGTACTGCTATGCACAGCGCGTTTAGTATTCATAACATGCATTATAGTAGATTATCTCTCCTACGAATAATGTACAATATGCAGTAATATGATAAGGTAACTGTTAGCTGAACTTCAACTCAACCTTAAAACAGCATAATATGTCGCAGCCAACTGGTTTAATCAGACAGTTAATTGAATGCCTAAGCGGTTGATTGACTGCCAAAGTCAAAGTCAAAATCGTTTATTCATTGTTAGATATTAAAATCTCTTAATGACGTCAGCTAAACTACATCGCTTCACAAACAATGTGGCGCCATGGTGGGAAAAAAAGAAGCGACAATAAAAACCCACGCGCTCTTTTAAATATGTTAAATATGCTCCATAAGCTAAATATTTCGCAAACGGATCTCTAAATTTAAAAACTCTATATTTACATAATTTTTTAAACAACTATCTAACGACACCCCATACGATGGGGTAGGCAAGAAAAAAGGCCCACCTCCACTTTACTTAAAGGGGAAGTACCTAAACTAAAAAATATATATATATATATTTTAATTTATTTATTTTACCACTTTGTCAGCGTGGATGAAATGTACATTTTACTAAATCACAGCTTTCTAGTACTAAGGGTCTCTGAGCTAAGCCGCGGACAGACATAGACAGACGGACGTGCCGTAACATTTTTTTTTAATGTCACAAGTGGGCAAACGGGCAGGTAGGCCACCTGGTGGTAAGTGGTCACCTCCGCCCTTGACACCCACAGTCTTATTAGTGAAATAATTTGACACTAATAAGACAGCAAAGCGCGTTACCCACCCTGAGAACTAAGATGGTATGTCTCGTGTGCCAGTATATAATTTCATTGGCTCCCTTACACTTCAAACCGAAACACAGCAGTGCAAACACTGCTGCTTTACGGCAGAAAAAGTCAAGGGGGGTGGTACTTCCTCAGACGGGCTTTGCACAAAAGCCCTACCACCTATATATTAGGTATTAGGGTTCCTTGTTGACAACGGAACCCTAAAAAGGTAAGCTATTCTTGTAAAACTTGAAGACAATACTGTTACGAGCTAGCGGTTCGGGATTGGAGTGAAACGCCAATGTAGGATTTTCTGTTTATTTAGGAGTTATTTACAATCCGAGCTTCTTATTTACACGTCACCGAGTTCGCTCTCTAAGCCTCTTCGTGCGGTCGTCCCTCCTTGCACTCTACCCTCAGGGATCTTGTTTACGGAGTTTTCCCTCCGAGCACTCCTCCCTTCGGGACCTCTTCTACGTACTCTTCCCTCCGAGTACCTCTTGCCTCCGGGACCTCTTCTATGCGCAACTTCCCTTTCAAGCACTCTTCCCTCTGGGACCCCGTCTTCTATGCGAGTCTTCCCTCCGAGCACTCTTCACTCCGGGACCTCTTCCTCCGGCACCTCTTCCACAGAGTCTTTCCTCTGTACCCTCTTGAGTTACCTCTGAGGATTCCTCTTCCTTAGGACTTTTTCTTCTTTTCCTTGTTCGTCACTTTAAATCGCTTTCCACTGAACTACGGCGTAGCCGCTCGGTGGCCCGGCTTATATACCCCGTGCTATTCGTTCCCGAACATTCTACTCATTTTTGAATTTAGGTTTTTGTTAGATTTAATCAAATTATAAATGATAAAACATTCATGGGTAGGTGGGGTTCGAACCGGCGACCATCGGCTTTTTAGTCCAACGCTCTATCCCCTGGACCACGCGGCTCTTACAGCGCGTTCAGAACAAGTTTGTCCATGACGGTTATTTTCCGCGCATAGGTGACAGGCGGAGAGCCAATGAACGATTCGCTCGCCCGCTGGGGGGAGCCGCGCTCACCCCCGCGACTCATTTTTTGACTTCTGCGCATTAACGGTCACGGACAAAGTTATATTGTAGGCAGTATAGCTGACTTGTCGAAATTTTGATACAGTTCTTTCGCATGACAGCTGGCAGCGCGACGTCACGTTCGTGACAGTATGGCAGCTGAAATCACGACGGCACGTTCGTAACAATACTATTGTTTAACTTATAGACAATGTTTGAAACCGGAAGCTTTGTTTAAAACAGGAAGTATCTAGTAATTGTATACACATCAAGAAGCAAGCCAGCAAGAGTCTTGAGGAACTGTGCGCCTGAGTTGTCTCCTGTGCTGACACGTTTGTACCGCCTCTCTCTTAAAACAAGAACGGTGCCAAAACCTTGGAAAGTTGCCAATGTACAGCCCGTACCCAAGAAGGGTAGCCGTGCTGACCCCGCCAACTATCGGCCGATCGCCTTCACCTCCATACTCTGCAAAGTTATGGAAAGGGTACCAAATAGAAAATTGCTTACATACCTAGAAAATAACGACCTACTCTCAGTGATCGTCAGTATGGCTTCCGCCGGGGACGATCAACTGGGGATCTTTTAGTGTACGTAACGCATTTCTGGGGCGAGGCTATCGAGAAATACGGCGAATCCCTTGCCGTATCACTGGACATCTCGAAGGCCTTTGACAGGGTATGGCACGCAAGTCTGCTGAGCAAACTTCCTGCATACGGCATTCCTGCTGACTTTTGCTCTTGGATTTCTGACTTCCTGAGTGTGCACGGATGTCATTTTTCCTGCTTCCTCCTGAACAGATGTAAGGATCTCAGCATCGGCGTTTCGTTGCTTAGCAACGCTCTGGCAGGGTCGCCATGCACGGATGTCGCAGGATGCCCATGTAGAGGTGGTGTGTTGAGGGGTAGCTCCGAGGGGTTGGTTGTAATAAAACTCTCACATTTTAGACACTATACTGTATTGGAGACCGAACAAGCAATGAGCAAGCGTATTTATATTAACGAAAATGCTGACACGCGTTTACGTCACTTAGTAATAATCGCTACACACTACAAGTGAACGGTCGATCCGAGTAGTCCTTGATGGCTGCTCCTCTGACCTCATGGCTATTGACGCCGGGGTTCCTCAGGGGTCTGTTCTCTCTGCGACTCTTTTCCTGCTGCACATCAACGATCTACTTGGTTCTAGTATTGTTGGGTACGCAGATGACAGTACTGTCGTCGAGAGATATACGAGTATGTCAAGCGCAAAAACCAGCGGTGACGAAATACGTTCTTCTAGAAAGGCCATGGTAGAGCGTATAAACTCAACCTTAAGTCTTGTCTCCGACCGGGGTGACAAAAATCTGGTAAGTTTCAACGCCACCAAAACACAAGCGTGTCTGTTCACTGCCAAAAGGAGTCCATTCAATCTGGCTCCTACTTTTCGAGGTACATCTGTACCGGTCACTGACAGCCTCGAGCTTCTTGGCATGAAGTTGTGTGCAAACCTGAACTTCGGCGCCAACATTGAGTCAAAAGCGCAAACTGCGGCGAAAAAGTTGGGTATCCTCAATAAGGTTAAGCGGTACTTCACTTCTGGACAGTTGCTAGTCTTATACAAAGCACAAGTCCGATCTTGCATAGAGAATTGCTGCCACTTTTGGGATGGCTCGGCCAAATACCAACTAGCCGCTCTAGACTCAATCGATCGCAGAGCCAAGAAGCTCGTTGGTGATGAATTGCATGTCTGTCGGTCTTTTACAGATTGTACTTCGGAGAGTGTGCCCAAGAGCTCCATGAGCTTATTCCGCCATCCCCCTTCTACCATCGGGAATCCAGACGCACTGCAGGATATCACCCATATTTGTTTGATATTCCACACATCCGCACAAAGCGCTTTGAAACATCCTTTATAATGCGCACGGCTAAGGAGTGGAATTCTCTGCCTGCGTCTGTATTCCCGAGCTCTTATAACCCGAATCTATTTAAGTCGCGAGTGAATAGGCTTCTTCTGGGCAAGCTCGTTCCATCGTCGACCTCATCTCTGTCCTCAAGGCTAGGTCGAGGTCAAGAGTAAGCCCATACATAGTAAAAAAAAAAGACATGATTTTTGGCGCTGTTGGCTTAGCTACTCTAGTAGCAGATAAGGGGTTGATGATACGGCCAATTTGTGAAAACCTAGTTACCTGTTTTTGTTTAAGTTTTTAGTAAGTATTAGAAACTGATGGTTTTCCTACAAATAAATAAATCTAGTATTCGCTGAATAGGTATTATGTGGCCGTGGCGCACAGTGGGCTGAAACTAGCGTTTCATAGACATTCAATATTTTTTTGAGTGGCGCTTTTTTTGTTTGGAAACGGTTAAGGATACCTACCTTATGCCTTATATAATGAACTTTCATGTTTATAATTGTAAACAGTGCACTCAGAATTTTTTTCGAAAAGTCGAATAAAATTCTGAGTGCACTGTTTACGGAGTCGGGGTAATAAATGATGATATCTCCATTATCGCACAATTGCGCCTAATATCCTCTTAGGTTATTAATATATGAATTATTTTGGATTTTTGGCATACTCCAAACTAAGGCCAAACTTGCGCCTTTTTTTTAATCCAATTTTTGTTATTTTTTTCGTTTTTATTTAATATTAAGCTTAAAATGGATTTAAATAGATTGGACATTTACGCAAATTAATTGTCTGAAATATTAGAATGTGAAATTTGCTTAAAAACTCATTATCTGTATAATGAACAAAAAAAAATGGTAAAGTTTTGTTAAAAAAAAGGCGCAAGTTTGGCCTTAGCATGTAGTATGTCAAAAAATCCAAAATAATTCATATATAAATAACAGCGTAATAAATGAGATATCATCATTTATTACGCTGACTCCATACACATTTTTTCGAAAATAATTCTGAGTGCGCTGTTTACAATTGTAAACCTGAAAGTTCATTATATAAGGCATAAAGTAGGTATCCTCAATCGTTTCCAAGCATAAAAAACGTCACTCAAAAAAAATTTTGAATGTCTATGAAACGCTAATTTCAGCCCACAGTGTGGCGGACTCACAGAGCAGAAACAAAAAAAAAACTTTGTTTCTGCTCTGTGGGCGGACTGAAGGATAGCGCGCGCCCAGCTGCCGTATTCCGAAGTGAAACTACGATAATATCGCGCCGATAATTAGTCTATGGTTCGGCCCTTGACAAAAAAATTCCCATACAAAGTAAATTTCCAAACGTAATTGTTGTTGTCAATCTGATAATATCGGAGCTCCGATAAAACTTCGGAGTACGCACCCTGTAGATACATCTACCTACACACAAGACCTATACAAAATTGATCCATATCGAAAACAGATTTTACCCTCAAAATATGTCGAATGTCTTCAAAGTCACCCGTAGAAATGGATGTCTTTAATTTGATATTATTACGAGTATTACGTACAGTTGATTTGTACTTACATTACGTAGCCACTAATATTACAAATATGTAAAAGCATCTCTGCCTGTCTATCCCTCCCTCAGTTATAATTTCATAGCCAAATCACTGAACCGAGAATTTTTTTTTATTCTAAACCATCGAACTCGCGGGCAACAGCAAATATCTTATTAAGATTTTATTAGGTATTAATGAAGGCATGTCTTAATTCATTAGCGTAATACAAGATGAAGAGGCCTCAATTATCTCTCTTGTCTATAAATAATATTATTAATATTCAAATTCCGCTAATCATTCATGTAATTATAATGTCGATATCGTACGCTCACGCTCGCTTACGGCATTACGACACGGCTAACGAGCCACAGGGATGCATTCAGGACGATCTATTACTTCTTCTTCTTATCATGGTACCTATAGGATTAACAAAAACTCCTTTAGGACGTCATTAAGCATAATATTCTTCATCATCATCTTGCTGCAGGCAGGGTTTAACCATTTTCTTTCGATTCGAATCAAAATGTTTCCGTTTAAAAGTAATCTCTTCGGTAAAATTGTACAAAAATAAAATGGCTTCGCGCTCGTACTACTTTTATTTACAGTATAGGGCTGTTAGGCTGTGATGCTGAAATACTGCGCGGCTCTTATTCAGTAGCATATATTTGGCTCGTTGTATTAAGACACGATGTACACACATCCCGCGGCATCCCGCATCCCGGCCGCACATCAGTAGAAACACTTTTGGACCTTATGGCGTGATAATAGAGTTGAAAAAGTTTCTACCGACAAGCGGTTGACCGTACTTCTTCATAACTTTTTTTATACCTTTCCATACAAACTATTTGAACAAAGTGAGCAATTTGTATGGAGAGGTCAAAAATTTTATACATTTCCCAAAAATGTTTCTATGGGAAAGTTGGTCAGTTTCATTGACTGAGCACGCCCGTTTAGTTTTCGATACACCGCCCTTTACACACTGTCTAAATCCTGCCCTGAGTAGGCGCGTTCAGATCTACATAATGACTGTCATTCACAGGCTCGGAATTCATCCCCTCCTTTTTGGCGCCAGATATTTAGCTGGTGAGTAGCCCTCGTCGACGCTACTTAGTAGTACTAAACAGATGTCGGTGGCGCGTATTTTGACCTACTTTTATAGAGAGGGCGTCTTTGAAGATGTGAAACTTTCCACGGTTCAATCAGCTGTAAATTTTGTGGAATCATGGAGCATTTAAGTTATGTTAATTTTGTATTCTGACAGCGCATCGACCTAAAATGTGTTTCGGTTTGTCTTGTGCGGTGATACGTGAGCCGCTTGGAGTCACTTCATCGGTGCACTGGCACCTCGGGTACCCAACCGGAAGTGCAGATCAACTGCCTTTACACATAAACAATGCACACTTACACACACTGCGCACTGCGCACTTTACACTGCTTTTAAAAACTGTAGCTGCACAACTTAAAACTTGTTCTAGCTTTTATTATTGTTAATGGGCTATTAATTGAAATTATACCTGGGAATGCCTGTTATGCTTCATTTTAACTAGAAAACAGGGTTTGCGAGGTCGGTCATCGATCTTTCAACCCACGTGATATGATGATAATAGAAAGTATAGTCTAAAAAGCAACAAGTAGTATAAGGCCGGTATTTCACTGGGACACCATGGTGGCGCGACTGGTGGTGCGACTGGTTGCGCTACTGGTGTCCGTAACTAGACACCAGAGTCGCTACACCCTGCGGCCACAGTATTAACCAAGTATTAACCAAATTGATTGGCGGCGCAACCAGCTCGGCTGTTGGTCGCGCTACCACTCCCAGTGAAATATAGCCCTTAATACTGTGGCCGCAGAGTGTGTCTTTACTGGTGTCTAGTTACGGACACCAGTGGCGCAACCAGTCGCGCTACCAGTGTCCCAGTGAAATACCGGCCTAACGACCGTCCTACGCCTGCACATAGATTAAAGAAGACCGAACAATCAGTATATAATAACTAGCTGTTGCCCGCGGCTTCGCTCGCGTGGATTTCGTATTTATGTTGTTACCGGTTTTCCGAAGCAATGAGATATTTTCCCGTCATTTCGGGGTAATTTTAAACTAAGGAACAACAGGACTAACCCTGCGCTAATCAATGAGTATAATTCAAGATCCAGCTGAATTTTATATAATATACAGACGTTACTCATAAATTACTCAAAACAGAGGAACTTAGCAGCAGTATCCTAACAAATGTAAAGAGAGAGATGAGAGACACCTTTATGTAATATTTCAAAACAGAGCCAATTCGCAGAAGTAATTGAGAAAAACTAAAACCCTCTCCCTCTCTCTCCCTCTCCCCCTTCCTCTCCCTCTCCCCTTCCCCCTCCTCCCTCTCCCCCTGCCCCTCCCTCCCCCCTCCCTCCCCCTCCCTCTCCCTTTTCATCACCCCCTCCCCCTCCCTCACTCCCTCCCTCTCCCCTTTCCCCTCCTACTCCCTCTACATCTACCTGTACCTGTACCCCTCTACCTCTCTACCACTCTACCTCTCTACCTCTCTACCTCTCTACCTCTCTACCTCTCTACCTCTCTACCTCTCTACCTCTCTACATCTCTACCTCTCTACCTCTCTACCTCTCTACCTCTCTACATCTCTACCTCTCTACCTCTGTACCTCTCTACCTCTCTACCTCTCTACCTCTCTACCTCTCTACCTCTCTACCTCTCTACCTCTCTACCTCTCTACCTCTCTACCTCTCTACCTCTCTACCTCTCTACCTCTCTACCTCTCTACCTCTCTACCTCTCTACCACTCTACCTCTCTACCTCTCTACCTCTACCTGTCCCTATCCCTACCCCTTACGCCAATTTAACCGCTATCCCTAACATAGAAATGACTCCCATATTTATTTTTAGACATTTCAAACCTATCGCACCCCAACCCCATCCCCAGGGGACGATGGTATTTCACGTCCACCACGTTGGATTTCAAAGTTGTTGTAGCTTTTGTAATCAGCGACCCGATAAACCATACAAACGACACCCATATTGATTTTTAGACATTTCAAACCTATCGCACCCCAACTCCATCCCCAGGGGGATGATGGTATTTCACGTCCACCACGTTGGATTTCAAAATTGTTGTAGTTTTCGTAATCAGCGACCCGATAAACCATACAAACGACACCCATATTGATTTTTAGACATTTCAAACCTATCGCACCCCAACTCCATCCCCAGGGGGATGATGGTATTTCACGTCCAGCACGTTGGATTTCAAAATTGTTGTAGTTTTCGTAAACAGCGACCCGATAAACCATACAAACGACACTCATATTGATTTTTAGACATTTCAAACCTATCGCACCCCAACTCCATCCCCTGGGGGATGATGGTATTTCACGTCCACCACGTTTGATTTCAAAATTGTTGTAGTTTTCGTAATCAGCGACTCGATAAACTATACAAACGATACCCATATTGGTTTTTAGACTTTTTCACCCCATTTCCCTTTTTTAGGGGTTGAATTTGGGGTGGAATTTCAATAACAGTGATGAAAGTTGCATAGAATTACATCATTTATGCCTAAATAATAAATTATGTGGATTTTACTTTAAGAATAAAGAATTTTCAACTTCATCCCCCTTTTCACCCTTAAGGGTGTCGAATTTTCAAAAACCCTGAGACACGTAATTATTAATTTTTAGTCGTCAGCCTAAACACAAATTTTGAAGATCCTAACTTCAAAACTGACGGACTTTCATACAAACTTTCATCCCCTATTTTACCCCCTTAGGGATGGAATTTTGTAAATCCCTTTCTTAGTGCACCCCTAGGCCTCATAAGGAACCTACATGCCAAATTTGGAATCTCTAGACCCAGTGGTTTGGGCTGTGCGTTGATATGTCAGTCAGTCAGTCAGTCAGTCAGTCAGTCACCTTCTTCTTTTATATATATAGATAATAGGTCTTTACCTATGAAATTGCCGAAATTTTCTTACAGATTAATGAGATCATAATTCCTATAATTCTAATGCTATTTTTTTAATTTGTCATATATTTGAAAGTCGACATCAAGGTTATCAATTTACGCATAAAATAAAGTTTTTATTTTTAGTTTGATATATACAATTAAAGGTTCGAAAATTGTTCGTCTTAAATGTCGTCCGATTTCATCATTAGATTTGTTATATTTTTTTAGAGATAATATTTTTCGAAAATTAAATTTAAGCTTCTGTTAGCTTAATATTGTCCCAATAATGCTTAAAAAAATAAAAGAAATTGGATTTATAATTCCTAAAAAAATGCAAAAATGTTAGTACTGAAAATTGAGTTCACCTAAAATTCGCCATACAAAACGGCAATTTCATAGGTAAAGACCTATATGTGGGCCATTAATTAATTTATAATAGTTTACCGAGGTAGGTACTTATAGGTAGCAGTGAATGAAACTTCGTACGAGGGTAAGTAAACTGAATAATTTTTTGTTTTTTTTTTGTAGCGGACTTCTGTTGTTAGCCTGAGGGGCTGTTACAACTTCACCGGGCGTTTGGTGAGCGGATGGCTCTACCCAGAAAAACTAAACTAAACTAACCTAAGTACGCAACAAGCCTAAGGGCGCCTTGCGGGGCTCGGACCTCGGCCTAGGTTGTTGCCGGGGATCGGAGAGAAATAATTTATTGAAATTGACACGTTATTATGTTTGCTAAAAGAGATCCGCTACTAGCGTATATTACACCGAGTGAGTGAGACAGAAATATGAACAAACATCGATGACAAATAATCACTTAACATGAGGGTAGGACAATTTTTGACTACCCGCTACAATAGAATACCAGACGAAGTGCGCAATGCACCTTCCGAGGCTAGACACAAAAATTGGCTTCTCGAGAAGCAGTTTTAAGATTTTAGAATTATACAATGAATGTAATTTAATTATGTACAAATCGACTTGTAAGAATAACAACTGCTGCCGTACTCCGAAGTGAAAATACGATAATATCGCGCCGATAATTAGTCTATGGTTCGCCCTTTGACAAAGAAATTCCCATACAAAGTAAATTTCCGAACGTAATTGTTGTTGTGAATCTGATAATATCGGAGCTCCGATAAAACTTCGGAGTACGCACCCTGTTATCAATAAAATTTTAATTGTCATTGATGTGTGTGGTTAGCAGATAGGTAACTATTCCAAATCCTCAACAAATGAGCAACGGTTGAAAACAGCACACCCTTTACTATATGACTTTTATTGTAAAATTGTAAAGAATCAACGATTAAGATAATTTGATTGCCGACAACAATCATAGTTCAGTAAACAGCACGTCAGTAGAAACATTTGTTACTCTATTATTATGCCATAAGGTCCAAAAGTGTTTCTATCGACGCGCGACGTGCTGTTGGGTGTACATGATATTATTATTCAACACGTAAAGTAAGGCCATCGTAATAGTTCGTTTCTGACAGCTGTCAAACGTATGAAAAATTATAACCTGCAAAGAAAATGAACCCTGTGTGTTGGTGTTAGGGAAACGTCAAAACGGACTTCTTACGTTGGACATACTTTTTTTAACAATATTGTGTTCTAAATTTGAAATTTCATAATAATACTGAGTTCCGAGCCATAAAGCGTCCATAGCACCCCCTGTCTTATTTAAGTACTCTTTGCATAGCAATCACTAGTGGCATACTTTGCCACTTCTAAGTCAGCAAAACTCGTTGCCCACTCTGAAAACTAAAATGGTACGCATGTGTCGGTAATTTCGCTGGCTCCAGACCGAAACACAGTAGTTCCGACACTGCCGCTTTTTGCCAGAAATAGACCAAGGGGTGGTACTTCCCCGGACGAACTTTGCACAAAAGTCCTACCTCATACAAACCTGGACTGGTAGCCGGGATCAACTTACTTTTTAGACAATCAGGTGATTCATTCATATTTAATTTATGTCTTATAACCAAACTCGGAACGTCACACGATGTGTTTTTTGGGGTTTCGAACAAAAACGACGAATTTGTACATAGTTACGAAATATTTAATAGTTATTACATTTTAACTTTATTTTATTTATTTATTATAAGCACTTTTTAGGGTTCCGTACCTCAAAAGAAAAAAACGGAACCCTTATACGATCACTTTGTTGTCCGTCTGTCTGTCTGTCAAGACCCTTTATCTCACGAACAGGTAAAGGTATCAGGTTGAAATTAATACCATATGTTAGGATCCATGAAACACACAAGATCTGAAAATTTCATTTTCTTACAACGACGCAATCAAAAGATATGGCATTTTATGTCCTCATCTCTATACATTTATGCAAAAAAGCAAAACCTACAGGGTACTTCCCGTTGACCTAAAATTATGAAATTTGGCAAGAAGCTAGGTCTCACAGTACAAATAAGGGGAAAAGTCTGAAATCATTAAATATTACAACTTTTCTCACAACTAATAGTAACCAATTGTGGTGAGCTCCCGTTTCAAGAACATTCATATAAGAGAGGGGTCAAGTTGAATGGTCGTTGATGCGATTTTTGTTTTAGTTCTATTTTAAAAACGGGAACACTTACAAACTTGAAAATTGGTATGTTTATAGTGCATAAGCTATAAAATAATAAAAAATAATAAAATTTGGTCAAGCGCGTGTCGGAATCAAAAATCTAGCACATTAACTTACTGAAATTTCAACTAATACAATTATGATTATGTGGTGGTACGGAACCCTCGGTGCGCGAGTCCGACTCGCACTGGGCCGGTTTTTTTTAATTAAAGTAACCAATAATTTCATTAATATAACTAATCCTATAACGAATTAACCAGTGAATAAGGAAGAACATCCTACATTTTAGTACACTCACACAGAACCTCCAACTTTACAAACATCAAACCAAACATTAGTACACTCACACAGAACCTCCAACTTTACAAACATCAAACCAAACATTAGTACACTCACACAGAACCTTCAACTTTACAAACATCAAACCAAACATTAGTACACTCACACAGAACCTCCAACTTTACAAACATCAAACCAAACATTAGTACACTCACACAGAACCTCCAACTTTACAAACATCAAACCAAACATTCTACCTATTCGCTCACGCAAACTCGCATACCTTTACCTCACCTTACGCATTATAATAATCTAAGTTACGCATATGGTTACGCACACTCACTGCAAGCGAAGCAAGTAGGTCTTTATTCTGAAACCGCAACAGTAATACTTACCTACCTACCTTTTCTCTTCACACTCTACTAGCAAAGAATATATAATATTACGCTAACGTCTGTCTACAAGCGCGGGCTATCGTCAACGAGCTATGCAATGTACGGACTTAGTTTTAAGGTTCTGTATTCAAAAAGGAACCCTTATAGTTCCGTCATGCCCGTCTGTTCGCGGCTTAGCTCAGAGACCCTTAGTACTAGAAAGCACTGTATTTAATGTAGCTTTAACTTTAAAGAAGGTGTGTGCAACTGGCTGAAAAGTATCAAAAAGAGGGAGTCAAGCTAACCACAAAGTGGTTTTTTCCCGCCAGGCGGTTACACACCACCGGTCTATGCTGAGGTTATCACTCATGAAGTGACCCACCATTGAAATAGTCTCTAGAAGAGACGAAGACCCTCAATGGAGAAAAGGCCTCATCTGATTGTGTTAAATTAGACCAGCTTGATGAACTGGCTTCCATCAGCACGCATTGACTCCCTCGATTAGTACGCTTTTCGAAATGTATATGTCGTGGCCAGATCGTTAGAAATGATCATTTCATGATGTGGCTGACCACTTCATGAAAGGTTCGGTTATGTTAGGTTGCATTTCATGAAGTAACCAACATGAATTCATGAAGTAACCAACATGAAAGTGGCCACATCATGAAGTAGCCAATATCACGATCTGGCCACGACATATATATTAAAACATTTCAAAAAACTTTGATACCGCGTTTTAGAGCGTGCGCTGTGATTGGTTGATTTTGTTTTGAAAAGGAGTGAGGATGGGATTTTTACTAGAAAATATTAGTTGATTGCTATGAGTCGGGCCGGGTGATTGGGCCATGGCAAAAGGGAATAATGACGTCTCGAGATGGGGTGGGACATAATTATGTTACGTCGTTTTTAGGGTTCCGTTATCAACAAGAAAATCTTATGACCATCTTCGTCCATCCTTCTGCATGTCTGTCCACGGGTTTATATTGGGTTATTTTTGGACGCCCGGCCAAAATTTTGTATGTTAGTGAGAACATGAAACTGAACAACTTTCCCAAAAAAACATGGGTCGAAAAATGAAAAAAAAAGTAAGTATTCCCATACAAACTCCATTGTTGCCAGCGCAAGATTTGTAGGGGACTACCAAAATGTTTTCTCGGTTTTTCGACCAATGTTTCTTTGGGAAAGTTGTTCAGTCTCTTGTTCTGAGTAAGATTTAGCCAGGGGTCCAAAAATAAGTCAGAAATATTAAAAATCTAGAAATATAGAAGTATTAGAAATGTTAGTATTAATATTATTATATTAATATTAGTAAGTATTTGTTGGCATGGGGATAAAGTGGTAAAATAAAACAAAATCAAAATATTAATGTTACTAGCATAGTTTTATCACTATACGACGTAATTTAAACTACATCGCTTCACAAACAAATTGGCGCTATCAAATCGAAATCAAACAAAGCATTCGTTTAGTACTGCTTTATGTCGCAAGATGGCTATCGGATTATATTTTGTAAATGAACGAAATACATCAGTTTCATTGCATTTGACGTATTTGACAGACTATGATTTTTAGGGTTTCGTAGTCAACAAGGAACCCTTATAGTTTCGTTATGTCCGTCTAGTCTGTCTGTCTGTCCGTGGCTTCGCTCAGAGACCCTTGGTACTAGAAAGCTGTAATTTAGTACGGATTGACACCATATTTTAAATTTGTAGGTAAATCCATCGAAGGAATTCTGAGTGGTTTTTTACTGGCTCTCATTTTGAAGGTAGATGTCATACAACGAAAATGAAAAAATGCTATTTGCGCAAAAATCGGCTCAAACGATCTCGATGAAACTTTGCATGACCAAGAATCTCCATGCAAGGTATCATGCGGCAGTATCCACTTCTATGTGGAAGTTCATATAAGGGGTGTTCTCTTATTACTAAAATGTAAAAATGTGATTTACTCAAAATTGGTTTCATTGAGCTTATTTTAATGTTCAATATTTTGGATTTTGAATTGGTTATCTACCTGACTGGATAATCCATTTGAATTTTTTGCAAACACCTAATATACGGGGTGTACCAAATACTGAAAGGGCTTGCTCTGTAGACTAAACTGAACAACTTTTCCTAAGAAATATATTGTGTTAGGAAATTCTGTGCAAGTATCTTACGGTAGTAACCATTGACCTGTGAAAATTTATATAAAGTTCAAATTTAGAAGTATTTCATTTTAGATATTATTTATAATGTTCCTGCGTATTTTCACAGCTATACCATATTTTACGTTGGGTGTATGGTAAAGTGAATTTCGGCCAGATGAACCGTTGACGTGAATAAGGTGGCGGATAGTGGCTGGATGCGGAAGGCGGAGGACTGGATGTGGTGGCGAGTCTTGGGAATGGCAAATGTTTACTAGTGGATCAGGCTGCTGATGAAGACGATTATGATCGATCTTAAAGTGCATCTAAACTTGGCATTGGATCGGATTTCAACCCTTTTTTAGGCAAACAATTAGCCGATAGGAACTTGGCCCCCTTTTTAACAGTTATGTTTTTGGTGGGATACTTTTTACTTGCCCATCGCGAGAAAGTAAGTGCAGTGCTGCTGTACCATTTATTTCCTTTGTGTTTGGTATAGAAAATTTATAGCCATCAGAAGGGGCTTTTTCTTTTACCTTAGTAAAACTTTCGACAGAGAAACGGCTTTGACAGATTGTAAACGGGTTTAGATTACTGGTGTATTTTAGGTTCGTTAGCCACGGTTGGTTTAGATTATCTTCCGACCGCAACGCTAGAAACGTACTACGCGCTGTTTTGTGAAATGCCGCGGCATTATATAAAATGACAAATTAAAAAAATTTCGGCATTTTGTAGGAAACCAAGGCATAATGTAAAATGACGCATTTTACAATTTGCCTGCGACATATGTGGCTAAAGTCGCGCTGCAAGTATCAAGTGACTGGAAAACTTGACAGGTAATGCTTATATCAACAGGAAAATTTATTCCAGCGGACTTATGGGATTGAGAATCGGTTTTTTGATGCGGTCTGATTAAAACAACAGCAAAAACAGAAAGAGTAACAAATTCCAATGCATTTTTGTTTAAAATTTGTCAAGTTATTACGGGTCTATGTAATAATGTTCCAAGTAACATTTCCGACATGAATCCATCAAAAACCTATCGCGAACGAATGTCGTTGGGGCCTCGTTATTAATTTCCTATTTCTCTTCGAAAATGACTTTGTGAACGCTCTCTGAGAACTCTTTGAAGGCAAGACTCTCAATTTTATAAAATTTTGATCATCAAGTGGAATATTTGATATTGGACTTTCTTTGTAAAGTCCACTGCAAAAAACATCGAGCTTAGGTGACTACGGGAGAAATAAATCTCCCGTGATAGGTACTACGAGTACACCCAGGTCCAGGTGGACAACGCAGGTAAACCATGGAGGAGGACTGATCAACATCGTATCAGTGGAAAATCATCAAATCATGTAGTAAAGAAGTCCACTGAAGGACAGGGTACATTTTTAGGGTTCTTTACCCAAAATGTGAAAAATGGGACCCTATTAATATGCCTCCGATGTCTGTCTGTCTGTCAGCGGGCTGTATCTTATGAACCGTAAGAGGTAAACAGTTGAAATTTTCACAGATTGTGTATTTCTATTGCCGCTATAACGACAAATAATTAAAATAAAAAAAAAACAATAAATTGCAGGGGGCTTCCCTACTAAAAACGTACTTTTTTTAGGCGATTTTTGTCCGATTTTTGTTTATTAGCTCTATCGTTAAAACTGGAACACTTAGGTACAAGCGTGAAAATTGCTATGTTTATAGAGCATAAGCTATAGAATAACAACAAATAATAAAAACTGATCAAATGCGTTTCGGACTCTCGCGTAATTAATACACTTCTGCGTGACGCGCATCCATAACTAAGATGTTTTTTTACCTTAGTGGTACGGAACTTGCACTCTCACGACTCGCACTTGGCCGATTTTTATTATCAGGGCATATTGATGTGGATAGGTACGTCTATGCTTCTGTTTGGGGGGTTTTGTAAAAACTATACATTTTATATATAAATATACAGACCTTGAGTGCCAACAATTTATGACGGCTAACAAACAGTGAGCACAATTGGAACTTATAATTGGTTGTGAACATTGGGGGAGCATTGTTTCTTGATTTTAAACTTAATGTACTGTATCAGGTGAAAACTTTTTGTTTTTTTTTTTGTTAGTTGAACGCCTAGTAATATTCATAAATGATCCCCATGGCGACCAAGCTTTAGTCGAAAATATGTAGAAAAATAGATTTCCCCAAAATTAGACCTAGTAAATACTACGTAGGTACATAAATAGCTCTTTTGTATGGATGCTTTTTTTGTATTTTTGTAAAATAAATTTATGTTAAAGCAACACTACTTAATCTTATAGCTTAGCTTTAGGATTAGGAAGCAAAAAAATTCGTTTTTCATTTTACTGTTATCACGCTTGCATGTCCCATACCATCAGGGATACTAGTGGGACTACAGAGTGGAACGGATTTGGTCAGTGGTAAAAGTGATCCTAGGTGAAAACCTCACTCGTAAATCTAACAAAAGAGAGAGAAGTTAGCTACAAACCACTGTGATTCTCATTTGAAACGCATAGTATACGATATATCATAGTCTGTTGAAAGAATACAACGTGAGTTTTCATGGGTTTTGCCCCGTGGTTTTGCCCCCGAAGCCTCGATGACAAGCAACTTTCCCGAAGAAGAAAAAATATTCCGAAAAAAAATTTTCGACTTCCCATACAAAATGGGTCGATCACGTGACCACTTTAGTATGGAGAAACGAAAAAGAAATTCGAGTAATAACTCTTTTTCTTTGGGAAAGTTGCTTGTTAATATGAGTAGAATCATTGAGCTTCGGGAGCGAAACGAATGAAAGTTCACGGTGTAGGTAGTTCAATTTGATCGCAAATTTACAAATTGCTCTTTGTCCTTAACAGATATCTTATAAATATTAATATATGTTAATTTTGTTAGAAATAGCTCCATTCAGTCCTTTACACAGCGCAATATTTCTTCATGGAGTACCAGGGTTGCGATTCTCCTATTTTTAAAGGCTTTTGTCGACTAACCGGCGAAAAGGTTGCAAATCTTGGCTGATAAGAGATAGGGATTGATTGTTTTCTTTAAAGAATATGTTATTGCGTAATATGGAAGCATCAATCTATAGCCTCCCTTTTCATACCCAAATTTTTGGAGTCCTTATTCTAGATCATATGAAGACGATATCATTTTTGCAGTCTCACTCTGTCTGTATAGGAATCAGTGAGACCGGATAAACAATTCGATTCGTATACGGATTTATACGAGTCGTACACGGATTTCTCGAAAAGATTACGTTCTATAAGGTTTGCATTTACTTCCCCATATTCTTTTCTGAAGAGATTATATTATAAATGAGTAACTCTAAGGTAAAGTACACATAGATGCGGGAGATGTTTACATAACAATTGTGCTTACTAAAACTATCATGCGCACTATTCAAAAGGTTACCTATTAGAGAAATGCTGCCAAAGCTAAATTCAAGAAATATCCTTCAGGTGAAAATAAGAGAAACAAGTTTAAAACCGCAAAAGGTAATTTTGCTGATTTTGGTCGTATAGGGCAGTTTGTGTAGAGAATTAGGTTCTTAGTATAGAAACTGGTCTAAGGGCTCATTTGGGGATGCATACCTACAGACAAAGGGACATCACAAATTACTATTTAAACAAATACAAATAAAACAAACAACATGAGATTCTTTTTAATTTGAGTTTAGTCAATAGGAAAGATATACAACGTGCAACGGAAAGGTGTGATGATACTGAAATATTTAACCATAAAACTGAACAACTTCTCCGAAGGAACATAGGTCAAAATACAAAAATATATTTTTGACCTCCCATAGTGCATCAGCTGACAGCGCCATTTGTATGGGAGGTCAAACAATTGGTTTTTGGTTTTTCAGCCTATGTTACTCGGGAAAAATTGATCAGTTTTATGGGCAGATTCACACCCTTTAGTATTATCCCACTTTTTCATTACACGTTGTATAATGATAATTTTAATTGGTTTTGCTTCCCAAGCCCAGTAGACTATTACTAAAAAGAAGAAACTTTGCCAAAAAAAAATTTTACTTCCCGTATGAATTGAGTCGATAACGTTACCACTTAAGTATGGTGTCGAAATTGATTTTTTCGCGAACATTGCTTGTTTTAGTGAGTAGAATCATTAATAAACCCACCGAAACCAATTAAAATTCACGGTCTTATGAAATTTCAGTAAATGCAGATAAAATCAACATAGACAGTCAAAGTGACCAACCCCAGTTGGAAATATGTGGTAATGTGTTTTGGCTGAAAGAGACCTGTGTTGAGTGAGAATACTTTTCAATCGCGAGTTTAAAGTTTAAGTTATGTATATGTTACAAAAAATATTGTTTATTTGTTTTAAATCAACTGCGTGAAACGTTTTCAGTTTTCAACCCTGATCAGGTATTTACTTTATTTTGGGCGGGGGTGTCGCGAAAGCTTGCAAATCAATAGGGTGTTTTCAACCAGCTTTTGGAAGTTTAACTACTCGTATTAAGCGCTGCTAGTTAGCAGTAGGAAAATATAAAATGGAAACACTGATACTGAACGTTCCCCCAGTATAAAAATAATTAAATTTGTTTGATTGCTGCTGTTTTTTCTTCGAAATAAAAAAGAATTAATAAACATTTAAATTAAAAAAAAAAAACAAGGTCCTTCATAGGGGCATACTAATTTCACTATCAAGGTCCTAGCTGCCGAATATTACACACCTACAACTAGAATACTGACAAACACTAAATGGAAAATTGCTGACTTACCTAGAAACTAACGACCTACTCAGTGATCGTCAGTATGGCTTCCGCCGGGGACGATCAACTGGGGATCTTCTAGTGTATGTTACGCATTTCTGGGGCGAGGCCATCGAGAAACACGGCGAAGCCCTTGCCGTATCGCTGGACATCTCGAAGGCCTTTGACAGGGTATGGCACGCAAGTCTGCTGAGCAAACTTCCTGCATACGGCATTCCCGCTGACTTTTGCTCTTGGATTTCTGACTTCCTGAGTGAACGGTCGATCCGAGTAGTCCTTGATGGCTGCTCCTCTGACCTCATGGCTATTGACGCCGGGGTTCCTCAGGGGTCTGTTCTCTCTGCGACTCTTTTCCTGCTGCACATCAACGACCTACTTGGTCCTAATATTGTTGGGTACGCAGATGACAGTACTGTCGTCGAGAGATATATGTCAAGCGCAAAAGCCAGCAGTGACGAAATACGTTCTTTGAGAGAGACCACGGTAGAGCGTATAAACTCAACCTTAAGTCTTGTCTCCGACTGGGGTGACAAAAATCTGGTGAGTTTCAACGCCACCAAAACACAAGCGTGTCTATTCACTGCCAAAAGGAGTCCATTCAATCTGGCTCCTACTTTTCGAGGTGCATCTGTACCGGTCACCGACAGCCTCGAGCTTCTTGGCATGAAGCTGTGTGCAAACCTGAACTTCGGCGCCAACATTGAGTCAAAAGCTCAAACTGCGGCCAAAATGTTGGGCATCCTCAATAAGGTTAAGCGTTACTTCACTCCTGGACAGCTTCTAGTTTTATACAAAGCACAAGTCCGATCCTGCATGGAGAATTGCTGCCACCTTTGGGATGGCTCAGCTAAATACCAACTAGCCGCACTGCCGACTCGATAGATCGCAGAGCCAAGAAGCTCGTTGGTGATGAGATGCTAGTGAAAACCAAGTTTCACAGCCTAGCCCACCGGCGCAAAATTTCATGTCTGTCGGTCTTTTACAGATTGTACTTCGGAGAGTGTGCCCAAGAGCTCCATGAGCTTATTCCGCCATCCCCCTTTTACCATCGGGAATCCAGACGCACCGCAGGATATCACCCATATCTGGTTGATATTCCACACATTCGCACAAAACGCTTTGAAACATCCTTTATAATGCGCACAGCTAAGGAGTGGAATTCTCTGCCTGCGTCTGTGTTCCCGAGCTCTTATAACCCGAATCTATTTAAGTCGCGAGTGAATAGGCTTCTTCTGGGCAAGCTCGTTCCATCGTCGACCTCATCTCTGTCCTCAAGGCTAGATCGAGGTCAAGAGTAAGCCCATACATAGTAAAAAAAAAAAAACATAAGTAGATAATGAAAAATAAAAAATCTTTATTATTTCAACTCACAAACAAAACAATACATTCAGTGTAGAAATAATTACTAATTGGCATTCTCAAATAGTGAACACAGCATTTCAAGGGGTATACAAAAACGTTATGCAGGTACATAGTTCTAGTTTTAAGTTACGTTAAATTAGGTAAGAAGTAAATTACTAAGAAGTGAGGGGACAATTAGGTTAAATTAGGGAAGAATTAAATTACTAAGTACCTTATCTTTAACTGAGGCCAAAGAACCAGTGAAGATGTCAAATGTAAAACGAATACCGTAGTAACCGGTACACATTCTGTGGACAGGACTGTGTTGGCCAATGTTGGTCCTAACCTAACATAAGGAGGGACAATAATGTTCTCCTATTTCGAAGCCTGCTGCCTGCTGTTTGGTCGTGGAATTTCAAATTGTATGGCTTGTAGAATCTCCATGAAGTCAATACACCCATTGACTAATTTGTACAGGAATGTTATGTTTTCATATTTTCTTCGGATACTTGGTATTCTTTTATAGAACTTTAACCTAGATTCATATGAAGTAAGTGTTACGTCCAGTAGGACGTACTGTTATTTATCGGGATGCATCTAGTAAAACTAACTATTAATGGTACGTGGGACACAGACAGAACATCCCCGCTCGCCAGCCTGCAGTCGAATGATATTCTCCCAGAGTACCCACATTTATTGTGTACGTCACATCTATTTATTGTTAGCATAAGCCAAATGATATAGAAACATTTTTGGACCCGCTCTTTACGACTGATATGCACTTTACCCCAAGATAATTAGATTTTGGCCTAGACAAAAATCGGAACCAAGATTTTCTTTTTGTGGTTTATGAAGTCTTGGAAGTAATTACATAATTACTTAAAATTAAGCATATCACCAAATGGGACAAGGCGGCAGATTAAAAAAACCCTATTATATAAATAGTTACTGTGGCAAAAATGCCAACTAAACGAAATGTTTTCTGGGCTCGTTCAATGATAAACTTTTAGTATTTTACAAAGTAATTAAGCACCTAAGTTCTTAGGTAAAGCCTAAAATAAAAAAAATCCCACTAATAGTTTTATTTCTTTTTGTCTGCTCGGGCAAAATACATAACTCTCTCGTGACTTTTTGTACTTCAAAATTTTGTTGTACTTGATCAAACAGTCATAAAAGTGAACACAATATGTTAAAGCTTTACAGTGGTATAATTATTGAGGGATTTCTCTTTGGCCAAAATAGTTAACTGAATGAAAAGTGTTTGATTATACTCTAAAACTGTACTTACGTTGATTACTTTGAAAATTAAACATTTCAGGCTATAGCGTATCTTTTTATATAAAAATTACATTATGAAGCGCTTTATATCGACCCTAAAGAAGTTGAAATAAAGTTCATAATTGACATTAACATAGTACACGGCTCTTGATTGCACGGTACGGCAACGTCGCATTGCTTCGCTGTTTTTTTCGGTACGCGCTTCGGAATTTTAAGTTAAACATGAAAGATGAAAATTTACATCGGTTGTAGTAAGCTGAAAATACTTTTGATCTTCTGATCTAAATCTAAATATATAAAACAGCATGCCCTGACCGACTGACTGATTCATCAACGCCGAGCCGTAACCGATAAAGCTACAGATGTGAATTTTTCTAAGTAGTTTTTTTGTACGTCAAGACTACACTAAGAAAGGATTTTCTGAAATTCATCCCCTGAGGGGTTGAAAAATGGGGTGGAAGTTTGTATGAATATTCTACAGGTTTGACATGAGACTCAAAATAATTGTGGATTTGATCTAATAAAAGGGAAAAACCGGTCAAGTGCGAGTCGGACTCGCGCACCGAGGGTTCCGTACCACCACATGATATAAATTGTATTAGTTGAAATGTCAGTAACTTACTGTGGTCGATTTTTGAAGTGAAAACTTCTTCAGCGGCGCTTGGCACTTTTTCAGATGGGGAAAAAATTATTAACTCGCATCAGAAGTCGCGTCAGATCTCGGATGAAGTATAGAAATGGATTTGAAAATAAGCATACCAAGTTAGAGCAGGCTCAATATATACAAAAGTTCTAAAGTGTGATAAAGATAAAAACATCTTTTTATCTTTGTCGCGTCAGATCTCGGATGGAGTATAGAAATTGATTTGCAAATAATCATACCAAGTTAGAGCAGGCTCAATATATACAAAACTTCTAAAGTGTGATAAAGACCAAAACATCTTTTTTGTCTTTGTCCTGTCTGTGAAATAGGCAGCTTTTTCCAAGATCAAAGGAGTGCGACTCCTGTAAACTTGTTTACTATTATATATTCTGTGGTCATAGTCTCGGCTTTTTTTGTTGTGCACAACGTGATATGTGCACGAAAGACTTGACGTACTGGTTTTGATCGTTATTTAATAGCGAATCCTAAATGTATGAGATCTACATTTCGGATGACAGCTGTCAAACTAAAAATCGCTATAACTCGAAAACTACTGACCCTAGACTACTCGTGTGCTGAGACAAATGATAGGTCTCGATGAGATCTTCATTTCGGATGACAGCTGTCAAACTAAAAATCGCTATAACTCGAAAACTACTGACCCTAGACTACTCGTGTGCTGAGACAAATGATAGGTCTCGATGAGATCTTCATTTCGGATGACAATTTTCAAACTAAAAATCGCTATACCTCGAAAACTACTGACCCTAGACTACTCGTATGCTGAGACAAATGATAGATCTCGATGAGATCTACACTTTGGATGACAGCTGTCAAAGTAAAAATCGCTATAACTTGAAAACTACTGACCCTAGACTACTCATGTGCTGAGACAAATGATAGGTCTCGATGAGATCTACATTTCGGATGACAGCTGTCAAACTAAAAAACCCCATAACTTGGAAACTACTGACTCTACAATACTCATGTGCTGAGACAAATGATAGGTCTCGATGAGATCTACATTTCGGATGACAGCTGTCAAACTAAAAAACCCCATAACTTGGAAACTACTGATTAGTGTACTCGTGTGCTGAGTCAAATGATAGGTCTCGATGAGATCTACATTACGGATGACAGCTGTCAAACTAAAAAAACCCCATAACTTGGAAACTACTGACTCTAGTGTACTCGTGTGCTGAGTCAAATGATAGGTCTTGATGAGATCTACATGTCGGATGACAGCTGTCAAAGTAAAATCGCTATAACTTGAAAACTACTGACCCTAGAGTACTCATGTACTGAGACAAATTTTAGGTCTCGATGAAGAAGGACACGAGCAATGACGCGATTGACCCTTACAAAAACATCATATTCAAAAATTCAAGTTTTCACTTCTGCCGGCACTCTCGGAGTGCAACTCGTCCTTTTTTGAGTCCGACTCGCACTTGATCAGTTTTTATATTTTATAGCTTATGCAGCATGAGATACAGCCCACTGACAGACAGTCAGACTGACATCGGAGGCATATTAGTATGATCCCGTTTTTCACCCTATGGGTACGGAACCATAAAGTCTGAAATAATTAAAGTTTACAACCTTTCTCACAACCAATTGACGCTAGCTAGCTTCCACTTCAAGTAAATTCTTATTAAAGAGGAGTCAAGATCGGGGAGTCAAGAGCAAAAGCTTAGCACGCTAGTCCGACTCGCACTTGCCCGGTTTTTTTTAACACTGTATGCCACAATGATATTTTCTCCTTCCAATGGACTGTTTGAAGTGTTGTTGTTTGTACAAGCAGGCAGCCAGACACTTGCAGCCCACTCTAGCTACTTGGACTGTTGAAATAAGAACACTAAAAAGTCTAATATTATGTCAGGCTTGACGTACTCTTGACATTACGTAGAAAAAAAAAGTCTCGGGGCGCACGGCACGCCATACCGGTTCCAAAAAACATGTAATATTACGCCGGTTCTCGCTTGCTTGACGCGATCTATTGAATTAAAAATCAACTTTTTTATCTTTTTATAATTATGCTTAATTTTATAAATAAAGGAAAGAACACACAATGAAACCTGTAATTAAACAAAAGTTTTTCAGTTGGTATTTTTGCTTCAACATTAAATACGAAAATATTTAACTTTAGATTAATATGCTTAATTTTAGGTAATTTGCTCAAAAACTGTCCTCGAAAGTCCATCAAATTTAAAATAATTTGGTTGCCATTTTTGCCTGGACTTTTATGTAACTTGCATACAAATTTGCTAATAAAAAAATATGCGCAAATATTTTTTTGCTCAGTTTTAATTGAAGTAGGTACCTTGGAACCCACATCAAAAGTTTACCCCATCAGATATTAGTTACAAATTTTGGCTTGACTTCACATGCATAAACAAACAAAAAAATATATTTTCTGGAGAATCTAAAAGCCAGCCAATTCATTAAAAATTATTTTTTACATAAGTGTTCCACCACCTATTATAATACATAGCAACTTTACAGTAAATTGACGGTTTCGATTTATGTCCAGCCAATTAAAAATTACAGCTTCAGGACTCGGCCTACTTGATAACATGGATTCCATGCTGGACTTGCATACACTACGCACCACACAATTATAAATAGGGATAATAACATCTGGATCTTTAAATAGGTACCTGCTTTAAATTGTCTTATTACAAATCCTTATCCAGTTAGTTAGAAAGCTTTTTTAAGAATTTCATAAATCTGGGTCCTGAAACTTATATCCGAATCTAAATAAATCCCAAGATCGCGGATGCTAGCAACTTGTTGTAAAAACTTACTGGAAATGTTTTATTTGGTAACCCATTGTTTCTTTTTCCTGGAAAATTCACGAAATAGTATTTGTCACAGTTTAGCTTCATTTCATTTTCTGAACACAACTGGAACACAAAAGTGTTATTTCGCGCGAGTGCTATGTATTGAAACTTGAGCAAGCGAAGGATTCTAGGATTGAGCCACAAGCGAAGCGAGTTTGCTGCCGAGCAAAACAAAAATTTTCATCTCACTACAGGGAGAAAAATGGTACCTAATTACCTATATGCGCCGATACCTTATACTATTAGGTCTTTACCTATGAAATTGCCGTTTTGTATTGCGAATTTTAGGTAAACTCAATTTTCAGTACTAACATTTTTGCATTTTTCTTAGGAATTATAAATCTAATTTTCCAAATTTTTTTTTAGCATTATTGGGCAGACATTAAGCTAACAGAACCTTAAATTTAATTTTCGAAAAATATTATCTGTAAAAAAATATAACAAATCTAACGATGAAATCGGACGACATTTAAGACGAACAATTTTCGAACCTTTAATTTTATATATGAAACTAAAAATAAAAACTTTATTTTATGCTTAAATTGATAACCTTGAAGTCAACTTTCAAATATAATACAACGGAAAAAAATAGCATTAGAATTATAGGAATTATGATCTCATTAATCTGTAAGAAAATTTCGGCAATTTCGTAGGTAAAGACCTATTATAATAAATTCATCATCAGGTTCTAATTTCAAAAAGATCTTCCACGTCAGCGGCCAAAAATAATTTTAGCACGCAGACTTCAACCGAAAAAAAATTCAAAAACCTTTTCCACGCAAGCGGCAAAAATGACTTGTGCACGCAGATTCAACCGATAAAGCAAAGTTTTCCGAGCTTGTGAGGTAAAAAAGGTATTTTGCCATGGAACTCTATTTTGTATAGAGTGTGTCTACTCCTTAAAATTAAAACTTTTTTGGGCGCTGTTATGTCACTGGTCACAGACATCCCAGATTAGTATGACAGACATCCAATATGACAATGTAAATATTATGATATTCTATCTAGATTTTCATCAAAAATTCTTTACTGTAACATTATGATCGGTTTAGCTAAGTTTCAGCTGGAAGACGCCGCCAACATGTATACCATGCCCAAGACCGTTAAACATTATCTTTGTTGGATTGAGCAAAAAATTTAAATAACTACCGGCACTATGATCGTGAAACTACGGGCACCGATTTGTGTTTTACAACTATAATGAACCAGGAAATCGAGCTGAACGTGTAAAAGCTGCTCTCCGAGAAAACAATGTCCTTCCGGCGATCCCAACTCTAACCCTGTTGAGCACGTATGAGATGATTTTAAGCGAGCTGTTCAAATGCATTCGCCAACTTCTCTGACCCTGTCAGAGATAAGGGAAACTGCCGGTTATGAATAAGACGGATTACCGCAATAGCTATTGAATAACTTGTACACAGCAGGCTCAGCCCAGAGCAATATTGGATTGTTCTAACTGCGATTTATAATCGACTAGATTGTTCTGAGCGACCTCACAAACCCTGGTGCCAGAGTTGTTGAGCTGCCCAACCCAAGGCCCCTGACATGGCTCATTCAACGACTACTACATAGATAGTAGCTGGAACTTGCCCTTACTAAACATTCCTGAAATGAATGTCTCTATACGCGCATTTTGGCAGAGAAGTACTCGTATAGGCAAGGACAGGACTAATGTGGTTTCTCTTTCACTCATATGAAAAATATTGTTTCCATAACAAAATGTTTGATTATTTTATAAATATAAAAATATATATATATTCCTTATTGTGCACAAATTACATAAAATCGTAGTCAACATAAAATTTGTTTACAAAGGTGAGCTTATCTCTATAAGAGATCTCTTCCAGCCAACCTAGCTGGTGTGAAAGAATGACATGAAAAGGGGCACAGGAATGTGCATTTAGAAGTGTGAAATGAGAATTTAAAAAAAATACATATGTTTTTAATAAATAGCAAACTAGCATAAAATATGGAGAGAAAAAAAATACCTACTTATACTACACACTAATATACTTAAAATTACAATATAAACAATAAGGCATATATAAAGAAGGATAAACATCCTTTTAAAATACATACAAACATAAATACTTACATAAGCTAAAAATAATATTATAATGGTTGCGATAAGTAGTGCTCTTTTACTCGCATCTTAAGCGATGTTATTGAAGGACTGCTTTGTATATCCTTGGGAAGTTTGTTCCATAGTCGCACAGCTTGGGAAGAGAAGGAGTTGAAAAAGAATTTGGTGTTCGCTCAAGGACACTCCAACATCGCAGTGATGCAGTCGCGCCTAGAGCGGGGATCAGGAGGTAAAAGTTTGAAGCGGGAGCGAAGGTAGTCAGGGGTGGCAGGGTCATTCAGGATCTTATATAAGTTAGAAAGGATGTGCACATTACGACGAAGTCGGATAGGTAGCCATTTTAATTGAGCGCGAAATTCGGAGATATGATCATATTTGCGAAGACCAAAGATGAAACGAATAGCCAGATTTTGTAGGCGCTCAAGTTTGTTCAGCAATTTGGTTTGGTTGGGAGTGAAAAGAGTAGTGCATGCGCCTACTCACCTCACTAACTTGCGCTGACCATGACAGGTCACGGTCTATAATAATCCCTAGGTTCTTTGCTTTGTCCGTGTAGGGAATACAGACTCCGTTGTAAAATATTTTTGGCAACGCTAGGTAAGTCCCCTAACCTACCCCTTAGTCTGCTGCTACCAACTATTATTGCTTGAGATTTAGTTGGGTTTACAAGAAGCCCGAAATTTTCAGCCTATTGCTGAACAGCAGCAAGATCAGAGTTCAGAGTATAGTAAAATGAAACTATTATTTATCGTATTTTTACTAAAACTATTTATTTATCCACGAAAAATTTATCAATAATTCAAGATATATTAATCTACTTGCTCCTTACAGAGACTCAAGATTAAATGATACATATAATGAAGAAACCGGCCAAGTGCGTGTCGGGCTATGCACAGTATAGGGTTCCGTAACTACGAAAAAAGCTTTTTTTTTTTTTTTATCGCATAGCAGGTTTTTATTTAGTATTTCATAACGTTGATAAGGCCTTTCATTAGGCTTTTGCCTAATAGTGGGACACTTAAGGCCTTTGCCCAGCAGCGGGACACTACATAGGCTAATAATAACGTTGATAACATACTCGTAAACTTTTACATCCTAATGCTATGCGAGGTCCTAGCGCCTGATTGCTATGGCAATTTTTATTAATTCCAGTTTTTTGCTATAGTTCAATGACCTGTAAAACCTACTTAGCGGTGATAGTTTTCCTTTAAATTTTTTCATATTTCCATTGGCAACAGTTTTGCTGGCAGGGGGGGGGGGATACTTGACTCCAACAAAAAAATGTGCTTTCAAGTTTAATATTTCGCAAACGGATCCCTAAATCGAAAAATTAAAAGACTCACGTTGTTTTCAAAAGAGCTAGAGCACACGATGAGATCCACAAGAACATAAAAACAACCCCACTTTACTTGTAGAGGACACACCCTAAAAAGTTGTTTTTTCATGATTATGTTTTACCACTTTGTCGGCGTGGTTAAAATATATGTCCAGTAAATTACAACTTTTTAGTACTAAGGGTCTCTGATACTTTTCTTTCTCTTTGGTCTCTGAGGTATGCCGCGGACAGTCAGACAGACAGACGGAGATGAAGAAACTATGAGGGTTCCTTTCGACTACGGAACCCAAAAAATGAAACGAACTACGAGGTATCAACCCAGGAGGAATATTATCATAAATTATTCCATTTAAATTCCGAACTAGCTTGCAAATAGAAAGCTATCAGAAATAAAAAAAACTGGTCAAGTGCGAGTCGGACTCGCGTGCCGAGGGTTCCAATATACTTTTTGTATTTTTGGAGGCAATAAAGTCCATTTTTAGGACCGCAAAACTAAATTTGTTTGTAAAGGTTATTTGCAGATTTCAAAAAAACTGCGCAACATACTCGTAGCAAGTTTGTTTTATTTTTCTGTAATGTTGACATAAATTTCTGTCAACTGTAATTAATTCAGATTTTTCCTTTCACAAACTTCGGAGATAAGAGGATAAAGGTATTTTTTTTACATTTTTACAACTACTACTACTTTTAAAGCTTAGAGACGTAAAAAAATAAATTTTGTAATGTACAAGTAAAGCCCTTTCATATGACACCCCACTCGACCTAGTAGCGACAATTTGAAATTTGGCCCGCCCTATTTTGGACCCCTTTACATTGATAAGTATAATTTTTTCAAAATTCTTTCATGTGCTATTAAGTTGGGCAACTATACTCTAAACCTACTCCAAATTTCAGGTCGATAGCATGAGTGGTTGCTGAGATATAGAGGTGTGACAGACAGAAAGACAAAGTCGCACCATAAGGGTTCCTTTTTTTACCATTTTGGTATCGGAACCCTAAAAATGCCAAGGTTTATTGCGATGCGACTTACGCTAGAAACGAACTACGCACCAATTTGTAAAATGTAGGCAATTACGCATTCTGTGAAGGGGGAATTTCACAATTTGAGTGTGAAATAGACGATCAAAATGATCCACCATTGTCGCTAAGAATTTAGTTAATGAAGTTTTCTGCCGGTTTGGATTTCCTTGGAAGATGCACAGTGATCGTGTGGCAAGCACCACACACACACACACAAGTACGCTTGTATATATAGAGGTCAGTGGTGGCCATAGATTTATTACTTCGCGCGTGGCGCTTTTAACCAGATTGCGCTCTTCCAAAAATTATGCGAGCAGAGTAGGACGTAAGATGAGAGGAAGCTGTCCCTTTCTAATAGATTTTGCATGACATTTTGTTTATGTTGCCATGAGAACATCAACAAAATGTCGTGCAAAATCTTTGTTAAAAATCATTTTACCAAAGAGTTTTTAATCCAGATAAATCAAAAGAAAATGATTTTCTGCATTTATCAATATTTAATGAAAACTGAGAGAGAAGTTTATACTTTGCACGTTGAAAATTATTCAAATAAGTATTTAAAAATACGTATAAATATAAATTTGTGAATATAAAAGTTAACATTTTGCACGGAAATTGTGCAAACTTCATTAGTATGGCAATAATTAGAAAGGGACGAAGTACATCGCCTATGATGTCTTGCTCTGCTCGTTTTGCCTTTGCACAAATTGTTAAGAGTACGCTATCATGGTAAATGTAAGATCATTGGTGGTGGCAAGCGATAAGGGTTTTTTTTTCTTCTGTTGAGGAACATTTTTTACTCTCGAATCCTAGCATTGACGTAAGAAAAACGCTGTATCCCCGCGAGCCACAGCAGACCAAAGGTCTGTGCCGAGCGAAGCAAGGAGGTTTTTGTTCTGAGGGTCTGTGCAGCAGACGGCAAACTTTTGTCAATGACATGAGAAAAACGCTCCGCAATCTTTGCTTTGGAAGGAAAACCGCTTGAATTGTTGTTCATACCAAAGGGTTATTTAGTCGAAAAGGTTGTTCAGATTTTTGTTATTTTGTTTAAAATGTAGAGCAATTGTGAAAATTGTGGTTAGAATTTTATTCTGATAAAAACTATAATTTTCGAAATACCGGCCACACTGGCGGACAAAATCCGTGACTGCTCGTGTCTGCCCAGCTCACGGATCTTGTCTGCTGAGCCTCGTATGATATTTTTTTTTTCATATTGTACTTGATCGTTGTATAATTTTGATAGGGTGTTCCAGATCCAGTGAACGACTTTCAAAGTGAACATCATTTACTGAGATTTTCGGATGGTTAAAAGCGGCTGTCATCATGACTCCTATTATTTCCCCTTTCAACTTATCGGAGTCATCATAGTATACAGGCCCTTGTCCTCGTGATGTGGATGTGTTATTTCGCCATAATTTTGCAGCAATTTCTTTACTTGATATTGGCGGAATACGACTTGTAATGAGATGTGATGCCATTAAATAAATATCTAATCAAACAAATCTCTTGACAGTTTCATGGTTGTCATTATGAATTAGGGTTGGGCCACACTGATCACGGCGATCGACGGTTTGCCTATACAAAACGCGCGCAAAGTATGCAAATCCTTTCGTATCGACGCGGCGAACGCGCCCTGAAGACGAAACGCGGACGACCGTCGGCAGAGATCGACGGCGAACGACGGCAAATGACGGCGATCGACGGAGAACGACGGTGATCGTCGGAGAACGACGGCGATCGATGGAGAACGACCGCGGCGATCGACGGCTGACGATGGCGATAAGTTGTACCACAGTGTACAAAGTACAGTAAATCAACAAATGCGAAGTAAAATAAGATTTTATGTTTTAATAATTTTTCACTCCAATGATTTCATATTTTAAGCACAGTTTTAAGCTACAACACATTTTTATATATTTTTCGCAAAATTCGTATAAGTTAAAGATTTTTGTATTTATTGTGGGTATTTAACTGCAACATAGATACTATTGTTTCCCAGTGAAACAGTTGTACAGATAATGAAAATCATGATGCACGCACATTACATAATTTATTACCCATTACCTATCAGTTTATGTTTATAAATTAAATAATTTTTACGTCAAAAAAAATTTCTTTACTGCAAATCAACCAATTGCTTAACAAAACTGGTACTAGAAATAATTCGATAATAAATCAACAGTGTACTAAATTGTTTCCTCAAATGCGCAACAAAAAAGCTGACTGTAAAGAGAACATTGTGTAATTACCTATACTGTGATAAAGCAGGGAGTCCCCGCGTGAAGTATACGGCACCTTACGGCTGCGTACGGATGGGAACGCGTCCGTACAGCTGCGTATGGATGCGAATGCCTCTGTAAGCGGTGGATCGGCATAATGCGTACTAGTGTGCTCTTTTTCAATCGGCAAAGTGCATGAAGAAAAAAAAATTTTTTTGGGTGCGTAAATATTTTTTTCCTTCATGGCAAAGTGCGAAAGGCCGTCGATCAATCTGGCCCGACCCTTATGATAATATTTTCATATTTATTTTGAATGGCTGCCACTAAATGAATATAATAATATTTCATAATGTAATTAGTATTCCATGTTAGAGAGCATGATGTAATTACATACATACATAACATCACGCCTTGTTCCCGTTGGAATTGGATGTAAATTACCTTTTAAAAGTTTCTAGAAGTAAATTGAAAAAGAAGTACTGGCGCAATTAATCGTTTATGTAACCGTTGTACGAGACAAACTCGCCTACAAACTACAACAAGTCCAGTAGTCATCTGCTTAGCAAAAACCAATGATATTACAATTATATAACCGGCAAAAACGCTCTGCTCGTGAGTGAGCTTGGACAGAAGGAGGCTAGTGTGGTTGACTACGCTTCCGTCGCTAAAGAGTCTTCACGAATAATTTTGTAATTATGCGTCAGGTAGTACTCATACATATTGGGGGACATTTCACACAAGGTCATCTGATCATCTGATACCAAACTGTGCAAGAACAAAAAAGTGCAGAGAGTTGCAAGAATAAAATATTTCGAGACAAATATGGTTTTATTTTAATCTATCAACCTGTTTTATTTACAAATTAACTTCAGTATAAAAGCCACTTGTACCTATCTCGACGGAAAATAACACACAATCATAAGTTGATTTATTCTTAGTAATCAATTTCTTAGTAATTTGATCAACTTTCTAAAAATAATGAACTGTACTGAATTCGCTGCTAGCACTCGCCGCCGGCTTCTGTCGTGCCAAGGCCGCAGCTAAGGATTTGCAAAGCGTCTTATTCACACTAGTCGTTATCCACTTTCTGAGACTGTTCCCATGGAACGATGATGTTGGATGGATCTGAATCTATCAATAATCGTGGAAGCACTGTGTGTTTGTTAAAACTGTGACGACTTTTTAGGCGTGAGGGTGAATAATTATCTCTTTGTAGAGGTTGTCTGCTACCCAATTCCTTTTTAGTTTTTCCGTACAAATAGCTCAACAAGATTCAGTAGGTAATATCCACATCTTTCGAGAGAGCTGATCGCGCTCCAAAGGGATATGCATGTTCACCAGCTGAGTAGCATAGATTGCACGCTGTGTCTGCTGCTCTTTTCGTACCTGCAAATTGAAGAATGTGAGGTTGTAAAACAAGACTCATTGACCCTAGCAGTTAGATTCTTAAAGTCTTTGGAGATGAGGTTACTACCATTTTGCAAGAGCTACGACGAGAAAGATATAAAAGGTGGATACTGTTTGGCGCCAGTTTGTGTACACTTAGTAGCCGTTTACTAATTTCATAGGAAGAAAAATTTTACTATATTCTTATCCGGTCCTACACGGATATGTAACTACTAATATAAAGGATTAGCTTATGATTTTGAGGGAGCTCCCTGTCCTGTAGTGGAGGGATGTTATGATCGTGACGGACCCACCATACCCCTGGCCATACCTGATGATGTGATTATGTTCACCACCTTTCTGACAGAAGAATATTTGTATTAGATATATCATCAGTAAATTTGTATATTGGTATCTATGATCAATATGATCATCACAGCTAGTAGTCTCTCTATTAAGATAAAATTATAGACAGCTTTTATAGGTAGAACCCATTGAATTGGTTAGGCATGTTTAAATTTGCATTATTAAGTAGTTATTCCTTGGTTATTTCAAGCTAAGCGGCAGTTGTAAGTATGTATGTTAGGGGTTACGGAATACTGAGCGTAACAGTGGCCTCAGTCTCTTTTGACACAGACCAGCTAAAGTAACCTACCTTTACAGTCTTGTTCTGGGTTAATTTCAACAGTTTACTTACTTGGTTTATATAAGAAGCATTTATTAGCAGCTGGGGATTATTCTTTATCCCTCAGGTACAATATTACCTATTATCCTATTTTCAGAGTCTCCGACTTTGAGTGGAATGGGTACAACAAGGGCGTTAGACATCATTTTCGTCTTATCCATGTTCATTTTGTGACCCACTTGTTGTGAAACTCTACTGATGTTGTTGAGCATCGTGCCACGAACTTCTTGGGTGTCAGAGCATGACTTCTGCAAAATCGTCCAGCACAGCTTTTTTTAGTTTTAATGCCTTTTGTTTATTTTTAAAAAAACCTGTGCTTATTTGTGATTATTTATTTCAATGTTTTTAACGAAATAGTACTCAAAGAAATTTTGTTGTTTATTGGTTTGTAATCAGTTTGACGTAAAAACTATATTTATGTCACATTTTCTTCCATCCCTTTTAGTTTCATATAAACATTTGTCTTTTCCTTTCTCTCAATAGATAAGAGCGCGCAGCGAACAACCCTACCTCATTGGATACCAAACAGCGACCTATCTAGGCTGCTGCACAATGATATGGTGAGTCAAAAAAACAGGGTTGCCTGGGCGCAAGCTGGCACGTTTTGTACAGTCAGCAAAAAACTGCCTATTTTTTTACCCCTTCATGTTCCTTTACTCACATTACTTACTTGGAACCTCATACCTAAACGGTATGAGGTACCCGATGAGGTAGGGTTGCTCGCTGCGCGACTGCGTCTACATGTTCTCCCTCTAACTGTCTTAATAAGAGGGAGAAAGGCAATGCAAATTTTGTCATTATTCTGAGAAATCACTATACGTTGCTGTTTTTGTATGAAACCAAATTTTCATAGCTTGCACAAAATATGTTATGTACAACTTCTTACCACTTTTGTCGCCATTAGCAAATATCAGCATGTTTTGAAGTTAATAATTTAGCGGAATACCAACCCAGTGCAAACTTCAAATCCTTTATAAAGTCAAAAGCACATCAAGCTTGACATTATGGACTTTGTCAACGTTCTTATTTCAACTGCGTAAGGACTAGAGTCTCACTTCAAGTGTCAAAATAAAAAACATCTAAGTCTGCATAACCAGCTGATCATAGACATATCATAGAGGTCATTGAACCCTCCAGGCGTAACTACTTCTTCAGCTGAAACTACTTTTTTTAAAGAAAAATTTAATCTATTTGTGATCTAGAATCACTCCTTAGAAGGATTATCCTACTTTTTAGGGTTCCGTACCTCAAAATAAAAAAACGGAATCCTTATAGGATCACTTTGTTGTCCGTGTGTCTGTCTGTCTGTCTGTCAAGACCCTTTTTCTCACGAACGAGAAGAGGTATCAGGTTGAAATTGATATCGAATATTAAGGACCATGAACCACACAAGATCTGAAAATTTAATTTTTTTACAACGACGCAATCAAAAGATGTGGCTTTTTATGTCCTCTTCTCCATACATTTATGCAAAAATGCAAAACCTACAGGGTACTTCCCGTCGACCTAAAATTATGAAATTTGGCAAGAAGCTGGGTCTCGCAGTACAAATAAAGGGAAAAGTCTAAAATCATTAAATATTTTAATTTTTCTCACAACTAATAGTAACCAATTAAGGTGAGCTCCCGTTTCAAGAACTTTTCTATAAAAGAGGGGTCAAATTGTATGGTCGCGGAGTTTTTAAAATCAAAGAGCAAAAGCTTTTAGTATATCATATGGTGGATAGGTACGGAACCCTTAGGGCGCGAGTCCGACTCGCACTTGACCGGTTTTTTTTAAAGCCTGTATACTATGCAGTGTCCGAACTGGGTGCTCTATTCCATTGTCTTCACTGGGGCATTACAAGGTGACATGTAGTATGAGGAGTACCTATTGGCTATTGGCTGATTTACACGAGACAGTTGAATTTTACCTCCGGGTAAATTAGCCTTACATCACACCCCGGACACTATCGAGCGCGAATTTGAAATTTGAAATTGGAAGTTCATGTAAGCCCGCATATTCAGTACAAAAGACCCTCAGAACGACCACGAGAATCTCCCGGGCGGGTGCGTGCGGGGGTGCGGGGTAGATTGCAAGGGGGGCGGAGAGTGTCCGTTCTGTATGATAGACCTATTACTTTATTCTGTGCTTATATGCTAAGAGTGTTTATCATAGAATACATGAAACGTGTTTATGCACTACGTCCGACCCGAATCCGATCCGAACCCGTGAAAATAAGAATCCAGAAAACTCGGACCGAATACTACTTAAACTGAATCGGATTTAGTGCGTAATGTACCATAGAAATAGTTCTACGGCTACTCCGAACCCGTGAAAATAAGAATCAATAGTGAAATCGGATGACGGAAGCCGATTTCACTACTGATTCCTATTTTCACGGGTTCGGATCGGATTCGGATTGGACGGAGTGCGTAACCGCCCTAAGGGTACTTGAGAACCGCAAATACTCAGAGCACAGAGCTAACATATCGGTTTTAATCAAACCGTCTCAGAACTCAAACGACACAGACACTCGGAACCCGATAGCTGCGACTGCATTCCCAACTGATTCAGATCAGATTCCACATTTATTGGATTGTAGACTTCAATTTCACACTTGTTTGCGATCGGGTTGCTCGCTTACTAACCAGTTATTTTCTTTGTAGAAAGTAATTATTCAGTTACTTCTATTTCTTTAAAACCGTAAAAACATTACATTAATATTTGTTGCCTACTCTCATAGAGTAACACGATTTTCGCGCGCAAAGCCCGGGCTTGCGCGGTTTGACGCGTTGCTCTAAGCCTACTCTGGAATAGTACATTGCATATCGAGAAGAGAAAGGGACCGATTTCCAACGAGAGTGGGAATCGTACTTTCTTTCGAGTGATGCATAGGGCTTTATAGTTCGCCTAAGAAGAAAATACGATATATATATTTTTTTATTGAACACAAATTAAGCAGTACCTACCTGTTGTGTCTGTTCTCTAAATGTATGTTTTATTTTTATGTGTACAATATAAAGTGAAATAATAAATAAATAATAAAGATTCAGAGCTTCGTTCTCTTCTATTTTAATTTTTAAGTTATTTGCTATTTTAAAATTAATGTTCTTTTCTTTCAGGAAAGTGAAAGGGCCGGTATCATTTTGCGAACTCAGTACTAAAAACTTTTTGTCTTTTGACGTAAATAGATATTAACAAAGATTTTGGAAACTACGCCAGGGCAGCTTTTTTCCTACGTCAATGTATTAACCTAAACTCAGGGACTAGATAAGTACTATTAAACTTGAAAAAAAAAAAAACAGCGCGTTAAAAATGGATTTTCATCTCATTTTGAACATTCTTCCTCATTTTTAAAAAAGGATTTAGGTACTTTCGGAGAAGGTGAAGTATACAAAAAAAATTCTCGAGCGATGCTCGGCCCTCTGCCACTTTGCTCTTTGTAGACAATCAATCAAGTAGGTACGTACGTAAGGCAGCAAGTAAGTCGTAACAAACCCCATTTTAAGCTGAAAATAAAAAGAACCTGAAAAAAAGTCTCCAAGGCCAAAGGTCAAACTGTTACCACTGACGTGTGGCCGACTGTACAGCAGCACTATCTTATCGTCACAAAGAAAAGATAGTGCGATGAACTCCGAGTCTTATTGATTAACAGATAAATGGAGGGTTGAATGAAATTAATGACTGTTATCAATACTTCTTATTCCTCCAGGCGGGTTTAGCTTAGGTCGGTCGTCGACCTGACAACCGGGAGTTTTATTGGCATTACTAATTAAAGGTTTACGAGAAATTTTAATTTCTTAAGTGTTTACACTTGGTTACATATATCTAACCACTTTTTAAATTTTAAAGTGTTTACAAGTGGTTACTTTGATCTCAGTACAGTGACATAGCATGCCATAAAGTCCAAGGTGTTTCTACTGACGTGCTGTAGGGTGTACATCAAGGTAATTCAATAGGGTGTTTTCAGACACCTTTTGAAACTTCAACTGGATGCAAATCAGCATTATGGAAAATTTATTATAAGCTGCCGTTATTCATAATCTAAGGTGCTAGCGTATAATTAATATGAAATTGATTGTCAGTTTGATTGCTGCTGTCAAATGCCTGTAACATTTTCTCGGACTAAGGATAGGAACATTTTTTCTTGCAAAAAGATTTCATATATTTTACTAAGCCTCAAAAAAAGAAATTGCCAACATTGATCAGCTTAGCCCGCAAAGAATAGTACCAACCCATACATACCCATGGGTGTCGTAAGAGGCGACTAAGGGTTAACTGGAGGATGGGCAGCAGCATCCTCCTTTGTATCTAACATCCTACTTACTGCGGTCACCTACAACCGCGGTCCATTGTGCCAGCCGTAACGCTAACAAGCGAGGTGACTATGGTACAGTCAAGAGCAGTTCAAGCTTGACACTCGCTTCGCGACTCTAGCCTATGCGTCTATTGAAATAAGAACGGTACAAAGTCCAATGTGTCAAGCTTGATGAGCTCTTGACTGTACTTCCCCTCCACATTTTTCCAGCAAAAGCTAGAATTCTGGAGGGAGCTCCCTGTCTTGTAGTGGACGTTTCATGGGATGTCATGATGATCAGCTTACAGCTGGAACAAATATGTATATAACTGTGAATCCGCTTATCCAAAAATCCGAGATACTTCTGGAAATACTCCAAAGAATTAAAAGGCTGCGGATCGATTCCAAAGCAAATGAAAGATGGCTCCGTTGTTTTTACTGACACAATGGAGATCTGTACACACTTCTTGGATTATTTCCAGTCCGTGTATCGGCCAGGTATGGGAAGAGCGGTTCTTTATAATATTGACAGCATTTCGACTTCTTGTTACAATAGTATACGCTTAACTGAAGAGACGGTATATCGATACCTTAAAAAAACAAATGTTAATAAGAGTGTGGGTAGTGATGGGATTTCGCCACTTTTAGTTAAAACTTGTGCCAAGGAGTTGTCAAGACCACTCACAATAATTTTCAATCGATCACTCGCTGAAGGAGTGTTCCCTCAAAAATGGAAAGAAGCTGTTGTGGTCCCTGTACATAAAAGCGGACCTAAATTTCGTTTTGACAAGTACCGCCCTATTTCCATTTTATCAGTCTTTAGCAAACTTTTGGAGTTAATAGTTCATGATCACATTTACCTTTTTTTATCACAGTCAATACCGTTACAACAACACGGTTTTATGCGACAGAGGTCGGTGGTGACTAACTTGGCTGTGTTCACGGACAACGTGTTGAAGAGTATTGACGGTGGTGGTCAGATGGATGTCATCTACACTGACTACTCCAAATGCTTTGATCGTTTAGATCACTCGATATTGATTGGCAAATTAGGAGCTGTGGGTGTGCATGGCGATCTCCTAAGATGGTTCGCATCATACCTGGAGAATAGATGCCAAGCTGTTAGAATTGGAGCATGTGTGTCTAACTTTTCATTAATCCCTTCAGGTGTTCCACAAGGGTCGCACCTGGGACCGTTACTTTTTAACGTCTACATATTTGACATTTCTTCATGCTTTCAGCACTCACTATTCTCCATGTATGCCGATGATATGAAAATTTACTCTTCTGTGAACTGCCACAATGATTGTTTGTACATTCAGGATGACCTGGATAGACTGAGCAGTTATTGTAGACTGAACGGTTTAGATCTTAACGTGGACAAGTGTCAATGTATTACATACACCAGAAAAAAAAAGGTTGTCGAGTTTGTTTACTCAATTAATGATGTACCTGTTAAAAGACATACAGACGTTCGGGACTTGGGGGTGATGCTTGATCAAAAGTTTATGTTTACAATGCATTATGAACACATAGTGCAGAAGTCTTACAAAATGTTAGGATTTGTAATGCGTATTACCAGGCCGTTTAAAATGGTGCACTCTTTTACTACGGTATATTTTGCTTTTGTAAGAAGTATTTTAGAGTTCGCCTCACAGTTATGGTCCCCCTGCTATTCTGTACACGCGGCTAGAATAGAAGGCATTCAACGTAAGTTCTTGCGTTTTTTAAGCCATCGGTGTGGAGACACGTTATTTGGTTACGAAGAGCGTCTTAAGCATTACCGTTTATTATCGCTTGAAAAGAGAAGACAGCTTGCTGACATGATGTTTCTTTATAACATAGTTAACGGTCTTGTAGACTGCCCAGAATTGGTAGGAAAAATTGGCATTAATACGCCTAAAGTACGTACTAGACACACAAGTCTATTTTGCGAACCCAGTTCTCGAACAAACTACGCTCAAAACTCGGTTTTGACTCGATGTGTCCGCACATATAATAGCTCCTTCAAGGATATAGACATTTTTTGCTTGAAGCGGGAAAACTTCAAAAAACACGTACTTACCATACTTGCTGGTGGTACTATCACTAACCATGATGTGGACGCCGTTGTGGGTATACCGTGCTCAGAATATTCTGCGTAACTGGTAGTTGCAATATCATATAACTTAAAAATATTCATAATAATTATATCACACACATACACACACACACCTACACGCACACACTCACGAGTTTTTAGTCAAATTTTTATTGTTTATACTTATTTATTTTTTGTCTAATTTTATTGTCTAATTTTGTATAACGTAATATTTTCTTGATCTGAAAAATTTAGATGTAGTTTTTGTATTCATTTCTTTCATCAGCTGTTGTTACCTATGTTTGTTTACATAATACGTGAAATCTTGTTTTTGGCATACAATTATATTTAATTAATTATTCTTATAAAAATGTAATGCTGTAAGGTTTTCTCTGAATAAATTAAATTAAAAAAATTACCGCCCTTACCACCCAGCGACACTTAAAAAAACGTAGTTGACAAGCGTCAAGTAAAACTCCCTATTGAAATGAAAATGTTAATCACTAACACGGCTGATTTTTATGGTTATTACTTATATTGTGGGTCTTTGCTCCATCGGCATTAAGTGTAGCGAGCGACACACCAGCGGAAATTCCGAAGCGGAACGTTCCGCGACCGAAAAATCTGTCAAGTATGACACCAGCGGAACTTCCGCCTGAAGTGTCGTAGGTAACCTTAAAAGCGTTGCAAACGTACAAGCGAAACTCTCCGAGTCGGAAAGATCCGCAGATCTGCGGAAATTTCCCGTCGGAACGTTTTGCAACATGTCACATGTGACATTTTGCTTTGTGATTGCTGATTGTTCCGACGTGCAATTTCCCCTCCAAATTGTCACAGTAAATAGATGGGCTTATCCTATTTACTGTGACGGTGTTATACTTGACGGAAGGAATTTCCGCAGATGTGTAGAACCATTGCGCAAACCTGGGTGCGTATTCCGAAGTTTTATCGGAGCTCCGATATTATCAGATTGACAACAACAGTTCGGAAATTTACTTTGTAATATGGTATTTCTTTGTCAAAGGCCGAACCATAATTATCGGCGCGATATTATCGTAGTTTCACTTCGGAATACGGCAGCTGCTCTGACAACTAGGACCGATGAAGCAAAAATTTATTATTCATTTATAAAATAAACTTTATGCATCATCTCTTCGTTAAGACCATCTTTTTGGTCTATTTCTTTTTAAATTAATAAATACTCGCTTGGATCTAGCTAATCTCAACTTGTAAACAAACGAAGCACAGTTGGGTACCTAATATAAAATGTTATGCATTTATGAGATGTGATAAGTAACTTTATGCTTTGCCACTTATTTAGTTCGCTAACTCACTAATATAAGAGCTGGATAAGTTACTCTATCTGTCTGTCTGTTTCCTTTCATTTGCACGGCTCAAATATAACAGCGGAAACAATTACCTACTTGCACGTAGATTTCGAATTATTGGCCTAGCTAGTCAGTTTGGCAATGCTCTGAGAACATTTTAAACTTAGATCGCAGCTTGAACTGACCTTGTAATGTGGGGACATTACAAGCTAGCATAAAAAGGTCTATAAAATTTTAATCGGTCAAATTCTGCGTGCAAGAGTCATTTTTGGCCACAAAAAGGTTTTTGAAATTAGATAGTGATGATTACTTATGCCCTAAGGGACTGGAGCTATTCTGCATTATACTCTCTAAAGTGATGTGAAAAGTTGTGTGTTTCGCTTGGTAGCAAAGTTATGTCGCGTCTCGTGCTTTCTGCTTCATTCGTGGCTCAATCCTAGAATCCTCGCTTGCTCATGTTTCAATACAAGGCACTCACGCCAAATAACAGTTTTGCTGCCTTGCGTATCAAATAACTATTTTGAGTCGGACTTTTCCTTGCGTTTAAAAAAGAAAGTCTGAATACCGTGAGAAACGTTTTTAGAGTTCCGTAGTCTAAAAGGAACCCTTTATAGTTTCGTCATGTCTGTCCGTCTGTCCGCGGCTTAGCTCAGAGCCCCTTAGTACTAGAAAGCTAAAATTTTATACGGATACACATCATCATCATCCACGCCGACAAAAAGGTAAAATATATCTTGAAAAATATTTTGTTGTATATATAAGTAAAGTGGTGGAGAATTTTTCCTTGTATTTTAAGAATAACGTGAGTACGAACATAATTTTTTTATTTAGGGATTCGTTTGCACTTAAGCTTAAAAGCGCAATTATTGTTGGGGTCGAGCGGCAACAGAAAAACATAATCTGGGAAAATTCTGTCTACAACTATTACCGTTCATGAGATACAGCCCGCTGACATCGGAGGCATATTAACAGGATCCCGGTTTTTACCCATTGGGTACGAAACCCTAAAAACAAGAACCTAATAAAATATATATATATTTTTCGAAATTATTTTTTATTTAGGCCTGAATATTGGATCAGACAGTGAAAAGACTCTCATATTCAAAAGGCCCTTACAAGTAATAGATTGAAGCCGGTCGTATTTCCAAACGAATGAACATCTTGAGGGATTTTCCTCTTGATCAACCCTATTTTCCTGCAAATGTGACTTTTATTGGAACATTTGTGGCGTAAAAAATATGTGAAAGATGACACACAAAGGATTTTAGTTCTAAGCGATACTAACATTGCGCTTCCAACCAGCGCGTATTTCCCGAAATTATGCGGCTATAGACTGGCTACAGCACTTGAATTTGAAATTGTAAATGATTTCATGCAGGTTTGATTCAAATAGACTGATTGTAATAATATTAATAGCTACAATTCATTCTTCACAAAAATACCTACTCCTAATATACCGACATGATGGAAAACATGTTTAAAGACAAACTTAACGTTTACACGTGTACTGACATTAAATTTAGCTAGGCTCTTGACTGAAAATTTATTAGTCTTAAAGAGTTCATTTAACTCTTAACCTAAACATCCATCCATCTCTTTTAGCTTAAGGTCTTGTAATAAAACAGGCTTTTCATTACTCACAAAATATTTCGTTCACTCTAAAGAGCGCTTTTTATATCACAGCCGCGAGGATAAGCTGCGCAGTGTAAGACTCCGACATTGACGAAGGTTTATATTTAAAGAATATTGTTTGAAGTTGTAGGAAAATATATAAAATCCGTAGCGAAAAACATGACAATATCATATTTCACAGTAATTCTGGACACAGATGAAACAATTTTGTTCATACAAAAGATTTAAAAAGAAAATACCAAAAAAGTTTATGAAAAATGTAATTTAAACCTCCTCGTGCGTGATTAAAATAGTACTTAATTTAGAGCTCTAGTAGAGGCTGCGGGGTAGAAATTATTTTAATTAGTCGGGTTCCATGGTGGATTTAAAAAAAATTGTGGTAGTTGTTCATTCTTTACGATCACAAAAGTTAAGAAATGTAAGCCGCGGTTCTGGGTGACAGCAGCAGTATATTAGATTGGATTAGATTAGATTTTATTATTACACATTATCAATTTCAAATTTATATAAATTGTCGAGATGTCCAAGTATAATGTGATTGTCAAGAATACGGAAAAATTAAATTAAATTAAATCATAATTCTAGTCAAGATAAAATAATATACATGTCCAAACCAAAAATTCGTTCAATACTAAAAAGTACTGAAAAACTCAAATAAAAATCTTTGAACAAAGGTTTATAAGAAGATAAAGAAATTCTTAATCTTGCGGTGTTCTGTTTGTTGGAATTCCCCATCTGTTTGTGCTAGATCAAATCCTCTTGTTTGTGATCTCACTCAAACAACTTGAGCAGCGTCTAGACGTGGAGGGTAATGCAAAGTTGCAAAGTTGTCTTAGATATAAACAGACAGATGTGTTACTCAAATGCGAGTGTTTCCGGTTTATTTATCTTTGATGTCAGTACCTACATTAAAATAATTAAAGGGCTCTTTCTGAACCACAGAGCTCTGAAGTCCATGCGTCTTGCTCTGCAGAGACGAATTCTTTATTTCATTCAATACAAATCAGTGACACCATTTACTAAAATTAACACGCTTTCCGCACTCACACTACTAGCGTTATTTGAATGCGATAAACATAGTACCATTATTGCGAGAAAGTAAGATGCAAAAAACCAGTGACAGCATCTCTATGGCAACGAATGTGTTTATGATGTGCATTCAAAATAAGCGCTTACATAAATTGATAGTATACCTAGTCAAAAAGGAACCAATTTTTTTTACTCTCTTCGCTTCTATGGGGTGGTGCGCGCGCAGGCGGAGTGACCCTATCGTTGTTTTGTGTTCTGAACACATTTAATGCGAATTTTTGGAAGGTTTTTTACAGATATTTTAGTATTTTACCATACAAATTGCGCATTTTTTATTTTTGGTAAAGATTCAAAAGTTATTCTGATAGTAATATAAGTACGTTGTAAAACAAAAGTTGGACAAAACGTTCGTTTCATTTACTCGGTAATATAAGCCTGTTTAATATTTTATACGAATTCTTGTGACCAACTGTAATTTATCTTTATTATAATGTATATTGCATGCTGACACAGTAAGATACAGAGAAATTTTATATAAATTTTAACACCTTATGTACCTGTTTCTGGCAATTATGATTTATATTGCCACCGGAAACTACTCAGCGGCAGGTAGAGAGAGAGACTCTTCAGGGTCGTGGTCGTAGGGGTTAGGCAAAAACCAACGTAAGGGAACGAGTTTATTATGACAAAGTAGGTACAAAATACAAGGCGGTGGTCGTGCTGCGCGCGGGCACGTCCGAGCACGACCAGAATCCAAGGTAAACTGACTGTTTTTGACACGAATGACACCGAAAGACAGAGATAGAAGACATTTGAAATAGGAATTTGGAATTTTGGGCCAGGACGATAGAGCCAGGATCACGAAAGGAGGCAGCATGCGAGGCATGCAGCCCCGCTCCGTGACAATATATTAGAAAATGTATATTTTAAAACGGGATGACAATAATAACAACAACAAGCCATCTTGTCCCAGACGTTTATCCACCTGAGCTGCAAGCGAGTATAGCACATATCTGTAGTTTTCCATTTGCATTATTTTGAATGTAGCAAGAGTTTCTATAACATTTTGCGTAAAACAGTTGAAAGTTCAATGCACTGTGAAAATGTTGCATAGCTAAAAGCTACATTTTACTTGTCTTTGATCAACCAACTGTGAATACTTTTTTAGGGTTCCGTAGTCGACAAGGAACCCTTATAGTTTCATCATGTCCGTCTGTCTGTCTGTCCGCAGCTTAGCTCATATCAGAGACCCTTAGTACTAGAACTCTGTATGGATATACAGCGTGATATTTTATTCACTAGAAAAAAATTAAGGGTTGATTCTGCCCATAAAAGTGAACAACTTTTTCCAAGGAACATAGGTCGAAATACGAAAAACCAAATTTGACCTCCCATACAAAATGCGCTATCAGCTGATGCAGATTCTATGGGAGGTCAAAAATTGATTTTCATATTTCGACCTATGTTCCTTAGGAAAAGTTGTTCAGTTTCATGGGCAGAATCATCCCTTAATTTTTTTCTGGTGAATAAAATTCACGCTGTACATTTTATCCATGCCAACAAAGTGGTAAAATAAAATCTTGAAAAAAGATTTGTTAGGGGTACCTACCTACCGTACAGGTAAAAAGGAGGTGATTTTTTTTTTCATGTCTACCCCATCGTGTGAGGTGTCGTTAGATAGATCTCTTAAAAATAATCTGAGTCTAATAATATCATTTTTCGACTTAAGGATCCGTTTGCGAAATATTGAGCTTGAAAGCGCAATTTTTGTTGGAGTCGTCCAATAAATAAGAACTACAAAAAAATTCACAGTAGTAGTATAGGCTTCACAGGTTAATGAGATATAGCCGAAAACGGGAAATAATAAAAATAGCAATTTCTATGAGGCGCTAGGACCTCGCTGTGCATTAGGAGTTGAAAAGTTTGTGTTATGAACGTTATGAAAAGCTTAATCAAAACCTGCTATGCGATAAAAAACTACAAAATCCTATACCTACTGCGCATGGCCCGACACGCACTTGCCCGTGTTTTAAGTACTGCCAGTGAAGGTTAAAATAGAGGGTTTTGTTAAATAAATATACCTACATTAAGAACTGTAGTTTTTATGAATAGGTATTTCCTAGGGATAATCTTTTAACAACTTATGCCAAGTCAACATGAAGTCGAAATTTTATTTCATTTCCCAAAAATGTTTCGCGCATTCTCAGTTTTCGGTACACCGTCCCTTCATCATAACATCCCATGAAACGTCCACTACAGGACAGGGAGCTGTCTCCAGGATTCTAAGTTTTGTTGGAAAAATGTGGAGGGGAAGTACCATTGTCACCTCGCTTGTTCGCGTTACGGCTGGCACCATGGACCGCGGTTGTAGGTGACCGCAGTAAGTAAGATGTAAGATACAAAGGAGGATGCTGCTGCCCATCTTCCAGTTAACCCTTAGTCGCCTCTTACGACACCCACGGGTATGTATGGGTTGGTACTATTCTTTTCCGGCACCACACGGCACCACACCGTCCCTTACAACCTGTATTATATGATGTTCCTTTTTTTTTTCAAATAGTTAACAACCCCTTTTCCCCGGCAGAGCAGAAGGCAATTATATCGTCTACATACACCCCCCGTGGGGCGGTAATTCCCAAATGCGTTGGCGATACACCACCCGTCGATTGCTAATTGTAGCTCATCAACTTGTTAGCGGCTATATGACCGATAGATCTTATAATTGCATTAAATGTTAACCTAGATAGAAAGAAATTGCAAAAAATTACTACTATACATTAGGTTTATTTTTTGTCTCCCTGAAAATATTAATAGGTTGTTTCTGCTCGTGAAACTGAACAACTTTATGAAAGAAACATAGGTCAAAATACAATAAAAAAGGACGGGTTGCACTCCGGAAGTGCCGGCAGAAGTGAAAACTTAAACATCAACTTTGTGCATTTTTCAATATTTTGGAATGTTTAGGGAATAATTTTACACATTGTTTTATTTATCAGTATAAAAGTACATACAATATTCATTTATTGCGCTATCGCAGACAAACATGACTATTTATATTACTTATAAACAATCTTCGTCAGATCTGACGCGCCGCTAAAGAAGTTTTCACTTCAAAACAACAACAACATCTGACGCGACATCTGACGTGAGTTTAACATTTTTTACCCATCTAAAAAAGTGCCAAGAGCCGCTTAAGAAGTTTTCACTTCAAAAAGTTTGACATCCCATAGAAAAAGCATATTTTATAGGTAGACATTTTTCGTATTTTTCCAAAGTCCAAAGGGAAAGTTTTTCAGGTTTATGGGCCGAACCACAGTGATAAAAATAACGCTGTGGACCTAGAATAAAGTAATAGTACTATTAGGTCTTTACCTATGAAATTGCCGTTTTGTATGGCGAATTTTAGGTAAACTCAATTTTCAGTACTAATATTTTTGCATTTTTCTTAGGAATTATAAATCCAATCTTTTTTATTTTTTTAAGCATTATTGGGAAGACATTAAGCTAACAGAAGCTTAAATTTGATTTTCGAAAAATATTATCTGTAAAAAAATATAACAAATCTAATGATGAAATCGGACGACAATTAAGACGAACAATTTTCGAACCTTAAATTTTATATATCAAACTAAAAACAAAAACTTTATTTTATGCGTAAATTAATAACCTTGAAGTCAACTTTCAAATATAAGACAAATAAAAAAAATTGCATTAGTATTATAGGAATTATGATCTCATTAATCTGTAAGAAAATTTCGGCAATTTCATAGGTATAGACCTATTATTATACAGAACGTACACTATCCACTTCCCTTGCCATCCACCCCACATGGATGGACCGTGACGGTCTTTTGTACTGAATAAACGAGGCTACGCGACCTTCCAATTTCAAATTCGTGCTAGTTGTATGTACCTAGTATCCGGGGTGTGCAGTGTGCTGTGGATGGACGTCTCTGCGTATTTATAAAGAAGATGCGGTTTCCAGACCAGTTTACGCTTGTGAAACTTTGCATTATTTTTTAAATAGTAAAAGGTTGGCCGACCTTCAGCTACGATTTCAGAGTAATAAGGGTTATAGAAGTAGGATTAAAGAAATAGTTCGTCACAAGTTAGGGATGCGTGATGTAAAGTCACAACTAATTACATAATCCTATTATCTATGTAAATGTGATGAAGGCGTCGTTCAATTAATTTGGCAGGGTTCTGTGTATTAACGTGCCACCAAATTTGAGTAAATTTTGTTGTGTTCTAAGTTCTAACGAACTTAACCGAACCGGCTAATTTTATTATGACCAGCATAAATTTGCTAACCAATTACCGCAATTTGGTGTACATTTAGCCATTTTGTCTGAAGTGTATTGGGGTATAAAAAAATATTTTGGAAATCATTAAATTTGTTGCCTTTTGAATATTTCTTATTGCTCAATGATGATGTCACATTGCATAGCAGAGGATCTCATAGTAAAATAAATTAGCACGGTTTCTGTTCCGAGGGAAGCAAGGAGGTTGGAAATCTTTATTTTTACAGTACATATTTCCTAACAACAAGTGCGTTTAGTTGGGGCTAAGGAGTGGAACTCCCTACCTGCCCATTGTTTCCCTGAACAATGTAATCTAGATCTTGTCAAAGCCTGAAGGAACAGGCATATCTAGTAAGTAATGCTACCTCATCGTCGCTTACAACCAGGTGAGGTCAGGGTCAAATGCCCATTTCACATAAAAAAAAAACCGGCCAAGTGCGAGTCGGACTCGCGCCCTATGGGTTCCGTACCTATCTATCATATGATATACTAAAAGCTTTTGCTCTTTGATTTTATAAACTCCGCGACCATACAACTTGACCCCTCTTTTTTAGAAAAGTTCTTGAAACGGGAGCTCACCTTAATTGGTTAGTATTAGTTGTGAGAAAAATTGAAATATTTAATGATTTAAGACTTTTCCCTTTATTTTTACTGTAAGACCTAGCTTCTTGCCAAATTTCATAATTTTAGGTCAACGGGAAGTACCCTATAGGTTTTGCTTTTTTTCATAAATGTATGGAGATGAGGACATAAAAAGCCATATCTTTTGATTACGTCGTTCTAAAAAAATGAAATTTTCAGATCTTGTGTGGTTCATGGACCTTAATATACGTTATCAATTTCAACCTGATACCTCATCTCGTTCGTGAGAAAAAGGGTCTTGACAGACAGACAGACAGTCATACAGACAGACGGACAACAAAGTGATCCTATAAGGGTTCCGTTTTTTATTTTGTGGTACGGAACCCTAAAAACGGGTTGCACTCCGGGAGTGCTGGCAGAAGTGAAAACTTAAACATCAACGTTGTGCATTTTTGAATATTTTGAAACGGTTAGGGAATATTTTCGCACGAATTTTTTTATTTATCAGTATAAAAGTACATACAATATTCATTTATTGCGCTATTGTAGACAAACATGACAATTTATATTACATATAGACAATCTTCGTCAGATCTGACGTGCCGCTAAAGAAGTTTTCACTTCAAAAAAATCTGACACCCAGTTACAAAGAAAGACCCGCAGCACAGATTACATAATAGTAAACTAACGTTTACAGATCCGACACTCTCAGAAGGGGTGCCAACAAATTTCAACCTTACGGTCTAAGCATAAAGTCGATACTTGCAGTGCACAGCTTAGGACATATTTTTAAATCGCGGACAAGTGGGCTAAGGCGATGATTTTGTCACTTTATGAGATACTGAGCGAGATGCAAGTAGGTATGTTATATTGTTCAATCAAAAATGCAAATACTTACCTATTTTGCCGCCAAAAGCTTAAGATGACATAAAGAAAAGTAAAATCGACTGCCTCACCCAGTCGACTTCCAGCGCCGCGTTGCATACCTAGAGTACGGAGTGTCACAGGCTTGCCAGCAGCAAGGAAGACGCCATGATATTAAAAGTGTCTTTACTCAGTCAGTCCAATTATATGTCAAAATTTGTACATTTTCTTTTGTCATTTCCTTCAGTAAAACGAAATAATTTCAGAAAAAGAAATAATTACCTTTTAGGTTAATTGTGTACGCAGGGCGATCATGGCGGCTTTCTGAAACAAAAATACTTTTGATTAATTGAGAAAGATATTTTTAATTTCGAAACCAGAAAACTGACAGAATAGAGAATGAAGTTAAACTTCTTGGTGGATTTTAACTGTAAAGTAAGCAGATCCGTACGTTGAATGTTTTCGTAGAAATGTGATCTTGGGGGTCACAGAGAAGGTCAAAGAATTCCATTGATTCTTCAATTTTTTTCCGTTTTTCTGTGCTAATAAGCTACTAGACCAACTCAAACGGAGTTTTCGGTAACGTATTTGGGTACTTCCATGCAACATGTAGCAATCAGTTTTGAACATAAAACCTCAGGATCGAGAACTGAAAGTTCTAGCCACTAAACCACAGAAGCTGTTATGATAATGATGAAGGAACCATTATTCTATTTTAGGTTATGTTTGTACATGAAGGTGCTACGCTCGGTGTAGACATTCTACGAACTGCGTAGCCCTTCTACGATAGTACTACTAGAGCAGGCTCCAAGATGTTCGTTTGCAAAAATTGCGGACCACGAATTGTTTTGTGATTTGTGTACCTGAGACCCTCGACTTTATAAAAAGTCATGTTGCCCGGCGGTTGAACGGTCTGTCTGTTTCTGTCTGTCCGATTTTTGAAGGCTTGTATCTTTTGAACCGGCATAGATAGCTGGGTCAAATTTTCACATAATATGTTTTGATATGGTGGCTATTTTAGCAAATAAAAAAACATAAAAAATGGAGGGGTTCCCATACAAAAAATTTTTTTTTGGCGTTTTTTGTTTTAGCTTGATCGTAACAATAAATAATCAAAACTTGTCAAGTGTGAGTTGGACTCTACAAAATTTGGCACAGTAATAATTGTTTCGACCTATGTCCTATGAGAAAAGTTGATCAGTTTCATGGCTATATTCACATCTTTCAGGGTTGATAAATCTTTTTTGTTAAATTTTAAAATACTCGCACAATTAATTTAGTATTCTTAAGTGTGTCTTACAATAATATACATTTGCCATAGTCGTCGGAAGACACGATTACTACTGTTCCAAATTTTGTTTAGTAAAAACTCACACTTGACCAGTTTTGATTATTTGTTGTTGTACTATAGCTCATGCACTACAATCGCACCAACTTTCACTCGAGTATTTGCAACGGTTTGAACGATAGAGGTAAAACAAAAAATGGCAAAAAAATCACATTTTTGTATGGAGTCCCCCATATTTTTTTACTTTTAATTGTTTTTGTTATCTGTTAAGATATCCACTATAATAACACATATTATGTGAAAATTTGAACCAGCTAGCTATTACGGTTTAAAAGATACAAGCGTTTAAAAATCGGACAGACAGACAAACAGACGGACCGTTCAACCGCGGGGCAACGTGGCTTTTTATAAAGTCGAGGGTCTCAAGTAGAAAAATCACAAAACATTTCGCGATGCGCAATTTTTTCAAACGAAAAATCCATCAGAGCCCGCTCTATACGACTTAATCCATTCTTGGAACTTGGGACAAATATTTGGCGTTCGTGGCAAACGCGTATAATCTTTGGATTATTAAGTATCTTATACGTTTGTTGCTGTAGTTTGTAACAGCCAGTAGAAGCACTTTGGAGCCTATAGCATTGTAATAGAGTAACAAATGTTTCGACTGACGTGTGGTTGGCTGTTCCTGTACTTATAGCTCTAATAATATCTTGTATGGTTTCGTACCCAAACGGTTACTAAGCCCACGTCGCAATATCTAACATATAATAAAAACAATGAAATAAAAAGTAACAAGAATTAAGAAAGATCACTCACACAAGTGACGACAGCGCCTTTTTGTTTCTATCGTAAAAACGGTAACACGTTCAAGCGTCAAACTTGGTATGATTGTAGTGCATAAGCTATACTAAAACTGGTCAAGTGCGAGACTTACAAAATTTGGAACAAGTACCGTGTAACACGTGGTGTTTAGTGGCGGTTGGGAACCCACCTCGCACGGAACTCGTACTTTTTAGGGTTCCGATACCAAAATGGTAAAAAAAAGGAACCCTTATGGTGCCGCTCTGTCTGTCCGTCTGTCTGTCACACCTCTATATCTCAGCAACCACTTATGCTATTAACCTGAAATTTGGAATAGTTTTAGAATATAGTTGCCCAACTTAATTGCACAAGAAAAAATTTTGAAAAAAGTATGATTATTAATATAAAGGGGGCCAAAATAGGGGGGGCCAAATTTCAAATTGTCGCTACTAGTTCGAGTGGGGTATCATATGAAAGGGCTTTACTTGTACATTTTAAAATATATTTTTGTATTTTTTTAAATTTCTTAGTTTTAAAGTTATGATGAAAAATGTCAAGAAAAATACCATTCCCCCCCCCTTATCTCCGAAGTTTGAGTAAGGAAAAATCTGAATTAATTACAGTTGACAGAAGTTTATATAAACTTTACAGCAAAAATAAAACGATCTTTCTAAGTTGCACAGTTTTTCAGAAATCTGCAAAAAACCTTTACAAACAAATTTAGTTTTGCGGTCCTGAAAATGGACTTTATTGCTTCCAAAAATACTATAGGTATATCGGAACCCTCGGCGCGCGAGTCCGACTCGCACTTGACCGGTTTTTTTTCAAGCCCCATGTCAAAATTGGAATGAAACGGAAAGAGAACGTAGTTATTTATGCAATAAGGCATAATTTTCTGGGAACTCTATAAGAAATATGGGTCATATGTCCAAACTTCGCAAGTGCCGATCGGATATTCATGAGCTTTAGACGTAGATATAGTTGAGTTAAAATTACATGCTTCAACTTTTCACACCACACACTCCCTGCTAAAAATAGCCATATTTTGACGATTAAAATACAAAATTGTCTTCTTGTAAGCTTCTTAAGATAGATTAAAAAATATTTTTTTCAAAGGTTGCAACTATAGCTGATTGAATTTTTTTTTTATAGTTTAAGATAGAGAATTTGTTGTCCATACATTTTGACACTTTATTGATTGTAACATAATTTTTATTCAATCATATAATTTATCAAATGGATGTGTTGTTTTATTCAATTTTATGACATTTTGATTATTTTTGGGTGGAATGTTTTCATTTAATGTATTTTTCTTTTATGAATTGTAAAAGTTTTTGCATGCCGCCTTATGCTAGAATAAGCTGACACTGTTTTGTCACCATATTTCTTACGAGTATTCTGCAAATAAATAATTTTCATTTCATTTTCCTTACACCCTGTATAAAATTCCATGTCTTTGGTACAGTCAATAGCACAACAAGCTTGAAACATTGGACTTTGTACCATTCTTATTTCAATAGACGTACGGGCGAGAGTCGCACTGCGAGTGTCAAGCATGACCTGTCGTTGACTGTACAAACATAACATTTGCGTGAGTCAAACCCGGCATCTTCGGCTTGGCAGGCCAGGTCACTAACAACCCCACTATACCGTTTGTCTTTGACCTATTTCTTACACTCGATCCCTGATAGCTACACATTGGAAGACTGACTTACCCCTTATGTTGCAAGTAAAAGGATATAACAACATGTTTGCGATGACGTCACTTCATATCGTTAATGCTACCATACTATACTACCCATCCACCCACCCGGTTCCTTTCTTAGCAAATTCTTACGGCGCTCTGTAATGTCAAATGCGCTTTCCATACAAAAGGCGGTGGAAAATATCTTCCGTCTCATTTGCACAAGAAAGAAAGAAAAGTAGCGAGGTGCTTGTGAAAAAAGTGACACAGTTTGACGTTCTTTGTCTCTTTTTGCATGCTCCCTTTTTAACACAATGTGTCTACGTGACATAAGGTAAAACACCCTTAGGATGAAAGAGAAGGAAAGAGAAACAGATATTGTATGTCCCTTTCGGTGACATTCTTGGCCAAAGTCTGTAACGAAGATTCTTTAAACAGTTAACAAATCTACGTTCGAATATTAATAATAATGCGTTACGAAATGTCTACGCGTGAAACTATTTAAGTTGCGAGTGAATAAGCTTCTTCTTGGTAATCTCGTACCATCGTACGTTGATGGATTTCATAGCAAAAAAAAAATGAAAAAAAAAATCGTTTTATTAAGAACACTGGCCCGCTCCGGCTTTGCGCGTGAGTTGCAAAGTTGTTAATGCGAGGTTTTTGAAAAACACATATCTTGCGCTCTATGCGACCGTTAAAAGGTGATTTTGAGAACAGTTTACCGTAGGAAATCAAAAATCGTCTACTATCGCAAATAAATTTATTAGCCGAGCTCATATATCGGATTCAGTGTAAAATGTAAGACCGGTCATAAAAAAAAGACCAAAGTAAAACTAATATGGAAGGAAGAGCAAAAGGATCCTGAAAGAAAAGGGCCAGAAAGGGGAGGAAAGATGACTCAGAGGTAAGAAAACCTGAAGGGAATCCCTTCGAAAGAACCAGGAGGGTAAAAGTGGAGGCAGGAGTATCCGGGAGCATATCATCTTGGTACGATCTTACCTCTTAAAATTGTACGTATTTTTCTTTACAAGCAAATATTAAGAGTAATTTATGTATGACTGATGCTTACTACGAGGTTATTCGCATCAATAAAAGTGGCGGACGAGTTTTATTCAAAAGGAACTCGGCCTCGCTTTACAACCGCTTGTCTAACTGGCACATGATCTACCCAAATCCGCCTCTGGTAGACATAGTTTTTATGTTGCTGATTTTGATGAAACAAAAATAACTTTAAATTGTTGTGTTATATTTACAAGGTGATCTGAGTTATAGATAGAACATAGCAGGAAAACTCAGAGGCAATAAGACCTGAAGGGAAAAGGTTCCTGCAAGAGAATCTTGTGGGTAACAGTGGAAGCAAGAGGACTTGGGACCATACCATCTTGATACCATTTTAGCTCTTACAATTTTATTCTATGCATTTGCCTTGCATGCAAATATTCTATGATATTTATGTATGAGAGATGCTTGATACAAGAATCACCACGGTTATGAGCGTCAATAAAAGTGACAAACAAGTTATATTCACAAGGAGCTTGGCCTCGCTTTACGACCGCTAGACATACAGGCATATGATCAACCCAAATCCGCCTCTGGTTGACATAGTTTTCTGTCATTATCAGGTAAAATCTGAATTGCAGAATCAATGTTATTTTCTGTTGCTATTTTTGATATGCCAAAAATAATTTTAAATTGTTTGTTATATTTACAAGACGATCAGAACCATAGATGCAGGACGAGATCTCAGAGGCAAAAAAGCCTGAGGTATCCTGCAAGAGAATCTTGAGGGCAACAGTGGAAGCAAGAGGACTTGGGACCATACCATCTTGGTACCATTTTAGTCCTTACAATTCTATTGTATGCATTTTACCTTGCATGCAAATAATCTGTGATATTTATGTATGAGAGACGCTTAGTACGAGAATCGCCACGGTTATGAGCGTCAATAAAAGTGACGAACAAGTTATATTCACAAGGAGCTCGGCCTCGCTTTACGACCGCTAGACATACAGGCATATGATCAACCCAAATCCGCCTCTGGTTGACATAGTTTTGGCTCGTTATCACGGAAAGACATATTTACAGAGTCAATCCTTATTTACAAAAATAGCTAGCTACAAAGCTATTTTCACAAAGACACTCATCATCTTGAACCTAAAGATACTAAAACTAAAGTAATAAAAACTGTTTTTATCCTATGTTATTTTTTAAACGAAAATTGGAAATTTAAGTGTTATACAGGGTTATTTTTTATCACCTCGGAAATTTTAAGAGGTGGGTGAATATCCCAACAGCAGTTTTGCGTATTTTGTCTAAATGTGACCTGACGGTACTGTTTGAGGGGTCGAAAATTTTTATTCGTATTTCGACCTAGGGAAAAGTTGTTCGATTTCATAGGCATAGCCACGTCTAAGAATTTCCGGTGTGATAAAAAATAGCAATGTGTACAGGGTCTAACAAAAAGGGTATACGAAATCGAAGGATTTGAGTCTGCCCATGAAACTGAACAACTTTCCCTAAAGATCAAAAAAATATATTTTGGCCTCCCATACAAACTGAATAAGTCAAAAATGTTTTTTCTTATTTCGACCTATGTTCCTTTTAAAAAGTAAGCTGTTACACCTTGTATGCTTGCTCTACAAGTGCCCTCATAGCCCTATCGCTATGCACGTTTCGACTTCTCTGTCGGGAACGAAAATGGGCCTATTTGGGCTTTTTTGTTGTGTAGTATGGGGAATAGTACCTCTTTGGATATGACAAATAAACCAACCAAAATTCACTCTATTGTCAGTGCACGAAGTTTAGAATTCGACTGTTGCGAAGTATAGTAGTAATATTTGTGTCGATTTCATCATCGTTTACCTGTCCAAAGTTTAGATCAGGCCACCTGTGGCTCTGATATCAAAAAGGTTAAAACAATACACTCAACCTTCTCTCGAAACAAGGCTGTGTAGATTATTAGAGTGTTTCCAATATTTATATTACCGGCCTCTCACTATGTATGTATATGCGTGGTAGGACATGTGTTTACATTCACGGTCAAATCTGAAAGCGTTATCGTAAACACGGCAGATAAACGGATAAGCTGATTGCAAATGAAGCTTTTGCTAAGGTCGCTTCTATGAGTTATTCTTTCGATTGTCTACTCTTAATTTTCGATATACCTTTCTTCGGAAAATGATAAGAATCGTAAGTTGAACAATTTCCTAGTAACTTGATAAACTTTAAAATAAACATATACGGCAGTTGAGTTGTATTATTTAACACAATATTCAGCTAATTGATCAACTTACGCTACCTGGCGGGAAGTTGATAAACTAACGATTTTGCCTCACGTAAAATCATACACGTATGGACAAATCGCTGCTCAGTGTACAATTTTACGTTAATCTGACACCCGTAAAATAATACACTGTTCTCTGATTGGAGAAGCATATGGCCGGCCGGCTGTCGGGGAGCGGGGTACAAGCAAGTGAGACATTCTACTAATCAGCGTACGTACAGCTCGCGTTCGTCGGATCATTTAAGAATAAGAATAAATTTATTAATTCCACACAGAAATAATTTACAAAAGAGTGCACTAGAGGTTCCCAAACTAGGACGCAGCCTGTCTCTTGGGCAACCGATTAATAGTTACTTTATACAAATAATTTACATAGGACTAGAGGGACGTTTAACATAGTTACATAGCTCAGTTGTAAGGAAGTTGACAAAGTCACAATTTATCTAAATTAAATAATTTCAGTGATGTGTGCATGTGTGTGTGTGTGTGGGAGCGCGTGTATTTTACCGCGAAACTTCTTATTTTGATCAATTACCTGAAATCTATACGTAAAATAGTACATTTCAACCGCCGTTTATGATTTTTCGAAAGTTGATCAACTTACGATTCTTATCATTTACCGGTGACATATCGATACGACATTTATTTGAAGTAAACAAATTCCAAATTTCTTCCTTTGACGATAGAGTAGGATATTGAGTGGATGCTAATGCTAATCACTGCCAATTTGACAATTCATCCAACCAATATTCTACTCTATCATCAGTGTACGAAGTTATTAATTCGAATGATATGCATCGAAGTATCGTATCGTATTTACATAACGAAAATTGAGAGTAGACACCCAGGAGACACATTTTTAAAGCGTTTGAAGCAGTGATGGTTCAAATTGGATCTGCACATACTTAAAATTATAGTATACTACGAAGTTAACTTCTATTGCTTCCGCCCAATATTCTATCTCGTCAGTGGATGAGCGGTTCGTTTAAAGTCAGAAACATCGACATCAGACGAACCGCTCTCGGTTACTTGCTATCATGCGAGATGCTCCATTAAGAACAAGATAGCTATTCAACCGCCAAGCTTTATGATTGACGGGAGGTGGCAACGGTTTTTAGGGTTCCGTACCCAAAAGGTGAAAAGGGGATTCAGATTCTTTACAGAATACTTATTGAATGTCATGCAGAATACAATTCAAATATAGCGAGTCTACGCCGTTTCGGATCGTGCTATGGCAGCGTAAAAGAAACGGTAAGAAACCACTGCAGCACGGCCTTTTTACAATGTGTTTCTTATGTTTCGCTGTCAGAGCACCGTACCTCTTTGTCATTCATATAGTCATCTAATCTATAGGGGGACCGTATTAATATGGCATGGATGTCTGTCTGTCTGTCAGCTGACTGTATCTCATGAATCGTCATAGGCAGACCGTTGAAATTTTCACATATATAAAAAAAAAAGGGGGCTTCCCAACTTAACACTTATTATTTTAGGCTATTTTTGCTCGATTTTTGTTTTAACTTTATCGTAAAAATGGGAACACCTACAAAAGCGTTCCGCTTGCCCGACAGCTAGCTCTCTGTTTTACTACTACAGAAACTTCATTAGTAGTATTTTAAGTTAGGGATCTATTTATTTCAAATAGTAAATATATTAAAAATAGCTGTAACCCGCGACTTCGTCCGCGTAGATTTTATAAAAAAAGAACAGAACTCGAACTTAACTGAAACATATTTTGCGGAACGCTTTGCCTTCTTGATCCCTACGTAAAAGATGCATTTGTACTTATCCAAGTTGAATGCTATCTTACTACAAATATAACCCCACCCCCCCTTCCCCACCCTCCATACCCCCCTTTTCCCCTTCCCCTCACCCCATCCCCCTCCCTTTCCCCCTTCCCCTCCCCCAAGCCCATCAGTTTCTCCCCTTCCACTCCCCTATCCCCGTCCCCCATCCGCCTTCCCCTCCCCCTTCCACCTCTCCCTCCCTCTTCCCCCCCTCTCTACCCCTCTCTCCCCTTTTCTCTCCCTCTCCCGCTCCTTCTCCCCCTACCCCTAACCCCCTCCCCTTCCCCTCTCCCTCTCCCTATCCCTGCCCCTGACCCTACACCTATACCTGCCCCTACCCCTATTTCTATCCCTATCCCTTCCCCTATCCCTACCCCTAACGCCATCTTTCGCACCCGAACCTCATCCCCAGGGGATGATGGTATTTCACGTCCACTACGTTGGATTTCAAAGTTGTTGTAGCTTTCGTAATCAGCGACCCGATAAACCATACAAACGACACCCATATAGATTTTTAGACATTTCAAACCTATCGCACCCCAACTCCATCCCCAGAGTGATGATGATATTTCACGTCCACCACGTTGGATTTTAAAATTGTTGTAGTTTTCGTAATCAGCGACCCGATAAACTATACAAACGACACCCATATTCACATTTCAACCCTATCGCACCCCAACCCCATCCCAAGGGAATGGTGGTATTTAACGTCCACCACGTTGGATTTCATAATTGTTGTAGTTTTCGTAATCAGCGACCCGATAAACCATACAAACGATACCCATATTGGTTTTTAGACTTATTCACCCCATTTCCCTTTTTTAGGGGTTGAATTTGGGGTGGAATTTCAATAACAGTGATGAACGTTGCATAGAGTTACATCATTAATGCCTAAATAATAAATAATGTGGATTTTACTTTAAAAATAAAGAATTTTCAACTTCATCCCCCTTTTCACACTTAAGGGTGTCAAATTTTCAAAAACCCTGAGACACTTAACTATTAATTTTTAGTCGTCAGCCGAAATACAAATTTTGAAGATCCTAAATTCAAAACTGACGGACTTTCATACAAACTTTCATCCCCTATTTTACCCCCTTAGGGGTCGAATTTTGTAAAATTCTTTCTTAGTGCACCCCTAGGCCTCATAAGGAACCTACATGCCAAATTTGGAATCTCTAGACCCAGCGGTTTGGGCTGTGCGTTGATATGTCAGTCAGTCAGTCACCTTCTTCTTTTACAATATAGATATCACAAGAAGATAAGGCTTTGTTTGCTAATTTCCCGAAAAATCGTTTTTTTAATGTAAAATTGCTATATCTCTCTGTGTTTGTGGATGCACTGAAGGGCGGTCCCACATATGGGACGTATAGGCAAAACGTAAGAGAGATAATCATTACCAAAACGGCAGACGTCCAAGAATCCCTTTGTGTGACTTCCCCAGTTTGGTTACGACATTGCTGGATGAATCATCTGATTGTCCAAAAAGTTTCCGTGCTTCAGCAGGTACATTAAGTGGTTGCTCCCGACTACTATCTGCTGACGGATGTAGTCGATAATAAGCCATGTCAGAGACCTTTGGCGGCTCAAAAACTCTGACAAAGGGTTTGTGAGGTCGGTCATCGACTATGATGAATGAATTTAATCCGACTTCGCCTCATCATGACATCCCTTGAAATGTCTACTACAGGACAGGTAACTCCCTCCAAAATTGCAGATTTTGCTGAAACAATGTAGAGGGAAAGTACTATAGTCACCAAGCTTGTTAGCGTTACGGCTGGCACCATGGACCGCGGTTGTTGGTGACCGCGGAATGTGAGATAATACGATACACCGAAGGATGCAGCTGCCCATCCTCTGGTTAATTAACCCTTAGTCGCCTCTTACGACACCCACGGGTAGAGATGGGTTGGTACTATCCTTTGCCGGCACCACACGGGGCTTCGTCTCACCGAATATGAATCATAATTTATGTAATGATAGCTCCACTCCACATTGCATGTTAACACTATTCAAAACTTCACGACTACTGTGGCCTTGGCCGCACATCTGTGGCTCAAACACACATGACACAACACTTGTATACAAATACCAACGGTCTATCGATATCGTGGGTGTATAATAAGCGTGCCTTACCAGTTTAACTGTGCTAGGTATGAAATATATTTATAAGGCATATGGCAACGGCAAGGTACAGGCAAGGAGTGACTTCAAACTTGTTCTTTTATAGGGGTCCGTTACCAAAATGATAAAAAAAGGAACCCTTATGGTGTCGCTCTGTCTGTCTGTCCGTTACACCAGTATATCTCAGCAACCACTCATGCTGTCGACCTGAAATTTGGAATGGTTTTAGAATATAGTTGCCCAACTTAATAGCACATGTAAGAATTTTGAAAAAAAATATGATTATTAATGTAAAGGGGGCCAAATTTCAAATTATCGCTAATAGGTCGAGTGGGGCATCATATGAAAGAACTTTGCTTGTACATTTTAAAATATATTTTTGATTTTTTTTACGTTTCTTAGTTTGTAAGTTATGATGAAAAATGTCCAAAAAAAATACCGTTCCCCCCCCCCCCCTTATCTCCGAAGTTTGTGTGAGGAAAAATCTGAATTAATTACAGTTGACAGAAGTTTATGTAAACTTTACAGCAAAAATAAAACGATCTTTCTTAGTTGCACAGTTTTTCAGAAATCTGCAAAAAACCTTTACAAACAAATTTAGTTTAGCGGTCCTAAAAATGGACTTTATTGCTTCCAAAAATACTATAGGTCTATCGGAACACACAACTCACTCACACTTGACCGGTTTTTTATGACACGGAGTGCGGTGGCCGCCAATTTCAGATCGAAGGTTTTTGAAAAAACAAGATAACATTGTTATAGTTTATAATGACGCTATCCTGACAAAGAACGGTTTATGAGACTTTGATTTTAAATTTTTCAAAGATATTAATTAAATGCCGATGAGGGCGCTAGTGTGCCTACAATGCAGCCTTAAGAAGCTTCTTACACTAAAATTAGCAGCTACAAGCACGTCAATGCAATCAATAAAAAAAAATACCTTATTTAAGGCATTTTGCCAGAATTTATACACGTGCGCCCTCTGGACCAACTGTACGCAGAGGACTTAGGGAGCCCCAAAGGATGATGTTGGGGCTCCCTGGTTTCTGCAGTGCGTCAGCTATGTCTGCGTTTGCGCGCACGGATGACTTTTATACAGTCATGCGCAAAAGAGTCGCCTCGCTGATGCGCAGGGTGCAGGGGAGTGCCAATACCATCTTGAAGGTCGTTAATGAAAAGCCTGATTGCCCCATCTTGAGGCACTGGGTATATTACACATGTGTGTGTGCCCAGTGACTCAAGAGCAGGTAGATATATGAAGTAGTGGCGCTTCTAGTGTAATTTTACTAACATAGTTTCTTAAGTTTCCTGTAATTTACTAACACTCAATATGGATCACGGTCTGAAATAAAATTATTTTATTATTTTATTTATTTAATGCAAATGTCGATCTCATGTACACGTCAATAACGTTCGTATTAGAGTGCTCTGCAACGTGGCTGTTACGATGGTCGTACAGACTAATCGGTCGTGCAGAATGAGAAAAATTAGGATTTACGTATCAAGACCTTGAATTATTTTAAAACGGTACGTACAGGTTAACATCGAAGTCATAACAAATAATTTCCTGCAAAAATTTTGTAAATCCATCTATCCGTTTAGGAGAAATATCGAGTTTAGTGTGATTTTGGAAGAAAAAAGCTCTTTGCTTTATTATTTTTTCTAAGTTATTTTAAATTGTGTCGAAAAGATATACGTACAAATTATAGCTTAAACATGGATAATCAACATATATTTTTTTCATATTTATTTCTTGAATAACGACCTACTTATATCGTCTCAAAACACGCCTAAATTTGTAAATCCATCAAAAATTTTGTAAATCCATCTATCCGTTTAAGAGAAATATCGAGTTTAGTGTGATTTTGGAAGATAAAAGCTCTTTGCTTTATTATTTTTTTCTAAGTTATTTTAAATAGTGTCGAAAAGATATACGTACAAATTATAGCTTAAACATGGATAATCAACATATATTTTTTTCATATTTATTTCTTGAATAACGACCTACTTATATCGTCTCAAAACACGCCTAAATTTTCAAAACACAGAGAGAATCGCCTTAAAGTGCTTTCCGAAACACGAAAATGCTCTGTTTGTTGTGCTACTAGCGGTCACCTATCCGGGTTCTAACTGCGTCCAAAGTTGCTTACTTTCGTGACTGGAAAGAAAGAGCAATTACCTCTTAGCCACGAGCATTTTATTCTAAGACAATATTTTTACGTAAATGGATAATATCGTACCCACATCTACCATTATCTAACTAAGTGTAGGTGATGGTAAGTACTTATTCTTGTAATAACAAAGATATAAACTCGAATATGTCAGTTTTATGACGCGATAAACATTCGGCCACTTTAAACTTATTAGGGTTCTCTCTGTAGATATATGCTTTAGTATCCCTTAGTAGTTTGTGGTAGATATTATGTTTTGACGAAATAATTTGGACTCCTTGCTCCGCTCGGAATAGAAGGAATACTAATTTATTTTACTATAGGCTAACATCTGCCATTTTGACCCAAGTTGACATGTCATGTGATGACATATGGCACCGAGACGTGGCCGCTCACGATGGGCCTTATCAGAAAGCTCAAAGTCACCCAAAGGGCTATGGAAAGGGCTATGCTCGAAGTCTCTCTGCGCGATCGAATCAGAAATGAGGAGATCCGCAGAAGAACTAAAGTAACTGACATAGCCCTGAGAATCGCTAAACTGAAGTGGCAGTGGGCAGGGCACATCGCAATAAGAACCGATGGCCGATGGGGTGTGAGGGTTCTAGAGTGACGACCACGTACCGGAAGACGAAGCGTTGGCAGGCCCCCCACAAGGTGGACCGACGATCTGGTCAAGGTCGCGGGAAGCCGCTGGATGCGAGCAGCGCAGGACCGGTCGTCATCGAGATCTTTAGGGGAGACCTATGTCCAGCAGTGGACGTCTTTCGGCTGATATGACGACGATGATGATGATGATGACATGTCGAATCATCAAACGTGATTTGACATCCCCATACAAAATTTATAGAACGACGCCTATGCCGTATTTACAGTGACTGAATGAATGTCAGAATACGTTGTGACACATATTTTCATTAATCTTCCTTCTATATTACCCTTTTATTTCTATGGTTTCGACCAAAGAGATTTGAACCTCGCTACGAGCGTAGCGAGGTTCAAATCTCTTTGGTTTCGACAGAAGCGCTAATAAAATATGCAATAGTACTGCCCTGTACTGCCAATCATAAGAACAGTATCTCTTTGTAAAAGCGAAATTAACTCGATCTGCCAGTTATATTTTACTGTATGGCCTCCAACGAGTTTTTAACCCACACTTCGCATTTGTGCTCCAAAATGTTTATTCTTTCCTGTGGTTCTTGGTTTGAAGTTCGAATTTTTTTTTAACTCGCGTCCAAGCAAGAAGGTTCGATATTTTTGCTATAGACTGTATTATAACCTTAACTCTGGGCATCACAAGCTCTATGCAAACGAAGCAGATTTAAGAGTTAATAAATCTATAATTAAACGGTGAATTTTCATTCGTTTTAAGCCCGAAGCCCAGAGTCTCTCCTAATGAAAACAAGCAACCGACCCGAAGAAAATGATTTTTTACTTGAAATTTTGTTTCGACTCTTTTATTCGAGATAGAGAGAGAGATAGATCTAGGTAATTCGAAAAAAAATCTAGAGTAAAAAAATATTTCTTTTGGAAAAGTTGCTTGTTTTCATAACGAGGCTTCGGGCTTAAAACGGATGAAAATTCACGGTGTTCAATAGCCAGAATACATTTTAACAAATTCACGTAAATCAACATCATCATCATTTGATTGCCCTAGCCAGTCTAGCCCTATTTTATACTAGATAGTTTGTCTCGGACCATTACTTAGTTTTAATTTGTCTGACCTCCCTACAGCTAATAGGTAAACAGACCCAATCCGAGATTGGGTTTGATTTGGACCTAAACCTAACATCCGATTGCCCACTTATAAGTGAGGTCAAAAGCAACAACTTTTGTTCTACGACTTTAGCAACAAAAAACAAAAAAAAATAAAAGTACTATCCAACCGTTACAATGAGCTGTTTTTACAGTTAAGTGTCAACTGAGTATTCAAAGGTGTCGATAGATTGCGCTGAAGACAGTTGCTGAAGAACTAAAAATAAATCTGTCAAAGATGAAGCGTGAAGTAATAAACTTCCTTAGGCAACACTCACTTATACACTTAGACAACAGATAGGAAAAACGAAGTTGACAGTTAAATTTTCCTACAACGACGCCTTCTCAAGAAAAGGTTAACTATTTTTTCCTTTTTATAAAAACGGCTCATTATTATATATTTGACAGTTGACTCTGTCAACAGCAAGGAGGTCAACAGCACGTCACTGCTTGGTAACTAGGGGAATCGCGGGATGAAGGTGGGGTAAGGGGTGCAGTATATCTGTCATATGCCTAATACTGGCTGCGGTGGGATCAATGACTAAGGAGTCTGAGGGTGGGATAGGAACACATTCAGTCAATGGAATCAAAATAAAGTTTATTCCTCCCACAGGCTTAAAATAAGTGACATATTATATATAAGATACATGGGTCATAGCTTTGTTGGGAGACTGCTGTCCAAGCTAGGTAAGAACCTGTGTTATGGATCACCCGAGCCTCGATCGTGGTAATTTATACGATGTTACCAAAGCAAAACCTTTTAGCGAGGTTCAAATCTCTTTGGTTTCGACAGAAGCGCTAATAAAATATGCAATAGTACTGCCCTGTACTGCCAATCATAAGAACAGTATCTCTTTGTAAAAGCGAAATTAACTCGATCTGCCAGTTATATTTTACTGTATGGCCTCCAACGAGTTTTTAACCCACACTTCGCATTTGTGCTCCAAAATGTTTATTCTTTCCTGTGGTTCTTGGTTTGAAGTTCGAATTTTTTTTTAACTCGCGTCCAAGCAAGAAGGTTCGATATTTTTGCTATAGACTGTATTATAACCTTAACTCTGGGCATCACAAGCTCTATGCAAACGAAGCAGATTTAAGAGTTAATAAATCTATAATTAAACGGTGAATTTTCATTCGTTTTAAGCCCGAAGCCCAGAGTCTCTCCTAATGAAAACAAGCAACCGACCCGAAGAAAATGATTTTTTACTTGAAATTTTGTTTCGACTCTTTTATTCGAGATAGAGAGAGAGATAGATCTAGGTAATTCGAAAAAAAATCTAGAGTAAAAAAATATTTCTTTTGGAAAAGTTGCTTGTTTTCATAACGAGGCTTCGGGCTTAAAACGGATGAAAATTCACGGTGTTCAATAGCCAGAATACATTTTAACAAATTCACGTAAATCAACATCATCATCATTTGATTGCCCTAGCCAGTCTAGCCCTATTTTATACTAGATAGTTTGTCTCGGACCATTACTTAGTTTTAATTTGTCTGACCTCCCTACAGCTAATAGGTAAACAGACCCAATCCGAGATTGGGTTTGATTTGGACCTAAACCTAACATCCGATTGCCCACTTATAAGTGAGGTCAAAAGCAACAACTTTTGTTCTACGACTTTAGCAACAAAAAACAAAAAAAAATAAAAGTACTATCCAACCGTTACAATGAGCTGTTTTTACAGTTAAGTGTCAACTGAGTATTCAAAGGTGTCGATAGATTGCGCTGAAGACAGTTGCTGAAGAACTAAAAATAAATCTGTCAAAGATGAAGCGTGAAGTAATAAACTTCCTTAGGCAACACTCACTTATACACTTAGACAACAGATAGGAAAAACGAAGTTGACAGTTAAATTTTCCTACAACGACGCCTTCTCAAGAAAAGGTTAACTATTTTTTCCTTTTTATAAAAACGGCTCATTATTATATATTTGACAGTTGACTCTGTCAACAGCAAGGAGGTCAACAGCACGTCACTGCTTGGTAACTAGGGGAATCGCGGGATGAAGGTGGGGTAAGGGGTGCAGTATATCTGTCATATGCCTAATACTGGCTGCGGTGGGATCAATGACTAAGGAGTCTGAGGGTGGGATAGGAACACATTCAGTCAATGGAATCAAAATAAAGTTTATTCCTCCCACAGGCTTAAAATAAGTGACATATTATATATAAGATACATGGGTCATAGCTTTGTTGGGAGACTGCTGTCCAAGCTAGGTAAGAACCTGTGTTATGGATCACCCGAGCCTCGATCGTGGTAATTTATACGATGTTACCAAAGCAAAACCTTTTACTTAAAACGTTACGTTGAGCCAACGATCAGCATATTTCGTATCGTGGTAATTATTCAAACGAAAACCATTTGGTTTTTTCTTGGAACATACGTTGAAGAAAAGGTTTCTGTGGTAACGAACGAACGTAACTTATGGAGTTTATTGGTATCGTGGTATCGTGGCACTCCGCGGATTATAGTAAAACTGTCCAGAAAAAGCGCAAACATGGAGAAAATTTCATCATTAGATCGTTATATTTTTTACAGATGATGGTTTTTGAAATATAATTATAGCTGCTGTAACCATAATGTCTTCCCATTCATACTAAGGGCTCCCGCACACGACCGAGAATCGGTGGCCGATTATCGCCCAGGACAAGGACGGAAGATTCAGGTGATAACACGTCAGAGCGGGATGCCGACAAAAAATCGGTCACCGATTCTCGGTCGTGTGCGGGAGCCCTAAACAGTTATAATAAAAGGATTTGTAATTCCTAAAAAAATGCAAAAGTATTAGTGCTGAAGATTGAGATTACCAACACAATATACCAATTATAATACTTAAGTACCTGGTCGACCGAGCTTCGCTCTATAATAGCCGCCTCAACATTAAAATATCATCGGGTGAGCAAGCTATGCTACTCGCTAACAGATGGCGCTGTAGGTTTCCGTCTAAAACGCGGTATTTATTTTAAAATTATTAAAAACACGGGCAAAACGATTTTTCCCATTTTGTCGTCCCCAAAAAGCCCCGGATACCAAATTTCATCAAAATGGTTAGAGCCGTTTTCGAGAAACCGATTACAAATATATATATATAGTATGTACCGTAAGCAAGAAAAACCCACAAGGAGACCAGTTGAGCCATTTGAAAATGTTTATAAGCCGATTAATTATTACGGGGAGCGCACTTCTATGTTCATTATACCTAAACTTTTTAATAAACTCCCTGACTCTATTTTCTCAGGTAAGAAGCTGTCGCGAAACTGTTTAAAGAAAAGGCTTAAAACATTTTTTTCATAATCTTGATTAGATATTGTGTAGGTTATTTAGTTTTATTTATTTATATTTCTGAGCTATTCATGTAAGGTCCGTATAAGTATGCTTATTACCAGAAAGGTCTAGGACTACTTCATATTTAATAATAACCTAAAATGAACAAAATTTTATATGCATTCTGAAGTAGTCCTGGACACTGTTGCACAGTGTAGGTATATTAGTAACCTGAGAGCACTTTAGTCTGCCAACAAATTGCTTGCAGTTTGGCAGAGTGTTAAAATCTGTAATAATTTGTAATACTTTCCTAAATAAATGAGTTATATATATATATATATATATATATATACAAATATTGCTCGTTTTATAGTATAGGACACCAATTCCTTTTCTCCATACCAAACCTAATATCACAATTCTAATCCTGTTACTCAATTTAATCTAATTTGTTCAACATCATCATCATAACATACCATAAATACCAGCAATACTAGCAAAAACGTGTGATATAAATTAGAGGAGAAGTACCATAGTCAACACGCTTATTATAGCGTTGCGGCTGGAACCAAGGATCGCGGTTGTTGGTGACCGCAGTATATAAGTTGGTACGATACACGGAAGGACGCTGCTGCCCATCCTCTGTTTTATAATCCCTTAGTCGCCTCTTACGACACCCACGGGTAGAGATAAGTTGGTGCTATTCTTTGTCGGCACCAAACGGTCGATTTATCAGGTTAAAGGATCACATTACAGGAGCTTATACTAAATTCTCTGTACGAGCTGCTCAGATGTGGAACAAGCTTCCTAAAACCATACAAGAGAGTCCCTCTACCACAACATTCAGAAAAAGACTGAAAGAGCACTATTTACTCGTATCAAACTTGTCTTGATGTATTTATATATATTTATTTATGTAGTATATTTAGGGTGTTTATAATATTATATAATTATGTAGTTATTTAGTATATATAGTATTATATTTATTTTCAACACATTTGCTCATAAAACAGCTCTATTTGCACTGAATTAAGGTCCATAATCCAGCTTATTAAACACGCGTGCTTTTTTTAATATAACTTAACTAGTGCTGTTATTTTTGTCTTTTCTTTTTAATCGGCAAGATGCAAGGAGTTTCAATATCTATAACATTCACAATATTTTCATGAATAAGTAAACTGTGTTCGATAATATGATAAATAAATGTTAATTACATGGAAATACTTATATTAATCAACCAACTTACTACAAATTTGTCTTTAAAGTAACAAAATATTCAATATTAATTAATTCAAGAGAGTGAGCCTCAGAACAAAGACCTCCTTGCTGAGTAAGCTGTTTGGCAGGTTAAGTTTTTGTTTTTTTATAGCGGCAAGGTGCAAGGAGTTTCTAATCTATAATATTCATAAGAATTTAATGCATTAAGAAACTGTGTTCGATAATATGATAAATAAACGTTAATTAAACGAAAATATTGATTTTAATCAACTAACTACAACTTTGTCTTTAAAGTAACAAAATAATTCAATCCTAAAATTGATAAGTTATATGATTTAGAGGTCGTGGTCTCGGAAATCAATATAAATGAAAGACTTTGTAAGAAAACAATAACGTAGAAAATATAATAATATACACAAGATTACTCAAAAAAACAAATACGACGACACGAATGACACGAATGATGTACAAGACAAATGTCATAGAGGAATACAGCTAAATCTAATCAGCCAGTGCAAGTTATGATGTACAACCTCTTTCAACACCCCTCCTTAACTTTCACTCTGCAGCCAATCCCTCTCAGACAAGCTTCATGCTTCAACCTTCCAACTCCTTTCGTCAGCAGGTCAGCCATCATTCTTTCAGTCGACACATACTCTATAGACACAGCCTTAGACCTCACCAAGTCTCTGATGAAGTGATGTCTCACGTCTATATGTTTTGTCCTCTGATGATGAACTGGATTCTCAGCAATATGTATTGCTGATTGACTGTCACTAAGTAGCTTCAAGGAAGAAACAACATTCTCAGTGAGTTCAGTGTACAGTCTCCTCAAAAATACAGACTCTCTACATGCTTCAGATAGTGCCACATATTCAGCTTCGGCACTCGACAAAGCAACTGTTTTTTGCTTCCTACTTTCCCAAGATACAGGGCCATCTGCAAATAAAAAAACAAAACCACTGTATGATCTTCGATCAACAATATCTCCAGCATGGTCTGCATCCACATATCCATAAAGAGTCTTACCTGACTTTTTGAAAGTTATTTCAAAGTCTTTATTTAGATATCTTAATACTCTTTTTGCTGCAAGCCAATGCGTATTATTGTAGCAATTGTTAAATTGACTTAAAAAACTCGTTGCAAAAGCAATATCCGGTCTTGAACATACAGACAGATACATAAGCGAACCAATCAGCTCTCTGTATGGTAATTCGCTTGGTGGAACATAATTTTCCTCCTTTGGTTTCATCAGCTTCGTCTTTGGATCCAATGGCGTAGTTACACTCTTGCAATTTGCCATTCCAAAAGTCTCTAGTATCTTCTGTGTATATTCTTTTTGGTTCAAGCTTATTACTCCGTTCTCCTGTTTGATCTTGATTCCCAAGAAAACATCAACTTTTCCCAGATCCTTCATATCAAACTTATTTTGCAACTGACGTTTAATGAGCTTTTTCTCGTTCTCGTTATTCCAAAAAATAAGAAGATCGTCCACGTAAACAGCAATGATCATTAAACTGTTCTTCCTCTTCCTGAAATAAACGCATGGTTCATTGTCTGACCTCTCAAAGTCTAACTCTAACAGAGAATTGTTGAGTTTATCGTTCCAAGCTCTTGGTGCTTGTTTTAAACCATAAAGAGCCTTCTTCAACAAGCAAACATGATCCTCTTTTCCTTTTTCTTCAAAACCTTTAGGTTGTTTCATGTAAACCCTTTCGGTTAGATCTCCATTCAAGAATGCGGTTACTACATCCATGTGATCTATTTTTAAGTTATTTTCAGCAGCTATTGCTAAAAGCAACCTTAATGTGCTATGACGCACTACAGGTGAGAATGTCTCATTGTAGTCAACACCCTTCACTTGTGTAAAGCCTCTTGCTACTAGACGTGCTTTATACCTAATTCTCCTCGGCTCTTTTTTGATTCTAAAAATCCATTTTGAATCAACAAAATTTCCTTTTGCATTAGCACTTTCTACTAGTTCCCATGTTTTATTCTTCTTCAAAGAATTCAATTCAGATGCAATAGCTTCTCTCCATTGTTCTTTATCATCTCTTGATAAGGCATCTTTTAGAGTAACAGGATCACTTCTAGTCTCTTCAGCTGCTTGATACAAGATACAGTCTTTAAACTCTTTTGGTTTCCTATCTCTCAATGGATATCTCCTCTCTGGAATTTCCACTGGTTCAGCTTCACTATCTCTGGAAGTAGATGGAAAATTTTCAACAATGTTTCTTGCTGGACTCTCTAGACTAGTATCTCTTACGGACACATCGTCAGTAATTGTATCAATGTCCGAGACATGTTCTTCTCTATTGGACGGTATCTCTTGTGTAATGGGTGGCATCACTGGATTTCTCTCACCAAACGACGGATCATGGCTATTCCCTAAAGGTGGCACTTCTTCTTTAACTTCTTTGGGTACTTCTCGTTTAACAACTTCTTTGTTAACACCTTCTATGTCTCTCTTCTGGTTCTCGAAAAATACTACATCTCTTGCTTTATAAACCTTGTGTGTTTGAGGATGTATGAGACGATACCCTTTAGTCGTTTCGCAAAAGCCAATGAATACCAGTTCCATGCTCTTTGGATCCAGTTTCTTCCTTTTTACATTTGGAATATGCATGAACGCACGACACCCAAATACTCGTAAAAAACTCAAATTCACTTTTTTACCTGTCCATGCCTCTTCTGGGGTCATGCCCTTTACAGCTATAGTAGGCGATCTGTTTTTCAAAAATACTACTGTATGTACTGCTTCTGCCCAGTAAATCTTCGGTAAGTTTGCTTCTTCCAACATACTTCTTACTCGTTCTACAATAGTTCTATTTGCTCGTTCAGCTACACCATTTTGAGCTGGAGTATAGTCCACAGTTAATTGATGAACAATACCATTTTCTTTAAAAAAATCATTAACCTTTTTATTAACATACTCGGTACCGTTGTCACTTCGGATAGTTTTTAACCGTTTACCCGTTTGAGCTTCTACTAAAGTTTTAAATTCAACTAATTTCGAATAAACTTCACTCTTTTCGCGTAAAGTGTAAACAAAAGTTTTCCTAGTTTTATCATCAATAAAGGTTAAGAAATATCTTTGACCTGAGAAAGATTTAGTTTCCATTGGACCACACACATCACTATGGATTAACTCAAGAACATCAGTAGCTCGTGTTGCTCCTGTTTTTGGAAAAGGTAATGAAGTTTGCTTACCTTTCAAGCACGAAATACAATCCAGTTTGTCATTAGTGTTTGGAAAATTTATACCTGCTGCATACTTTTCCTTTAATAATTTAATGTTGTACACTCCTAGATGACCAAGGCGCTTGTGCCATAAGTTAAGATCAGCATTGCTCTTCACAGCTGAAACTAATGCAATATTAGTATTGGCAGAATCAGGTTTTAGTTTATAAATTCCTCTCTCTACCTTACATACCGCTTTCACCTCGCCTTTCACTTTACAGTCATCTTCTAAATAAATCTCACAACCTCTTTTTGAAAACACTAATACTCTATCCCGTTCAACTAACGTACTTACACTCATCAAGTTCGCAGCTAAATCCGGAACATACAACGCTCCATTGACTGTGAAATCTAATTCTCTAGAACACACGTCACCTTGTCCTTCTCCTTTCATTCTACTTCCATTCGCACACATAACTTGCGTTGGCTCTTCTAGCTTTACGAAGTTATGTAACCAATCCTTCCTTGGAGTCATATGGGAAGATGCCCCTGAATCCAGAATCCAGTCAACGGGTTTATGCGAATTATCAATTGTAGAATAGGCTGTGGTAGCGTTAGCATAATTGCTTTTCTTGTTGTTCTGGTTTTTAGGACAAACAATTGCTTTATGTTCTCCATTACATATAAAACATCGAATCTTCTTTTGATTCGACTTCTGTTGCTTCCATCCTTGATTTCTGTTCTTCTTTTGTTTAACAGAAACCATAGCACTCGTAGAGGGTTCCTCTGACTCACTCTGTCTAAGCTCTCTCGGCTTATCATCAATTTGCATCAATTTCGTTTTTACATAGTCCGTCGTTAGTACCACATTGCTGTTTTCAATTGCCATCCTCAAAGGCGTATACTCCTCTCCTAGACCTTGTAGCATCAGAGCAGCTAGTAGCTCATCATCTACTTCCTTGCCTATGTCATCTAGTTCACCAGCGATCCTCATAATCTCTGTAACATACTGACGTGGAGATTCATACATTGAAAGTCTCTGACTAACAAGACGTCCTAGCAGGCGACACCTATGGTTAACTCCTTTATCTTCAAAAGCAGCAGCCAAGGCTTGCCAACTCTCTTTTGCTGTCTTTGCTTTACGTGCGTGTACCAGGCAGTGGGGTTTTATCATCAGCAGTATCTTTGCGCGAGCAATATTGTCTCTTCGTAGACCTGCAACGTCGCTCTCTAGTGGTGTGCTCTTAGTATAATCCCACAGATCCTCAGTTATAAGAAACAGTTCCATCTGAACCTTCCATGTCGAATAATTTGACATTCCGTCTAATTTCTCAAATGACGGGAAATGTCCACTACCACTATTACTGCCTGCCTGTAAATTATTCATTCTTACGTTATTCCCGTCTCCTGAGGGTATTTCTCTAGTTTCACTTACTTCAGGTTCCATTTAACTTCAATAAATTTCCGAATAAAAATCGTAGCTCACCAATGGCAGGTACGTCACTACGAGCACAATTTTCTTGTTTCACACACGAAAGTTACCATTCGCTCAAGCTACCATGATAAGTTATATGATTTAGAGGTCGTGGTCTCGGAAATCAATATAAATGAAAGACTTTGTAAGAAAACAATAACGTAGAAAATATAATAATATACACAAGATTACTCAAAAAAACAAATACGACGACACGAATGACACGAATGATGTACAAGACAAATGTCATAGAGGAATACAGCTAAATCTAATCAGCCAGTGCAAGTTATGATGTACAACCTCTTTCAACAAAAATATTTTGAAAAGTAGTCTGTTTGATAGTGTAGTCATTGTCTCCTGCGCGCGCATGTATATGTATATAATCGGCTTTTTGGCGGGAACTCGACATGGGCGTTTGCCTGCTTAATTGAAATTTTGGTTTTTTGTGCATTTAGTAATTTAGTGGATAATAAAGATAGTGTGTTAAGCAGTTAATTTACTACGGAGTGCGCAGCTGATGAAGATTTCAAGTGATCTCGTGTTTAAGCCCCGTTTGTGTTGTCCCAAAAAGTCACGAACATCTTCCTTCGTAAAGTTCAATATCGCTTTACGAGGGGAGCAAAAAGAAAGACAGTTAAATACATCAGACATGGCTGTATGGGCTTTGTACTCTTTGCCTTTCCGAAAGGAAGAATGAAACAAAAAAAAATGTATATAATCTGTGTCTTCCAAAAAAGTAATACGCGCGCCATTTTAACAGATATTTCTTGTTGTGAAATGTGTTTAATGTAATTAAAAAATAAATGACTTCTACAAATAAAAAAAACAGTGATAAGTGTAGAACGTCGAAAATACTTGAACAAAAAACACAAGTCCGGTGTATCGGGTGACGAAGAAATGTGAGGAAAACGTCTACGAAATTTCCTTAGGAAAAAAAGGTAAGTGAATTTGATTCGTTTTCATTCGCAAATGTGTTGAAAAACGTCGTAAGAAGCTTGTGCGCTTTGGTTATTACACCCTCGGCTCCATTACGCCCTCGCCTGCGGCTCGGGCTGCAATTTCTGAGCCTCGGCCGTAATATCCAAAATAGCGCACGTGCATCTTAATGTACTATTATGTAATATTACGTACACATTCTTGTCCCCGTATAATATATTTTTTCTCTTACTTCCATATGGTTGGCTGGAAGAGATCTATTTTAAGAGATAAGCTCGCCATTGTAAACAATTTTTTCTGTTATTTGTGTCACTTGTTGTGTGCAATAAAGAGTATATAGGGTGACTTTTAATTAGTTCTTGATAGAAAAAGGTTTGAATGTACTCATGATACTGAACAACTTTCCCCAAGGAACATAGGTCGAAATACGAAAATCAAGTTTTGACCTCCCATAGAAATTGCGTCAGCTGATAGCGCATTTTGTATGGGAGGTCAAATTTGGTTTTTTGTATTTTGACCTATGTTCCTTGAGAAAAGTTGTTCAGTATCATGAGTACAAGCATATCTTTTGCTATCAAGAACTAATTAAAAGTCACCATATATATATATTACTTTTCCTAAAAACAATAAACTTTAATGTGCATTTGATTGTAAATTTTTCAACTAACATTAGGTATTCAAGGTTACCGGTTTATTAAATTTTCAAGAACATAATTTACTAGCACAAAATGCAACACGGAACTGCGGATGTTGTCAACACAAACTGCTAAATAAACGACATCATTATGTACACACGCAAATAATAGAACTTGGCACCTCTTTCACAAAAGCGCTCACGACTTTTTTGTCACACGTAGGTAGAGTACAAACTTGTAACTGTAGATTTTAACAGTAAATTGTAGCCTGTATGTTATTCTGATGTATAAGCTATAGTTTCATTAAAATCCATTGAGTAGTTTTTACGTGAAAGAGTAACAAACATCCATCCATACTGACAAACTTTCGCGTTTATAATATTAGTAGGACTAGCTCTTGCCCGCGACTTCGTTACCATGTTAAATAAGATGTAACCAGTATTCAAGTCAAACTATTAGCTATCAAACAAAAAAGTTTCTATAAATCAGTTGAATAGTTTTTGCATGTTGCTCGAACAAATAAACAAACAAGCACACAAACAAAAAGTCCAAAAATCTGTGATACGAGTATGTATTCATGGGCATCAAAATAGCACAACGTGATATTTTTTTACATCCACCTTCTTCAATTTACAATTTAATAATAGTTATAGAATATCTAAACAGTATTTGTAATAGGTTTATAACCACTATTCCTTTAATAGTCGTGTTCTCGAAAAAGGCTGTAATAGTTTCGACGAAATTTAATAAATAAAATACATGGGTTTACGGATCAATCTAGCTAGGTCTCATGTCTGGTAAAATCGACTTCTCCGTGTTTTTGGAAAATACTACAGCACGATTCAGCAAACCTGATAGTGCCATCTGTTGGTTTTGGTAAACAACTTTAAAGAAAATTGGTCTAGGTACTCTAAAAATATGTACGGAACACAAAAAGGTACCGTTCAAACTTAACTTACCCAAACTTTTACTGTCTCTCCAAATAGAAGGTCAACCACTAACCCTTACAATTAAATATACTGGTTAACAGCTTCTATAAAAGAGGAGAGAGGGAAAGAGGGGTGATATGATATATGTATGTATAAAACGCACAGTCACATTGGTCTGACAATATTTAAACAAATGTCGCACTTATTAGTATATAGCTTTTGCCCGCAACTTCGTATGCATGTTAAAAAGACTATACCAGTGTTTAAGTCAAACTATTAGCTATCAAACAAAAAAGTCTCATTAAAATCGGTTCAGTAGTTTTCGCCTGATGCTCGATCAAATAAACAAACAAAAGAACAGACAAAATTTCCAAAAATCTGTGACTTGGATTCAGGGGCATCTAAAGAGCATAACGTGATATTTTTTTATGAATATCTTTAATGTACAGAAACATGAATTTTCAGTTTTATACTAGCTGCTCTCGCTACTTCATACGCGCACTTAAGTTTCCTCTGATTTCATACAAAAAATCCCGAAGAAAACTCTACAACAGTTTTTCCAAATTTCCGCATCTGCGGGAAACATTCCCAATCTTCCTAATTATTCGGCTTTGCCTCATATCAAAAACTAGCTTTCATGTTTAAAACATCCTCATTTAAAGCATTAATAAACTAGTTAACAATAGGGAGTATTTATCTATTTTTTTTATTTGTTTAATTTACTTATTACATCGGTATACCGTTGTAAAATATAGAAATACTGTTAGAAATGTTCAAATATTTTCATAAAGATTTGAAAAATCTATTAAATTTGACATGGATAAACGCCGCCAAATTTCGCGCGTTTTGGATAACGTCACATGCCGCGTTCTAAAGATTTTCAGTTTTAATCGCTATTAGATGATGAAAATGCTAAAACACCATTTTATACCGTATTGTCTCTTGCCAAAGTGCCTAAATACTATGAAAAGTTTACCAGATAATGTGGTATCATAAAAAAATCAAGTAAATTTATATGACACGAATACTCCCATTGACGGAAACCCTTCTACCATCGGTAATCCAGACGCACCGCAGGATATCACCCACACTTGATTGCACACATTCGCTTTGCAACATATTATCTTAATACGCGTACAGCTAAGTAGTGGAATTATCTTCTTGCGTCTGTGTTTCCGGTTTCAAAATCTATACAAGTCGCATGTGAAATGCTTCTTCTGGGCAAGCTCGTTTCATAGTCAGCGTCATCTCTTTCGTCAGGGCTAGATCGGGGTCAAGAGTAAGCCCAGATTAAAGTAATAGCACTATCTTACAGAACGGACACCCTCCGCCCCCCTTGCAATCCACCCCGCACTCCCGCGCACAACCGCCCGCACGATTCGCTTGGTTCTTCTGAGGGTCTTTTTGCCTGCCTGCTCGGTTGAAATTCTTGTTTTTTGTGTATTAGTGATTTAGTGGATAAAAAAGATAGTGTGCTTTGCAGTGACTTGTCTACGGAGTGCGCAGCTAATGAAGATTTCAAGCGATCTCGTGTTTGAACCCCGTTTGTGTTGTCTCAAAAAGACACGGACATTTTCCTCCGTAAAGTCCACTATTGCTTTACGCGGGGACACTGGCGGTTCGCCATATTTTAACTTAGAAAAACTGAAGAAATTGTAAAAACTGAAGAATGTTCTAGAACACGACACTGGCAGAAATGCCCCCAAATATGGGTTGACGATTGCCAAATAATAATAATTAAAATAATATTTTTTATGAGAGAAAATTCACACAAATTCAGCGAACAAAATTTTGAATTCGCATAGGAAACGTATATGTAAGGTACCTCGAAACTTGGCTCATAGACAGGGATAAGGTCAATAAGTAAAAATAAAAAATACGAATTTTTTTCGGTTACAAATAATAAAGTTAAAAAATAATTTTGTTTTTGTCAAATATCGATAGGTCGTATGGCAGAATAAAAAGTAGCAATGGCCAGCCTTAAAAAAAAAACTGACAACTGTTCTAGACTGTGGTCGGTTTGTACAGCTGTTAGTTTTTTTTTATGATAGGCAATGACTACTAATCACATTCTGCCATACGACCTATCGATATTGGACGAATACGATTTTTTTAAAACCTCGTCATTTATGGCCAAAAAAAATTGGTATTTTTTATTTGTCTTTAATGATCCTTTTCCTGTTTATGAGCCAAGTTTCATGGTACCTTACATATAAGTTTCCCTAGCGAATTTGACTGTTTTAAAGTAGTATAATATGTTGTTTTCATTGACGGAAGATTAGAGTAAGCCTCCTGACTCACTGATAAATACACTACTTAGCGTAAGCGTGCTAATATATGTTCATAAATAATAATTGTCCTTTTGTTATAACTTTTCCTGTTAGAAGTGTTCATTTTAGAAATAACTTTATAAATACTTACCTATTTTTTTTAGTGGTAATTATTCATATTTTTTTAAACGTATAGCTATATATTTGATAGTCTTTTGTTACATACCATTAGTACTTACTCGTATTTACCGATAATATGAAAAATATTTATAGTAAATTAAACATAAATTAATACCGAAATTTAATTTAAGTACTTAATTCTTTTTGAGAGCTTATGTTTTATGGGGTAAATGAAATAGTAGAACTTTTTTGTTCTATGCTTTTCTAAAGTTTACAGAAATTAGTAGACATTTGTATGCTTAACATTAACTCATAAAGTTATAAGACAAAAGTTGTTGAATTTTGACTTCAGAATGAGCCCACTAAAAGTTGTAAGAGATAAAATTAAATTAGGTACGGTCAACCGCACGTCGGTAGAAACTTTTTCAACTCTATTACTACGCCATAAGGTCCAAAAGTGTTTCTACTGACGAGCTGTTGAGTGTACCTATGTAATGGAAAACTCGTTTTCAAAGAATCTTGAAAGTTTAAGCTTTTTTAAGTCTATAGTTGTCCCTTTCTGTTTTGTTGGCAAAGAAAGTGACAGCAATATATTAAGACGCTTTGTGCGTTGGTTGTTTGTCTACGTAACGACGTAAAGGCCTTAACCCTGAAATCACCCAAACAGATGAAACTACTATGGATTGCTTAAAATATTGATACAAGTGTTTTAAGGAAACTTACATAATTAATAATATAGTTCCTCCATCATGAAAATCGAAAAAGAAACTTTTTATTCAGTACAATCACATCACAGTCATCAAACAGTCTCAGTTTAATTTAAAAACTGCACTAAAATCACTTAGAATGACGTAAAGTTCACAAAAGTACAACAAATTCACAGATATAAGTTTAAAAGTTTATATTTTCGATCGCACGCAATTTCGTTCCAAATTCAAACGTGCGTTCAAAGACCGGTCGCGCGCTACACTGAAATTCAGAACGATTGGACAACTCAGCGGATGTAGCTGCTGAACGATTCCCACTCCGTTAGCAGTAAGCAGCTAAAATGTAAAGTGTAGTTGAACCATGGCGCTTGACGCTTGTAAAGTTATGTTGATAGTACGAGGAAGTTAACGTTAAATTGTTTAGCTATTGAGCGTCAAACTGTTACAGTAATAGGTACTTAAATATTATTGAACACTACTTGTATATCATTCGTAAGAAGTGCCCTATCGCCTATTCATTAGTGTAATTATTTATCTTTAATTCTACCATCATTTTGTTTTTTCAATGTCTTGTCATTTACAAAATCAAGGTTCAGAATGCAGTCTCAAAATATAAAATCATTCATTTCATTTCATTTATTCATGCTTACATTGTACAGCTTAAAGTTCTTAAATAATTGTAGCAGTTAGTACATGAACCCATGAATCAGTTTGATTTATGAATATTTCAAAGATACGTGTGGTATATTGTAAAAATATTTTATTTTTATGTTTGAGTAAAGTTGGACTCGTTTTCTTTTTGTTAATGTATAGTAATTGTGTGGTTATATTACTTAAGTTACGTTTTTAGGGTCTTTTACTTTCTCCAATTTAGAATTAATTAGAAGTTAAGATAAGATGTTTTTTTATTTGTATAATTTTCGGCAGATGGCCTAGTTACCAATGCCGTAATAAATTGAAAAAAAAAATATATAAAATCAGATTAAGTATTCTGATTTTAAAGGAAAATGGTCCAATCTGCGGATTTTTTTTTTTATATTTTGTTACAAGTACTTAATTTATGCTAAGTTAAAAATTCCGTCTTAGTCAGGGACGCGCAGGAGCGAAGAACTGTATTAAATGCGCGTGAGTCCGACTCGCACTTGACCAGCTTTTATTGTGTACGTACTGTAGGTATGTGCACTATAAACATATTTTCAACTAACTGTAACTTTCCCGTTTTTACGATAGTGCCTCTACAAAAAAATATAAAAACCATTCAATAATACGTGTCTTGTTTCCCCTTTACCCGCCTTACTTTTTAACTTTTCATTGTTTTTATTATTTGTCATATATTATTATTATTGTCACGAACGTGACGTCATGTTGTCAGCTGTCATGAGAAAGAACTGTATCAAAATTTCGACTAGTCAGCTAAGAGCCGCGTGGTCCAGGGGATAGAGCGTTCGACTAACAAGCCGACGGTCGCCGGTTCGAATCCCACCCACCCATGAATGTTGAAAGGAAAGAAAGAGATAGCTGAAGAAAGAGAGCCAATTTCCAGACAAATCTAACAAACACCTAAATTAAAAAGTGAGACTAGAATGGAACGAGTAGCACGGGTATATAAGCCGGGCCGTCGAGCGGCTACACCGTAGTTCAGTGAAAAGCGATCTAAAGTAAGGAACAAGGAAAAGAAGAAAAGTCCTAAGGAAGAGGAAACCTAAGAGGGTAACTCAAGAGGTCCCAGGAGGAAAGAGTGCTCGGAGGGAAGTCTCGCAAAGAAGAGGTCCCGGAGGGAAGAGTGCTCATAGAAGAGGTCCCAAAGGCAAGAGGAACTCGGAGGGAAGAGTACACAGAAGAGGTCTCGGAGGGAAGACTCCGTTTAAGAGGTCCTAAAGTGAGGAGTGCTTGGAGGGAGAACTCTGTGGAAGAGATCACTGAGGGAAGAGTGCACGGAGGGAATACCGCACGAAGAGGCTCAGAGGGCGAACTCGGTGACGTGTAAATAAGAAGCTCGGATTGTAAATAACTCCTAAATTAACGGAAAAATCCTACATTGGCGTTTCACTCCAATCCCGAACCGCTAGATCGTAACATTATTATAATATTATATCGTTTAATATTTCACATTCTGTGATAATTTCAACCATATTAGGCTCCTCTAGAATAAGATTTAGCTATATGATTTTTTGCAAAATATTATGGCCAATAACTCGTTATATACTCATGTCAATCGTTTTGAAAGCCATTTGGAACATTTTTAATATTAATAATTTAATAAATAATATAATGTAAATAATTTCGATCGGAAACCCATACTAACCGGAAATAGATTAGTAAGGTATGACTTTTAAAAAGTTTTTAGGTTGTTTGATATGAGCATAAATTAAAGGAGTCCAGGGAGGAACAGTAGTATGTTTCTAAAATTATTATTTAAGCTCAAAAGTGATATTTGGTGTATTTTTAGAATCAGCTCTTATAGCTCTTTCAATAATTATACCACATAATAAGCTTCATAAACAATTACTTATCCATTTTTGTCGTTTATTCCAATGCTTGCCAAACATTTTGCAGCTATTTCAAAAACAACAATAGACTTAAGCTGTCAGAAAAAAAAGGACGGGTTGCACTCCGGGAGTGCCGGCAGAAATGAAAACTTAAACATCAACGTTGTGCATTTTTGAATATTTTGGAATGGTTAGGGAATAATTCCGCACGAATTGTTTTACGAGTATTTATCAGTATAAAAGTAATTCTTCTGCGGATCTCCTCGTTTCTGATTCGATCCCGCAGAGGGACTCCGAGCATAGCCCTTTCCATACTCAAATATTCGCACATAAATAGGAAACCAAGAACACCCTTTATGGTCCAGTATTGTTTGCAAGCTTTTCAGTTGAAGATAAGGGCGATAAAACGCTCGTTATGTATGTTTTCCGTGATGTGGCTAGATACATACCTAGTACCCACTGGATCGATCGGCTGGTCATTATCTGACATGTACTGTCAGCAGCACGTCAGGGGGAACACGTTACAATATACCATATATTGTGACGTGTTCCCTGGTAAACCCTTTAATCCTTGAAACTGTGCATCCGGGACATCAAACTGCACAACTTTCATCAAACTGAACATAGGTCGAAATACGATAAAATAAATGGTACAGCAGCACTCCACTTACTTTCTCGCGATATACGAGAGTCATCATTCGACAGTGTCCCCACCGGGAATCGAACCCAGAACTTCCGGATCAAGAGCCGAGCTCTAACTACTAGATTATAAAGGGCTGCGGATAGTAAAGAGTAAAAAAGGACCAAGTGCAAGGTTAAGTTTGTTATTCCATACAAATAATATGGAAATACAAACTTAACTATACTAGATTTATGTAAAAATGTTTAAATGAAACATGCAGTCAGGTACATAACCAATTTAGAATTCGAATTTGAAGCATTAAAATAAGCTCATTGAAACCGATTTTTCATTTAATCACATTTTTAAATTTTAGTAGTAAGGGAACACCCCTTATATGAACTTCCACAGACCAATGGATACTGCCGAAAGATACCTTGCATGGAGAGTCTTGGTCAATTTGGTCATGCAAAATTTCAGATTGATCGTTTGAGCCGTTTTTGAGCAAATCGTAATTTTTCATTTCCATTGTATGACAAATACCTCAAAAAGAGAGCCAGCAAAAAACCACTCAGTATCCTTTGATGAATTTACAAAAAAAATTAAATATGGTGTCAATCGGACTATTCGTTTAGCCGCTAGGCCAAAGCGTGACGGACAGACCGACCGACGGACCGACCGACCGACCGACCGACGGACATTTTTGGGAGATTTGCTTTTTTTGATGTATAAGTGATATAGAAAAACTTTTTTTTTTTACGAATACAATACCTTTCTCGCTCCGCTCGAAAGTAAAAAACCGATTAAGTGCTAGTATGATTCGCGTGCCGAGGGTTCCGATTTACCCATAGTGTTTTCAGAAGCAATAAAGTCAAGTTTAAGACCGCTTTTTTGTAGATTTCTAGAAAACGGTGCTATTTAGAGAGATAACATAGATACTCGTACATAAATATCTATCGACTATACTTAATTATTTTTTTTCCTTTAGTAAACTTCAGAGATAAGGGGAATGGTATTTTTGGGGTTCCGTAGCCAAATGGCAAAAAAAGAAACCCTTATGGATTCGTCATGTCTGTCTGTCTGTCCGTCCGTATGTGACAGCCACTTTTTTCCGAAACTATTAGAGCTATACTGTTGAAATTTGGTAAGTAGATGTATTCTGTGAATCGCATTATGGTTTTCACAATTTTTTTTATAAACAATAAATTTCAGGGTTCCGCATACATAGAACTGAAACTCCAAAATTTTTTTGTCGTCAAACCCATACGTTTGGGGTATCTATGGATAGGTCTTCAAAAATGATATTGAGGTTTCTAATATCATTTTTTTTTCTAAACTGAATAGTTTGCTCGAGAGACTCTTCGAAAGTGGTAAAATGTGTCCCCCCCCCTGTGACTTCTAAAATAAGAGAATGATAAAGCTAAAAAAAATATATGATGTACATTACCATGAAAACTTCCAACGAAAATCGGTTTGAACGAGATCTAGTAAGTAGTTTTTTTTTAATACGTCATAAATCGTAAACCGCAATTTACCTTTCATTCAATCAACTCAAATATAAATTTTAGTTACTTACATCACATAATAAAGTTTTTTAGCAATAAAAATACCATAACTTTTACTTATATACGTACAGGTTTGTAAGGAACCCTCAGTGCGCGAGTCTGAGTCGCACTTGGCCGGTTTTTTTAAACGTTATTCATCATAACTTGAAAACTAAGCCGTAAAAAAAATAAAAAAAAATATTTCAAAATGAACCCCACTCGACTTAGTAACGACAATTTAAAATGTTGCCCTCCTATTTGGGCCCCTTTTCCAAAATTAGGAATTATATTTTTATTTTTTTCATTTTCAATAAAGTTGGGCAATCGTACCTAGAATTTATTATCATCATATATCAATCATATCATATATCAATTATTATCTTCTTAGAATTATTCCAAATTTTAAGTCGATAGCATGTGTGGTTCATAAGTCTTTAATAGCTCGCACGGGTAGAGATGGGCTGACCAACCCATAGTAATAGGTACTATTATTTTCCGGCACGACACACAATAGTACATTGTTCATCGAGAGGAGAAAGTGACCGATTCCCAACTCAACGGGTGTCGTTTCAGCCCTGAGGCGAAGCCGAAGGGCTCAATACACCCGAGTTGGGAATCGCACTTTCTTTCGAGTGATACATACTTCACCTACGAGGAAAATATTTCAGATTTCCTTTTCAGATAAGATGTAAGTTTTTTGTATTCCATTATATTGATGGAATACAAAGACTTGGCTTATATTTATACGCTTTTTCACTATAATAAGCAAGCAAAACAGTTTCCGAAAATCAATGCACTTTTGTCTCGCTTTTTCAACGTATAAAACTATCACATACCTGCATTGTTGTATTTTATCGAGATTTTTCAGGCAACCAATAACCGCTTGCGCACTTTCTTGTAGTTCTAGCGGCGTCAAAAACTCTTCATCACTGTCACTATTTGACGACATTTTTTTGTAAAAAGCACGCACCAACAAAACTACAATTAAAACTTCCAACAACTTTGTAAAGAAAACAGGGGTCCAATTTTTGAAAATCACTGGGTGATAAAATATCGCTTGGAGGTTTAAACTTTTTAATTTTATCCTGATAGTGTTAAAACGTTAGTAATACTTTATAAAATTTTACAATTAAACACTAATTTATATTTATGCATTATAATTTTTACCTGTTGATAAGAAAAAAACAGAAATTTTGATTTTATTGAGTAAGATTTTATCACACGGTGATTTTCAAGAATAGGTACCTAATTCGCGCGCGCGCTTTCGTTCCACATTTTGGTTTCGTTCTTTTTTCAAATTAATGGTTTTTCCAGAAAAGTGTAGGTGGCCAGCATCATTTCTTCGTTTTAGAGATAAAAACTTTTTCGTTTTTTGGCATTATGATATTAAAATAGGTTATCGACAGATTTTGATCTAAATTTAAGAAAAAAAAACACGTTAACAATGGATTTTCATACAAAATTCCATCCCGCTAAAACACGTTAACAATGGATTTCCATATAACTTTTCCCCCCGCATATTTATACCATAGAAATGACGTATCTTCTCCATAGCTTTTAATACAGGACTGAGGTACTTTCCGAGAAGGTGAAGCATAAAGAATATTTATTGCTCGTATATGATTCATCATCATCATAACATCTCATGAAACGTCCACTACAGGACAGGGAGCTCCCTCCAGAATTCTAGCTTTTGCTGGAAAAAATGTGGAAGGGAAGTACCATAGTCACCTCGCTTGTTATCGTTACGGCTGGCACCATGGACCGCGGTTATAGGTGACCGCAGTAAGTAAGATGTAAGATACAAAGGAGGATGATGCTGCCCATCCTTCAATTAACCCTTAGTCTCCTCTTACGACACCCACGGGTATGTATGGGTTGGTACTGTTCTTTACCGGCACCACACGGGACCGTATAAGATTATATTCCATGAATTTCCATGGAAACAATTATTTATTACTGAAAGAATCTAAGTTCGGTAACGCCATATCATGCATATGCTGCTGACGAAGCTCCTTTACCCATTTGCACCCCTATCAAATAGTTACAATAATAATAACGACCTTCCATTCAAGTATAAGAGAAAGCTGTCTAATATTCAAAACTTTTGTTTTATGAAAGGAAAACTTAGCTCGGCATCTCCCAAACACCCTATAATATCAAGTATCGCTGAAAGAAGTACTCTTTGGGTAAGCGTATGCTGAGACGTGGGTGGCGTCAGGTTTTCACTAATGGTCTCTGAGCTAAGCCGCGGACAGACAGACGGACATGACGAAACTATAAGGGCTCCTTGTTGACTACGGTACTCTAAAAATGGATCATACATTGCTGCGCTGTGCCATCTGTGTCTCAGCATACGTCAACTCTTAGAACTACGCATCCGTATCACAAAGTTCAAATAATAATAACGACCTTCCATAAGAGTTAAAGAGAAAGATGTGTTATATTTAAAGCTTTTGTTCTATAAAGAGAAAACCTTAGCTCGGCATCTCCCAAACAATTTACAATGTCACGTGTCGCTGAAAAAAGTTGAAACAATAATAACGACCTTTCAACCGAGTAAAGGAGAGAGATATGTTATATTAAAACTTATGTTCTATAAAGGGAAAACCTTAGCTCAGCTTCTCCCAAACAATCCACAATGTCACGTGTCGCTGAAAGAAGCGCCCTTAGATCTATGCATCCTTTTAAAAAAGTTGAAACAATAATAACGACCTTTCGACCGAGTAAAGGAGAGAGATATGTTATATTAAAACTTATGTTCTATAAAGGGAAAACCTTAGCTCAGCTTCTCCCAAACAATCCACAATGTCACGTGTCGCTGAAAGGAGCGCCCTTAGATCTATGCATCCTTTTAAAAAAGTTGAAACAATAATAACGACCTTTCGACCGAGTAAAGGAGAGAGATATGTTATATTAAAACTTATGTTCTATAAAGGGAAAACCTTAGCTCAGCTTCTCCCAAACAATCCACAATGTCACGTGTCGCTGAAAGAAGCGCCCTTAGATCTATGCATTCGTATGAAAAATGTTGAAACAATAATAACGACCTTCCAACCGAGTATAGGAGAGAAATATGTTATATTAATTAAAAATTTTGGTCTATAAAAGGATAACTTTAGCTCGGCATCTCCCAAACAATCCACAATGTCACATGTCGCTGAAAGAATGTAGATCTATGCATCAGTATTAAAAAGTTGAAACAATAATAACGACCTTCCAAACGAGTATAGGAGAGAGATATGTTATATTAAAACTTTTGTTCTATAAAGGGAAAGCTTTAGCTCGGCATCTCCCAAACAATCCACAATGTCACGTGTCGCTGAAAGAAGCGCCCTTCACAAAGTTCAAATAATAATAACGACCTTCCTTACGAGTACAAGAGAAGCTGTCTAAGGGTGAATTTCTACCCGTGCTGCGCGAGAGACTTAAGCTGCTGCCGTACTCCGAAGTGAAACTACGATAATATCTCGCCGATAATTAGTCTATGGTTCGGCCTTTGACAAAGAAATTCCCATACAAAGTAAATTTCCGAACTTAATTGTTGTTGACAATCTGATAATATCGGAGCTCCGATAAAACTTCGGAGTACGCACCCTGTAAGCTGGAAAATTCCAACCACTGCTTTCATAGCGCATTTTGATTAGAATACTTTTATTATGAATTTTGAATTGAACTATTTTAATTATTTAAATTGTTATTAATTTTATTGTGACATGTTAAATTATTTTAATTATTATGTATTTAACATAAGTGAATTTTAATAATTTTGAATTTTAATTTATGTGTCATCAAATCTTTTTTCTTTATTTTAATGATTGTAATTTCAATTCTATGCTGATTCTAACCCCATCACGATTTTACTACAAATTCCAGAATTTGTCCTACAAAATCAGCTGGTTTACTACTAAATAAGGGTACAAACTGCCCTTTGAAATCGAGAGTGGCTCTTCAATCCATAGGGACATTTTTATCATACTTACCTAAATCTTAAATCGTGTATGCTAGCGAATAACCAACGCGTTGGATGGACCAAATTACGAGTGCCCTAAAAATGTCCTTCCAGGATACACTCAGTCAGACTGGTGCAAGACAGAAGTACCTGGCGATCAACTATTTTAGCCAAGACGGTAGCTGTCATTGTGGGTCACGATCCTCAGAACTCAGGGAGCGCCTGAGAAGAAGAAGCTAGTGAATAAATGTATTCATTAATTTATTTGTAAAGCTAGGAAAATGGCGCAATCCTATTATGTGATTGTACATGTGATGATATTATAATTTTCCCAGCTCACAGCTTAGAACTTATTGTCACAGCAATGGTGTAAATCCACCCTATAATATTCAAAACGCAGAACCTATTGTGTGTCTTTCTCACGCGCTGCTGACCTTGCGTCGCTACGTCACAGAAAAAAGTAATAGTACACTCTCCATCCCCCCCCCCTGGAAATCTCCCCCCACCCCGCGCGCACCCACCCGCGAGATTCTCGTGCTCCTTCTGGGGGGTCTTTTGTACTGCATATGCAAGCATACGCGACCTTCCAATTTCAAATTTGCGTTCAATGTATGTAGTGTTCGGGGTCCACATCTTGCTCTTAGCTCTTCGAATCAATTTCAATAAATATTGTGACCCCTATATAGCTTAGCAGATTGCGTTGTCTCATATCCTAAACATGCATATTTGACAGAGTTTTTAAATATAACGAAAAATCATTTTTATTTTAGGATTTTTATTATAACGTTTTTTTATGTTCCACTAACGACAAACGTTAAAAGTCTTGTAACTAATTCCTCTTTATACTATTAAAAGTTTCAAGAGACAAGGCTTTTCTTACCCATATCAAAAAGTTTACAGTGAAAGAGAATCGGGAGCATTGCCCTCTTTCAAAGTTAGTGCGTGATAAAACTTAAAGTGGCGTAGTAGACCTATCAACGAGGAAATTGACCTTGACAATAAATCTTTCGTTGTTATAACTTTGCAAGGCGATGACAATATTACGAAAAGAGCTGGGTGAAATTCGTTAAATCTTGCCATCATTATTTACAATAAAGGATACGGAACACCAGGCAAAGACGAGGAAATTAAGCTGGTTGGTAAGCGGACCGAGAAAGCGCTAGGCCAAACAAGAATATGCACCGATAAAGCCCCTTTGCTCCGTTGCCCTTAATGAGCAACTTTTTCCGAAAAACATAATTTATCGTAATACGAAAAATAATCCTAACAAACTTATTGTTCAAGTTAATGGACTGAGTTACACTCTTTCCGATTTATGTTATTTTTTGTTTTATAACGCCTTGTATAAAAATTACGAAGAAATATAACCGAAAAATGATTTTTACGATAGGGATGTACACAACTTATTTAATCTACACCAATAAAATTATTATAGAAGGCCAACATTTTGTAACATAAAATATTTTAATTTAACAGACTTGACTTGTCACACTATTAGATCACCCTATCAAGTTCCCATAGGAATTATTGTCAAGATCGATTGGGCTATGTATAAATAAGCAGAGAGCTGACTTGCGTCCTAATTCGCGGAAAACATGTAGTTTAGGAAAACTGCGACATGACTCGAAGAAAACAGGGGTGTAGTAGGGAAAAATACAGCGCGGATTTTTATTAATTTTGCTAACGAAGCTCAATGATTTTTTTCCCGAAGAAAATTTTATTTCACTCAAAAAAAGTTTTTTGCCCCATACATAACGTAGTAACATAGTAAGTACTTTGATCACGTGACCATTTTTTAAGGTAGAAAGTTAAATTGCTAACAATATCATGAGTAGAATCACTGGGCTTCGGGAGCAAAACCAATGAAAATACAGGCTGCATGTAGCAGTTCTTATTAAAGATGAGGTTAATTCCAGGAGACAAATCGATATACTTATTAAAAAAAAAAATATGGCTACCTAATTAAAAGGTAAGGAAATAGTCTGCATGAAAACAAAATATCACACCAGGCACTCTATGTTACCAGAATGCACAAAACCTTTTAACATAAAACAAGTCAGAAATACAAGACGCTAAGAAAAGTACTTTTTCACCTCACAAGCTCGCAAAACTTAGCTTTATCGGTAGATATCAACGTGCAAGTAATTTTTGGCACCTAGCGGGAAATAGTAGATTGTTTCAAATTTTAAATCCCATTTTTACCCGCTACGAAAGTCTCTTGGAGAAAACAGCTATTTTGTTCGCCTTTATTGACGAACCGTTCAGCGATTTTCGAATAGATGGGATGAAAAAGGTTTTTGCAATTTAAATAGTTCAAAGTCTGCGTGCAAAAGTCAGTTTTGGCCGCTAGTGTGGAATTAGAACGTGATATTGAATTATGATGTTGATGTTAAGGTATTGGCGCTATTAAATTTGTGTTTCGCTAAGCAGCAAAGTTATTTCGCGTCTCGTGCCTTGAAACCCTCCTCGCTACGCTCAGTATTCTACTTTTGAACCACTCACTTCGCTCTTGCCTCAATATCAGAATATTTCGCTTGTTTGAGCCTTTAATAACAAGTAACTATTAGAACCTAAACGTAGAGAGAGACAGTAAAGAATTATGAAAAAAACATTGACCTCCCATTCCAATGGTAATGTAAGTAGATAATGATAATTTATTGCATAACATTCGTTACATGTCATATAAACATTTTAGTATTAATACTATTCAAAACATTTAAAGTATAAAAAACTATACAATGTACAAATTGTTTAGAAGCATTAAAAAATATATGAATCAATTAATTAATGGATGAACTTAAAAAATTATCATTAAATCAGGTCACTAAAAACAGGTCTGTCTAACATCTCCTTAAAGGAGTGGAAATTATTGTTCAAGAGCCAACATTGGATCCGGCTTTTAAAGCATTGCACTGACTGTAGAACAAGAGATACAATAGAACAAGAGATACAAAAGATAGAACTAGAGATACAAAAATGGTTCATTATATCGATCTTCCCCAGTCCATCCCTGTGTAAATAACAGACAGTCTTGTTACCCGATGCAAACAAAAAGTAGTGCGCATCAGATCTTCCACTTTACTCAGCAGATCGCACACAGAGCCGGCAGTAGGGTAAACAACGTCTGCGTTCCAACTCTAAGGGGCTTGTATAACACGCTTTCGTGGAAACTTTTATTGTAATTCAATCTTTCACTAAAGAGGAATTCACGAAGGAATATTATAGGTTTTGTAAACAAATGTTTTACATTCTAGATAATATTTAGTTATAAGTACGAGGAGGTACACATTTATAGCTACAAAACATTCATGCATACAAAATCATTTAAATTATCGTTTAATAGAACCTTTAGACTAAGTTATACTTGTAATAAAATGTTTAATGAATAGTTTTAGAATTAAATTTTTAAGTTATAAATGTAAAAATGTTATTGTGATAATTTAAGAAACACACTTTTACTAACTTCATAAATAGTATAATTTTAAAATTGTTTTTCTTTCTATTTCACTACTGTTTCTCTTTTTTGGTTTATTAATTATTTTTATCTCTTTGGTTGTCCTTATACTTATTATTGTCAAAATCCTGCTGCTCACACTACTCATTTAATGTACTAGGGAAGAGCGGGGCCTCCCAATACAGGTTAAACACTTAAAGGGAGTGTCCTAGTAGTTATAAGATATGCACTGTAAAATCGAAATAAAAACCTATTTTATTTTATCTTTTATTTATTTTATTTTGAAAATCCGACTCTTAAAGTAGGCCGTGCTGCAGTGGTTTCTTGCCGTTTCTTTTACACTGCCATAGCACGATCCGAAACGGCGTAGACTCGCTCTATTTGCATTGTATTCTGCATGACATTCAAAAAGTATTCTGTAAAGAATCTACATTGAATAGAATTATCTGAATCTTAATATTAAAATTATAATGAACTTATTTATTGTTTGTGACGCACCAACGGGTGTAATATCGGTAAAATCTTTACAGTGATATCTACATAAATACAACTAAACAAATAAAGTTATAATAAAGTCATAGTGCCTACATAGCTAACTTTTAAAAGTTAATATTTTAAACGAATGCCCTGAGCGTGGGTTTTCTAAATCTTTGATATCCAATCCAAATGAGATTTTAAAAATCGATTGATTCACAACTCAAAGTTTTCTTACGTCATCATTGACAAATTAGGTGACAAAGTCACCTTTGTGCACCGCCGCCGCGTTATCGTTACTCAATTTTTCCTTGCACCCAAAGCTTGCCTGGAAGAAATTGCTTTTTAGCAATAAGGCCGCTTCTGTGCTCTGTATTTCATGTTCACCTAAGTTTTTGTATTTCTTGTTATCTGTGTGCAATAAAGAGTATTGTATTGAACTAACCTTGGTACCTACGTGCTGACCGAAGCTATGATGGTTTGGTATTACGACGAAATATTTTGAGAAAAAGTAGGTTTACTTCAGCTCGCGTGCCTCCAGATCCACATTTTGATATTTTTGACATACTTACTTAGAGCATTCAACCATTTACAGACAAAATTAATGTAATTTTGTTTATTAAACGTCATAATTCTTATGTCTACTCTCAACTTTCAATATATCGATACGATACTATTACATCCATGTAAATTCAAAACTTCGTTTCTTGATGATAGAGTAGGATATTGTATGGACGCTAATCATTGCCAATGTGACAATTCATCCAAACAATATTTTACTCTATTGTTAATGAACGAAGTTATGAATACGACTGTATCGAAGTAGTATCGTATCTATATATCGACAATTGAGAGTAGACACCCTGTAATACAATCTCGAAGTGTAAAACGTAATCTATCCTTTCTTTCAACAAAGAGTAAGCAGCAATACATTTGCTAAGCTTTCTCATACTTAAGCCACGATCACACCTAGCTGAACGCAAAGACTAATTCGGCATACATTGCTCGTTGAAGTAAGGATATTGCAATTAACATAACCAAGCCTCCCAGAAATGTATGCCGAATTAGACTTTGAATTCGGCTAGTGTGATCGTGGCTTTAGATAGAACAGCATTATTTGTCATTTCCAATCCTCCAATACGTTGCAAACAAAGCACTCGTTAATGTGTAAACAGCTTGCAGACGACGGAATACGCGGTAGAGCTCCGTAAAAGCTTTGATGTTTGAGACGCATTACGAAGATACACAACTTTTGAAATCTGTGGAGAAGCGAAGAAAACTATTTTAATTAAAAGCTTTTATTTAGTTTCACCTCAACCTGTCGCGGTGTCTGTCTGCTGCAACCAAATCTTGCAAGTTAAATTTGACACACTTCCCGGTTTCCGATTGAGATGAAATTTTGCATGCGTATCTAAATCAGATGACAATGCAATATTACTATGACTTGGAGCTGATCTGATGATGGAGACGGAAACTGACCATAAAAACCTGAGAAAATAGCGCGTTTCAGAAATCCTGCAACGCCGCCTTTTGGTGGGTAGCATGGCTTGCTCACCTGGTAATATTTTAATGTTCAAACACCTCTTAAAGGTTTCGTTATAAGAAATTTCTCTAAGTTTGTACATAGAAAGCAACGAATTTATTTCCCGCGCTAGATGCAAAAAAGATTTTTATAGGATACTGTAGTTTTTCTACTCCATACTAGAGGCGCTGTTTTCCAAACCCCGAACCTTACGAACGATCAACCGCACGTCAATGGCAATAATTGCAAATCTATTACCGTGTCATAAAGTCCGAAGTGTTTTAACTGATGTGCTGTTGGGCGTACGTAGTTTTAGGTTTGTGCTCGTCTGATTCTAGGGTCTGTAGATAGTTGTATTCTAGTATTTTACATAATAAATAATTACTATAAAGTAAGAAATAAAATATTAGTTAAAAAATTATAACATACGCTTTTAATAGATGTAGAAAAAGAACTACAGCGATACCACAGTTTCGGGTTTTCAAATAAAAGCGTCTTATACCCTCTTTTTAGAGTTCTGATACCAAAATGGTAAAAAAAGGAACCCTTATGGTGCGACTTTGTCTGTCTGTCTGTCACACCTAAATATCTCGGCAACTACTCATGCTATCAACTGGAAATTTTGAATCTTTTTAGAATATGGTTGCCCAACTTAATTCCACATAAAAGAATGAAAAAAAACATATGATTATAAATGTAAAGGGGGCCCAAATAAGGAGGGCAAAATTTAAAATTGTCGTAACTAGGTCGAGTGGGGTATCCAAAGATTTTGGAAACTACGCCAGGGGGCAGCGTTTTTCTTACGTCAATGGGGGTATCATATGAAAGGGCTTTACTTGTACATTCTAAAATGTATTTTTTAATTTTTTTCACGACTCTTAGTTTTCAATTTATGTTGAAAAATGACAAAAAAAAATACCATTCCCCCTACCCCCCCTTATCACCAAAGTTAATGAAATGAAAAATCTGAATTAATTACAATCAATAGAAGTTTATGTAAATATTACAGAAAAATTAAACAATCTTTATGAAACAGTTTTTTAGAAATCTGCAAAAAACCTTCACAAACAAATTTAGTTTTGTGGTCCTAAAAATAAACTTTGTTGCTTTCAAAAATACTATATAGTATATCGGAACCCTAGGTGCGCGAGTCCGACTCGCACTTGACCGGTTTTTTATTTCTCTCTTGCTGTTTTAAAATCTAACCCGCTTGAGCTGCAGTATTACGCTGAGCTGGTCGCCCATTTCATTAGTTTTAAGATTTAGTAATGTTTTTTTTTCGGTTGATTTTTTGGCACTGAATAAATGTTTTATCTATTTATCTATCGGGAGATCAGAGTCGCTGCGTACAGTTTTGCTTGTATACTTATTACTAAGACCAACTTGGAATACCTACTTGGTTACAATTGAAGCAATTGAAAATGCGCCACGCTACAGAGCGAAGTGTAGTTGTTATCCGCCTTAGTCACCACGCTTGTTTGTTAGTGTTACTGCTGGCACAATGGACCACGCACGGTCATTGGTGACCGCAGTGTTGTACAATACGCAGACGGACGCAGCTGCCCATTCTCCGGTACCAAATCCCTTAGTAGCCTTTTATGACACCCACGGGAAGAAATTGGGTGAACCTATTCTTTGACACGCACGGACTTTTATTGAAAATTTACATAAATAAATTTACTTTATATATTTTGTACTCCAAATTTCGTACATAATTTATTTAGGAACAACAAAACATCTTTGAATTTAAACTTGAAGAGAAGAGATTATAATCCCTAGTTGAGAATCACAAAGCAAAATATTAAACTTGAGAAATTTGTTACACAAACGAAGTTAGAGCGAATTTCAACGAAATGGCTTGTTTGCGGTCTGTTTACTATACAGGGAAGTACTGCAATCGTTTAGTGTAAACCTGCGGAAATTCCGACTCAGAAAGCGGAAAGTTCCTTTTTTTTTAATTGTCAATGGGCTTACTCTTGACCTCGATCTAGTCTTGAAGACAGAGATGAGGTCGACGATGGAACGAGCTTGCCCAGAAGAAGTCTATTCACTCGCGACTTGAATAGATTCGGGTTATATGAACTCGGGAACACAGACGCAGGCATAAAATTCCACTCTTTTGCCGTGCGCATTATAAAAGATGTTTCAAAACGCTTTGTGCGAATCTGCGGAATATCAACCAAGTATGGGTGATATCCTGCGATGCGTCTGGATTCCAGAAGGGAGATGGTGGAATAAGTTCGTGGAGCTCTTGAGCACACTCTCCTCAACAGAAAAAGTGTGTCTTAAATTTTCCATAAAACTGAATAACTTTGTCCCGTTTGGTAACAACCCATCTCTACCCGTGGGTGTTGTAAGAGGCGATTAAGGGTTAATTAACCTGAGGATGGGCAGCAGCATCCTTCTGTGTATCGTATCACCTTTTCTTTCTGCAGACACAAAAAACCGCGGTCCATGGTGCCAGCCGTAACGCTAAAAAGCATGGTGACTATGGCACTCCCCCTCCACATTGTTTCAGCAAAAGCTGGAATTTTGGATAAAGTTCCCTGTTTTGTATGTCATGGGATGTTATGATGATGGATGATGAATAACTTCGCCCAAGAAACATAGATCGAAATATGTAAAAAAACAGCTTCTTATATAAATAGTGCAGGTACGAGTAACCTGGTGGTGAGTGGTCACCACCGCCCATGACGACCACTGTCTTATTGGTGAAATAGTTTGACATTAATAAGACAGCAAAGCGCGTTATCCACCCTGAGAACTAAGATATGAGACATACCATCTTACAGGTAATTTCACTGGCTTCCTTAAGCCGCGATTACACCTGCTTGAATTTGACGACTGAATAAGAAATCTACCTAGGAGGCTACGTAGAAAAAGACGTTTGTGAATTCAGAGTTCTAGCTAGGAAGCTAAGTAGAAAATGTGCCTACTAATACAGTTGCTGAATAGTGATGTTCCGATAGCGATAGTTTCGCTGTCGGTAGTTGATCTTGAAATACAGTAACTCTGTTGAATAGCCTTATCGAAAATAATTATTGTACAATAAAATACTATCGATTGTTAAAAATAAGCTGATACAACCTCAAGACAAATACAACCGATAATTAAAAGAAGAACTAATTACAAACAAACTTATTTGCGGTCTTAAAGATGGGCTTTATTGCTTTTAAAAATACTACAGGAATATCGAATCCCTCGACGCGAGAGTCGGCCTCGCACTTGACCGTTTTTAGGGTTCCGTACCTCAAAAGTGAGGTACGGAACGGAACCCTTATAGGATCACTTTGTTGTCCGTCTGTCTGTCTGTCTGTCTGTCTGTCTGTCAAGACCCTTTATCTCACGAACGGGTAAAGGTATCAGGTTGAAATTAATAATATATATTAGGATCCATGAACCACACAAGATCTGAAAATTTCAATTTTTTACAACGACGCAATCAAAAGATATGGCATTTTATGTCCTCTTCTCCATACATTTATGCAAAAATGCAAAACCTACAGGGTACTTCCCGTTTGACCTAAAATTATGAAATTCGGCAAGAAGCTAGGTCTCACAGTACAAATAATGAGATAAGTCTGAAATCATTAAATATTACAACTTTTCTCACAACTAATGGTAACCAATTGTGGTGAGCTCCCGTTTCAAGAACATTCATATAAGAGAGGGGTCAAGTTGGATGGTCGCTGAGGCGATTTTTGTTTTAGTTCTATTTTAAAAATGGGAACACATGCAAACTTGAAAATTGTTATGTTTATAGTGCATAAGCTATAAAATAACAACAAATAATAAAATATAGTCAAGCGCGTGTCGGACTAAAAAAATCTAGCACATTAACTTACTGAAATTTCAACTAATACAATTATGATTATGTGGTGGTACGGTACGGTACGGTACCCTCTTTAAGAGAGTCCGACTCGCACTTGGCCGGTTTTTTTTAATATAAGTATATTTTTTGTTCGATAAGTTGAATTAATCATTCGCACTTGGACATCACTAAACTTGCTAAGTCCCTTCAAGTAAAGGAGTTAGAAGGTTTAGTGATGTGAAAATTTTGCGAATGATTAATTCGAATCGAACAACTTGTCCATGAAAAATAAAAATAAAGCATAATCTTGGTTAAATAATAAGTACTAATAATAAACTAAAAAAAAATCACTTTAAAAAATTTGTATACGACTGTTCGGTTGAGTTAAGGAGTGATCACAGCTAGCTGAATTCAAAGACTAATTCGGCATACATTGCTCGTTTGGTATGTTTAAGCTTTTTTAAGTTTAAGAAGCTATTAAATAACAACTAATAATAAAATTTGGTCAAGCGCAGTCTGACTCAAAAAATCTAGCACATTAACTTACTGAAATTTCAACTAATACAATTATGATTATGTCGTGGTACGCAACCCTCGGTGCGCGAGTCCGACATTTGGCAAGTTTTTTTTTGTAGTAATTCTAGTGTTTTCTATACAACATTAATTAGCCCTTACTAATATTTTCCGTACGTTAAGGTGTTCTATTCGTACGAGTATTGGCCCTTCACTAAAGTTCCTTACTGTGTTGCTTACTATGAGGCTTACTCAGTTAGTGACTTACTTAGTTCCATCTTCCTACCTTCCTTTCCTACGTAGGAGACTAACTGACTTAGTGTGTGAATTCAGTCAGGTGTGATCGGTCCTTTACCCTTCAAACCGAAACACAGCAGTGCCAATACTGCTGCCTTATGCCAGAAAAGGGTTTTTTATGTCTATTGCTGTCCCTGAGGAAAACTATCACAGCTAAGTAGGCTTTACAGGTTAAGGAAAATAATAGAAATATACAAAACGGAAAAACTTTATGAAAAATCCAAAACCTGCTTAACAATAATAATTCCTAAAGCAACTTTGCTACGGAACCCTACATCGCGCGTGGCCCGGCACGCACTAGGCCGGTTGTTTTTTTTTTTTTCAAATCGTTCGTGAAAGGGGTCTTTGCGGTCAAAAAATAGTAAATTAAGATGCACGTGCGCTATTTTGGATATTACAGCCGAGGCTCAGAAATTGCAGCCCGAGCCGCAGGCGAGGGCGTAATGGAGCCGAGGGTGTAATCACCAAAGCGCACAAGCTTCTCACGACGTTTTTCAACACATTTGCGAATAAAAACGAATCAAATTCGCTTACCTTTTTTTCCTAAGGAAACTTCGTAGATGTTTTCCTCACGTTTCTACATCACCCGATACACCGGACTTATGTTTTTTGTTCAAGTATTTTCGACGTTCTACACTTATCACTGTTTTTTTTATTTGTAGAAGTTATTTATTTTTTAAATACATTAAACACATTTCACAACAAGAAATATGTGTTAAAATCTTAGATTATGAATAACGGCAGCTTACTGGTTAAAATGGCGCGCGTATTACTTTTTTCGAAGACACAGATTATACTGCTATGCGCGCGCAGGAGACAATGACTACACTATCAAACCGACTACTTTTCAAATTGTTTTAAAATTGAATATTTTGTTACTTTAAAGAGAAATTTGTAGTTAGTTAGTTATTTAAATCAATATTTTCGTTTAATTAACGTTTATTTATCATATTATCGAACACAGTTTCTTAATTCATTAAATTATTATAAATGTTATAGGTATAGAAACTCCTTGCACCTTGCCGCTATAAAAAACAAAACAAAAATAAAACACTAACCTGCCAAACAGCTTACTCAGCAAGGAGGTCTTTGTTCTGAGGCTCACTCCCTTGAATTATTTAATCTATACGTATAATAAAAGAGTAAAAATCGTGTGTCTGTACTTTTGATGAATTTATAAAAAAATGAGTGTGGGCGATAAGAACGGACTAATAGAACACAAAAACGTATTTTTTTAAAATTTTGTCTGTCTGTCTGTATGTTTTCGATAAACTCCGAAACTACTGAACGGATTTTCACGCGGTAGATTTTAACTAAGCTCTGAGCAACATATAGGCTATATTTCATTCAAATCGGTTCACTATATTAATGTAAAGTATCAAACTGCCTGTGCGCCTATAACTCACAAACTACCACACCGATTAAAACGGGGTTTTAAATTACGAGTTTGGCTAACTTTTTTGCAACATAAAAGTTAAATTTCATTGCAAACGGTTCACTCAGACAGAAGGTACGCGAAGTTTCATGCGGCGGCGCAAATAACTCACAAACTATTGAACGGATTCAAACGGGGTTTTCAATAACCTGTCAGGCTTACTTCTTTGCAACATAATAGCTTACTTTCATTAAAAACGGCTCACTCAGACAGGTGCGCGAAATTTCCAGCGGAGGCGCTAATATCTCACAAACAACTGAACCGATTAAAACGAAGTTTTCAGTAACGTATTTGGCATACTACATGCAATATGTATGATTAGTTTCATTTCAAACGGTTCACTCAGACAAAATACACTTAGTTTCAAGCGGCGGCACCAATAACTCACAAACTACTAAACGGATTTAAACGGGGTTTTCAATAACGTGTTTAGCTTAATTCTTTGCAATATATTAGCTTACTTTCATTGAAAACGGTTCACTCAGACAGAAAATGCCCGAAGTTTCAATAGGTGGCTCCAAAAGCGAACAAACTGCTGTACCGACTCCAACTGGCATTTCCATGACGTGCATGGATTAGGTACTTCCGTGCAACATATAAGCTTAGGTTAATTGAAAGCGGTTCACTTAGATAGAAGTTACGCAAAGTTTCAAGCAAAGGCAAGAATAATTCAAAAACTTTTGAGCAGATTCAAACGTGGCTTTCAATAACGCGTTTGGCTTACTCCTGTGCAATAAATAAGCTTTGTTTCATTGCGAAAGGTTCACTCTGACAGAAGATATGCAAAGTTTCAAGCTGCAGAACCAAGAACTCACCTACTGAACTGGTTCAAAGTTAAACGAGGTTTTCAATGACGCGTCGGGCTTCTTTCTGTGCAACATATAAGCTTTATTTCATTGCAAACGGTTCACTCAGACAGAAGGTTCGCGAAGTTTTAAGCGGCAATACCTCACAAACTACTTAAACGACTTAAACGGGGTTTTCAACAACGTAATTGGGTTGCTTTCGTGCAATATTTGACCTTTTTTATTGCAATCGGTTCATTCAAACAGATGATCAAAGTTTCAAGCTGTGAAACCGAGCTGAAATCAAACAAAGCTTATAATTTTGTACGGAAGAGAGCCAAATACGTTGTTGAAAATTCCGTTTAATCCGGTCCAGTTGTTTGTGTAAAAGTCGTGGGTATAGCTAAAGATTGGTAAAATCTAGATTTAGTTTTATTTTAAAATAATAATAAAAACATTCCTGCTTCGGCATGGCGGTGACTAATTTAGTATGGGGAGTCGAAAATTTTTTGTGCGTTGTTAGCAAAGTCGTAGAACAAAAGTTATTGCTTTTGACCTGCATATCAGGTCCAAAAAAATTATCTTGTTTATTCGAAAATAGATTGGTAGAAATTGTTATTTAAAAAATCAACGCAGTTTATTTCCTACAGATCATGGGTTTGTCAGCCACACGATACTTGAAATCCCATCGATCTATTTTATGCAAAGAGCTCTCCTATATAATCAAATTCAAGGCAAGAACGGGTCAAACTCGTTCCAGCACTTCCAACCCTATTTTCTCAGAATATAGAAATTTAGAGAATCAACAAAAATTCTGATTCACTATATTATCGTCCATCAGCTAAAGTTTTTAGAAACCAATTTATAATTAATTTTATGTTACTTGGAACGAGATACGAAAAAAAAAATTACTCTCGTATAAACTGTATCAGCTGAAAGCGCAGTTTGTATGGGAAGTCAAATTTATGGTCCAAGTGACATACTCAAAAAAATGCTGTTGATTCAAGACTTACACGTGGCCGGTTTTTTCTTCTAAACTAAAAAGGATCCCAAATAACGTAATCATTGGCCGAAGTTCGGTAAATAATTCATGAAATTGTCACCTTTCACAGGTAGGGAAAAGGTCACGAAATAAATGAATAAATCAAACGAAAAAAATCAAAATAGCCATGAAAAAAGACGATTTCTTCATAGAAAATCTTTACTCACTTGTGTCACGTCGATGCTCAAACCCTGTACACCACGTTTTGTCGTAGCTTGCTTAATCGTTAACAATTTGATCACTTTCACGGCTAAAGAAAGCGGCATTGTACGTGAAATCGTGCCAAAAACCGCCCCGAATTCACCCCTTCTGAACAAGGTCACAAAATTTAAGTAACTTTGGCCGTGGTGACAACCAGGATAGTCACCACCGCCCATAACACCCACTATCTTATTAGTGGCATGGCATACTTTGACACAAATAAGACAGCAAAGCGCGTTGGCCATCCTGAGAACTAAGATGGTATGTCTTATGTACCGATGATTACTAAACGTTTATTTAATGCAAGTGATCCCTGTCCCGTAAAGCTTAGCATAATGATGTTCCATTGTGTTTGTCGAAGTCGATAGCCACGATATATACTTGACCCTGATGAGTCCTGGCTCGATAAAAACTATCTCTTGAATGGGCGCTCTTACCTCTTGTAAAAATAACACGAAAGCTGGTTAAAGCATTGTTGGCATGAGCTCTAGCAATGAAGGTAAATTTAACAGTTAACTGCCGCCGCCAGCATCGGTACTGGCTGTTCACGCGGCCATTCGTGACCTCGTAACTGGTTACCGCTAGGGTTGACACAAGGGAGAAGGAGATAATATAATTTTATAAAGCTGACGGGATAGAGAAAGAACCAAGGTAGAGTCACTTGCTTTGGTAACTAAACCAACAAAAAATACATCCAATCGGTAGAGAAGTGGCGTGTTTCTAAGGCTTTAAAAGTTACAAATACAGTGTCGCCTCGTTTTCTCGAAAAACTGTTCTAAAGTCTGAGTATGATACAAAAATTTTGAATACTAAATTGTAATACTGTATGATATAAAGGCAAGACAAAATGCCAAACCAAACCCAAACTGGATTTAAAAAATCTTCCCACACAAATTGCACAGAGCGTTGGTCGGAAATAACCTTTGGATATGACAGTCATGAAATTGGATCGCTGTCCGCACGTGTGACAACGGTTTAACTCGTTTTAATAATATTGACGACCAGTTTTAGGTCATATCCTAAGTCTGTGGGTTAAGGGTTAAAACTTGGGAATACAGGGTTATTGTTGGACCTTATATCCGTGTCGTTACTTATAAGTGAGGTCAAAAGCAATAACTTTTGTTCTACGACTTTTGCAACAACTGCCACATTCCTCCATAGGGGTGTTACGGAACCCTAATTTATAAAAAAGAGGGTATGGAGGGAAGTGTGAATTTATCAGAGAGGGAAAGAGGTTACTAACTGCCTACCGACCTAGCTTGGACCTAGTTAGCTGCGGGTTTCCCGTAGCTAAACGCTCTTCTGTCTTAGGGTCTTCGTCGCGCAGGTTGTGCCGTAGGTTGTGGCGTAGGTTATGGCGTAGGTTGTGGCGTAGGTTGTGGCGTAGGTTGTGGCGTAGGTTGTGGCGTAGGTTGTGGCGTAGGTTGTGGCGTAGGTTGTGGCGTAGATTGTGATGTAGGTTGTGTCGTAGGAGTTTTCGGAGATCTAGACCTGGAGTCACCGGGGGGCAGGTCTTGGGACAAAGCCTTAAATTTAGAAACCACTGTTTTAGAACGAAGACTAGACCTGCGACGAGCTCGCGCCAACGTCAAGTAACGTAAGGAACAAACACATTTTGTATGTGAAGTTGTTTTTTTTTGTGGGTTTTTGTAAAAGTCGTAGAACTAAAGTTGTTGGCCAAACGGATGTCAAGTCAAAATTGTATATCAAACTAGCCGTTGCCTAATGCCAAACGTCTTGTTGACATGAGCAGTAACATACTCGTATACATAGAAGACCAACAATGAGTGCGAGCGAGAAACAAATCTCTTATGGTGATACTGCAAGATAGCAAAGGATAGCGAATCGAATAGCTCTGTAACCGATTTTGAATGACAGGGAGCCACTTTGAGCCACGCGAAAAACCAGCTTTCCAGTTTTTTGTAAAAAATTGCGTAAAAACTACATATTTATATAAAAATAAGGATACTTTTAATTATGACGGTGTGTAGTGTAGTTGGATGTGGTGTTAATTACAAAAATAGTCCAGAGAAATGTACATTTCACGGGTAAATTCTTAGGACGTTATTACTTTTGAACTATATGTTTTTTTGCTTAAAATAACTTATATTTCATGTTTAAAATATAGAATAGCTTCTTCTGAATTGCTAATTTTCGTATTTTGCATTGAAAAAAGTTTAGTTGTTGATAATGTTCTGAATTTTAGTGTTATATTTTTCATCAATATAGCTCACATTTACGCTAGGGCTTGACTCAAATTTATCGATACCTATTTTCTTTATGTTTATAATACGAGCTTACAGACGCATTGTTACTTACTTGATTTACCATTTTCGTCTTGAAATAAACAGAAGTAGGTCAGTCCTAACTTTGTTTTGCCATTTTGTTCAACAGTTTCCAAAGGATTCGAATATAAAAGGAAAATTGATAAGGGTGATTGGACGAGTTGGAATCCTAAAAAATACTCTTAAGTTTGTAGCAAACATTTTCTAGATGTAGGTATATAAAAGAAAATGCCGACTTAATACAACTTTATTAAATGGAGCTAACAGATTCGGCAGCTTGGAATCGGGGTTGACTAATTTAGTTCTGTTACCAATTTAAAAAAAAAATCAGCACCGGCAGCCATTTCAGCAACCGGCGCCGGTCGGTAGCTCATATAGGACCCGGCGCCGGCAGCAGCGGAGGCACTTCCGTATAGTTATTATCGGCTCAAACAAATTGTTACTAAAATATAATTTCATTCCTTCCTTAAAACTGACTATTCTAAAATTTTTGTGTATAAAGTAGAAAATCGCATAATTTCACAACCACAGACAGTATTCGAACCTGCGTCTTCTCCGTAAGTACCGGAGACGTTTTACCTACTAGGCTAAAATGTGGTTCTGTCTGATGTTGTGAAATATGCGTCTTCAATACGCATTCCAACGTTGCGTTGCGTTTGTGGTTGTGAAATTTAGCGATTTTCTGCTTTGTAGAATTATCAGCCATTAACGTCTTCAATGGTCTAGTGGTTAGAGCGCTCGGCTCTCGATCCGGAGTCCGGAGGTTCTGTTTTTGATTCCTGGTGGGGACTCTGTCAGACAAAAATCCCTTTGAGCGGCTTCCCCAGTTTGGTTAGGACATTGCAGGATGAATCACCTGATAGTCCGATAAGTTGGATAATTCCGTGCTTCGGAAGGCACGTTAAGCCGTTGGCCCGACTACTACCTATGGATGTAGTCGTTAAAGAGTCATATGTGAGAGGCCTTTGGCGGCCTCAAATGCTATATTTTGACATTTGCTCCATAAATAAAAAATAAAAAAAATACATTTGGCCTAAGATAGGGGCTCATGCTGGTGGCACTGGTCATGCAGTGACGAAGATAAAAAAATGAGGTTTGAACAAAGAAACATAAATTACAGTTCCACCGACTTTTTTGGGTTGGTACCTAGAAAAGGGGCTTCCTGTAATCGTAAACGGTAGTTGCATATAATATAGCCATAGCCGTCACGCAACATTTCGTCAGTGAATATCAATCTCATACATTTTTATTCTATACTACTGGCATTTACGATAGTAGAAATCCACTTATCTACGGCCCCAGGCGGAGAAATGGAGGATTATCGACACTACTACCTACTACAAGTGAAACACTGCGATTGTTGACAGCGACGCTACCGCCTGAACAGACAAGTCAATGTCGCCAGGGTACTCGAATATCGATACCAAAATGTACATCACTATCTAACGCACACATTGACAAATCAAAATTGGTTACGCGTTTTCGGGCTCTTTGTTTATCTATAGGCAGTAAGCTGCCGTTATTCATAATCTAAGCTCGTATATAATATCATTGACATGAGCACAGTTTGTTAGAATTTATCGGTTATCAAAATAACAAGCCTAAATAAAATTTTCTTTGGGAAACTTTCATGTTTTCATGTGTAAAATCACTGGGCTCCGGAACCAAAACCAATGAACATTCACGCTGTATATAGGGTCTGAACATAATTAGTATGCACTGAGAAAAACAACACCACCAGAAATTACAAAACTGTCCTGTAATAGAGGGAAAAACTCAGTTTTAGTTTTAACTTATAAAAGTTTTGCTGCAATTGCAATAATTATTATTTTTTACTAAATGTAATTTCCACGTAATTTCTATAATACAGTTTCAGTAATTGGAAGATATTACAATTTTTAATGATTATCGCAAATCATAGTTAATGTTGTTAAAGTTTTACACTCAGGTGAACCACGCCGGTGGACCACGGGCAATACCCGGTTGCAAAGCACGCTTATGTGAACGTTATTGGGTAAATGAGGTCGTAGAGCGTGCACGAGCGTGTAACTGGTAGGCCGCACATCGGTAGAAACACTTTTGGACCTTATGGCGTGGTAATAGAGTTGATAAAGTTTCTACCGACAAGCGGTTGACCGTACTTATAGCCTTAATAACAGGGTCCCGTTGGCACCCTCTCAGTACGAAACCCTAAAAGTAACATTTGTAAAAGTTATTATAGCTTGGCAACCCTCAGAAATGTTGTACAACTTGGCAGTTAACCGTAGTTGACCTTTGAATCAACTTTACGTTCATTCATACCGGAAGAATGCATTGAAGGGAAGCCTTTGAACTATAAAGGAAACACATAAGGTAAGTTTGTTTGTTCTTATACAATCTTCTGAACTACAGGCAAGGATACCTATAAAATGGAAGTAAAGGGTGTCCAGCGGGAAATGTTCAAGTTTGAAATTAAATAAATAAAAAAGGAAAAATTGTAATTCATTTTCAATTTTGCCTTATTAAACAGTCAGGTTGCGGATTAAAATTTTTAATAACAGTATAGTCTAAATGATGCCCATTTTTTCCCAGGCACTCTTGCAGCCGGACCCTAAAATTTGGCCAATTCATCCACGGAAAGAAATGGCGCACCACACTTTGGTTTTAGAGCAATGCAAACGCTTTTAATGGGTTTCTTCAGGGTTACTCAGGCACCAATAATGCATGTTCTGCTTGTTTACTTAGCCATGGATATAAAAATGTGCTTTATCACTGAACGGTACGTTGCCAAGCGTTCGTGCTGTTCGAAAAAGCAGAGCATAATTGTTTTTGTGAAATTTTCGCGAAAAGGATAGTCATTCTCATTAAGACCTTGCATGATTAGCATTTTGTGTGAGTGCATCTTAATTTTTTTCTTCAAAATAACGTGCACTGCTGATTTTTTATTCCGGTAGAGGCCTTTATCTTCAGCGCTTATGTACACGTGGATTTTGCATGATTTGGTGTCGAACTTGAGCCACATGTTCCGGTGTTGCTGCTGATGGACCCGGAGAAGTTCTGTTCACTTGACGCTTGTTGTCTAAACCTTTGCACCCACGACCAGATAAGTTGCGTGCGCGGTCCGTCTCTTAGTCTGCGAATATTGCAGTGCGTGCGCGCGATGTGCTCCTGACCATCTGAATCATCGCAACGAATGTATCCGCAAATATTATGAATCGAATGATGCCTCCCCCGTTCACTTCAAACCGCTGGTTTTAAAGCAGTCATAATTCAAAGTTGAAAATTTCCCGCTGGATACCTTATACCTGGGCGACAGAGCTATGCTCTGTATAACAAAAACGGTACCACAGATGACGCTGTACTTTCCTGAATTCCTGAATCGCGTTATAGTTTAAAAATAACACGGAGAAAACGAATTTGCCCAGACACCTAGCTAGATCGATATCACACATTAGCGTACTATCACTTGCAAGTTGCAATCTACCCCGCAACCAAGCGCGCATCCGCCCGTGCAATTATCTCGTGGTCCTCCTAAGGGTCTTTTGTACTGAATATGCGGGCCTACGTGAAAGCTGGGTATGGCAGAAAAAGCATGAAAGTAGAATTAATGCACTAGAAATGAGAGCGTTGAGGAGTATGATTGGTGTGAAATTGAGTGACAGGATTAGAAATAATGTGATAAGAGAACGTTGTGGCGTAAAAGAAGACGTAGTGACTAAAATTGAGAAAGGGATGCTGAGATGGTTTGGTCATGTAGAGAGGATGAATGAAGGAAGATTGACGAAAGAGATCCACAAGGCGAGAGTGAATGGAAACGTTGGAAGGGGAAGGCCTCGGCGAACGTACCAGGACCAAATTCAGGACGTTCTGAATAAAGGCCAGGTTAAAAGTACCCTAAACCGACGAGCATGTATGAAAGGATTGATGAAGGTTCAGGAAGCAAGGGAAGTATGTCAAGATCGTAGCAGGTGGAGAACTGTGGTCTCTGCCTACCCCGACGGGAACAAGGCGTGATGTTATGTATGTATGTATGCGGGCCTACGTGACCTTCCAATTTCAAATTCGCATTCATTGTTTGTAGTCTCCGGGGTGTGCTGATATTTTGGCATTCAAAATCCCTAAATGCATATCTGTGAAGCAGTTTTTATGAAAATTTAAAACATTTTTAGAATAGAGCAAGGATCATAATATCAAAACATACATTGAAAGGTCCACTGCAAAACAGGCTAAAATTCTAGAAAATACGCTTGGTACCATTTGAAGAGGAAGTACCTTGTTAGCGTTGCAGTTGGCACCATGGACCGCGGTTGTTAGTGACCGCAGTATGTAAGATGATACGATACACAGATAGAAGTTGCTTCCCATCCTACAATTCATAATCCCTTAGTCGCCTTATAATAACAGATGCCGTATTCCGAAGTGAAACTACGATAATATTACGCCGATAATTAGTCTACGGTTCGGCCTTTGACAAGAAAATTCCCATACAAAGTCAATTTCCGACCGTAATTGTTGTTGTCAATTCGATAATATCGGAGCTCCGATAAAACTTCGGAATACCAACCACTAAAAGTGCATTGATTTTGGAGACTGGAATTTAAAATCTTTAACCAAATTAAAATAATATTTATCCTAGAAGAAATTTGATTTGAAAAGACGTGGCGGTCGGCTAGCAGCCTGCCTTTACATTGCTCGTAGGTATGTGTAATTTATTGAATGCAAGTGGGGAAGTGTATTGGAGCGGAGCGAAGTGCAGTAATTAAACTCTATAAATTAGCTTTTACGACAAGCTATCTTGTTGAAAGGGTGCATTTCGCGAGAGTTGGTTATAAATTGGTTTGACTATGTCTTTTGAAACATACAAATTGCAAGGAGTGAAATGGGTGCTGTACTATATTCTGTCCTCATAGCGCCACTTTTTTATAGCGACCTTAGAGAACTCATAAACATCACCATTCATCACTTACTCATTGGGTCCCGTACCCGTGAAAAATGGGATCCTATTTATTAATATGCCTCCGATGTTTGTCTGTTAGCGGGTTGTTTGTCATGAACCGTAATAGACAGTTGAAATTTTCACAGATTATGTATTTCTGTTGCCACTAAAACCACAAATAATAATAATGAAAATAAAAAAATAAATAAAAAATTAAGTGGGGCTTTCCTACTAAAAACGTGTTTTGAGGCGATTTGTGCTCGATTTTCGTTTTAGCTTTATCGTATAAAAAACGGAAAACCTAAAAGCGTGAAAATCGGTATGTTTATATTCTTAAAGCTATAAAATTACGATAAACAATAAAAACTGGTCAAGTGCGTGTCGGACTTAATACACTTCTGCGTGACTGCACATCTATACATATAATAAAAGAGTAGAAACCGCGTGTCTGTACTTTTGATAAATTTATAAAAAAAATAGTGTTAGCGATAAGAAACGACTAATAAAACTCAAAAATATGTTTTCTGAACTTTTTGTCTGTCTGTCTGTCTGTCTGTCTGTCCGTATGTTTTCGATAAACTCCGAAACTACTGAACGGATTTTCTCGCGGTTTTCGCAGATAGATTAAGCTTAGGTCTGAGCAACATATAGGCTATGTTTCATTCAAATCGGTTCACTCAATCAGAAGCTACACCAATATAAAGTATAAAATTGCCTGTACGACAATAACTCGCAAACCGATTCAAACTGAGTTTTTAATTACGAGTTTGGCTTACTTTTGTGCAACATAAAAATTTAGTATCATTGCAAACGGTTCACTCAGACAGAAGGTACGCTAAGTTTCATGCGGCGGCGCCCATAACTCACAAACTACAGAACGGATTCAAACAGGGTTTTCAATAAACTGTCAAGCTTACTTCTTTGCAACATATTAGCTTACTTTCATTGAAAACGGCTCACTCAGACAGGTGCGCGACATTTCCAGCCGAGGCGCCAATATCTCACAAATAACTGACCCGATTAAAACGAGGTTTTCAGTAACGTATTTGGCTACTCCATGAAACATGTATGCTTAGTTTCATTGCAAACGGTTCACTCAGACATCAAATTCACTAAGTTTCAAGCGGCGGCCCCAATAACTCACCAAATACTAAACGCATTTAAACGAGCTTTTCAATAACGTGTTTAGCTTAATTTTTTGCAATGTATTAGCTGACTTTCATTGAAAACGGTTCACTCAGACAGGAAATTCCCGATGTTTCAATAGACGGCGCCAATAGCTCACAAACTAATGTACCGATTCCAACTGGAATTTCCATGACGTGCTTGGATTAGGTACTTTCGTGCAACATATAAGCTTAGGTTAGTTGAAAACGGTTCACTCAGATAGAAGTTACGCAAAGTTTCAAGCAAAGGCGCAAATAACTCACAAACTTTCAGTAACGCGTTTGGCTTACTCCTCTGCAATAAACAAGCTTAGTTTCATTGCGAAAGGTTCACTCTGACAGAAGATACGCAAAGTTTCAAGCTGCAGAACCAAGAACTCACCTACTGAACTGGTTCAAACGAGGTTTTCAATGACGCGTCGGGCTTCTTTCTGTGCGAAATATAAGGTTTATTCCATTGAAAACGGTTCATTCACACAGAAGGTTCGCGAAATTTTAAGCGGCCACAGCAATACCTCACAAAATACTTGAACGACTTTCAATAACGTATTTGGGTTGTTTTCGTGCAATATTTGAACTTTTTTTTATTGCAATCGGTTCACTTAAACAAAAAATGGGCGAGATCAAAGTTTCAAGCTGTGAAACCGAGCTGAAATCAAACAAAGCTTAGATATATTTTTACGGAAGAAAGCCAAATACGTTGTTGAAAATTTCGTTTGATCCGGTCCAGTTGTTAGTGTAAAAGTTGTGGGTACAGCTTAAGATTGATAAAATCTAGATTTAGTTTTATAATAATAATAAAAAAATCCTGTTTCGGCATTGCAGTGCAACAAATATAAAAAAAAATAAGAAAGTTCTGAAGTTTTGAAAACTTAAGAGGTAGGTACTTATAAACAAAATACTTAAATAAATAAAGAGAGATGTAAATCATTGTTTTTTAGGAATTGTCTTTTAAGAGGAGAAGTAAGTTACAACGATTGTACAGAAGTGTAGTCTAACAGTTTTGTAAAGCCACGTTGGACTTTGTACCGCTCTTTTTTCAGTTGCCACAGAAGCTAAAGTGACTGAGCCTCAGATTTAGTTAGGCTATGTTTTGTATAAGATATAACGAAATCCGTATCATAGTTCGTCCGCGTGGAAATCGACTATAATTTTACACTTACGAGGATAGTGGGCGACCTAACAGTCCACACGTAAACAAGGTGTTTAAGTTACAAAAATCCGTACTATCGGTACTCTGTATACCTAACAATATAAAGGCGAGAACTGCACTGTCTGTCTGTCTGTTAAGCTTTTATGACTAATCCGATAAACCGATTGTGATATACACTTGGTACGAAGATAGTTTGAACCATGGGAAAAGTCATTAGCTGCTTTTTCTGAACCCCACGCGGACGGAGTCGCGGGCAACAGCTAGTCCATATCTAAGACGGTATTTACCATAGTGGTACGGAACCCTCGGTGCGCGAGTCCGACTCACACTTGACCGGTTTTTATTTCTTTACCTATACTGATGCAGTTATAATTTGGCCAAATTTTTTTCAGCTAGAATATGTAACTTTATGCTACGCTCGTAGCATATTCGTAGACTTTTCGTAGCTAGCCTGGTAGCTAGCTACGCAACTATCAAAAGGCCGTAGAGAAAGTATTTGTATAGATGCACGGTTGACCACATCATGGCTACTCCCGGCTGCACTCGATACGCAGTTTTTTGTACTTTTATTCAGGAGTTCGCCATAATCATATATACAGGGTTCATTTATAAGGAGGCGGATGGCAGATGGAGGCGAAGAAAAAATGGAGAGATCGTAGACCTAGTGCCCGAATCCAACATCATGGGCTTGACCAAGGCTGCAAGGCTTCGCTGGCTCGGCCACGTGGAGAGAATGGGAGAGGATCGGGCCGCCAGAAGAGCTTAAGCCGCGATTACACCTGCTTGAATTTGACGACTGAATAAGAAATCTACCTAGGAGGCTACGTAGAAAAAGACGTTTGTGAATTCAGAGTTCTAGCTAGGAAGCTAAGTAGAAAATGTGCCTACTAATACAGTTGCTGAATAGTGATGTTCCGATAGCGATAGTTTCGCTGTCGGTAGTTGATCTTGAAATACAGTAACTCTGTTGAATAGCCTTATCGAAAATAATTATTGTACAATAAAATACTATCGATTGTTAAAAATAAGCTGATACAACCTCAAGACAAATACAACCGATAATTAAAAGAAGAACTAATTACAAACAAACTTATTTGCGGTCTTAAAGATGGGCTTTATTGCTTTTAAAAATACTACAGGAATATCGAATCCCTCGACGCGAGAGTCGGCCTCGCACTTGACCGTTTTTAGGGTTCCGTACCTCAAAAGTGAGGTACGGAACGGAACCCTTATAGGATCACTTTGTTGTCCGTCTGTCTGTCTGTCTGTCTGTCTGTCTGTCAAGACCCTTTATCTCACGAACGGGTAAAGGTATCAGGTTGAAATTAATAATATATATTAGGATCCATGAACCACACAAGATCTGAAAATTTCAATTTTTTACAACGACGCAATCAAAAGATATGGCATTTTATGTCCTCTTCTCCATACATTTATGCAAAAATGCAAAACCTACAGGGTACTTCCCGTTTGACCTAAAATTATGAAATTCGGCAAGAAGCTAGGTCTCACAGTACAAATAATGAGATAAGTCTGAAATCATTAAATATTACAACTTTTCTCACAACTAATGGTAACCAATTGTGGTGAGCTCCCGTTTCAAGAACATTCATATAAGAGAGGGGTCAAGTTGGATGGTCGCTGAGGCGATTTTTGTTTTAGTTCTATTTTAAAAATGGGAACACATGCAAACTTGAAAATTGTTATGTTTATAGTGCATAAGCTATAAAATAACAACAAATAATAAAATATAGTCAAGCGCGTGTCGGACTAAAAAAATCTAGCACATTAACTTACTGAAATTTCAACTAATACAATTATGATTATGTGGTGGTACGGTACGGTACGGTACCCTCTTTAAGAGAGTCCGACTCGCACTTGGCCGGTTTTTTTTAATATAAGTATATTTTTTGTTCGATAAGTTGAATTAATCATTCGCACTTGGACATCACTAAACTTGCTAAGTCCCTTCAAGTAAAGGAGTTAGAAGGTTTAGTGATGTGAAAATTTTGCGAATGATTAATTCGAATCGAACAACTTGTCCATGAAAAATAAAAATAAAGCATAATCTTGGTTAAATAATAAGTACTAATAATAAACTAAAAAAAAATCACTTTAAAAAATTTGTATACGACTGTTCGGTTGAGTTAAGGAGTGATCACAGCTAGCTGAATTCAAAGACTAATTCGGCATACATTGCTCGTTTGGTATGTTTAAGCTTTTTTAAGTTTAAGAAGCTATTAAATAACAACTAATAATAAAATTTGGTCAAGCGCAGTCTGACTCAAAAAATCTAGCACATTAACTTACTGAAATTTCAACTAATACAATTATGATTATGTCGTGGTACGCAACCCTCGGTGCGCGAGTCCGACATTTGGCAAGTTTTTTTTTGTAGTAATTCTAGTGTTTTCTATACAACATTAATTAGCCCTTACTAATATTTTCCGTACGTTAAGGTGTTCTATTCGTACGAGTATTGGCCCTTCACTAAAGTTCCTTACTGTGTTGCTTACTATGAGGCTTACTCAGTTAGTGACTTACTTAGTTCCATCTTCCTACCTTCCTTTCCTACGTAGGAGACTAACTGACTTAGTGTGTGAATTCAGTCAGGTGTGATCGGTCCTTTACGTGGGACGACCGACTGGAAAACGACCAGTCGGTCGTCCTAGGTACAGATGGGGTGACAAAGTGCGGAAAGACTTGGATGCCCTCCAATGAGCCAATTGGCAAGAAGCGGCACAGAACAGGAGAGAATGGAGAACTATCGTGTCGGAGGCCAAGATTCGGGGTCGCTGAGCCAGCGTAGTAAGTAGTAAGTGTATATATACAGTGTGTAAGGGACGGTGTACCAAAAACTGAAAGGGTAACTAGTCAACGAAACTGAACAACTACAAAGAAACATTTTTGGAAAATGAAAATAAAAATTTACCTCTCCATAAAAACTGTTCGACGAGAGTAAGCAATTCTTATGGAGAGGTAAAAAAAAAATACATTGCCCAGAAATGTTTCTTTGGGAAAGTAGTTCAGTTTCGTTGACTGAACACGCCCTTTCAGTTTTCGGTTCACCTTCCCTTACACCCTGTATTCTGTGTACATTTGAACCGGCTATGGCGGTCCACAAGTCTTTAGATGAAAAAAAAAATATCTTAGAAAATAGTAGATTTTACAACGAGTGCAAAAAACGAACCAATTTTCCGAGACTTTAAGCAGCCCGAGCCGAAGGCGAGGGCTGATAGTAATGTCGAGGATAAAATGGTTTTGTTGACGAGTTATAAACTCTGCTTTTCACTTTGATTGCGAGGAAATAAAACGTAAAAGTACTCTCTAAATGTAACTGAAGAATGAGTTGTTCTGCTTTAGTGAAGAATATGTTGACGCGCGCAGGGCGTACACCACCGCGATTACTTTTTTGCCCTAGTGCACAAAATTCGATTTTGTGCAGCCTATATCCTGCACAAAAAAGCACTTTCGGAGCATGAGAAGTGAAAAAGGTATTATAGCTTATGCTGGAAAAATGTGGAGGGGAAGTACCGTAGTCACCTCTCTTGTCAGCGTTACGGCTGGCAAGGTGACCGCAGTAAGTAAGGTGGTAAGAAACACAAGCGGATGCTGCTGCCCATACTCCTGTTTATGACCCTTAGTCGCCTCTTACGACACCAGGAGTATGTTTGGGTTGATACTATTCTTTGCCGGTACCATACGGGACCTTATGAGTACAAAACCCTAAAATAAAGTAATATTTACGCGAAGATGCTAAAAGCAATAACTCACACGTGTTTACCTTCAGCTAAAGAGTTATTTCCTCTCCTAACTTTGTACATTACTCACGGCATGGCAGTGAATGTAGCAGATAATATTCAAGAATTATATTCTACTAGCGCTTAACCGCGACTAATTAGCAATAGAAACCCAAATACAGCTGCCGTACTTCGAAGTGAAACTACGATAATATCGCGATTTCGCGCCGATAATAAGCCTATGGTTCGGCCTTTGACAAAGAAATTTCTGTCAATCTGATAATATCGGAGCTCCGATAAAACTTCGGAGTACGCACCCAGGGTGTTAGGAAAAGTACCGATTTCCTTTTAACCACATGTTGTATAGTTAGAATAAAGTATCTACGTTAAACATATTGATAATAAATAAAATACATAAAAATAAAATTCTTCGTATAAAAAAAAAGGTCCAGTTGCCACACCTATTCTAAGAATAACAATGCGGACCCGGCGCACCATTTGAAAACAAGTAAAATAGATACCTACATGCGCGACGCGAGTCTGGCTAGGGTTGGCACAATTAAATTTTAATGTTAATTTTTTATTTCTGTTATTTTTTAAATCTTTATTTATTGTTTAAACATGCTTATTGTTCTTTATTCTACTTATAGAACATGTGTTTTAAAGTAAATCGGTACTTTTCCTAACACCCTGTATAGTGGACCTCATTTCAGTCAATATGGAGGTGGTAGGGCTTTTGTGCAAAGTTCGTCTGGGGAAGTACCACCCTCTTACCCATTTCTGCCGTAAAGCAGCAGTGTTTGCACTGCTGTGTTTCCGTCTGAAGAGTAAAGGAGCCAGTTACATTACTGGCACATGCGACATAACATCTTAGTTCTCAGGGTGGGCAACACGCTTTTCTGTCTTATTAGCGTCAAAGTATGTCACTAATACGACAGTGGGTGCTATGGGCGGTGGAAACCACTTACCATCAGGTGGGCCACCTGCTCGTTTGCTCACTTGAAACATAAAACAAATCTTATATACTGCAGTCTCCAACAACAGCAGTCGCCAGCCGTAACGCTTACAAGCTCGGTGACTATGGTAAATCCCCTCCAAAGTACCACGCGTTTTTTGCTGGAGTTTTGGAGGGAGCTCCTGTCCTTCAGTAGACGTTTCAAGGGTTGTTATAATGATGAAGACAACCCGGTAGTAGGTATTATACGCAACAGCAATGAAGTGCGGTCGAAGTGTATAGTGCGCCATACGTTCCTCCCGCACTTGCGAGATGTGGCGTACTTTACTTTACGGGCACCATTAATAAGCCAGATTGTGGTCTCATGGGTGGTCCTTGGTACTCACATTATGAAACTCAGGCTTGGTCTCTTTCACAGTTGAGAAAATCTCAGAGATTTAGGGTGGTTTTCTTCCAGAACTGTAAGGTTAATTCGCACGAAAGTCTTTGCTTCGTCTTCCATAATGTGTGAGGTGGAACTCACTCCCTGCAGATTTGTTCCCCGAAAAATACAATCCGGATCTTTTTAAGGCAAAAGTAAACAGGTGTCTTTTAGGAGATTTCTAATCACGTCGTTTTGGGATCGTGGTTCGACAGCGCGATTTTGGTTCCACAGCAGTATTTGCGCTTGACCAGGCCTGTGACACTCCGCATAGTAGGTATGCAAAGCGGCGCGGGAATGCCCAAGGCAGTTGATTTTACTTTTCTTTATGTCATCTTAAGCTTATAGCGGCAAAATAGGTAATTAAGCATTTGCATGTTTGATTGAACAATATTACATACCTCGCTCTCATAAAATGACAAAATCATCGCCTTAGCCCACCTGTCCGCGATCACCCGCGATTTAAAAACGTGTCCTAAGCGGTACATCGCAAGTATCGACTTTATGCTTAGACAGTAAGGTTAAAAATTATCGGCACCCCGCCTGGGATTGACGGATTTGTAAACGTTAGTTTACTATTATTTAATCTGTGGCTTAACTTGAAACGATACCAACGCGCCATTGCATCGCTACAACCGCGCGTCGACGGCGCGACTCCATCGTCACTAACCATTTATTCTTTATTATATACAACAAAACAATTATAAGTTTACAATGGCGAGCTCTTTTCGAAGAGATCTCTTCCAGCCAACCAATCTTAAGTAAGAAATAAGGTGAGATAGGAGTCACCTGCTTACCTATCCTATACAAAAATAGGTATCTACTCGTAAGCTGTAAACGCGAAAAATTCCAGCCACTTTTTTAGCTTACTTAGGTTAGAACTAAGCTGTGCACAATTTTGGTGTGATGCCACCCTTCTCGTGGTTTAACAGCGAGCCATGAAGCGCAGTATGACAAAGTTATAAGGTCTGAAATACCACATGTAGTGGATGCCACCAATCAATATAAATTCAAGTATAAAGCGACGCGACAGAAGTAAACAGATATTGCAATTATAGTTTGAAGCCTTTCGTAAAAATTGGCTGAAAGAAGCACAGGATGGTGAATGCTGAGACGGAGAGCAGAGCAGGTCTTCCCTCAAGGAAAACTAAAGGATAGAAATCTGTACTGTGCTGCGCTGCACTACCTACGTCTCAGCATGCGCCTAGCCTTAGAGGTCATATTAGATTAGAAGTTGTGCCAGATACGAAGATATTTTTGAGATGCTGCCCATCTTGTTTAATTTTCAGTAGGCTTTCCTAACGAAACCTTCTATCAAAGATTAAAAAGCACCCCCAATTTTTTTCAATTTACAAATTCAAAAGAGTAAGATCCTTATTTCGAGGACTGCCTTAATTATGGCTTTATAAGAGCCCATGACAAGACTGTTGATTGAGGATTACTCGATGAACCATTCTGTCGATTATTACTTGCCTGTTCCTAATATATCGCCGGCGACGACTATTATTTTACCAAGAAGGGCATGTAATTAATTAGAGAGATATGGTGCTTAATTAAGTGGTAGGCGAGATTTATTTATCCTTATTTCCAAGATTTATTTCTTCACACAAGTTATTTGGTCGTGTCCTCCGAAAACGGATTCGGAGAATACAAAGGAAACAAACCTAATAATTTGAAAAATCAATCTTTTTTTTTAATGGGCGGAAGCATCCTCAATTTTTTTAAACAGGGAACCCATCAATTTTTAGGGTTCCGATACCAAAATGGCAAAAAAAGGAACCCTCATGGTGCCGCTCTGTCTGTCTGTCTGTCACACCTGTGTATCTCAGAAACCACTTATGCTATCGACTTGAAATTTGGAATGGTTTTAGAATATGGTTTCCCAACTTAAATGCATATGTGAAACAATTAAAGAAGAATTAGGATTATTAATGTAAAGGGGGCCCAAATAGGGGGGGGGGGGGGCAAATTTTTTTTTTTTTTTTACAACTTAGTTTTCAAGTTATGATGAAAAATTATAAAAAAATACCATTCCCCCCCCTTTACCTCCGAAGTTTGTGAAAGGAAAAATCTAAATTATAATTATAGGAAATATATAAATATTAGATACAGCAAAAATAAAACGATCTTTCTAAGTTGCACAGTTTTTTAGAAATCTGCAAATAACCTTTACAAACAAACTTAGTTTTGCGGTCCTAAAAATGGACTTTATTGCTTCCAAAAATACTATAGGTATATCGGAACCCTCGGCGCGCGAGTACGACTCGCACTTGACCGGTTTTTTTGACGTGAATTCGATGAACGTACTACCTCAAGGTACGGAGGTCACGGCGGAAAAACGGTGACACGAAAATTGGGTACCTACTTGAGACGAGTAAAATAGACCCTAGAGTTTTGGAGGTCTGGTTGGCTGGATTTTCGTAAGCCGATTGCAATGATTTTTAAATCAATCGACATATTCATCATCGATTTTTTTTACCTTTTAAATTTATTTGCTCTCGATTTTTGAGGCATCCCTCTTAGAATTCTTCGATTTTGGGCGCGCCATGGAACGACTCATGGTTACAAAAGTTTACACAAAAATAAGTGATCATACCAATAGTTCAGCCGACCGAGCGTCAGGTCCCTGGTAAAAGTGAGCTTCGACTGAACATTTTTTCTCAGAATGAAGATCAAAATACATAAAAATCTTCGTCAAATCATATGGTGACTTTTGTATGTGTCTTGTGAAAAGTTCGGTTTCATTTATTTCATTGTCGGCTCAATATATATTTTTTTTATTATGTATATTTTCTGTGTGAAAGGAGCTGGAGAGCTGATGCATCAGCTGATGCAGTTTCTATGGGAGGATTGGGAGGTCAAAAATGTATTTTTGTATTTCGACCTATATTCCTTGAGAAAATTTGTTCAGTTTCATGGTCTGTGTAACATACTAAAATTATGTTCTCTTTTTCATTCCCTTCTGTAAAGAAAGTAAGTATATGAATAGTCCTTTGTCCTTGCAGAGAAACTTGCGATTGATGTCTACTCAAGATCGTGCAAAGAAAAAACACGAATCTCTCAAAACTTTGTAGTTAGCAACTCGTGACAAATAAAAGCGCATGTGAAAAGCGCTCTGCGCTCTGCTACAGTCAAGACCACTTCAAGCTTAACATATTAGAGTTAGTCACAGATTAGATAGTAAAGTGACGTTTATAGATCCGTCATATTACAATGTACCGCTTAGAACATGTTTTTGAATCGCTCAAGACTGGGTCGGGTTGTCACTTTACGAGGTAACGAGTTAGACGCAATTAATATTGTTCAATCAAAAATTCAAATGCTTTACTTACCAAACAACCTAAATAGTATGGGCGTGCGACCGGGTGTATTTATAATTTACCTACTTTTTACTCGACAATATTTTCTTTTCTTCTCTTTTACCTTTCGTTGAAAAGTTGTACAAAAAGGCGACATCCCACCTCGACACGATCCCATCTCGCCACGAAAAAATTTGCTTACCTAAAATCTTCAAAAGTACTGTCAGAAGCAAAAGAAAAATGGTCTCAAAACAATTAGTTGCGTGGCGCGACCTTTAACACGATGTATTTTGATTATTACGGTCGATTTTCAACTGTATACTAACCCAGATAATATTCGCTTCTATTCAAAAATATTTACAAATTAATATTTATGAAATGAAATCACCCAGAGACTTATTTTTAATCCTTATATAGTTATAAAATCCTACTTAGGTACAATAACATTTTTAAATAGCTAATATAATATTTTTATAGGTATATTATATATCTCTACGCTGATGACCAAGTTATACTTGCGTCATCTGCTGACGAGTTACAGGAGATGGTAACAATGATGAATGTGGCTTTTGATAGGAAAGGAATGAAAGTAAATGTAAGCAAGACGAAAGTAATGGTACTTGAAAGAGAAGAGTGTATGACAGAGTGTACTATATTAATAGGTGGTGAACAAGTCGAACAAGTGAAGGAGTTTGTGTATCTGGGTTCTAAGATTACGAGAGATGGAAAGTGTGAAAGTGATATAGAAAGAAGAGTGAATGCTGGAAACATGGTGAATGGTGCTCTGCATGCTTTTATGAAGAGTCAGAAGGTGTCTCACAAGGCTCGTCTGGCTGTTCATGGAGGCGTTTTGGTACCAACACTGATGTACGGCAGTGAAAGCTGGGTATGGCAGAAGAAGCATGAAAGTAAAATTAATGCAGTAGAAATGAGAGCGTTGAGTAGTATGATTGGTGTGAAATTGAGTGACAGGATTAGAAATAGTGTGATAAGAGAACGTTGTGGCGTAAAAGAAGACGTAGTGACTCAAATTGAGAAAGGGATGCTAAGATGGTTTGGTCATGTGGAGAGGATGAATGAAGGAAGATTGACGAAAGAGATCCACAAGGCGAGAGTCAATGGAAACGTTGGAAGGGGAAGGCCTCGGCGAACGTACCAGGGCCAAATTCAAGACGTTCTGAATAAAGGCCAGGTTAAAAGTACCCTAAACCGACGAGCATGTATGAACGGATTGATGAAGGTTCAGGAAGCAAGGGAAGTATGTCAAGATCGTAGCAGGTGGAGAACTGTGGTCTCTGCCTACCCCGACGGGAACAAGGCGTGATGTTATGTATGTATGTATGTATAGGTATATTTTTAGTATTTATTTCTTACTAAATAAACAGTTTTTTATTGACCAGATTGAATAGTAAATTTAAACTGTTAACTTCTAAATATAATGAGAGGCCATTAAGATTTCACGACCTTATTCATACATCCTTTGCCACGACCAATTACCGTCAAAATTCATTTCTTGTGCGTGCGAGTAGAAATTTCAATAAACTGTGCAGGGAATTTGACTTTGATCTTTTCAACACTAGCACCGTGTCAGCAAGACGTCAGTTGAGCAATAAGTTCTTCGAGATAACGCAGCGTTCATAGTATACCTATCTGCTTTTTTCTGATTGTTGTGTTTTGCATCGTCGTAATATTTAAAACTTAACTATATTCATTTAAGAATTATATTTTTGGATATTTTAGTTGTTCGCATCATGCATCACTAGCTCTTAATTTAGTCATACCAAAATGTTGTAATTCTATTTTCTTGTGCTAGTTATAGTATTGTATATTTTACTTTTTCAACTGTGTCAGTATGCGCACAAACAACTCTGTGCAGCTTTGTTTGCTTTTGTGATTTTTTTACTCAATTGTTAGTAGTGTAAGCCTGTAATTGGCACTCTGATGTTATTATTGTTTCTATTGTTTTTTTAAATAGCTGTTGGCTTACCGAACAATAAATAAATAAATAAATAAATAATTGATTTACATAATATTTATTATTATTTTTTAATTACAAACTCAGACGATAGAATCCAGCTAGTTGTGCTCGCCCCATCCCGTCGCGCCGCGCCGCTAGTGTGCCAAATACGTGTAAATTAAAAATACTAATTATTAATTATTTAAAGTTAGTTTTTAGATATTTATTATTTTTGTCGTATCACTTTTTGCTCTTACTGTACTTGTAGATTATTGAGGTAAAAATGTTTCGTGTCGAGATGGGATCGTGTCGAGGTGGGATGTCGCCCACAAAAACATATTTCGATATATTTCTTTCAAGTCGTGCAGTCCGTTGAAGTTTGAGCGCATGCTATGCGTGACATTCGATTGCTTTTGAAAAGACACATTCGCGCGCCGAGATTTGAAGTGTCATACCTATTGCTCCTCTTCTCGGCTTACTAAATCAATGAAATGCCTACATATAATGGGCCCTAAACTTTATAATAAAATCCCAAGTGAAATAAAAAACTGTAAGACCGATGTCTCGTTTGTTAATAAACTTAAAAGCATGCTAACGTTGGAAGCATACTACTCATTCCGCGAATTTGACTGTAAACCTGCGAATTTGCTAACCCAAACTCTAAAGGAAACTATGACAAATGTGGCAAATAATTTATAATTTTGAATGAAATTTAATAATATGTTGATTCCTATTATAATTTTTGATTTCTATTATAGTTTTGGTATACAGGGTGTTAATTTGATTGCGTGCCATAGCTTAAGGGGTGGTTCAGTAACGGTAAAGAAACTCAAAAAAATTATTTAAAAAAATCATACTAAAAAAAAATTAAAATTTCATTGAAACTAAATTAACGCGGAGGGCAATGACCGCGCGAATTGGCGTGCTATCAAAAGCGCGCGAAAGAGTTTCAGTTATATAGTCGTCATGGAGATCTTTAGGGGAGGCCTATGTCCAGCAGTGGACGTCTTCCGGTTGATATGATGATGATGTGCCTACCTTATTCACTGATACTCGCGCGCTAGCGACGTTGCGTTGCTCCGCGTTAGTTAAGTTTCAATGCAGTTTTAGTTTTTTTTTTTCAGTAGGATTTTTTTTTCATATTTTTTTTGTGTTCCTTTATCGTAACTGAAACACCCCTTAAGCTATGGCACGCAATTAAATTAACACCCTGTATAATTTGCTGACTTGTAAAATGTAATACTTTATCAATAAATGAATTGAATTGAATTGATACAGACCTGACTTAGTACCGTGCTTATTTTGATAGCAGTAGGAGCTAAAATTGTGCTGTGAGTGTCAATCTGGACCTGGTCTTGACTGTACATATGTAGTAGAATTAAAACTAAGTAATTTTATACGGATTCGCGTTGCATTCACATCGCGAGAACTTAAAGTTTTAGCACTAGGTATACAAGGCCCGTGGTCTCAGAGTGTTGTTTAAGTAATACTAAAATAATTTATTTATTTTTATATATTTATATATAAAAATATTAAAAATATAATAAAACAATGCCCCGCAAAACTGTTTCTGTTTTTGTTAGACTATAAGAATAAGTACATGCGAAACCCAAGGATACAAAGGCAACAAATGTTCCTAGACATTTGAATATCTAATGGTATGGCTCAGGCTATTTTCCTAACCCTTTTTGTATAGGCTACCCTTAGAATGAAGTGGTCGGACGTGATCAAGGGTCGATACCGCATCGTATGACGACGCGAGCCTTATGTGTCTGTTATTTGCTTATTTTTTAGGTTTTCGTTAAATATTTTAATTTTTATTTAACTCCCTTCTTTTTTGTTTTATATGAAAGGGCTTTACTTGATTTAATTTGATTTTCTTACGATTCTTAGCTTTCAACATAGATTACTTGCTTAACGCACTTGGATGGTTATTTTTAGTAAAGACAGCTTGGTCAGACGCCATTCATCGGCATCAAAACTGAAAGTCAGGTCAGGATGGCCAATAACCAGGCACAGCCTAATCTAAGATTGGGTCTGGCCAGATGGCAGTCGCAAAATGTCCTCTTCTAATCCTTTAGGAAAAGTAGACCGACTCTATAATTGTAATGACCGACTGTAAAGTTGCTGCCTGTCGCGCTGAAGGTACGGGGTTCAATTTCCGGCCGGGACGTGTATAAAGGACGCGCTGGCGTAATCCTACACTATTAAACGAGAAATATTTATATATTTGTAATCGGTTTTTCGAAATCGGCTCTAATGATTTCGATTTAATTTACCATAAGGGGATTTTCGGGGGCGACAAATCGATCTAGTTAGGTTTCATGTCTGGGAAAATTCATTTTTCTTGTGTTTAAGCATTTTTTTAAATACGCGTGTTAGATATACACCTACAGCGCCATCTGTAGGCGGGTAGCATAGCTTGCTCATCCGATGATATTTTTAATGTTGAGGTGGCTATTATAGTCCTTGGTTACATAATTGTAATATCATTAGTATTAGTATTTATTCATTGCAAAGTGTACATACAACAGTTATTGATAATGTACATACCCTGTAAGGGTGTAGCAAAGAGGGCGTTAATACATATTTAAGTACTTTAGTACATTAAAAAAATATAACATTCATTTTTCATTGATTATAGTACGAAGCTCGGTCGTCCAGGTACTGTTATACTATATTCTTTGATTCAGGGATATTTATTTATCTTTATTAATTATTTATTTTTTTTATTTTTTTTTTATTTAAAGAAACACAAAATTTTATTAATAACTTTCTACAAAGATAACGCATCAAAAACCAGAATTTATTTATCCGTGCGTTATAATATTGAGGTGGTTTTGTCCATGAAACCTGGCTATTGTGCTCCGTGATGAAACTGAATCAATGGGTCAAAATATGAAGAAAAGATTCGACCTCTCGTACGTCATGTGCTCTGTCAATGTCACATTAATTTTTTTTTCGTATTTCGTCCTATAATGTCCCTGGAAAAGTTATTCAGTTTCATCGGTAGAACCAAACCTTAAAATTTCCGGAGTGATAATTTTTTTATAGTACCTAGGTATTTATAGGGTTCCGTACCTCAAAATAAAACAACGGAACCCTTATAGAATCACTTTGTTGTCTGTCTGTCAAGACCCTTTTTCTCACGAACGAGAAGAGGTATCAGGTCGAAATTGATAACGAATATTAAGGTCCATAAACCACACAAGATGTGAAAATTTAAATTTTTACAACGCCGCCGCAATCAAAAGATATAGCTTTTTATGTCCTCATCTCCATACATTTATTCAAAAAAGCAAAACCTACAGGTTACTTCCCGTTGACCTAAAATTATAAAATTTGGTAAGAAGCTAGGTCTCACAGTACAAATAAAGGGAAAAGTCTAAAATAATAAAATATTTCAATTTTCCTCACTACTAATAGTAACCAATTAAGGTTAGCTCCCGTTTTAAAAACTTTTCTATAAAAGAGGTGTCAAGTTGGATGGTCGCGGAGTTTTTAAAATCAAAGAGCAAAAACTTTTAGTAGATCATATGGTAGATAGGTACGGAACCCTTAGGGCGCGAGTCCGACTCGCACTTGGCCGGTTTTTATAGTAATGATTGTGTATCTATACGCACGATGTTGGATGTTTCAAGTGTGGAGCTTATAGTGTGATTGCTGTGTTGTTGAATTTTATATACAAAGATCACAAATTTCTTCACAAAAGAGCCTGAATTTACCAGAAAGACGATCTGCATCCCTCTACTTTCTAGTTAAAATATCTCGTCTTAGTCTCGTCATCTAGTTCACAAAATAAACGAAAACTTATTCAACTTTTTCCATATTACCACCCCCCATAGCGTAAGGACAAACACATAAAAAGTCAGGTTAACAATAACCGCAAGTCCCTAGCCCTAAATCCGACCTTATTACACAGTCATAAAGCTCATTTTATTACGTCTACAATATCCCTCTTCAGCAGAACTTGGTCCCATATATCAAAACAGACTTTTATGGCAAGCGCTTACTCGTAAAGTCGTGGACAATAAGTCTTTTAAAGTTATTAACTCAGAGTAACATTTGTCTCTTTTTTTTAATAAAGAATTATAACACTGTGCAGATTATAACTTGGTTGCCTCTACGCAAACGAAACTTAAATAAAAAAAACCGGCCAAGTGCGAGTCGGACTCGCACCCTAAGGGTTCCGTACCTATCTACCATATGATATACTAAAAGCTTTTGCTCTTTGATTTTAAGAACTCCGCGACCATCCAACTTGACCCCTCTTTTATAGAAAAGTTCTTGAAACGGGAGCTCACCTTAATTGGTTACTATTAGTTGTGAGAAAAATTGAAATATTTAATGATTTTAGACTTTTCCCTTTATTTGTACTGTGTGACCTAGCTTCTTGCCAAATTTCATAATTTTAGGTCAACGGGAAGTACCCTGTAGGTTTTGCTTTTTTGCATAAATGTATGGAGATGAGGACATAAAAAGCCATATCTTTTAATTGCGTTGTTGTAAAAAATTTAAAGTTTCAGATCTTGTGTGGTTTAGGGACCTTAATATTCGTTATCAATTTCAACCTTATACCTCTTCTCTTTCGTGAGAAAAAGGGTCTTGACAGACAGACAGACGGACAACAAAGTGATCCTATAAGGGTTCCGTTTTTTTATTTTGAGGTACGGAACCCTAAGAACGATAGATTTTTCCGGTAAAAACAGATTTTTTTTAGCGTGCCAGTAGGTCTTTTACAGAACCCATAAGCTTATTCCAATACAAGTTCCACCAGCTCCCAGCTCCTTCTATCCAGAGTCCAGACGTATCTACCTCATCTGGTTAATATTCAACACATTCGCACAAAGCGCTTTACAACATGTTTTCATAATATTCTTGTCAAACAGCGGAATTTCATTCCAACGTCTGTAGTAGGTACCCATTTCATATAATATAATACTTTATTCAAGACAGACAGATAGACGTCAAAAGTTTCAGTAATACGATCCCGGCAACTTGGAGGTAACCTTAATAAAAGGACCAAAAAGAAGCTATTGAATTGTAATATTTTTTATAAAACTATTCAAAACATAAATAGTGTAAGGGACGGTGTACCGAAATTTGAAAGGGCGTGCTCAGTCAACGAAACTGAACAACTTTCACAAAGAAACATATGCTGGGAAATGAAAAAAAACTTTGACCTCTCCATACAAACTGACAGAGTGGGCAGTTTGTATGAAGAGGTCAATTTTTTTTTTCATTTCCCAACATATGTTTCTTTGGGAAAGTTACACCCTGTATATTCACTCGATTAAACTTTCATTTTGTACACATACTTATCTCTGGTCAACATAAAGTGGAACTCATCGAAACTTTTATCAAGCTGTGACTAAGTGGACTTGTTTGATCACGGTTCTATTCGTGGTGGTGACTAATATGTATTTTTTTTAGTTGAGTTGAGAGGGCATGAAAAAAGTTTCGACTTTGCGACATTAAAAGTTTATTAAACAATAGTTATTCGTTATGCAAGGCAGCAAAAGGTTTATTTGGCGCGAGTGCCTCGTATTGAAACCTGAGCAAGCGAAGGATTCTAGGATTGAACCACGAGCGAAGCGAGTGGTTCAAAAGAAGAATCCTGAGCGTGGCGAAGGTTTCAAGGCACGAGACGCAAAATAACTTTGCTGCCGAGCGAAACACAAAATTTTTCACCTCATTAAAGCGAGGAAATGTTAACATAATGCAAGAATAGCAATTCAAATATAAGAAATAATTACTCAAACGTTTTAACGTAAGGGCATAATATCTACATAATGGTACTGACGGCAGCAAGCAAGTGGAAACATAACCAGTATAACCTGAACCAGCGCTTCGCTACAAACCTCCGTACCCAGAGACCCGCTCAAGGTCAAAGAGTTTTCACGGACGAGTGGCCATGTATAGATAAAGAATACTAGACATTAAAAAGGAAATCACTCATTTAAAATCACTATAATTAAATTATTATTATTTTTGGGACTGCTGTGCTTATGTTCGTGACTCTACCTATAAACTACTTGATAAATTTGCGGAACAAGGTTCATTTTCATTGGATTTCAATATGGAGACAGAGGATAGGCAGTGGCAGGCAAATCTATTTTGTATTGCGTTGATTTGAAGTCAAAGGGCGAGTCCATTAATCTGGGCAAGAGAACAAAAAAAGGCGATCGAATTTTAAATTTACTTTTCATTATCAGCCAGTACCTTACCCACCAGGCATTCACTATTCATAATACTATTTGTTTCTTTCCTATAGCTGCATCCCTCTTTCTCATCTTGAAAACGATAGTGCGTGCCTGGTTTTACAAGCGGCCAGTACTGCAACATACTACAAAATAATAAGTACATCGCGTTCGAATTTCAAAAACCTTTTGCCCGCTAGGGGCCAAAAATCGCTTTTGGCCGCAGAATTTAACCGACAAAACAAATGTTTCCGAGCTTTGGAGGTGAAAAAAATTTAAATTCGTTGTGATACTCATAGAGACACGTAAAAATGAAGGCAAAAGTCAGGTACTATTATCGCTTTCATTGCAGTTCACGCAGCTTTAAAAAACGCGTAATTGAGGACCATACAAACAGCGCGGCTACACTCGCGCGACAACAGCGCGGCTACACTCGCGCGACAACAGCGCGGCTACACTCGCGCGACAACAGCGCGGAACCACGCTAATGCGAGCACTTGACGCGTAGTCATTTCGCGATTTAGCAGCGCCGAAACCGCCTAATGTGAAAGAGCTCTAAAATGAGGATATCCGCAAAGAAACATCAAGTAGGCCAATAAGGCGTACGTATTATCGTTTGAAGAAAATGAGAGCTGACGTACACAAAAGACCTGACAGTAGAGAATGGAAGGGTTCTACGAGTAGTATTAACCACGCAATGTGGACGGACAGGCCCCCACTTTTACAGGTGGATCGACGATCTGGGGTCTGGACAACGTTTTATTTGACGAAAGCGTCTTGTAATGTACGGGATGAAATTTGACACATTAAATGTTGATAGACCCTGTTTCATCAGGGTGTCTAGACAAAGTGCCATTAAACAGGGTCGAATTGATAAATCCCGCTTAAGTGTGAGATTGTCCTTAAGGGGCATCTTGAGGTGTTGCATTAATTAATAAACAGAAATTGAGTACCTGTCATCGGAGCAATTATCACTTGAGTGCTAAAAACACACTCCCAAATAGTTGATGCTGTCAAAGAGTGACTTGAGTATTATTTTGTTCAGGCTGTATATTCTTTGGCCGTTGCATGCCTGAAAGTGAACTTAGCAAAAAAAACGAAAAAAAAAAACGCAGACACAAATTCTTTTTGCTCTTTTGACGTTTGACTCAAAGACGGACACTTGAGATTGGTATTTGGGTAGTAGTTTATTAATTAGCAAGATCTTGAGATTCTAATTGCAGCTGACATGGTCTCGGGAAAGATTTTGAGAGGGATTTATCAATACGGGCCTTAGAGATGACGAAAACGAACGTATGTATTGGATGACTAACTATCAAATGTCATCCCACCAAGTATCCCATACATTTCTTGACGCTCGCTTTCGTCAAATGGTTATCTTTCGATTAATAATAGGTCTTTACCTATGAAATTGCCGAAATTTTCTTACAGATTAATGAGATCATAATTCCTATAATTCTAATGCTATTTTTTTCATTTGTCTTATATTTGAAAGTTGACTTCAAGGTTATCAATTTACGCATAAAATAAAGTTTTTCTTTTTAGTTTGATATATAAAATTAAAGGTTTCGAAAATTGTTCGTCTTAAATGTCGTCCGATTTCATCATTAGATTTTTTATATTTTTTTACAGATAATATTTTTCGAAATTTAAATTTAACTTTCTGTTAGCTTAATGTCTTCCCAACAATGCTTGAAAAAAAAAAAAAAAATTGAATTTATGATTCCTAAGAAAAATGTAAAAATGTTAGTACTGAAAATTGACTTTACCTGAAATTCGCCATACAAAACGGCAATTTCATAGGTAAAGCCCTAATATGATGAGTCTTTCAAAAGCCCTTGATGATTTTAGTTGAACTACGTCTGAGGAACGTGTGTTTATTCCAAATTAGCCTCTTCAGACGATCAGACGATCTGGGAGTAATTTGTTTTTACATAAGTTTTAAGGACTGTACAAATTTATATTAAATTGCTGAAATAATTTAAATAATTACGAACTCAAGATTGTAGTTTCATGATTTCATCTTTGAATTCGAAAACCGTTTTATACAAATTCGACCACTTTTGTTATATCTGTTTTTGTAGACTGCGCAAAACATGAAATAACAGGGCAGTTTCAAGAATTTAGCCAGTTTGGAAAACTTTTTCATTCATTTGACTGCCAATTACGAAAGAACTTCGGTGAATAGAGATAATGAAAAGGAAGCGTACGTCGCAACTTTATGCCGTGTTTTAACGATAACTTTGTCTCTAGTGAGAAATAGTTATTTGTTATGCAAGGCAGCAAAATTGTTATTTGGCGCGAGTGCCTTGCATTAAACGCAAGCAAGCGAAGGATTCTGGGATTAGAGAAGCGAGTGGTTCAAAGGAAGAATACTAAAGGTAGCGAGGGTTTCAAGGCACAAGACGCGAAATAACTTTGCTGCCGATCGAAACACATAGTTTTTCATCTCATACAGCGAGAAAAATGCTAACGAATATCGCCAGTACCTTATACCAAAATTCGTCATCCGTTCTAAAGTTAGGCTTTTCTGACAGCTGTCAAACGTATGCAAAAATTCAACCTGCAAAGAAAAATGAACCCTGTGTGTTGGTGATAAGAAAACGTCAAAACGGACTTCGTACGTTGACGCTACTTTAATTTCAAAAACCTTTGCAGACTTCGACCAATTAAAATTTCAAAAACCTTTTCCACGCTAGCGGCGAAAAATTACTTTTGCACGCAGATTTCGACCGATAAAGTGAATAGACCACGAGGACGCTACAAGTTCTCCCACCTCATCCTAAATTATAAAGGTTTATCGGAACCTTCGGAGCGCTATTCCAACTTGCACTTGACCGGTTTCTATACTTACTTACCATCTATTTCTACGAACACGTTTCATTCGTGTAGGTACGTACTCCATGGCGAAACCACATTTCTATCCGACTCTACCGAACCTGCCAGGTTACGCATTGGCAGACCAACGTTTTGTGGATCTAATAGACCACTACTATTAATTTCTCTAAATGTACATTTAACGCAACCTCATACCGTAGATTGACTGGACTATAAAAGGACTGTTCATATTGTTTATGAAAAGACATTTAAGTACCTTATTACTTACGTAAACATTTTAATTATTGCGCAAATTAATTATGTTATTTAATGCTATTATCGTAATTTATGCAACAAAACAATGAGTTTGAACGTCATACAACTTTATAAGTGGCGGGTTTTCCTTGATTCATTCATGAACTCGGGTCGTAAATAACGCCGAGCAAACAACATATATTTTATTTAGGACAAGACGGTTTTCCTGTTAATCTAATGTGATTCATCGTATATAAAAATATCTACAACCCGATATAACTTCATCATAACATCCCATGAAACGTTCACTACAGGACCGGAAGCTTATTCCAGAATTTCAGCAAAAACGCACCACGTCGCGTGTGGTGCCGGCAAAAAATAGTACCATCCCATTCTAAGTTAAGTGTGTGGTTTCCGCACTTAATCCTATAAGGACCATTGTGCGTGGGCCTATGTGGCCATCAAGTTAGCCACCCTAACTGTTGCCAGAACTCAGTCAGTTTGTCCAGTCTGTTGGGTATTTGATCAAGGGTTATGTCTGTTCCAAGTGTGTTTTCTCTGATTCTAGAATGACGTGTTCAATGGTTTCGTCCGTTTCCATGCAGGCCCTACATAGAGGGCTACCAACCCATTTCTACCCATGAGTGTCGTAAGAGGCGACTAAGGGATTATGAAATGGAGGATAGGCAGCAGCATCTTCCAGTATTCAGTTGTAAGTGCAAGTTTAACCCTATATTTCAGCTATGGTCACATTGAAATAAAACAGGTGTCAACGGGTTGGTAATTCCGTTTCTGAGATAAATGAAAAAATCTAAAATCAGGGACCTGTTTGTGGGTGGGGAAGGGAGGGCGTATATGGGATCAACGGAGAATTTTCCAGATATATTCAGGGGGACCTAAGGAACACTTTTAAAACAAGAAACCTTTTAGTTTGACTTTTTTGGACTAGTAGGATTTCGGCTTGACAACATTGATTTTTAAATTCTGCGGTTTACAAAACCCCAGGAAAACTTGACTGTCAGATCTGGTCTCATTTAAGTTCTGACCCTAAGAAGGAGAGCCAAATTATGAAATTCATTTACTCACTTACCTTACTTAGGTCTTGTACTCGTAAAATAGGTATTTTTACGAGTACAAGAGCTCATATTTAAGTTGGTTAAAAATCTCGATGTCTTTTGTTTTTTCGTGTTTAAAGTGACGCACTCATACACACAACAACATATTTTTGTCATTTTCTGTCTATCCAAAGTTAGAATGTCACAGATTAGACAATAGTAAACTGACGTCTCCTAGGCAGCCGTCTCCAGTGCCGGCTCCGACAGCCATTATCAATATCAGCTCCGGCAGCGGGGTCATCATCATAACATCCCATGAAATGTCCACTACAGGACAAGGAGCTCCCTGCAGAATTCTAGCTTTTGCTGCAAGAATGTGGAGGGGAAGTACCATAGTCACCTCGCTTGTCAGCGTTACGGCCGCGGACCAAGCGCCAAGGACCACCAAGGACCGCGGTTGTAGGTGACCGCAGTAAGTATGATGGATACACAGGGGATGCTGCTGCCCATCCTCCAGTTTATAACGCTTAGTCGCCTCTTACGACACCCACGGGTATGTATGGGATGGTACTATTCTTTGCCAGCACCACACGGGACAATTAATATATTTACCTGATTTATCCTATTTGGCGTCTGATAGGTTTTTGGTTGTAAACGTTATCCGACGTAATGGGGACTGACCACACTGACCGCAGTAAATAGTCTTCAATGATAGACTCATCCATCTAGTACGGTCGCCTAGACTGATTTAATGTACAAGACGTGACGATATACCAATTCTTATATTAACTTAATTATACCAAAAAAGTAGCCAAGATGAAATGGTTTATGCCGCTGGCTGGATGGACCACAATTCAGCCCCAATCGTCTTACCATCTGGTTTCAACCGTCAGAATACCTACGAGTCTACGACGTACAAAATAAGTCTGGCACCGTTAATGCGCAGAAATTTAAAAAAGAGTCGCGGGAGTCAGTGTGTCAGATTTGCGCAATGACCATTAGCTTTGTGTTGTAAATAAGTTATTGCGTCTGGTTACTTTGGAGTTACACAATTTAGGGACATCAAATATGTCTGCTTCGGCCTTTTCCTTTTTTCTAAATGAGGAAAAAAAGTCACCAGAATATCTATATTGTTATACAGGGTGTTAATTTGATTGCGTGCCATAGCTTAAGGGGTAGTTCAGTGACGATAAAGAAACTCAAAAAAAATAACAAAAAATCCTACTAAAAAAATTAAAACTCCATTGAAACTTAACTAACGCTGGCAATTACCGCGCGAATGGGCGCGCTATCAAAAGCGCGGGAAAGAGTTTCAGTTATGTAGTCGTCATGGAGATCTTTAGGGGAGGCCTATGTCCAGCAGTGGACATCTTTCGGCTGATATGATGATGATGTGCCTGCCTTATTCACTGATACTCGCGCGCTAGCGACGTTGCTCCGCGTTAGTTAAGTTTCAACGCAGTTTTAGTTTTTTTTTCAGTAGGATTTTTTTAAATATTTTTTTATGTTCATTTATCGTAACTGAAACACCTCCTAAGCTATGGCACGCAATTAAATTAACACCCTGTATATTCATGTACAATAAATCGATGTAGGCGGTCGTACTTACGTAGCTTGCCGTGTGGGGAATGGGACTCTATCGGAATTTTAGCCGCAAAATTAAATTTAAATACTTGACCGTATTGAAGGTGGTCCTAGTTCTGATTGCAAACCGACCTAATTTAACATTCTCTATTTGATTTACGCATGTTCAGGTGACTTTTGAAAACGTTATTAAATTACGTGCCAATCGGTTACTTATTAGGGTTCCTTAACCAAAGGGTGAAAAACAGGACCCTATTGAAATGCCTCCAATGTCTGTCTGTCTGTCAGCAGGCTGTATCTCATGAACCGTAATGGGTATAAATTTTCACAAATTATCTATATCTGCTGCCGTAAAACAACAAATCATAAAAATAAAAAATGAAGAGATGGAGCCAGCTGAAACAAAAAATTAAAGAAAGGCGCGAAAAAAAAAATTCCTAAAAATAATTACTACCGGGTATCATTATTTAGAGCTCATTGAATAGATAACTATTATATTTTTTATTTAAAAATAGATGCCACCAAATTTAGCTCTTTTTACAAAATTTTGTTTGGCTGCATCTTAATGAACAGTAGTAATATGTAGACAGTTGATCACAGATTATGTATTTCTGTTACTGCTATATCAATAAAAAAAAAAATAACTGTTTTTAGGCAATTTTTGCTCGATTTTTTTTTATTTTAGCTCTATCACAAAAACAGGAAAATTTACAAGCGTGAAAATTTGTAATAATAACAGATAATTAAAACAGATCAATCTCAAAAAATCAAGCACAGTAAGTTACTGAAATTTCAACTAATACTATTTATTGGTGGTACGGAACCTTCGGTGCGCGAGTCCGACTCGCATTTGACCGGATTTTTAAGCTTAAACAAATTTTCAAAGGCAAACAATATTTACAGTTGTGAGGTAATTTATTTCATAGCACAGATGTGTTTACAAAACAATTTATTTTAAAGACAATTTATTGGCGTTTAGTTAGTTAACACAATCTCTACTATTAATCATTGTATATTATCCTTGGAAGCTATAAAACGCCGGTGTATAAGTATATACTAACATAATTTGTTGCATAACTGTCATAAAACAAATGTATTATAGATACAAGTATCAAAACTGATGTAAGTATAGTGCATTTGTTTAGATTGTCTGGATTGTTTAGAATTTAGGAATTTAGTAATTTTTAACTGATTTAAAGAACATTGATAATTTGATTAATTTTAAGAGACATTTGATTTTTTTTTATTAGACAAAGTGTTATATAGTGTTAACGACCTGTAAGCTAGTGAATCTTGTACTTGACCTGTGATATGAATTTACTGACATTCAGAATTATTATTACTTATCGATTTTTTTTAAATTGTTTACTTCATTAATGAAGTATTTATCTGACTTTTAAACTTAATTTATGTAGAGAATAGATTTGACATGGTTAAATTTTTTGGGACATTTTATATTGTAGAGCATAATATTTTATTTTTAAGTGATATTGTTTTTAATTTTTCATTCGATACTTTATTTCTATTTTTGTGATATTATTTTTATTTTATTTATTTTATTGTAATTAGCACACAGTTATGGACTGTTTTATGAATAAAGATGATGATAGTAGTTAGGTAAGGCTTCAAATCATTTCGGAGCGAGTGTGCCCGTTTCGATACAGATAGTACAAGAGTCTCTAAAGCCCGGGACATAATTTTTGGCCCTCTAACGGTGTTGACGACGTTATCAATATGACTGTTAAAATTTTGTGACACGCGTCCACATTTTCCTTTATAACTCGGAGTAAGTGAGCCTACAAATATCTTAAAGGCCGGCAGCGCACCTGTGACCCCCCTGGTGTTGCGTACGGGCGGGTGTCTATACCATGGGCGACGGTGATGTGATCAGTTACCATCAGGTGACCTGTCTGCTCGCCTGCCTCCCTCTTCTATATAAAAGAAGAGAATTTAATATGGACTAATTCAGTTGCAGGTCATTCTCTGCTATGTGTCGAAGTTTTCGAGATATTCATGAAAAATTAAAAAGTGACGTTATTAAGTCAAGAAAAAGCGAGAGGGCCAAATCAATTAGTGTACCGGGCTTTTTAGACTCGTCTACTCCTGTATCCTAACGTGTACATTCGCTGCCGGCTCTTAAATATTTTGGGGTGATTTTTAGCTAAGTTACTCCACTGTCCATTGTGGTGCCCGCAAAGAATGGTACCAACCCATACATACCCGTGGGTGTCGTAAGAGGCGACTAAGGGTTAACTGGAGGATGGGCAGCAGCATCCTCCTTTGTATCTTACATCTTACTTACTGCGGTCACCTACAACCGCGGTCCATGGTGCCGGCCGTAACGCTAACAAGCGAGGTGACTTTGGTACTTCCCCTCCACATTTTCCAGCAAAGCTAGAATCCTGGAGGGAGCTCCCTGTCCTGAAGTGGAGTTCTCATGGGATGTTATGATGACTCCAATAAAGATTCCGTGCTTCGGAAGGCAACTATCTACGGAACATGTCGACAGAGGACTTTTCAAACATGACATGTCAGAAGAAGAATACTAAGTCCTGTGAGTTAATTGTGCTCTTGAATCCGCAAGTTTCGAACCAAGTCAATTGACCTACTCTTTTATTATTATTATTTATAGTTTATTGCACACAAGAAAACACAATGGACAATACATATAAAAAGACGACACAACAGGTACTACTTATTTCACTAAAGAAATGTCTTCCAGCAGACCTAGGCGAGCGTGAATAGTATTGGAGAAGGCAGACAGATCGTGCGCAGCTCAAAAATTATACATAAAAGTAACAATAATAAATTACACATAGGTATCTTATTAAAACAAATAAACCTTCTACAAAATAAAATAAAAAAAATAATAATAAATATATGATATATATTTGTATATATAAAATACATATTATGTTATGATATTATACATAAATAATACCTAACTAATAAAAAAATATATGGATAACTAAGACAGGGAAAGATAGTGCTCTTTGACTCGTTTTTTAAAGATAGCGATAGAGGGACTATCGCGAACAGTGTGTGGGAGGGAGTTCCACAGCCTAGCCGCATGAACAGTGAAGGAGTAGGAATAGAAATCGGAGTGATGGGAGGCGATACACAAGTTAGTCCTGACGCTGGGGCGGCAAGGCTCAACTTGTGACCGAGAGAAACAAAATCGCTCACGTAAATAAGACGGGCAAGAGGGATTGTACAAAATGGTATAGAGGAGAGAAAGAATATGTGTATTCCTGCGAAAACGAATTGGGAGCCACTTGAGCTGTGAACAAAAGTGAGACACGTGGTCGTACTTGCGCAATCCGAAAATAAATAGAATGCACAAGTTTTGGAGGCGCTCAAGCTTATTTAATCGATCCTCAGTGACGTCCAAATAGCATGAGTCGGCGTAGTCAAGGATTGGTAAAAGGAGATATAGGGCAAGGGAAATTTTAGTCTTCAGAGGTAAAAAACTTTGAAGGCGTTTGAGAGAATGCAATGAAAAATGCAATTTCCGACTGACCTCGTTCACGTGAGCGTCCCAAGAAAGGTTGCAATCCATGACCAGACCAAGGTTTCTTGCAGTTTTTGAAAAGGTGATAGAGGTGCCGTTGTAAAGAACTCGAGGGATTGTGACTGGATCTAATTGCCTACTCATATATGGACTGCCGATAATCATAGCCTGCGATTTACTTGGGTTAACTAGCAGACCAAAAGATTCAGCCCAGTTAGCGATGCGTTTAAGGTCTTCATTAAAGCTCTCAATGGCACCGTAGATATCCGTGACGTTGCAGCTGCGGTAGATTTGCAACTCTTTGTTGAACGTCTAAACAGAAATGTTCCATAGATTTTGTATGAAGTTTTTGAACAATGTCGTCATCATTCTTGCCATCGTTTAGTTACTTTTTAACACTAAATTAATTATAAATAAATGGTACAGCAGCACTGCACTTACTTTCTCGCAATACTCAAGGAAAAACTATCAACCGCAAACTTAAATTTGTAATGACATACACATAGTATGGAAATACAAACTTTTATTTACGTTTTTTCAAAAAATGTTCGAATGAAATATACAGATCAATTCAGACATTAAAACAAACAAACCTCAAACGATTTGGAGTCAATCACATGTTTAACTTTTGGTAATACTGGAACACCCTTTATATGAAGTTTTACAGATCAATGGATACTACATTTTTTTTAATTTCCCAACACATGTTCCTTATGGATAATTGTTCAGTTTAGTTTACTGAACAAGCCCTTTCAGTTTTTGGTACACCCTGTGTACTAAATTTTATTCAAAAATATCATAAACAATATCCAGTCCGGTAGACAACCAATCCAGGATTAATATTATAGAAAATTTTAATAAATTCAATGGAACCAATTTTGGGTAAATCACATATTTACGATTTGGTGGTACAGGAACACCCCTTATATGAAATTGCACAGATCAATCGATACTGGCGCAAGATATCCTATATGGAGATGCTTTGTCATGCAAAGTTTCATCAAAATTCTATGAGGAGTTTTTGAGAAAATTAAAATTTTTTATTTTCGTTGTATGAGAGCTACCCTCAAAATGAGAGTCAGCAAGAAACCACTTAGAACCCTTCGATGGATTTGCATAAAACTCATAAATTCAAAATATGGTGTCAACCGGACTATTCGTTTAGCCGCTAGGCCTAAGCGTGACGGACAGACCGACCGACGGACCGACCGACCGACGGACCGACCGACCGACGGACCGACCGACGGCCGGACATTTTTGGGAGACTTGTTTTTTATGATGTATAAGTGATATAGAACACATTTTTAAGAAAATTAGAAAAACTTTTTTTTTCTCGCTCCGCTCGAAAGTAAAAAATTTAAACTACGTATGAATTTTAATGTATTTTTCTATATTTTTAAATGATTTTTTCTTAGACGCTAAAAGGGTTTCATTTTATTTTTGACTCGGGAAACTCGCGGATTTACAACAATACCTAAACAATAACCATAATAATAAATTACCATACGTACAGTCCACTTATGACCTAAACTTAAATTCTATACGTGACCCGTAAAATACTTATATCTAAAATCCCATTTTCCCGTAACCGTCTTTATAAACTCGAACAGAATTATTTTACTCACAGTTGCTGTAATGCATTCGAAGCAGTAATTATATTAATGTATAGTTTAATTAATTAAAATACCACTAATTTGTTTAATTTCATACAATGCATCGTTTTGCGATTGCTTTATTGTTAACTGTGACGACTCATAAGTCTGCTTCGGGTGAGTATTTAACTATTACAGTTATAACCTATTTTAGTTAAAACTAGTTAAATCTATAATTTTATTTTAAAACTTCCTGTGTTCGGATAAATCTACTAAAGAAGTCTACAGTTCAGAGAAGACGCAGGTTTGAATCTTGCCTGTGGTTGTGAAATTTCGCGATTTTATTCTTTGTAGTTAACAGTATCATATTTGACTAGTCAAGACTAGTTTTAATTGAAACTCATACTAGTTTTAACCGAGTTTCAACTGAATCTAGTTTTTTCTTGTGAAATATGATACTTTTAACTACAAAGTGATACTGTTAAGTTAACTACTTACTTATTGGTAGGTATTCAAAATCGAATGTAAGTCAAAAGTAATAGGTAGGTACATACGGGGAGGGCTTAGTTTTTGTTGTCACTTAAAATTAGTGTTAAAACTAGTTTTATTTAGTTCAAACACATTTTTTGTCATCACCATTTTACCATTTTGCTTGCTTAGACAATTTTGCCGGAGTGATCACTTTTTAGGGATTCGTCATGTCTGTCTGTCTGTCCGTCCGTATGTCACAGCCACTTTTTTCCGAAACTATAAGAACTATACTGTTGAATCTTGATAAGTAGATGTATTCTGTGAACCGCATTAAGATTTTCACACAAAAATAGAAAAAAAAAACAATAAATTTTAGGGTTCCCCATACATAGAACTGGAACTCAAAAAAATTTTTTTTTTTTCATCCAACCCATACGTGTGGGGTATCCACATATAGATAGGTCTTCAAAAATGATATTGAGGTTTATTATCATTTTATTCTAAACTGAATAGTTTGCGCGAGAGACACTTCCAAAGTGGTAAAATGTGTGTGTGTGTGTGTGTGTGTGTGTCCCCCCGTAACTTCTAAAATAAGAGAATGATAAAACAAAAAAAAATATATGATGTACATTACCATGCAAACTTCCACCGAAAATTGGTTTTAACGAGATCGAGTATGTAGTTTTTTTTTAATACGTCATAAATCGTAACCGATTAAGGTGAGCTCCCGTTTCAAAGACTTAACAGGGGTCAAGTTGGATGGTCGCGGAGTTTTTAAAGTCAAAGAGCAAAAGATTTTAGTATATCATATGGTAAATTGGTACGGAACCCTCAGTGCGCGATTCCGACTCGCCCTTGGCCGGTTTTATATCTTAGAAAAACTTAATTTGAAAAATTATTTAGTTAGACCAATATATTGGCTGTATATTTCTTGCTGTTTAGACCTTCGACTTAGATCTTAATATGGTTTTAATTTTCAGTCAGTCTATTAAATGGGAGTAAAATAAAATGGTCAGATGGCAAGGTATGTAATGCATATTTTAGTGTATAGTTGAGCTGTTTAGGATATAAATCCTGTGACTATATACGTTTTGCCTTTTTTCAGATATTTATTCCCGACACTTTTGGAAATTCTATAGACACGAAGAATAATATGGACCCGTTCAGATCGATTTGGGACAGACCAGTTTGGGGGTCAGGCAGGTCCGTGAATGACGAGCAAAACGATATCAACTCTGAAGAACCTTCTTGTGTCTTGACGTCGTCACCTCCAGACCCTGACTCCCATTGTTGTGGTGTTGATGCCACAAGCAATAACAGAATTGTTGGTAAGCAAGAACATTTTGCCCATGTGGTGCCCGTAAAGAATAGTACTTACCAACTCATCTCTACTACCCTGTATTTCTACCCGTGGCGTAATAGGCGACTAAGGGTTAATGAACCAGCAGATGGGCAGCAGCAGCCTTCTGTGTATCGTATCATCTTACATTCTGCGGTCACCAACAACCGCGGTCCAGGTGCCAGCCAGTCACTATGGTACTTCCCCTCCAAAATGTTTCAGTAAAAGCTGGAATTTTAGAGAGAGCTCCCTGTCCTGTAGTGGACGTTTCATGGGATGTTATGAAGATGTGGATACGTCTATGCTATCCTTATTTTATTTTATAGTGGGTCATTTCTTGCATAAGATATATAGGGCCTCTGACAGCAATAATTGGTACTGCATCGAGCTTTGGATAAGTCAGAGAGTGAGAGGAGGAGTGTGGGAGCAGGGAGGTGAGGGGTGTACCTACCTACACAGACTTATCCAAGTAAAACTTACTGCCGTATCAAGGTTATAGCCAACATGGGATTTTTATTGTCAATGTGCTTGTTCTTGGCCTTAATCTAGCCCTAGGTCCCTAGGCGCTAGGTCGACAATGGAAAGAACGAGTTGGAAAACGCATCATTTACTTCACTTTTTGTTTTATGTGCCTGCTGCTGCAAAGCGATTACTTTCTGACCGTTACTGGACCTAATAATTATTTTTGATTCACAGTTAGTAATTTTGATGCACAATCATAAATTTTTATGTGCATAATATTATTTCTCTTTTTTCATTTTGGAAAACTTCGAATGGCCATACCAATCTACATAGCTTCAGAGCAACTTACATCCCGATGAATGGCTAACTGCTAAGTATCCACTTGAATTCATTTTAATAATGAGTATTTGTTAAAGGTGGCAAGCCTACTCAAATAGAACAATATCCGTGGCTGGTACACATTGAATACCACGACAAAAACAAGGATGTCTACAAGAGGATGTGTGGAGGGTTCCTCATCAGTGGAAAATACGTCATATCTGCTGCTCACTGCTTTTCTGGCGAGATAATGAAGCATGGTACACCGTAAGTATATTTTGTATTCAACTGGTTATCTTGTGCTAAGTATATTTTGTGTATTCATCTTTGGCAAGGGCGAGCTGCACAATACCATGTGTCACAAAAACGGCTTTTTCTTGTAAAAACCATGCATAGGCATCCACTGCTGGACACAGATTTTTATCCAGTAACAGAGTAAAAAATGTACTGGTATCTATATTTTGGGGGATGTGTGCCCTAGTCACATAATGCTTGCTGGTATCGCGTTTGGCATAAATACATACATACATTAACACCACGCCTCATTCCCATCGGGGTTGACCAACTGAAGACAAAGACCACTGCCCTCCACCTGCAACGACCTTGACATACTTCCCTTGCTACCTCTACTTTTATCAACCCGTTTATATAAGCTCTTCAGTATGGGTTACTTTTGACCTGACCTTTACAAATGGGCCGCGATATTTGGTGACCGCAGTATGGTAGAAAGCAACAGCGGTTGCCTCCCTTCTGTTTATGATCTCTTAGTTGCCTCTTACGATACCAAAGGGAAAAAGGCAGTTAGTCAGCTATTCTTAGCACACTGGTCAGAAGGGGCACCAGGTTGTACCGAACGTACAAGAATCTTCACTTTTCTTAAGATGGTTCAAATTCCAAAAATTTAATTAATTCTCTCAAAAAAAATGATAGCACCAATCTCAACTCTTTTCTTTTTTATCTGTCTTATTCGTAGAGTAACACGATTTCCGCGTGCAAAGCGCAAATTCAAATATTTCTGGCATTTATTGCGGGGGCCGGGGGCAGGCAGGGACTAGATAAGTACTATACGTACAACGGGGCAGGTGAATCAGTGCTGCCAGAAGCTCATTTTGGTTGGTTGCGCTCGGTTTGATGCATTGCTCTAAGGTCTTATTATTCTTTAGGAGAACCTAACTTCGGGACGTTTTATAAAGCTCCTGCTGAAGAGAGTAGAGCGAGGGAAGTGTGTCAAAATCAGGTCAAAACCATAGCAGGTACAGGGATGTGGTCTCTGTCTACCTCTAAGGAAAAGAGGTGTTATATTTCTGTACCGTAAAGTACGCGACAGCTCAGGAGTGCGTGAAAAATGCACTGCGCGCCTTGTATTTCGCCCGCACTCCTTTGCTGTCGCGTACTATACATCATACACTTTCATAAATAATCCTCTTGCAGAGTAAATGTGATCCTCGGCGAGTACAATACTACGAATGAAGGCACAGATTGCGTGAAGACCCCAAGTGGTGCTACGGCATGCAACGATGGGGCTATCAGAGTGCCCATTGAGAAGTACCGCTCACATCCCAAATACATCTTCGATAGAGTCAGAAACCTTAACGACATTGCTATCGTGCGAATGAAGCATGATGTCCAGTATACCAGTAAGTACTGCAATATATTCAGCGCAAACGGATCCCTAAATCGAAAAATGATTATTGCAGTATTACATTATTTTTAAAAGACCTATCTAACGACACCCCACACCAAAGAGAATTGAACCTCGCTGTCCCCACACGATTGGGTAGACAAGTAAAAAAAAATTCCCTTTCTCCAACTTCGCTTGTAGAGGAGGTACAAAAAAAAATTTTTTCAGGATTTTCTTTTACCACTTCGTAGGCGTAGATGAAATGTATATCCATGCTAATAATGTCAATGTACATTGCGATTCATTAAGTCACAGTTTTATTATCATGTCCAGACATGATTAAACTATGACTCAAACAGGGAACGAATCCAAATGGAGCAGCATGGGTCGATGATTTATTAGCAGTTTCTTCCTGTTAGCTCTTTGGTTTGCGCATTGACGCCTTGCAAAGTCAATGCCCTCTATGGGAAATCTCTAATGGTAGGTAGTTCTGTATCTGGCTGTCTACCAACATACTTTTTATCACAGAAAAATAAGGGTGATTAGAAGGAAGATTAAAAGAATAATTCGTCACAAGGTAGTTTAGTTTATTTATTTTTATATTGTAAAATTATACAAATTCCATTATGTCAAATTATATGCCTTCACAATATGATCGTCAGTCTGTATATAAAAATAATAAAATCAAATGATAAACAATATAAAATTCAATGTCAAAATAGTAATCACATTTAGTAATAATTAGTTAAAATGTCAAATAGTAATACTTAATGTATAAATATGATACTCTTTCAAAGAGTATAATGCTTTATTCAATAAAATGTTCTTCAGCCGACTCCTGAACGTTTCGTCAGAAGATTTATTTCTTATATCAGCGGGCAGTTTCTCATAGTATGTGGGTCCAGTGAAGGCGTCGTTCTATGGATTTGACGGGTTATTTTGAATATTTACTAGTGATCATTGATGATTTTTGGGACATGTTGGCAGATGTCATCCCATAGTAAAATAAATTAGCAAGGTATCTATTCCGAGCGAAGCAAGGAGGTCCGAAATCTTTGCTTTTTATCGATGATGACCATACGTTGAAATATGTTAGGGTTCTACCACAGAGCTGTGAAGTCCATGCGTCTTGCTCGGGGGTGAGCGCGCAGGCGGAGTGGCTCTATCGTTGTTCTGTGGTTTCTACCGTTCAAAAAACAGCATTCTCAATGTAAAGTCGTATCAAAGTCAAATTAAAAGAAATGGGTTTTCAAATCACAAAACCCTGTTTAGGTTTTCAAGCTACTAAAATCGTTTGTTCCCACTAGTTCTAAATGGTCTCGAACAATCCTTAGCATCCGCTGTCTAAGAAAATAGCAGCGACTAACGACTTGGCGTGCCATGTAAAGCACAAAAACCTAAAATTTTTGTAAAATTGATCTGCCTTTCCAGAATACATCAGGCCGCTCTGCTTGCCGACAAGTGACGTCACTGAAGCACCTCCTCCGAACCTGCGTTTCTACACAGCGGGCTGGGGAGCAATCAAACACCAAATCCTGGTGAAAGATGGTTTCAAATACGCAAAGATGGAGTACGATGATGTTAAACGACATGTTGATGTGCCGTTTTTAGATAATGAGGTACTTAATTGTTTATTTTTATTTCATTTGGTAGATATAAGGTCTTGAATTCTATAAAGGGACAGCCTTCCGAATACTGAAGGGGCATGATCAGTCAACGACACTGAACAACTTTCAGTGAACAAAACTTTCAAGAAACGAAAAAAAAAATTGGCGTCTCCATACAAAATTGTAAACTTGATTGTGCAGTTTGTATAGAGAAGCCGATTTTTTTTCGTTTACTGAAAGTTGTTCAGTGTCGTTGACTGCTGCCGTACTCCGAAGTGAAACTACGATAATATCGCGCCGATAATTAGTCTATGGTTCGGCCTTTGACAAGGAAATTTCCATATAAAGTAAATTTCCGAACGTAATTGTTGTTGTCGATCCGATAATATCGGAGCTCCGATAATACTTCGGAGTACAGGCTCTGATCATGCCCCTTCAGTATTCGGAAGGCTGTCCCTAACACCCCCTCCCTAATACAGAATGAAATAATTTTTGTTACAAAACAGTTAAGAGCTATGAAAAATATCTAGGTACAGCTGCCTAAAGCCGAAAGGATTAGCAGACGAGATAGGAGGATTTGTTTGTGAGTTGCTGCTTTAGAGATAAAAAATAATCCTTAATTTCGAAGTCCATCACATGCTCTTTCACCCTTTAATCTTTAATACTGACAATAGTGTTTCTAGTTTTTTGAAGTGCTCGTGGCCGAGTGGTAGTTGTTATTTCTTTCTGATCACCAAAGTTTGGCAACGTTGCCCTTGGTCAAAACCTGGATGGATGACCGCTAGTGGCACTACAACTAGAGCGTTTCCGTGGTTTGGAAGGCACGTTAAGCCGGTCCCAGCTGCTGTCAATGATAGTGGTCGTTAAGCCAAGTCAGAGGCCATTTGGCGGCTTGAAAACTCTGACAGCCAGGGTGGCCACTAAGCAAAGCCTAATCTAGGACTGGGTCTGATTTTCTCTCTGGATTGCGGAGGTCAGATGGCCGTCGCTCTATGTAAAAACCAGTATCCTCCTCCTAGGGGTTAAGTAGCCGACTTCGTAAAAAACCATTGGTCAAAAACGGAATAAGGCTAGATAGGCGATGATGATGAGTTTTTCTAGTTTTTTGCTTCGTGTTACCTCCTTTTTCACGATTCTAAACATGCCATTTGTTTTAGAAATGCCGGGAGCAATTCAAATTCCTCACCAAGGGCCACTTGTGTGCCGGTGGAGAGAAAAATAAGGACGCTTGTAAAGGGGACTCAGGAGGCCCTCTAATGTACAGGAGGGACGGAATCTTTGAAGCCGTAGGGATCGTCAGTACGGGATCGGGGAAGCACGTCTGTGGGACCGAATATCGCGTAGGAGTGTACACAAATGTGTACCAGTACGTGGACTGGATAAAGGAAAATATCAAACCCTAAGAATTTCGATTTTCGTGTTATTTCATTGAAAAATAAAAGATTTTTTAATACAACAAAACAAGATTGGATCCGTGTACTTGACTGTAATGTAATAAATGATACATAGGTACTTTAAACAAAGCATTTTTGCTAGCTTTGTTAAAGAATAGGTGTATCAGACTAGGGTTTCGCTTGTACGTAATAAATTTATTAACAATTAAATCTGCGTTTTAATAGTTATTATTTACAACACATTCTGTTTTTACACGCCTAAACAGCTAAATAGACGTCAATAAAATAAAACGGGACTAAACAATTTTTTTCTCGCTGTGAAAAAGACGATAAGACATTTAGGGTGGGGGTAAGCTGAGACACAAGTGGCGCAGAGTAGCACAGTACAGATTTTGCAGGTCAGGACAGTTGAGGCAGACATACTCGTAGACCGAGAGCGCATGTTGCGACGTAGCTGGCTGCCTAACACATTCGCGTCAGCTTACTTAAAGAATGGACGTTTTCGAGTTATGACAAGATTCACTTCGAACTTACAGAGAAAAAACCGGCCAAGTGCGTGTCGGGCCACGCGCAGTATAGGGTTCCGTAGTTATTTTTTTCAAATTTTTATTGTAAGGCGGGTTTTGAGTAAGTATTTCATAACGTTTGTAATATAAACTGTTTACCTCCTAATGCCCAGCGAGGTCCTAGCGCCTGATTGATATTGCTGTTTTTATTATTTTTAGTTATTCGGCTATAGCTCATTAACCTGCTAAGCCTACTTAACTGTGAAAGTTTTCCTTTTAATTTCATCATATACGCTACTACTGCCGTGGCGTATTTACCCAATGGGCAATATGAGCAACCGCCCAGGGCGGCAGGCGGCGCCTTTACTCAATTTTGTTGCGCGCCTTTCATACTGGTTAAAGAAATTTTAATAACCTACTGAAACTATGTTTTGTATCTTTGGTTGAAAACTAATGGCAAAAATAAATGCAACTATCTTCGGGTAGGCTAAAGAGTTACCAAGCAACGGCGGCGTAAATTGCGCGCGCAAATCGAATTCGGAAGGTTTCGTCATTGTTTGTGTCATCGCCTGAAGGCGGCACCATGCTTTGGGGCGGCGGGGATGAGTGGTTTCTCGGTGGTTTTTTGGCTGTCATTTGAAACAATCGCACACGCAATTAATGCAAGAATACCTACGGAAGCGTCTCATTTGTTTCAACAAGTTTCTGACTTGGAGAAAAAAGCTTTTTGGCTTTTTATTTGGTATTGTTATGTCAAAAATAGGCCATCGACCGATATTACCTAAATTTATAAAAAAATAGCACGTCAACAAATATACATTTACGTGCTTGGTAATAACGAAACACCGAGTGCAAAAGTCTGACTCGCAATTGGCTGGTGTTTTGACATCTAGATAGAGGGCGTGAAAAAAAATTGTGCCCCGGGGCGCCAAATTCGTAAATACGCCACTGTACTACTGTGAATTTTTTTACATTTCCAATAACAACCGTTTAGCCGGCAGGGGGGGGGGGACACACGACTCCATCACAAAATTGCGCTTTCAAGCTTAATATTTCACAAACGGATCCCTAAATCGAAAAATGATCTTTGCAACTTCATATTATTTTTAACAGACCTATCTCACGATATCCCACACTATGGGGTAGACGAGAAAAAAAAATCATCCCCATTTTACTTGTATGGGAGGTACTCTAAAAAAAACATAATAATAATTTCTACCTCTTTGTCGGCGTAGATAAAATGTATATCCTTACAAAATTTCAGCTTTCTAGTACTAAGGGTCTCTGAGCTAAACCGCGGACAGACAGACAGACAGACGGACATGACGAAACTATAAGGGTTCCTTTTTTACTACGGAACCCTAAAAAGACAGATATTGTTAAAAACTGCAAAATGTACGCATCACGCAGAAACTGTGCCGGGAACGAGACGCAGAGCAGGACAGACATATGTTTGCGTTGCCTGCACTGAATGCATCGTACGCAGCTCTCGGTACATTCATCCATCACTCTACCTACAGAGTGTAGTGTAAGGGATGTACCGAAAAGTGAACGGGCGTTCTCTGTTAACAAAACTGAACATCTTTCCCAAAGAAACATTTTTGGGTATTGAAAAAATTTTTGATCACTCTGATTGAACAGTTTTAATGGAGAGGTTATTTTTTTTTATTTCCCAAAAATTTTTCCTTGGGAATGTGGATCAGTTTCGTTGACTGAGCACGCCCTTTCAGTTTTCGGTACACCGTCCCTTACAACCTGTATCTGTCCGCCGTGCCTTGCGCAATCTGCGTGTCAGCGTACGCCCACTCTTAACTTCGAAAAAGTAATTAAGTAATAAGTAAATATTTAGGCTGTGGTCAAGGTAATTGCAAATCTGCATCACGTAACTGTTAGAGAATTTTTCAAGCTATTTAAACCGATCATCCCGCAGCTCCAAGACAAAAACATGACTTCGAATTTTCCGGAAAATTCCATAAACTCAACAATAAGTTCACATGGGGGCTGTTAGACGTACATCCTTCCTCAGAGCTATTTATTTCTTCTCTTACATTACGTTTGGCTTTTTTACAGTATTCCTTCTTGTGAAACCATTTTTCTAATATTATACGTTTCGTTGAATAAAGGATAAACAAGTATTTGGGGACTGAAAATAAATCCTATCCTACTAATATTATAAACGGGAAAGTTTGTAAGTATGTATGGTTGGATGTTTGTTACTCTTTCACGTAAAAACTTCTGAATGGATTGTAATGAAACTTTACAATAATATAGCTTATACATCAGAATAACACATAAGGCTACAATTTATAATCCTGTTCAGACGAAGTCGCGGGCACCAGCTAGTAATAAAAAGATATTGGGGGATTCTAATTTCTAAAAAGTTTGTCAAAGCTTGCAACAGTGAAAAAATCGGTCAAGTGCGAGTCGGACTCGGGCGCCGCCGAGGGATTCGATATACCTATAGTGGTAGAGGAGCCGACAAGAATTTTTCACGTGATAATCAGGGCGACAATGAGATGTCTCAGTAGATGGGGCTGTATGAGAGGACCACGAAAAACTATGTAAGAAGTTCCAGACCGGAGCCCGGTGTTCAGGAGGCCATTGTCGGGAAATGAAAAGCATTTTTACTTTCGAGCGGAGCGAGAAAGGTATTGTATACGTGAAAAAAAAAGTTTTGCTAATTTTCTCAAAAATGTGTTATATCACTTATACATCATAAAAAACAAGTCTCCCAAAAATGTCCGTCCGTCGGTCGGTCGGTCGGTCCGTCGGTCGGTCTGTCCGTCACGCTTTGTCCTAGCGGCTAAACGAATGGTCCGATTGACACCATATTTTGAATTTAAGAGTTTTATGTAAATCTATCGAAAAATTTTGAGTGGTTTCCTGCTGGCTCTCATTTTGAGGGTAGCTGTCATACAACGAAAATGAAAAATTGTAATTTTCACAAAAACAGCTCATTATATCTTGATGAAACTTTGCATGACCAAGCACCTCCATTTAAGGTATTTTGCGGCAGTATCAATTGGTCTCTATAAACTCATATAAGGGATGTTCCCTTACTACTAAAATTTAAAAATGTGATTTACTCAAAATCGGTTTCGTTGAGCTTATTTTGATGTTCTACATTTGGATTCTAAATTGGTGTTCTACCTGACTGCATATTTCATTAAATCATTTTTCATATATCTATTAAGTAAGTTTGTATTTTCATATTATTTGTATGGAATTACAAACTTAAGTTTGCAGTTGGTACTTATTTAATCATTACTATCCGCAGCCTTTATAATATAATAGTTAGAACATTCGGCTCTTGATCCGGCGGGGACACTGTTGAATGATGACTCTCGTATATTGCGAGAAAGTAAGTGCAGTGCTGCTGTACCATTTATTTTTACTTTATATTCTAGGCTAACAAAAGTGATTGCTTAAAATAGAGAAGCTTTAATATACTGATAACAAATTCACAAAAACCAGACTAAAATCTGAAGACTTTTGGCAAACCAGACCATTAAATTGTTTTCTATTGAGTATCTGATAAAATTTAACACGATAATCAAGGCGAAAAAGATAGTCTCAAGTCTCAATATAAGCTGCTTCATGAGTGGATCACGAAAAACTATGTAAGAAGTTCCAGAACAGAGCCCAGTGTTCAGGAGGCCATTGTCTGGAAATGAAAAAGGACAAAAAAACGTGATGTTTAGCAAAAATAATTCTCATGCCAAAAGATGGGGGCTGATGAGTAGTGATATAAAAACTTAGACCAGACAAGAAAACCGAGGGCTTTAGTCATTTTGTTCGCTATCTAATATCCCTTTTCAGATTTTCAGGCGTGTCTGTAATGACTTTAGCATCCGGTTTTCTTGTCTGGTCAAAGTTTTTATATCACTACTCATCAGATGGGGATCTTTTGGCATGAGAATTATTTTTGCTGAACATCACGTTTTTTTGTCCTTTTTCATTTCCATCTCTTTTTCGCCTTGATTATCGCGTTAAATTTTATCAGGTACTCAATAGAAAACAATTTAATGGTCTGGTTTGCCAAAAGTATTCAGATTTCAGTCTGGTTTTTGTGTATTTGTTATCAGTATAAGCTTCACTATTACAAGCAATTACTTTTGTTCGCCTAGAATATCACGTAAAAAAAAAAACTTTTCATTTCCAGACAATGGCCTCCTGAACACCGGGCTCCGGTCTGGAACTTCTTACATAGTTTTTCGTGATCCTCTCCTAAAGTCCCATCTACTGAGACATCTCTTTGTCGCCCTGATTATCACGTGAAAAATTCTTGTCGGCTCCTTTACCATAGTATTTTTGGAAGTAATAAAGTCTAGTATTTATAGGTCCGAAAACTTAAGTTTGTTTATAAAAGATTTTTGCAGATTTCTGAAAAACTGTGCTACTTAGAGAGATAGTTTTTATTTTTCTATACTGTTTACATAAACTTCTATCGACTACATTTAATTGAGATTTTTCACTTAGCAAACCTCAGAGATAAGGGGGGAATTATAATGGTATTTTTAATCATAACTTGCGGTGCAACTACGGGGTTTCACATGTATTATTATAGTACCTAAGATTTATGTAACACCTTTATCTAACCATGTGGCAAGCAAATAAATAAAATATGAAATATGAACCCTTTTGCTGCCTTCCATAACAAATAACTATTGCCGTCTCTCTCTTACATACATAACTAAAATTTACTGAAATTTCTTCTTACAATTCTTCCCATCTCCGCAATATACAGGTTGTTAGGAAAAGTACCGATTTCCTTTAAAACACAAGGGGGGTGATCGTGGTAATTTCAACGATATTACCAAAACAAAAACGTTTGCCTAAAACACTTAGTTAAGACTTAACATGAATTTTGAGGCAAACGTTTTTGTTTTGGAAATGTCGTTGAAATTACCACGATCACCCCCCAGTTCTATAAGTTGAACAAAGTCATACAAAGTATATAAAGTGTGTTTAAAAAAAATCCAAAATGAAAATTAAAAAAAAAATATTTAGTTGTTCAACTCTACTAACTCAATTGAATCGCACCAATATAACGTCCAGACATTTTTTCTCTGTGGTTTTGAAAATATTTTTTTTTTCTTATATTTTGTAAACACGCTTAATGTACTCTGTTCCATTTATAGAACATGTGGTTTCAAGGAAATCGGTACTTTTCCTAACACCCTGTATTCCTGTAAAAGTGAGCAGATTTATCTTAATAAAGTGTGGTTTACAACAGACAGCGACGTATCGTGATCTCATAGGTGAAATCCAAAGTATTATTCCCTATATTTTAGATTTTAGAATTTTTTGCACAAATCACTCAAAAATGTGACAGGCGGAATAGGAAGAAGAAACTAACACAGTTAGTGTAGGAAACGAAGCAGTTGACCCCAACATATTTCTCTCAGGCAGATTTTATTTGACAGGATGATAAAGTATCATGAATTATATGTAAATTGAAAATATCCAAAAAAAAATTACAAAAAAATTAATACTTACATTTTTTGTAATTTTTGTATAGAAAAATTAAAAGTACCGATTTTTTTTTGGATTTTTTTATGAAAGGTTTGTCTCATATAGTGTAATACCCCAGCAAAGTTTCATCGACTGAGGATGTAATGAAGGGGTCTTCATACGACGATCCGCTTCGTTTCAGTCACCAAGTTGACAACATTACGAACATTGTGTAACGGATGCTGAAACATACAAATCTCTGTTTGTCTGGCCAAAAATAATCAATGGCTTTTTGAACAACTATTCATTCTCTATCCCAACTGACTACATCCAGTCATCCACATGGCACAAACAAAATCAGGGTTAATCATAATTTTGGAGTTGATGCTCGTAGAACCCTGTTCAGGAGCGAATTTTCGGCAATTTTAGGTGCAATTCCACGCACAATGCCTCTTTGTTTAGTCGTGCAAGTGATCGAATTGTTAACGATTAAGCAATGTACGACAAAGCGCGACAAACTCGCGCTTACTTCTGAACAGATCTAAAGCTTTAGACGAGGCGTCGGAGTTTTTCCGAGCCATTTCCGGGATAGTATGTTTTATAGTGCAAAATTACCCGAAATCGACATTTTTGGTGACTCTCTTACTGTTTTTAAAAACAAGTTGCTAAAACACATGTCCTGACTGTTTCTTTGTTTCTCTTATAGATGAGTTATATTTATTTATCCAATGTTTCTTTAATGTGATATTTATGTAATGGTGTTTATAGAACCCTATTACTGTTAAATTATAGTAAAATTGTTTATAAACTATCCCTAAAATTCGAGTTTAGAAGTTATCTTGTTCTTAACTTTATTTTTCACGATAATTACTGTTGATTGATCTTATTTAATTATAATACTGTTGCCGAATATGGTCAATGCCGTGCACACCTATAATTGGCATACATATTCTACCCTTACCTATTTGAATGTATCCACATTGTAATTTTAATATGTTATGCTGTTGGTTTGCCTTAATAAATAAAATAAAAAAATAAAATAAAATATATCAACCCAGAGACACCATGAAAACAAGACTATCAATCTTTTTCTATACATATAATATAGATATAAGTATGTATAAGTACTTATAATCCAGTGAATAGAGGAGGAAGGTTACTTTGCAAACGGTCCGGCGACTCTAAATTTTTAGGGTTCCGTACCTCAAAAGAAAATAACGGAACCCTTATAGGATCATTTTGTTGTCCGTCTGTCTGTCTGTCAAGACCCTTTATCTCACGAACGGGTAGAGGTATCAGGTTGAAATTATTAACATATATTAGGATCTATGAACCACACAAGATCTGAAAATTTCAATTTTTTACAACGACGCAATCAAAAGACATGGCATTTTATGTCCTCATCTCCATACATTTATGCAAAAAAGCAACCTACAGGGTACTTCCCGTTCACCTAAAATTATGAAATTAGTCAAGAAGCTAGGTCTCACAGTACAAATAATGGGAAAAGTCTGAAATCATTAAATATTACAACTTTTCTCACAACTAATGGTAACCAATTGTGGTGAGCTCCCGTTTCAAGAACATTCATATAAGAGAGGGGTCAAGTATGATAGTCGCGGAGGCGATTTTTGTTTTAGTTCTATTTTAAAAACGGGAACACTCACAAACTTGAAAATTGGTATGTTTAAAGTGCACAAGCTATAAAATAACAACAAATAATAAAATTTGGTCAAGCGCGTGTCGGAATCAAAAAATCTAGCACATTAACTTACTGAAATTTCAACTAATACAATTATGATTATGTGGTGGTACGGAACCCTCGGTGCGCGAGTCCGACTCGCACTTGGCCGGTTTTTGATATGTTGTCTAGGAGGGGAGAGAATTGTGCATTTTAAACACTTAACTAACAAAGTAAGTGTTTAAAATGCACAATTCCTTCCCCTTCGCGCCCGCCTTCATATTTTTAGCTTGTATATTCGTTAAGGTACATTTTAGCTAGAAAAGTGTTCTGCACAATGTTATAGATAATTAAATTTCCTATAATTTGCGTTTTAAATTTTTTTTCGAGGACTGATAGTTACGGAGATATGCACTTTTTAAAAATACGAATAATGTCTCATTTTCCGGAAATTTCTCAAACATCTAACTTTGGAACGCTGTAATGCAGTTTTATGGCCTATTCTTAAAGTTAAAGCTGAAGTTTTTTATTATAATTTTTTCAAAAAAACCATGTCTCTGTAACTATCAATCCTAGAAACAAAATTTAAAACGTAAATTATAGGAAATTTAATTCTCTACAACATTGTATTGAACATTTTTCTAGCCAAAATGCACCTAAACGAAGATAAAAGCGAAAAATCTGAAGAAAGTGTCGATTTCTTTTTTTCATTATGGCGGCGCGGCGGGCCCGAAGGCGGAGGAATTGACGCACACTAGAGCCCAATTTTTAAAAAGAAGAATTTACCCCTCTGATTTATTTAATTTTCTTAAGGTTGTTTATCACTGACCACTTCAGTCATGTTCTGTTTAGAACAGCCAAGGGACGCTTTGTAGTTTGTCGTGAAGTCCATCAAGTCTAGCGGATTCATTAGGGCTCGTTAGAAAGCCCAACTCAATTGAAAGTTCCTGTAACTGTATTAAGGAGCCGAACAACGGTTTCAACCGAGCTACACAGACATTATGCAAATTATTTTACATCTCTCATATTCGGTAAGTAGGTCCTTATTACCCCCAAATGGGGCTTGTAGGTGACCAATTAGCGCTCTAGGGTAATAATGTAGCTAGAAAAGCCCTAGGGCGGTAAGTAATTGTAACGTCCGCCTTGATGGCCGCCTCCAGCAGCGGGGCGGCGGGCGTTTTAATTACTCGCCGTCCTAGGGCTTTTCTAGCTACATTATTACCCTATAGCGCTAATTGGTCACCTACAATTTGGTGGTAATAAGGACCTACTTACCTCACAATCGAGATGTAAAGCAGAGTAGTTAGCTCGGGTGTAAGCATCAATTGCACCCTCGAACTATAGGCGCCCTCGCCGCGCTCGTGCGCCTAAATATCTCGGGCTGCAATTGATGCCTTACAGTCCTTGGCTACTAATCTACTATTAATGCCCAGCCCAACTTTGCCATGTAAAAACAGTTATTTTTTGTTTACAGAAAACACTTTAACTTATGTCATAAAATTATCGTAAATTTGGTGTAGGTAGATTATAAATACCTACTACCTACGTACACTCAGCCGCATTACGGTGGAAACACTTTGACCTTAGTGGGTCTCTGGTTTTGGGCGTTTGTAGCGTAGCGCTGGTTCAGATTATACTGGTTTTATTTCTACGTGCTTGCTGCCGGGCGTACTTACACTGCGTATAAGCAGTGGTAGGGCTTTTGTGCAAAGTCGGTCTGGGGAGGTACCACCCCTTGCCTATTTCTGCCGTGAAGCAGCAGTGTTGTCACTGCTGTGTTTCGGTTCGAAGGGTAAGGGAGCCAGTGAAATTACCGGCACATGAGACATACCATCTTAGTTCTCAAAGTGAGCAACGCGCATTGCTCTCTTATGAGTGTCAAAATATGTCACTAATAAGACAGTGGGTGTTATGGGCGGTGGCGACTACTTATCATCAGGTGGCACACCTGCTCGTTTGCTCACTTAGAACATTTAAAAAAACCGGTCAAGTGCGAATTGGACTCGTGCGCCGAGGGTTCCGATATATTTTTTGGATTTTTGGAAGCAATAAAGTCCATTTTTAGGACCGCAACACTAAATTTGTTTGTAAAGTTTATTTGCAAATTTCTAAAAAACTGTGCAACTTAGAAAGATCGTTTTATTTTTGCTGTAATGTTTACATAAACTTCTGTCAACTGTAATTAATTCAGATTTTTCCTTTCACAAACTTCGGAGATACGGGGAGAGGGAATGGTATTTTTTTTGAAATTTTTCATCATAACTTGAAAACTAAGAGACGTAAAAAATACAAAAATATTTTTTAGAATTTACAAGTAAAGCCTTTTTATATAATGCCCCATTCGACCTAGTAACGACAATTTGAAATTTGCCCCCCCCTATTTTGGCCCCTTTACATTAATAGTCATATTTTTTTCAAAATTCTTTCATGTGCAATTAAGTTGGGCAACTATATCCTAAAACTATTCCAAATTTCAAGTCGATAGCATGAGTGGTTGACGAGATATAGAGGTGTGACAGACAGACAGACAGACAAAGTCACACCATAAGGGTTCCTTATTTTACCATTTTGGTATCGGAACCCTAAAAACCATTAACTTAAGAGAGCGTCGGTTAGAATAGCAAGACATTTTTTTGTCTGTTTTTTATATTTTTGATTTTGAGTGTAAGACTATTATAGATTTTCAGACAAAGGACGCTAAACGATTTCTGCGACTTTGTTAATCGTTTAGGTGGAATACACAATAAATTTTGACTACGCATGTTAAAGTTATGATGATCTCCGTTCGTTGTTAGATTATTTAAGTTGCTTGTCACGTACTTACAAGCTTCCATGATGTACACGCTTGGTAACGTAAGTACTCTTGTCTGCCTAAATAGATCCCTGGCAGGATGGTCATAGGGTTTCTTCAGTATTATGCGAATGGCACGTTTTTGGAGTTTGTATACGCGGTCGCGGTCTGCAGCAGTACCCCATAGGTCTACGCCGTACTTAAGTATTGAATGTAAATATCCGTAGTACGCGGTTAATAAGTTTTCTTTTGATAAGCTGATGGGCAGACGTTTCAGTGCGTAAAATGCGGAGGCTAGTTTATCGCACGTTAACCAAGTTAAGCCCAAGTCGACCATGAAACCAAAATGTTTTACTTCTTTCGTTTGTGGCACCTGCAGTACACCGTTTAGTTCAGGACCTGTAATGTTACGAAGTTTGAAGTGCATTATGTGAGTTTTCTCGACGTTTAGTAACAGACAATTCACCGCCATTCTCAGAAGGGAGGCTGTGGGCGCTAAATATACTTAGGCAATGATTTGACTACCAAAGTAGTTAGAAATCAGGCACAAGCGTAGTATATACATACAGGGTGTAAATGCAAAACCGAGCGGCAGCTCAAAGGTGTGCTCAGACCACGAAACTGAACAATTTTTCCAAAGAAACATGGGTCGAAATCGGAGAATTTTTTATGGCTCTCCATACAAACCTTCAACAATGGACAGTGCATTTTATATGGAGAAGTCATAAAAAATTCTCCGATTACGACCCATGTTTCTTTAGAAAAGTTGTTCAGTTTCGTGGTCTGAGTACAACCTTGAGCTGGCGCTCGGTTTTGCATTTACACCCTGTAGATAGATATAGGTCCTTTGTTTAGCCGCTATTACACCTTCCTTGATTCAAAAAACCGGTCAAGTGCGAGTCGGACTCGCGCGCCGAGGGTTCCGATATACTTTTTACATTTTTGGAAGCAATAAAGTCAATTTTTAAGACCGCAAAACTAAATTTGTTTGTAAAGGTTATTTGCAGATTTATAAAAAACTGTGCAACTTAGAAAGATCGTTTTATTTTTGCTGTAATGTTTACATAAATTTCTGTCAACTGTAATTAATTCAGATTTTTCCTTTCACAAACTTCGGAGATAAGGGGGGGGGGGGAATGGTATTTTTTTTGTCATTTTTCATCATAACTTGAAAACTAAGAGACGTAAAAAAAATACAAAAATATATTTTAGAATGTACAAGTAAAGCCCTTTCATATAATACCCCACTCGACCTAGTAGCGACAATTTGAAATTTGCCCCCCCCCCCATTTTAGCCCCCTTTACATTAATAATCATAATTTTTACTTTTGAGCGGAGCGAGAAAATAAAAGTTTTTCTAATTTTCTCAAAAATGTGTTCTATATCACTTATACAGCATAAAAAACAAGTCTCCCAAAAATGTCCGTCTGTCGGTCGGTCGGTCGGTCGGTCGGTCGGTCCGTCGGTCGGTCTGTCCGTCACGCTTTGGCCTAGCGGTTAAACGAATGGTCCGATTGACACCATATTTTGAATTTAAGAGTTTTATGCAAATCCATCAAAGGGTTCTAAGTGGTTTCTTGCTGGCTCTCATTTTGAGGGTAGCTGTCATAAAACGAAAATGAAAAATTGAAATTTTCTCAAAAACGGCTCATAGAATCTTGATGAAACTTTGCATGACCAAGCATCTTCATGTAAGATTTCTTGCGCCAGTATCAATTGATCTGTGTAATTTCATATAAGGGGTGTTCCTGTACCACCAAATCGTAAATATGTGATTTACCCAAAATTGATTCCATTGAGTTTATAAAAAAATTCTATAATATTAATCCAGGATTGGTTGTCTACCTGACTGGATTTTCTTTATGATTTTTAAAATAAAATTTAGTACACAGGGTGTACCAAAAACTGAAAGGGCTTGCTCAGTAGACTAAACTGAACAATTATCCATCAGGAACATGTGTTGGGAAATTAAAAAAATCTCCATGCAAGTATCCTACGGTAGTATCCATTGATCTGTGAAAATTCATATAAAGGGTGTTCCAGTACTACCAAAAGTTAAACGTTTGAGGTTTCTGTTTTAATGTTTGACAATTTGAATTCTGAATTGATCTGTATGTTTCATTCGAACATTTTTTTGGCAAAACGTAAATAAAAGTTTGCATTTCCATACTATGTGTATGGCATTACAAATTTAAGTTTGCGGTTGATAGTTTTTCCTTGAGTATTGCGAGAAAGTAAGTGCAGTGTTGCTGTACCATTTATTTCACAATTCTTTCGTCTGCAATTAAGTTGGGCAACCATATTCTAAAACTGTTCCAAATTTCAAGTCGATAGCATTTGTGGTTGCTGAGATATAGAGGTGTGACAGACAGACAGACGGACAGACAGACAAAGCGACACCATAAGGGTTCCTTTTTTTACCATTTTGGTATCGGAAACCTAAAAACTAATTCGGCATACATTTCTCGTTGAAGTAAGGATATTGGAATTAACAAAACCAAGTCTATCAGCAATGTATGCCGAATTAGTCTTTGAATTAAGGAAGGTGTGATTGCGGCTTTTCGGTTCACGTAATTCCCATCCAGCGATCCGTGGCCATTGAGGCTTGAAACGATGACAGCTATAAAAGTTTCCCAGGCTCGTTTACTCGGCCGATGACCCCGGCCAGGACTATTGACAAAACAACGCAGAAAACAACGCACCATAACCCTTTATTTAGTCCGCTTTCTTTATATATACTACCTAAAACTTGGCGCTTATAATTCTAATAGGCATTTTTGTTAGTTTTGACTCGTGCGTGGCGACGCCGAGTCTAAGTATTTGAAGAGTTTACTAGTAATACGATATGGGGTGCCAGAAACGGCTTTCGCGCCGTTTTGTAAAATGCCGCCGCCATTATGTAAAACGGCTAATCATACGATATGGCTGCGATTAGGTAACCATGACTTTTCTATCTTTCATATTCTTTTTATATCAAAATACCAGTTTCAATAAGGTATACGCCGCACAAAATAACTTTGGCCCTGTCATTGATGCGCAGAAGTCAAAACCGGTCAAGTGCGAGTCGGACTCGCGCGCCGAGGGTTCCGATATACCTATAGTATTTTTGGAAGCAATAAAGTCCATTTTCAGGACCGCAAAACTAAATTTGTTTGTAAAGGTTTTTTGCAGATTTCTGAAAAACTGTGCAACTTAGAAAGATCGTTTTATTTTTGCTGTAAAGTTTATATAAACTTCTGTCAACTGTAATTAATTCAGATTTTTCCTTACTCAAACTTCGGAGATAAGGGGGGGGGAATGGTATTTTTCTTGACATTTTTCATCATAACTTTAAAACTAAGAAATTTAAAAAAATACAAAAATATATTTTAAAATGTACAAGTAAAGCCCTTTCATATGATACCCCACTCGACCTAGTAGCGACAATTTGAAATTTGGCCCCCCCTATTTTGGCCCCCTTTATATTAATAATCATACTTTTTTCAAAATTTTTTCTTGTGCAATTAAGTTGGGCAACTATATTCTAAAACTATTCCAAATTTCAGGTTGATAGCATAAGTGGTTGCTGAGATATAGAGGTGTGACAGACAGACGGACAGACAGACAGACAGACAGACAGAGCGGCACCATAAGGGTTCCTTTTTTTTACCATTTGGTATCGGAACCCTAAAAATGGGCCAAAAAGGGCCATTTCTTTTTTCTGCGCATCAATGACAGGGCCACAGTTATTTTGTGCGTCGTATACAAGATAATATCTACCACAGAAAGACCGGATCTTGTGTCTATAGATACCTACGTCCTTATTTTCTGATATATATCCTATTGAGCTATTTGCGGCTCTATCTACATCATCGCTATCTCAAAGACGATTACAATACAACCCAATATATTCCCGCGCGGGTTCTCTAGGTCTCAGTAGCTAACACACCCTTCCAATTGAATTACTTATTCACTGACCTACTTCCTTTGGTAAATCGTAAATAAGTGGTACAGTACAGTTAAGCGAACATTCGTGGAAAAGCACTCTACGAATACGAGCGTCTTCTTCTTCTTATCGTGTCCATGGTTGAGTTGCCATACTGGGTGTAAGGGACAGGTTGGCAAATACTGAAAGGGCATGATCAGTCAACGTAACTGAACAACTTTCAGTAAATAAAACTTTCCGGAAATTAAAAAAAAATTCGGCCTGTCCATACAAAATTGCAAACTTGATTGGACGGTTTGTATGGAGAGCCCTTTTTTCCGGAAAGTTTTATTTACTGAAAGTTGTTCAGTTACGTTGACTGATCATGCCCTTTCAGTATTTGCCATCCTGTCCCTTACACCCTGTAAATTGTGGTAGCCTAGTAAGCGTTAGCGCGCGCTTTTGCTAGATCTGTGGCGTTAGCGTAATATTATATATTCTCTTTCTGTGGGTAGCCTATTCTGCGAACGTGACAGTTTGCGATCATGACATTCTGCGAACGTGACATTCTGAAAACGTGACATTCGGCGAACGTGACATTTTGCTATCGTGATATTCTGTGAACGTGACAGCGCCGGGTTAGCGTTGTTATAGTGGTCTCCCACAGTTTTTTTTTACCGTGCATAATATGTGCATGTAACGGTCAGCTTTCTGGAATATCTTTCAGTGAATGAAACTTTCAAAAAATGACAAAAACAATCAGCATTTCCATACAAAGTTGTAAACTTGAAAAGACAGTTTTTCTGCTGAGGCCGAATTGCGTCGACTGATCAATGAAGTCCTTTCAGTTTTCGGAAAGCTGTCCCTTAAACGCCTTTTTAGGGGTAATACTCCTTGAATGACCTTGAGACTGAATAACTTCGTAACCACTGTGTGGTTGAGATAGAATTTTAGTTTAATTTGTATAACTGAAGAAAAAAAATCTAAAATGTCCCTTATTTATTTCATTTCTTCCCATGTGTAACGATTTCACTGCTAGTAATCAAAAACATATGATAATTTACAATATTAAAAAATAGTAAAAATAACATAGACAAAAAATACTTTATTCTCATTTTTGTGAATTTCGGGGTCAAAGCCATGTTTATGTGAACGTTATTGACGAAATGAGGTCGAAATTAACATACAGCGTGTAACTGCAAATTTTAGGGAATTAGGTATAAGCTTTAAGGAGGTGGACAATGATTTGTGGTGTGGCCCCACAAGGACATTTTGTTGTAGTCGCTATATCCACACTGAAATAGATTTTCCTTGCAGCGCCCAACCAGGGTCTTCATGCGATTGAAAGACTATCAGATCCAAGGTCAGGTCACCCAGAACTAAAAAAATAAATATCTGATTGATTGACGAATAAAAATTTCTGCATCGGACTGTCATAAATATCCATTCACTATTTTCGGAAAAATTTGGCTCAAGATAGAGAAAGTTGGCATAGAGGAGGCATTCAACACAACTAATAATTATAAATAAGTACCCATAATTTTAAGGGAGTACTGTCAGCAACTCTTTTTTGTAAGAGAAATATCGTCATCATGATATCAGCCGGAAGACGTCCACTGCTGGACATAAGCCTCCCCAAAAGGTCTCGATGACAACCAGTCCTGCGCTGCTCGCATAAAGTAAAAACAGGGACGAACAAAACTTTGTTATTATTATCGAAAAATTTGCCGATTTACGGCAAAATAACGCAGAAAGGTATTGTTTACGAGTAAGGGCTAGCTCATACAATCCCCTGAGTCACTTCAGTGCCGTAAAATGTAGTTCATATGCTAAAAGCTACTTCCAAGCTTCAACCCTACTCCAAGCTACAGCCCGTCGCAGTGGAAATTACTTGTAAATCCGTCTCTATAGTGAAGATTCTATCGTAATACCTTTACTTCCATCGTCATATACAAGGTGTAACAAAAAAGGCATAACCTACCCATAAATCGGAAAAATCTCTCTCAAGGAATAAGAAAAAACAAATCAGAAAAGTATATTTCCAAAAACCGTATAAAAAAAGTTGATAATTTTAGCCCTTAAAAACCATTATAACGTTTGTACAGGAAGTTGTAAGAACCCTGTATATTTCTAACTTGTTGCTACAACGATACAAGTCTCGATCAATTTTTAGGGTTCCGCACCCAAAGGGTGAAAAACAGGACCCTATCCATATGACTCCGGTGTCTGTCTGTCAGCGGGCTGTATGTCATGAACCGTAATAGGTAGAGAGTTGAAATTTTCACAGACTATGTACTAGAGAACTATACATTATATATTACAGAATATGTATGAACTTACGTATGGCTTGCCTACGATTTATTTTCTTTAGGCGATTTTTGCTCGATTTTTGCTTTAGCTCTATCGTACAAACGGGAACACTTACAAGCGTAAAAATTGGTACGTTTATATTGCATAAGCTATAAAATAACAATAAATAATAAAAACTGGTCAAGAGCGTGTCGGACTCGTACGCAATTGATACACTTCTGCGTGACTGCGCGTCCATAACTAAGACGGTATTTTTATCTTAGTGGTACGAAACCGTGGGTGCGCGAGTCCGACTCGCACTCGGCCGGTTTTTTTTTACCGATTTTATCGTGACCAACGTCTATTACTTTACGTCTACGTTTAATTACTACCGTCATTTAAGTGCCACTACCTACATGCCGCTACAACAACCGATGCTACTCGAATCTCTCGAGACCGACGTAATATCCTTTCCATTCCTTCGCTGCACGCGAGAAGGTTTTCCAACGTGTACAGTCTGTTGCACAACACTGGAAACAGGTGCATGAGAATACAACGTATTTTTTTTCACCCCAGATATTTTAAGAGGTGGTTCTAGCAATGAAACTGAACAACTTTTCTCAAGGAACATAGGTCGAAATACGAAAAAAAAATCGACTTTCCATACAAACTGTATCCACTGACAGCACATTTTGTATGGGAGGTTAATTATTTTTCCTATTTCGCCCTATGTTTCTTGCGAAAACTTGTCAGTTTTATGGGCAGAAACACCTCTTAAAATATTCGGGGTAATAAAAAATAAAGACTAATGAAACGTGACTCATCATCACTCACGAAAAAAAATCTAGTTACGTCTGCCCGAATGGGACACCTATAAAGGTTTACGACGGCTATATTTAACGACTACCCTCAAGTCCCTGTAGGCCATCCCTTCAAAAGTTTGAAAATAGTACTCTATCGAGACCGAACAACAACTGAGAACACTAGAAAAAGTATTGGAACAAAATGTAGGTAGGTTGGTACTACACAGCATAAATTTTCTTTGGCATTGCTTCTGAAACCCAGTGAAAAAATAAATAAAGAAAAACTTCATGAAAATAAGCAAATTTCCCGAAGAAAAAAAAATTACTTCAAGGAAAATTTTCGACACTTTACTGAAGTGGTCACGTGATGGACCCATTTTGTATGGGAAGTTGTTTTTTTGATCAAAAATTTAATTTGTTCGAAAAAGTAGCCTGTTATCATGAGTGGAATAACTGGGCTTCTGAAGCAAAACCAATGAAAATTCACATTGCACAGTCAAGAGCACATCAAGCTTGACACATTGGACTTTGTACCGTTCTTATTTCAATAGACGTACGGGGTAGAGTCGCACTGCGAGGTCTGCGAGTGTCAAGTTTCAATACTCAATACATTTATTGCCTTCATATGGTACATAACAAGATGGTATTATAAATTAACCTGTCGTTGACTGTACCTATAGTGTCTTTGTCTCACGTCTACTGAGACATCATTCTGTAAGAAAAAATATAAGTTTGGTGGTACAATCAAATGCAGTTGGTGAAGAACCTAGAACAGTGATTGACGCACCATCACTGGACACTTTCAAAACTAGACCTAAGAATTGGCTAATCGAGCACACTTTTTATAGTGTCAAGGAATTTTTCACGACCATTTAAATGGTGGATTGACAAATTTATGTACTTAGAGTACCTACCCCAATGGTTTGTTTTATTTTACTATTCTGACATTTTAATTTATATTATTGACATTCTATTTTTATTTTTATTAAATTGTGATTGTAATTAATATTTTTGACATGTAATAACAATTTTATTACCAAATATATGAATATGAAGCTTGACTCCCTCACTCCCGCAGCGCGATTCTACCCTCTACAGCTTTAAAATACGTCTTAGTTAAGTACCTACTTTAAAATACCTATTCGTCGACACTAAAAACCTTAAATGTTTCCTGTCAAATAAAGGTTTTCGATTCAAAAGTTTAATAGCGTACACTTCAGCCACAGTGCTCCTATACTTAGCTTTAAAGCTTGTTTTAAACATGTTTCAATAGTTAGGTAAGTTTTTAATTATCGTGCAGTCACCGGATAACAAGTGCGGACAAATTTAGTCGGGATATAATTTTCTGTCCTATATTATTAAACGAGCAATATTTGTACATTTATTTTTTCATCTGTTTCAGCTGTTACGATTGGGATGGAATTTACTATACGGGGATTTGCGGTGGTGAAAAATCGATCTAGCTAAGTCTCATGTATGGAAAAATTAATTTTCTCCTTTTTTTTGTGTATATCTTGAAAATAGCGCGTTTTAGGAACCCTACAGCACCATCTTTTTTGTTATTGTCAATGGGCTTACTCTTGACCTCGATCCAGTCTTGAAGACAGAAATGAGGTCGACGATGGAACGAGCTTGCCCAGAAGAAGCCTATTCACTCGCAACTTGAATAGATTCGGGTTATCTGTTGGTAAACTTTGGTTAGGATTGTACAGAACAAAACTCGGTCGTTACTATTGACGTGACGTGCTTTCGGGAACTAATGCCGTAAACAAAGGTTGTCTAGGGCTTGCATTCTGGGAAATAAAACTTGGAGCTAGGTTTCTTGTAGCGCTCGTGAATGTTTCAATAGGTTGCTCGATAGGTTGCTTAAGTGGCCATGGGTACCGGTACCCATGTGCGTTTCACAAAAAAGAAATATTCTGGTGGAGCACTTGAGTGTCAAGACAGGTTGCCTGTGCGTACTTATCTAGTTGTGGACTGGCTTTGATGAAGTTTTCCTTTCGCCACTGGGCTCTCCTGACCGATTTATTGATGGACCCAGATTTACCGGTACTGAATTTGTCCTGACTATAGTAGTTTTTTTTAACAGTGCAGTACCTACTACGAAAAATAAGACGCTCCCATTGGTCAATTGTTCTTCGGATGTACACACGACGATACTTATGGAGTGTACAATTATAGTCGGAGACGCTTTTTAGGGTTCCGTACCTGTTACGGCTTCCCTCCACGAGCGGCGCCACAGGCACTACGGTCGGCAACCATTCGACATTCATTCGTCTTTCTTTTCATCTCGCGCACGGCGCAAATACTGTAATTTCTTATTTGCTATATTAAAGCCAATCTTTGTATAATCTTCGAGTTTCCTTCAAAAACCCATCAACCAGCCCTTGTAGAAGCTCGATCATTGGTCCTTCGACGGAAAAAAGAAACTACATAGCAGGAAACAAAATCGACGGATTACGTGACAAGCACAAGATCACCTCGAACCGGCATTGGCGTTATTCATTACCTACTTCGGACGTCTGTGGTTTGGGACTTATTTTGCATCGAGTGCGACAAGAAACGCTTAAAATCGTCGATTGTGGAGCCTCAGCAACCTACATTTGTAACCAAAATTGGTCAAAATACAAGAAAGCCGATAAAAAAGTGAAGTGGACTTTGACCCGTACCGTGGAACCACGCCATTACTCGGAACAAAGGAATTTACTGAGTGAGTTCGTTCCAATACGTTTTCCTTCCTATCCTCATACCAAAATAGTGCTTATTGGATTTGGCATTGAAATCTCTTCATATATAAGCAGTTATTTATCATTCATACGTTTTTAAAAACCATTATAACTTCATATTCATAAAAAGTATCATCCGAACATTCCTGCCAATATAAATCATAGCGTAATATTGCATATTTTTAGCTTAAAGTGCACAGAATCTTATTAGCTATCCGTAAGGTGCCTTATCTTATCTGGTCATTGACCGCTAGCGCTATTGTTCTCGCTGCCTGTCGATGCCTACTACTTGTTTTCGCTTGCGTATCATCGCATAAAAGGTAATCCATTAGTGAGTTTTAACATTTTATTTGCAACTCAACATAAATATATGCATTAATAATGACGGATGCACGGATAAAAGAGTTGATTAAGCAACGGGGCAGTGTCAAAGCAAAGCTTACACTTTTCATTAATTATTTTAAGCCCCTTACAGAAAAACAACCTTTATCAGACTTGCAATTAACAGAATTGGAAATACGTTTCTCAAAATTAGAATCAATATTTTGCGAATTTGATACATTACAGAATGAATTCGAAACATTGTCTGGTCCGGGATTTTTTTTTATACAAAGATTAGCTTTAATATAGCAAATAAGAAATTACAGTATTTGCGCCGTGCGCGAGATGAAAAGAAAGACGAATGAATGTCGAATGGTTGCCGACCGGAGTGCCTGTGGCGCCGCTCGTGGAGGGAAGCCGTAACATGCTCCCGGGGGTCCCACTTTCATGGAGATTTTCAGCACTGGCTCGAGTTTAGAGATACGTATCTTTCTATCATTCACAACAACAAATCATTAAGCGACATTAACAAATTCCATTATCTACGTGCTGCTGTTCAAGGCAGTGCGTCTTTGATAATTCAAAGTGTCGAATTTACAGCAAATAACTACAAGATTGCATGGAATTTACTGACAAATAGGTACGATAATGAACGCCTTTTAGTAAATAACCATGTTAATTCTCTTTTTAATTTGCCACGAGCACAGACAGAATCAAGTAAATTCTTAAGAAATATTATAGATGTTACTAATAAAAACCTACGAGCGCTTGCCAGTCTAGGCCAACCAACCGACCACTGGGACACGCTTGTGATACATTTAATGTCAAAGAAATTAGATGATGTTACTTTCCGTGAGTGGGAAGAACATCGCAATACAATTACGGGCTATCCCACACTCATACAATTTATAAGTTGCTTAACAAACAGAGCAGACTTGTTGGATACTATCCAACAAGAAATGTCACAAAAACAAGCATCACAACAATCACAAAAAAAACAAAACAACAATAAAAACACAAACAATTCAAAAACACATAATAATTCAAGTTTTAATGATTTACCGACATGCCCTATGTGCCAAAAGGATCATTTTTTGTTTACCTGCCCGGAATTCAGGAATTTAGCAATCCAGGACCGGATTCAGAAAATGGCTACTTACAATGTTTGTATAAATTGTTTGAGGCCAGGTCACACAGAAAAAAAGTGTAAATTATCTCACTGTAAATATTGTAAAGAAAGACATAACACACTTTTACATACACAAAAGGAACCAGAACCACAAGTTAATTACACATTATCTTCAAATAATCAGAATACCAAAACAGCTTCTGTACTGCTTTCCACAGCTTTGGTGAAGGTTGCGGACTCCATGGGAAGACTTAGCGTAGCTCGCGTGTTACTAGACAACGGCAGCACTTCCCACTACATTACGCAGCACCTCTGTGAGAAGCTAGGTCTGGTAAGACGGAATACGGGCTCCACTGTTGTAGGTATAAACAACCAAAGTTCATATAGTGCAGAGTCTTGTGACATAACCATTCAATCATTATCAGGTGGTTATCAAGTCAACGTTAACTGTTTTGTCTTGCCACAGATAACAAGATCTTTGCCGTCATCTTACATAGACATCAAAGACTTGCCTCTTCCTTTGGGCATCGAATTAGCGGACCCTTCTTTCAATTCTCCCTCGTCAGTAGACATTTTACTCGGGGCAGAGATATTTTGGGACGTAGTTACAGCCAACTTCATAGATTTAGGTAAACAACGTCCAAAGTTGCAAGAAACTAAATTTGGTTGGTTAGTATCAGGCGTTATACATACAAACACTCATCACAAAAACACAGAAAAAATACCCACTTGTTACTTTGTTCAACATGAGGAATCGCTGCTTACTCGCTTCTGGGAACTAGAATCGGTGTCTTCCAAGCACTCGCTGTCTCAAGAAGAAAGAGCCTGTGAAGAAATCTTCGCCAAAACTACGCGACGAGATGACGACGGAAAATTTATAGTAACTATACCGTTAAAAAAATCACCTGAGGTTCTCGGGGATTCTTACGCGATAGCAAAGCGACGACTTCTGGCATTAGAGCGTAGACTAGATAAAGATTCTTCTCTTAAAGAACCTTACTTAAATTTCATGTCAGAATATCTTAATTTAGAGCACATGACTGAAAACAAGCACAATATAAACAAAATTAATAACTACCTACCTTATCATTGTGTGACCCGCGAGTCGAGCACAACAACCAAATATAGGACTGTATTTGATGGTTCAGCCGTCACAACCACGGGTGAATCATTAAACAGCATACAGATGGTAGGCCCGGTCGTACAAGACGATCTTCTATCCATACTTCTCAGATTTAGACAACATAAGTATGTGATCTCAGGTGACATCGAAAAAATGTACAGGGCTATACTTGTTGAACCAAAACAACGACACTTACAACAAATTTTGTTTAGATTCAATCCAACAGAACAGATAAAGTCGTACACACTTAATACTGTGACGTATGGCACGGCGTCAGCGCCATACTTAGCAACCAAATGCTTAGTTTCCCTTGCTAATCATTGCTCGAATGTCGATGCTAAAAATTCGATACTTAAAGATTTTTATGTAGACGACCTTCTGAGCGGCGGAGACTCTATTTCACACGTGGTAGACCTCTGTAAGGATATCATTCAAACTTTAAATTCAGCAAAATTTAATTTGAGAAAATGGCAGTCGAACAGTCCTGAAATTTTGCACTCTGTTACACAGAAAACAGACTGTCTTGAAATAGAGAAGATGTTAGATTTGAACGAGTCTCTTCCCAACAAAACGTTAGGTCTTCTCTGGGATTCGAAATCAGACAACTTACTTTTTTCTATCAATATTGCTCCAAATAAAAAGAAAGTGACTAAACGCATTATCTTGTCACTCATCAGCCAAGTTTTTGACCCTCTAGGTCTATTAGGCCCCTGTACTGTCGAAGCAAAAATTATTATGCAAAAATTATGGATCGACAAGTGCAGCTGGGATGACGAGGTGACTAACGACATAAAAGCAAAGTTTCTTACCTTCATAGAATCGCTTGCAGCCTTGAATTCACTGCGTATACCACGTTGGGTTTGCGGTGATGTTGCCCCTACAAAACTTGAACTACATACATTCACAGATGCATCAGAGCGCGCGTACGGAGCTTGTGTGTTTGTCAGAACCGTTAGCGTAGAAGGCAGAGTCTCAGTCCGTCTTCTTACGTCAAAAAACAAAGTATCGCCATTAAAACCAATAACTATACCTAGGTTAGAATTATGTGGCGCGTTGCTAGGAACAAGGCTTTGCACTAAAGTTATGCAATCGTTAACAAAAACGATCAATGACTGTTACTACTGGACCGACTCGATGATTGTGTTAGGCTGGCTTAATACATCACCTAGCCGCCTAAAAACTTTCGTTCGTAATAGAATAGGCGAAATCCAAGATTCAACCTCTGCCAACAGATGGAGCTACGTACCTTCGAAACAAAACCCGGCAGACCTGGTTTCTCGCGGAGTCAGGGCTGACCACATCTTAGACTCAAACCTGTGGTGGTCAGGGCCAAGCTTCCTTCATCAAGCTAGCCTAGACTCTCCTAAAATACCAGTCACACACACAAACACACAACTACCAGAAATATCATTACACACAACTCTTTTAGATAAAACAGAAAACGACGTAGTTTGTAAACTAATACAAAAACAGTCAAACTACAACATACTTATCAGAACTGTGGCATATATTAACAGATTTATCAAAAACTGCAGACATCCTGCCAATAAATGTGTAGGCATTTTGTCATTGTCAGAACTTCAATGTGCAGAAAATCTAGTTCTTCGTAAAGTACAACAAGAGATGTTCTGTAAAGAATATCACATTCTAAAATCAGGTCAATCATTACCTAAAAAGAATCGATTGATTTCATTGTCCCCATTCATAGATTCAAAAGAAATTCTACGAGTTGGTGGACGTCTTAATAATTCACACTATACTTATGACGTAAAACATCCCATCCTCTTGAGTAGTAATCACCACTTAACGCACATTTTGTTTAGAAAACAACACAGTGAATTGTTACACGCAGGTCCTCAAATGCTACTATCTCATGTCCGTCAAACATACTGGCCATTGGGGGGGAGGAACCTCGCGAGGCGTACTGTACATGGATGTGTACGCTGCTCTCGTTTTAAACCTAAATCCGTCCAGCCTGTGATGGGTGATCTGCCTTTAGATAGAACGCATCTAGAGTTTCCTTTCCTGCATACAGGTATCGACTATGCTGGGCCAGTGCTTATCTCTGATCGGAAGGGGCGGGGTAGTAAACTCATGAAATCATATATTTGCATTTTTGTATGCTTCGCAGTAAAAGCGTTGCATCTCGAACTCGTCACGGACCTGACCAAGGAAGCCTTCTTAGCCGCTTTATACAGGTTTATGAGTCGCCGTGGCAAGCCCCAAACCATATCCTCAGACAATGGCACGACTTTTGTCGGAGCAAGTAACGACATAAATAACTTTTTCAGAAACTTCTCGGATGATATAACTACTGAACTCTCCAGCCAAGCTATAAGCTTTAAATTCATCCCCCCTACAGCCCACATTTTGGTGGTTTATGGGAATCTTCTGTTCGTTCTGTAAAACATCACCTTAGAAGAATACTTTCTTTAACCCACCTTACATATGAAGAGATGTCTACATGCTTGATTCAAATAGAATCCATCCTTAACTCCAGACCACTAACACCCTTGTCCTCAGACCCGTCAGATCTTTCTTGCCTTACACCAGCCCATTTTCTTATTGGTCGAACGCTCCTGTCGGTTCCTCAACAACCACTGATGGACCACAACATCAATCGGCTTCAACGATATGAAAGGGTTGAGAAACTTAAACAACATTTCTGGCACAGATTTTCACATGAGTACATTACAACCCTCCAGCAGAAAACCAAATGGACATCTTCAAGTGACAACCTGCAGCTGGGTTCCTTAGTCCTGATCAGAGACAAGAACCAGCCACCTCTTCTGTGGCTCTTGGGTCGAGTCACGAAGCTTCATCCCGGACCAGACAATGTTAGCAGAGTCGCTGACATCCTTACCAGAAAAGGTGTCGTCCAGAGGGCATACAACAATATATGCCCCCTTCCTGTTACATCTTCCTGTTGAAGCTGATACTTCAACCCCCGGGAGCATGTTACGGCTTCCCTCCACGAGCGGCGCCACAGGCACTACGGTCGGCAACCATTCGACATTCATTCGTCTTTCTTTTCATCTCGCGCACGGCGCAAATACTGTAATTTCTTATTTGCTATATTAAAGCCAATCTTTGTATAATCTTCGAGTTTCCTTCAAAAACCCATCAACCAGCCCTTGTAGAAGCTCGATCAGTACCCAAAGGGTGAAAAACGGGACCCTATTAATGCCTCCAATGTCTGTCTGTAAGCGGGCTCAATTGATATGAACTGTCTACCTGGTAGACAGTTGAAATTTTCACAGATTTTGTATTTCTATTGCCGCTATAACATAAATAATAAATAAATGGTACAGCAGCACTGAACTTACTTTCTCGCAATACTCAAGGAAAAACTATCAACCGCAAACTTAAATTTGTAATGCCATACACATAGTATGGAAATATAAACTTTTATTTACGTTTTTCCAAAAAAATATTCGAATGAAATTTCGGCAATATTTATTATTTCATAAAACAACAAAGGACTGTAACAATAAAAGATAACAAGGAAACATAACAAAATATATAAAAATAGGTAACACTTATTCAAATAGACCACCCCGAATCGTACCTGAAGGGAAAGTTCCCATTACACTGGCAGCATTTCCCCGTTGGATCGTCAGCGAAATGTGTTGAATCAGGTACGATTCGGCGCGGGGGTCAGCCCCACTCTGCCTGAGACGCCGCCCAAGATCGCGTACGAACGCTTTTGCCTCCGCACACCAAGGCCCAGCCACCTCAACTGCGAAAGGGACAAAAAAGTAAGACCCCATCAGGTTGCCGTACTTAATTTTTTTTTTAGATGCCGCCCATTCGGCTGCAGACCCGGCTTCCTTGGAGGCGCGAGGGAGGTGGGTAGCAGCAAAAGTGCTGACACATGTCGCGTCCCAGACCAGACATCGCCCCCTTTCCCAAGGCACCAACGTTAGCCCATCTGGGCGCTTACCGTCATCCCGGCTAAGACCCGGTGGTTCAAGGATGCAAGGAATACTTGCGGACACCAATGCCCGACGAATAATTTCGTTTAGGGCATGATGGCGGGGAAATCTACCCGCACTCTTACAGCTCAGCCCATGATAGGCCCTTGAGTCAACTATAGTGCCACATCTACAGTTGTGCGGCTCACAAACGTCACAGCCTAGTCTTAGAGCCACAGCCACCCTTAAAGAGCCATCATCTAAGATGGTACCTAAATGTGGATTAGGAAGCTGTGTCCAGTAATCCTGCAAAAGTGGCTTTACATATTGGGTCATCCCAGAGACGTTGGACAGTTGGGTCATGTGGGACAGAACAAGCGGGACACTTAAGAGCCCATGCGCTCAGTGCTCCCTCTACAAACGGGATGGCAATGTTGTCACCATGTAAATCTAGTATATATATTCTTTATTGCACACAAATAACATACAGTTTTTAAATGAAAATTGTTTACAAAGGCGAGCTTATCTCTTTAAGAGATCTCTTCCAGCTAACCTATTAGGTGTGGAAGAGTGTCATTAAAGCGGGCACAGGAATGTGCATTAATATTCGTGATAAGAAAATTTTAAAATACATTTTTAAATTAAAATTAATTAGTATGCTAATGACTAGATCACTCACCCCGTGAGAGGAAGCCAAGAATGCTGGCACTCCCACATCTTGCATTCTTCGAATTCCTAGGCCCCCGTGACGTACGGGCAACGAAGCTTGCAACCACTGCGAGTCACTTATGATGACATTGAGAAGACTTCCCAACGTCTCCCTGAATTCATCATCCAGAAGAGATACCTCATCAGGAAAAAGCCATGTAGGAGAAGTTCTCATGAGGTACACTAGCTTCGGTAGTGTAAGACAGCTTATAAAGAGAGTCAAGGCGACATGGGCAGGTAATTTCATAAGATGCTCCTTGGCTTGGGAAAGCACTCTCTTTTTACTTCTTAGCGCATCTGGCACAGCTCCTTCGAAAATTGGTGCACCTGGTAAAGCGAGATCTTTTCGTTCTACCAATCTAATACCCGGTATAAGGCTTTGCAATTCACTGGTGGGTGTCGTGTCACTGCATGGGAATAATTCGCATTTACTGCTGTTAACCACCAAGCCCACTTCTTCCAGCAAAGGTATCAAAGTTTTCATATCTTTGGCGACGACATCCGGAGGGCCACCGATGGTGCCATCGTCAAGATACCACATATTAAGAGGTGCCTCTAGCGATTTTATCAATTTGTTGATGGCCAGACTGAACAAGAGTGGGCCAAGTGGATCGCCCTGCTGAGCACCTACCTGCGACGCGATTCTGTACTCATTAAAATATAGATTGCTCGGAGAGTCGATACAGATCAATTCAGAATTCAAATTGTCAAACATTAAAACAAACAAACCTCAAACGATTTCGAGTAAATCACATATTTAACTTTTGGTAGTACTGGAACACCCTTTATATGAATTTTCACAGATCAATGGATACTACCGTAGGATACTTGCATGGAGATTTTTTAAATTTCCCAACACATGTTCCTTATGGATAATTGTTCAGTTAAGTCTACTGAGCAAGCCCTTTCAGCTTTTGGTACACCCTGTGTACTAAATATTATTAAAAAAAATCATAAAGAATATCCAGTTAGGTAGACAACCAATCAAGGATTAATATTATTATAGAAAATTTAATTAATAATAATAATAATAATTCAATTCATTTATTATGGCAACAAGGGCCCATTTGTTAGTAAGACAAGAAAACTTATATCTATGTTAGTATCACAAAAAACAAAATCACTAATCATGGTCATAATATAATAATTAAACTCAATGGAACCAATTTTGGGTAAATCATATATTTACGATTTGGTGGTACAGGAACCCCCCTTATATGAAATTACACAGATCAATTGATACTGGCGCAAGATATCTTACATGGAGATGCTTGGTCATGCAAAGTTTCATCAAGATTCTATGAGCTGTTTTTGAGAAAATTTCAATTTAAAATTTTCGTTGTATGACAGCTACCCTCAAAATGAGAGCCAGCAAGAAACCACTTAGAACCCTTCGATGGATTTGCATAAAACTCCTAAATTCAAAATATGGTGTCAATCGCACCATTCATTTAGCCGCTAGGCCAAAGCGTGACGGACAGACCGACCGACGGACCGACCGACCGACCGACGGACGGACATTTTTGGGAGACTTGTTTTTTATGATGTTTAAGTGATATAGAAAGAACACATTTTTGAGAAAATTAGAAAACCTTTTTTTTTCACGAATACAATACCTTTCTCGCTCCGCTCGAAAGTAAAAATTAAGTGGGACTTCCCTACTAAAAACGTGGTTTAGGCGATACTTGCTCGTTATAGCTTGCTTGTTTTAGCTCTATCGTAAGCAATTCCTTTTTTTGGGTTCCGATACCAAAATAGTAAAAAAAAGGAACCCTTATGGTGCGACTTTGTCTGTCTGTCTGTCATGTCGGTCCGTCTGTCACACCTGTATATCTCAGCAACCACTCATGCTATCGGCTTGAAATTTGAAATAGTTTTAGAATATGGTTGCCCAACTTAATTTCACATAAAAGAATTTAAAAAAAGTTACGATAATTAATGTAAAGGGGGCCGAAAAGGGGGGGGGGGGGCAAAATTTCAAATTGACGATACTAGGTCGAATGGAGTATCATATGAAAGGGCTTTACGTGTACATTCTAAAATATATTTTTGTGTATTTTTACGACTCTTGGTTTTCAAGTTATGATGAAAAATGACAAAAAAATACCATCATCATCATCATGGGGTGCCATCTTCGAAATGAAGTTTGGAGGTCAGCAATCGGTATTCGTCGCGGCGTTCCGCCACCCTCTTCAACTCGTGGTAGTGTAATCATACCATACCCCCCGATAAGGGGTTATCTCCGAAGTTTGCAATGCGAAAAATCTGAAATAGCTATAGTCGATAGACATTTATGTTTATCATTGCAGGAAAAATAAAACCATCTCTCTAAGTACGAGTAGCACCGTTTTTTTAGAAATCGCAGAAAAACCTTTACAACCAAATTTAGTTTTGCGGTCCTAAAAATGGACTTTAATGCTCCTAAAAATACTATAGGTATATCGGAACCCTCGGTGCGCGAGTACAACTCGCACTTGACCGGTTTTTTTTTCTCATAAACAAAATATAACGAGAGTCTACACATTCGATAATATCGGATTACCGGTAATTTACCTTTTCACGTGAGGTCTTTTTATTTTTTACTGTAAATTTCCAGCCAGCTGGTTCAAAATATTTACTCTTCGTACCTTAATCGATAATGATGTAACAAAAGAAACACGTGTAGAATAATTTAGATAAGTACATATAATATGATCCATTACTTTTAATCAGTCGGAAAGCTCGTGGCTGCTACAAAGACAATAGCACTTAACCGTATTAAGACGGTCAATACTTGTTCGTACCTACCTATGTTGACCAGATACTTCGGTGAAAAACCCGGCTAAGGGCGAGATGTTTTAGCCTAATACGCAAACCTCTTTACGGTTATGTAAGGTTACTTGTATGCTTAAAGGTCCGACCATACATAGCGTATCTTGCGCGACGCAATTGCGTTTCATACATTCGACGCACCCATCGTTCACACCACGCGCAAGATTCGCTAGAGGGCTGCGTAAAAACTCCAGCTAAGGCCACATTGAGCGTAAGTTGTGCTGCGTACTCGTATCTTAGGGTTGCTACAACCATGTTCGATTCGGCTTTTTCTTAGAACTTGAGTTGTCTGTTGTACGAAAAAGCCCGAACCGAACATGCCGAATTGAACATGTGTAGCAACCACGGCCTATAATCTTCATACACAATTTACTGGTCATACCGGCGGGCGCCATTTTGATTTCTGAAGATACATGCCATTTACTTCTTGTCCCCTCACCTCACGTTTCCACCCCTCTGGTTTGATAGTCAGCCGGCCGCCATCATTGTTTGTTTACTCTGAATTAATTTCCGACAAGCTAGTGAAAAATTACAAAAAATATGGATAAAGTGCCTGAAAGACAACAGATGGACGTGTACATCGCTATAGTACATATTCGTTTTCCAAAAGTGCTTCGAAGAAAGGTTTATAGAAGCGAACTTGCGTCTCCTATCCGACGCTTACCCATCGATGTTAAACTGGGAAGAAATTGCAAGAGGAAACCCATTTATTGATGATGATACAGGTAAGACTGCACTGATAATATTATATGAACGGTATTATTTAAATCTTGACCATTCGTAATGACAACGATATCTCTTAAGTGCTATTGTTTCCTTACAGAAGACTTGGCTTCACAACATGATCACACCTACAGCAGGGAAGAGCACTGTGATCATATTTACTATAAGCACAGCTATAAGGAACCACCTGCAACATCAGGTTAGATCATATTATTAGTCATTTGTTTAAGAGATACTAGATTTTCATTGGACATTGATAAAAAAATGTAAAGATTGACGTCCACCCATCTTCCTATTTCCTTAGGCATCAGCATGTCATATTCAAATACTTCATAACAAATTTTAGACTGACTGTAACATCACTGAGTGTCTTATACAGTCAAGGGCACGTCAAGCTTTACACATTGGACCATGCGCTATTCTTATTTAAATCTCAGAAAGAGTTGGTCATGCTACGAGTGTCAAGCTTGACCTGTTCTTGACTGTACTAAACAACGGAATATTTAAAGAACTGTTCAAAGACTTATGAATCCGGTAATAAAATTCATATTCATCATACAAGTATGATGTGAAGCTGGATCTTTGGCTTGGCAGGCAGCGTCAAACCTCTCAAAACACTCCTGTAGTTTAGGTATTCATAGTTATTTATAAATAACATAGTTTATAATAATCACAATCTCTATTTTCAGGTGAACAACTGTGTTTGAGTTTAAAGCAAGACGGTAGCTGCTGCTTTGTTTTGTACCACTTTTGTACTGCCCAGTTCTGTAAGTCACATTAAATAATTATTTTAATTTTATTGTAAACATAAAATAAAGATAAAAATTATGAATATTTATTTAGTTATGCAGTTATTTATCAAATCAGAGTTTTCAAGCTAATTGTGGTAATGCCTTAACGATCATTATTTAAGATAGAAGACAGGATCGTTATTATGGCTGATTTACACGAAGGCAAAATTAAGGCGCTTCTGATGAATGCAGCTATACTAAAGAAAGATAAATTTATTCTACTATTTCTTTGTTCTGTATAGCTCCGTCCTTTATATGCCCTATTTTGCCATCTTCTAAAACACCCATTATAACACAAGCAGAAACTTGTTTATATTTGTTTTCTATATATGTGAATCACTCATATATTGTATTATCTTTTACAGCTCCTTATATTGATGGTAGTCCTGTAAGCAGCCCATAATGAAACACTACGGAAACATCCTTCAATGTCCTTTTCGACAGCATCAGGCACGGAGACTTCAACAAGAAAGCAAAAGAGAAATATTGTAAATGGTTCCAGTCCATGCCAGCGGAGATCCATGAGTTGTGATTTGAGGCTATATATAGTTTAAGTAAATTGGGTATGAGAAAAATTATAATAAATTGTTCAATTTATTTAGCAAATATCTTTTATTTTGTGGCTCGCATTTCATTCTTTAGAAAATTAGGAGTGCATCTAGAAAAGCCAGGCAAACTGGCTGTATATAATGTTTCCTGTGTCAATAAAATTGTTCTTGAGACGATAAAAAGTTAATGTCATACGTCTCCAGAAATCTTTTTTTTTTTTTTATAAGCCCTACACAGGCTCTATGGCAGATGGTAGTCTGATACGGTAGTATCATCTAAGTAGTCTGTGGTAGCAACCCTTACGCTATTACTCGGGACAAGATACACTGCGTCTGAACCGTCCCTTACTCGTACCTTTGAATTTGTATTAAATAGTTTTAATAAAAATTAAATAGATAGTTTAAATTAACACTGTACATTTTAAAATAAAAAACCAGGTGATAAAACCATGGACAAATGAAAGCTGCCGTTATTCATAATCTAAGGATAAAACCAAGAGCACGTCACGCAAGACACTTGCAGCGCAGCTCTAGCCCTTATATTGATAGGAATAAGTACAGCACAGTCAGCCGCACGTCAGTAAAAACCCGTTAACCTCAGAATAGAAGCAAGGAGGTCCAAAATCTTTGCCTTTGAGCTTGAGCTGTATACAGGTTTCTGGCGTTTGAAGTGTAGCGCTGCCGTGCCATGCATACGAAGCGTCGCGAAGCGTGTGGTGCTTTTTTAAGGGGCTGATTACAGCTAAATAAGCTTCACTTGAGCAGTTTTTAACGAAAACTGATGAATATATGGCCGTGAAAAAAAAATGTGATAATTAAGCATCTTTCTAAGAATATAGCTGACTCTGAAACACGATTAAATATATTTTATACGCCATAAAAAAAATGCAAAGTTAGCTCTGCTTTTTGCTTTTAAGCTCAAGTCACACAGAGGCGGTGTGATTGCGAAAGCGGTCCGGGGCGGTTTGGCGGGAACAAAATACCGCGCCGCGACCGCTTTTCAATGTGACAGGGTGCATATGAACTCATACTTTACAAAAAATACCGGCCCCGGAACGCTTCCGCTACCGCCTCTGTGTGACGCGGGCTTTTAACCAAGATTCTTAAGTCCCCATTAATCTATGATGCTAAAACTTTTACACATTATTCAATATATTATGCATTATCATATAGCTGTTTTATAATTAATATTATGGGTACAGATTTTGAGAAAAATGAGCAAAAAACGTAAAACAGCGCGAATCCGCTCCGTTCCGTCCGTTGTTAGAAAGGGAGGTAATATCGTTATGGCTAGGTCTTCTAAATAACCCATATCCCGATAAGGTCAACAAAAAGGATAATGTGGTTCGGGGTTGATATTAGCAGCCATCCATCATCGCTTGACATCTCACTATGTGGGGCGCGAGTCAACGTAACTATATTTTCTGAAAGCATTTTCTGTCTGGGATGGAGATGGATTTTATGCAGTCAAGTAATAGCACTTTGATGGGAACCTATAGCGTGGTCTATTTAAAACACACATACTTACATAAAAACATACATATTAACGCCTCCGTGGTCTAGTGGTTAGAGGGCTCGGCTCTCGATCCGGAGGTTCTGGGTTCGATTCCCAGGTGGGGAGTGTCAAACAAAAATCTAATTGTGCGACCTCCCTAGTTTGGTTTGGACATTGCAGGATGAATCACCTGATTGTCCGAAAAGTTAGATGATTCCTTGCTTCGGAAGGCACGTTAAGCGTTGGTCCAACTGTGATATAAATATAGCAAACCAATGAAAAATTTAAGACAGAAAGGCAATTCATTTTTTTTTTTCAGCCTATAGTGACTTTTTATAGCTTAGTTATCCTCCGGGCCCAGAACCTAAGTTACCTTAATCCAACCTTAATCATATTACATCATCTACAGACCGAGACTGTACCGAAATAGAATCGGGGACGCAATGCGACATAAAACCTCTTTTCTTATTCATTCATTCGTTTCTCAATAGCTTATTCCTCAACGTAATGGGTCATGGATGAAGCCACCTGAATCTTAAATGTAAGGGTCATTATAATATCTCGAAGGTCAAGATCGGAACTCAAACAGCGAGTTAAAGCTTTTTGTGATTTATCGAAGATTTCCTCTTAAATATTCAGCGCGAATAGGACAGCTTTGACCCGAAGACTCAAACTCCAAACTACAGTCGGGGGAACCAAAAGTTACGCACCTATACAGGATGAATCTAAATTGCAAATTCTTTGTAAAATATTTTAAATCTATGTAGAATAGATTATTTTGAAATGTTATATATAGGATGGTTCGTTGATCTGCACGGGAAAAAAGTACGGTGCAAAAAGATAAAAAATAATAAATAAATAAATCTTTATTGAGCCAAGCCTAATTACAATATAAACTTATCACTAAAGAAAGAAAATAAACTACAAGGCTGATAGAGCATACTAGATCTTCCGAAAACTGAATGAAATTGCTACTTACTGACTATGAAACTGAACAACTTTCCCAGAAGAGATTATAAGTATCGGGAGCTAAGACCCGGAATGTTGAAAAGTGCAAAAGTTTAAATAAACTTTTCCCAGATAAGCATAGGTCAAAATGAGTTTTTAAAACCCTTATGCTGCGACTTCGTCTGTCTGTCTGACTGTCACACCTGCGTTTATCTCAGCAACTACTCACGCTATCGTCTTGAAGTTTGGAATCATTTTGGAATAGTTACCCCTCCCCCGACCCCCTTTATCTCTGAAGTTCACAATGCAAAAATGTGAATTAATTACAATCGATAGAGATTTATGCAAATATTACAGCAAAACAATCTAAGAAAAATCTGCAAAAACAAACAAACTAGTTTTGCGGTCCTAAAAATAGACTTTACATCTCTCATATTCGGTAAGTAGGACCTTATTACCCCCAAATGGGGCTTGTAGGTGACCAATTAGCGCTCTAGGGTAATAATGTAGCGCTAATTGGTCACCTACAATTTGGTGGTAATAAGGACCTACTTACCTCACAATCGAGATGTAAGGCAGAGTAGTTAGCTCGGGTGTAAGCATCAATTGCACCCTCAAACTATAGGCGCCCTCGCTGCGCTCGTGCGCCTAAATATCTCGGGCTGCAATTGATGCCTTATAGCCCTTGGCTACTAATCTATTATTATTGCTTCTATAAATACTATAGGTATATATCAGAGCCCCCGGCGCGCGAGTCCGACTTGTACTTGACCGGTTTTATTTTTTATTTCCTGTACAAAATGCACTATTACCTGTACCGGTGCAGGTTCTGTGGGATGTTTTTATAAAAAATACGGCAGATTGAGATCTTTCAGGAATTGTATACCTATGTTGGTACGGAGCAAGCATTCCATTCTGTTCTCGCTGAAGGAGAAAACTCGAGCATCATTTGGGTAAACCAAGAGGCACATAGAAGGTTATTTGCTACGCATAGGGTAGCATGGATACCGACCGGGGAGCCAATACACGATTTGCACGCCTGTCCCGGCGTATTTGACACACGGTGCTCTAGTCTAGGCCCGCGGCCTCCTCCCGCGATACACTTTTTGAGCTATGGGTACCCAGACAAGTAACTTTCTATATTCGTAAACTCTACACGTAGTACGATAGAATGAAAATATTAAAATGTATGGAATTGAATTAGCTGTCACGCAATATTTCGTTAGCTTAGGTCAATCTCATATATTTTTAAATTTTATTCTATTATGCTGGCGTTTACGATTATAGAAAGCAACTTGTCTACGGGCCCTGGGCATATTTGTCAATGAAGACTTGAAAGGCACAGCCTGTATCACTCTGTATTAATCGTCGAATCAATGGAACCGTTTTGCATTCAGTCAGTATTCGGAGCGGAACTAAACAAGTTTGTTTATTCAAGTCTGGAAACATTTGTTGCCCATAAACTTTGAAGATACCGAAACGTAGGAATCACTTTATTATAACATGCAAATTTAAAACTTCGTACTTTCACGATAGAGTAGGATATTGATTGTATGCTAATCACTGCCAATTTGACTATTCATCCAAACAATATTCCCCTCTATTGATATATCTAAAATTGAGAGTAGACACCCTGGGTACGATACTATTCGAAACATGCAAATGTAAATTTCGTCCCTTGACGATAGAGTAGGATATTGGTTAGTTACTAATTACCGCCAATTTGACAATTCATCCACCCAATATTCAACTCTATTGTCAGAGCACGATGTTATGAATTCGACTGTGTTGAAATAGTATCGCATCGATGTATCGAAAATTGAGAGTAGACACCCCAGCTGCAAATTTTTAAAACCGGCCAAGTGCGTGGCATGTCACGCGCAATGTAGGGTTCCGTAGTTTCCTTAGAAATCAATATTGTGAAGCAGGTTTTTATTTCATTAGCTCAGGGACGGATTTAGTATTAGTAACTGAACGACTTTCCAAAAGAAACCAAGGTCGATAAAGGACAAACATTTTGAATTTCCCATACAATTGTGTTGGTCACTTAGTATGGGAAGTCCAAAATAATGTTTCATTTTTCGACCTACTTGGGTTCAGCATCCGTAACTGAACAACTTAGGTCAATCTCATATATTTTTAAATTTTATTCTATTATGCTGGCGTTTACGATTATAGAAAGCAACTTGTCTACGGGCCCTGGGCATATTTGTCACTGAAGACTTGAAAGGCACAGCCTGTATCACTCTGTATTAATCGTCGAATCAATGGAACCGTTTTGCATTCAGTCAGTATTCGGAGCGGAACTAAACAAGTTTGTTTATTCAAGTCTGGAAACATTTGTTGCCCATAAACTTTGAAGATACAGAAACGTAGAAATCACTTTATTATAACGATGGACGGCCGGCAACTGGGTGTCTACTCTCAAAGTCCGATTTATCGAAACGATACAACTCGAAACATGCAAATGCAAAACTTCGTCTCTTGACAATAGAGTGGAATATTGGTTGGATGAATTTTTAAACTGCATCCAACCAATATTCTACTCTATTGTCAAGGGACGAAGTTTTGCATTTGCATGTTTCGAGTAGTATCGTTTCGATATATCGGACTTTGAGAGTAGACACCCTGGGTCGAAACTATTCGAAACATGCAAATTTAAAACTTCGTACTTTCACGATAGAGTAGGATATTGATTGTATGCTAATCACTGCCAATTTGACTATCCATCCAACCAATATTCCCCTCTATTGACAGAGTACGAAGTTATGAATTCGACTGTATCGAGGTAGTATCGTATCGATATATCTAAAATTGACAGTAGACACCCTGGGTACGATACTATTCGAAACATGCAAATATAAAACTTCGTCCCTTGACGATAGAGTAGGATATTGGTTAGTTACTAATTACTGCCAATTTGACAATTCATCTACCCAATATTCAACTCTATTGTCAGTGTACGATGTTAGGTATGAATTCGACTGTGTTGAAATAGTATCGCATCGATGTATCGAAAATTGAGAGTAGACACCCCAGCTGCAATTTTTTTATAAAACCGGCCAAGTGCGTGGCTTGTCACGCGCAATGTAGGGTTCCGTAGTTTCCTTAGAAATCAATATTGTGAAGCAGGTTTTTATTTCATTAGCTCAGGGACGGATTTAGTATTAGTAACTGAACGACTTTCCAGAAGAATCTTAGGTCGATAAAGGACAAACATTTTGAATTTTCCATACAATTGTGTTGGTCACTTAGTATGGGAAGTCCAAAATAATTTTTCATTTTTCGACCTACGTTTCTTGGGAAAAGTTGTTCAGTTACGGATGCTGAACCCGCCCCTGAGCTATGGCACGCAATTAAATTAACACCCTGTATACATTTTCCCTCGTAACGAACATCCAGGTCCAGCTCCTCATTGCTATTGCTTTGTTCTGAAAGTTTTTCTTTTAAATTCATCATAAATATACCTACTACCAATGTGATTTTTTTCACGTTTCCGATAACAACCCTTTAGGAGCGGGAAACTTGACCTGACAAAAAACCGCTCTTAAGCTAAATATTTCGCAAAAGAATTCCGAAATAAAAAAAAACTATTCTAAAATGCTAATAATTTTATTAAAAGACCTATCTAACACCCCACACCATGGGGCAGAAGAGAAAAAAATCATCCCCTCTTTACGTGTAGGGGAAATATCCCATAATAATTTTTTTTATCATTTTATTTTACCACTTTGTCAGCGTAACTAGTATGCACCAAAGAATTACAGTATACACCAAAGAATTACAGTATACACATACGAAATTACAGCTTTCTAGTCCTATAGGTCTCTGAGCTAAACCGCGGACAGACAGACATAATGAAACTATAAGGGTTCCTTGTTGACTACGGTACCCTAAAAACATGTCCACCATAAGATACTAGAAGTATTTTGCCCATTTATTAAAAAAAATAAACGTCCTCTCAACCCTGGCCCCTCATTTATATGAATTTACTTGAAACGGGAGCTCACCTTAATTCAACTTGATACCTTCACCCGATCATGAGAAAAAGGGTCTTGACAGACAGACAGACGGACAAAAAAGTGATGCTTTTATGGTACCGTTTTCTTTATTTATTCTGAGTTACGGAACCCTAAAAACTTGTTAAACATATTTTAGTTTCTCTTAAGCTCGAACAGGAAAACGCGAAGCAAGGAGGTCCGAAATCTTTGAGGAAAACAGAATGTCTGTGACATGACCTATTTTTAAACGCCTTCAAAAAGCTGGTTCTTTATAGTCTCGTAGAACAGTTGGATTTCCTGTTTGAAAGAATGCCAGTAAAATTACTTGCCGTAGTTTTACACTACACTTATTACGGAGAAGTTCTTAAGTCCGTGACTCGAGAAGAGAAGTTCATTGTAAGCTACAATTAGTTCTTCTGAACAACTTTCCCCAAAGAACATAGGTCGAAATACGAAAATCAAGTTTTGACCTCCCTGCATCTGATAGCGCCTTTTGTAAGGAAGTTCAAATTTAGTATTTCGTATTTCGACGTATGTTCTTTGGGAAAAGGTGTTCAGTATCTTACTATTTTATTTATTTAGGAATGCCAACAATTACATGATGTATCTTACTAACTAAGTCTTACAAACAGTATTTAATTCGTGGATTGCGTTGCTGGTTGCATGATAACCAGCAACGCAATCCACGAATTAAATCTAATTAAAAGTCAAGAACTAATTAAAAGTCACCCTATATAAGTCACTGGATGATACCTAATACAAATTGTAAGTTGATCTACTTTCGAAAGGAGTCGAGTGCCCCTCTCCCCCCCCTGTCAACTAAAAGGTAGTTACTGGTAATGTGGAAAAATTCACAGTACCTATAATACATGGTGTAAGGGACGGTGTACCGAAAATTGACTGGGTGTGCTCAGTCAACGAAACTGAACAACTTTCCCAAAGAAACATTTTTGGGAATTAAATAATAATTTTGACCTTTCCATACAATTTGCTCACTCTGATCGAACAGTTTGTATGGAGGGGTCAAAATGTTTTTTTCATTTCCCAAAAATGTTTCTTAGGGAAAGTTGTTCAGTTTCGTTGACAGAGCACGCCCTTTCAGTTTTCGGTACACGATCTCTTACACCCTGTATATGTTATTCATGAACGATATGAAATACTGAATCAGAACCTGCTTTGCGATAAAAAATGGTAAAAAAAATACGGAACCCTATACTTCACGTAGCCCGACACGCACTTAGCCGGTTTTTTATATTTTATTTGTAAGAAACTTTACGAATAATGAAAATCAGCAACATTCCCGAAAAAAAATAAGTATTATTGTCTTTATACCAGTTTTATACTAATAAGTAATATTCACATAGATCTATATTTTTTATTAATATTTCGGTCACGAAAGTGGCTTGTTTTCATCGCTAATGCATAACGAATAAAATTGCAACATAAAAGTGTCATAAAAGCTCTAAAACCCAAGCATATAAAGGTTTGTAAGTATTTGTATGTACACCCGGTATTCCAAACTGTGAATTCTACTTTTAAAGTCTGCTCTTACGAGATTTCTTTCTTTGGAATGTTATCTAGAGTGTAATAATCTTCAACATTAGCACTTCAGCTCGATGCAGTCTCCTGAGATAATAACAGGAATTCTTGCCGGAGAAAAGGCAAAAATGAAAAATCTTTGCGAAGTGTAGTAAGTTTAAGAACTAAGTGTATCGGAACACCAGCAGAAATACCGCGTCGAAAAGGTCTGGAGCGGAATTTGATTTTCGTATTTGTACTCATGATACTGAACACCTTTTCCCCAGGGAACATAATGTCGAAATACGAAAATCAAGTTTTGACCTCCCATAGAAACTGCATCACCTGATAGCGCATTTTGTATGGAAGGTCAAATTTGGTTTTTCGTATTTCGACCTATGTTCCTTGGAAAAAGTTGTTCAGTATCATGAGTACATGCAAATCTTTTGCTACCAAGAACTAATTGAAAGTCACTATAGTCCGGTCCCTTATAGTCTTATATCGCCAAATTCACCAAATTGCATCAAATCTTTTTCAGGTACTAGTTAGGTACATAGATCTCAATTTTTAATAGGAGCCAATTCTTGAATTTTATATGGAATTTTTTTGAAATTCAAGAATTGGCTCCTATCAAAAATTGAGAGCTATGTATGTACCTAACTAGCACCTGGAAAAAAATTGGTAAAATTGTAAATCGTGTCTACGAGAAACAGCAAACTGACCTCACTACTAGACATTCTTTAAACTTTGATTTCAAAATGTCTAGGACCAACCCAGGTAGCAAAATGTCGTCAAAATGACGTCATAATACAGTCATTTTCGACGTAGGAGACGTCATATTATGACGTCTGTATGAACAGCCAATGACGTACTATTGTCACAGCCTTATGACGTCATATGAGGACGGTAGGATGACGTCTCTGAAGACGTACTGATGACGTCTCTTACGACGTACTGATGACGTCTCTTACGACGTACTGTAGTAGTTCATTCTGTAGACGTGGCTTCAAGACAAAGGCAAAGCGGCGCTGCTGTAGGTGGCTTAATAAAAATAAATAGCTGCATAACTGAAGATGTGATGTTATAAGTGATGTTAAGTCACTTTAACCAATCTAGCCATCTAGGAACGTTATTTATAGGTATAACCTATAACCCTACATTTCCACCACCAAGGAAATGTCACGGCTACATACCACTTGCTTGCGGGGTTCTTCTCGCTGCAGCGCAGCTGCAGCGGGGAGAGCCTTTCTGGCCTGGGGCCACTGAGGCTGGTCTCAAGTCGACGCCTGCAACCACAGGCGTGTCACGGGGGCGGCCTCCCGAGGGGCCTGTCGAGTCCGGTCTTCACGCCGCGGCGAGGCAGCCCACCAGGTGATTCCCCGTTGGGGGAGGCCTAGTGAGCGCCTACGAGCCAGCGGCGGCTTCTCTTCGTCGGAGGTGGGCGGGCGCGGTGCGGCGTCGGCACGCTTGCGCGGCGCGCGCGCACTGCGCACGTCGTGGTTGGGGGCTGGTGGTAGGGGCCCACAGTCCTAACTACTCAACGGGGAGTAGTGGACGTGGGCTGCCTGGTGTGGAGGGGAGGGGCCTCAGCATCCTGTCCTCATGCGAGCCAGGATGGAGACACCCTCCGTGACAATCGCCGCCGGGTCGGTGCCTGCCCTCACGGCCTTGAGGACGGAGAGCAGGAGCTCGATGGCGAGGTCGATTGCGTCGGCTGCGTTACTTGTGGTCGCTCCCGGGTGCTTCACCGTCTTGCCCACGTTTTGTGGGGCGGCGACCGCTTCCTGGGGCGTCTGATTCGGAGTGGGTGTTGCAGCTGTGCTGGGAGGCGCCTTCGACTGCTTCGCCTTCCTCCCCGCGGGAGGCGGGGCGGCGACCGCTTTCGACGGCGCTAGTTGCGGAGGGATGAGTCCGGCTGAGATGGCGGCGGCGGCGGCAGGATTGGCGGAGGCGGACCCCTTCTTCCTCCTCCTTCCTCTCCTCTTCCTGACCGGCCCACCGGGCTCGTTCGCGGAGGCCATGAGTGACCCCGGCGCGTTCGACTCTCCCGTGGGCTCGGCGACGACCCTGGCCGATGTTGTGGGCTGGGTGGAGGTTCGCGGTGCGGTGCCGGCTTTCTTGTTGCGAACCTCGCGGCGCAGGATTGCGCACGCGAGGCTGTTCGCCGGGTGGGCCTGCCCGCAGTTCGCGCAGGTGGCGGGCTCGGTGCGTGGGCGTGGGCACTCCTTCGCCGGGTGCTCCTCGCCGCAGCAGACGCAGGCTTGCCACCGGTGACAATTGTGCGAGCTGTGTCGGAACAGCTGGCACCAGTGGCACTGCGGGACTCTCTGTTTGCCACGCCATCCCTCGATCTTCACGCCGGGTACGCACAGGAGCTCGCTCACTGCGTAGATACCCGGGGTGAGGCCTGGCGTGTAGGTGAGCTGGGCGAAATGGATGCACCCAGGGCGTCCTTGGCGGGCACGGATGGGGCGCACGAACTCAGGTTCATAGCCCAGGCGGCGTAGCTCGGCGGTGATGTCGTCCGGGCTCGTGTCGGCTGGCAAGCCGCGGATCGCGACCTTCAGCGGCTTCTCTTCCTTCGGCGCGTAGGCGAACCACGAGAGTCCGGTCTGCCCCTCCAGCGCGGTGAGGTAGCGCTGGTAGGTCCGGAACTCGTCAGCGGTTTGCGCCAGGAAGCGCATCCCCTTTCCATAGGGACGCACATTCGGCGCGCGGCCCAACTGCTCCTTGAGCGCGCGAAGATGGTGGGGCCAGTCGGGGAAGCTGTCCACCACTATAGGGGGTGGCTTCCGCGCCGACCGGGGCTGTCCTGCGGCTGGCTTCGCGTTTGGGGCCATCTGCTGCGTCACCGGGGTAGGGGGCGGTGAGCGGGGTTTGGCGGAGGCGGCCGCACCCGCGTATGAGGCGGGGGGCGGGGTAGGTGGCAGCGTCGGTGCGGGGGCCGTCGATGTAGACGGCGGCGGCGTCGTTGTTTGGTCCATGTCTTGCGACGTGGACTGCGGCGACAGGGTGAGCCGGCGGGGCGCCGGTTGCGGAGCGGGGGGGGAGGCCGGGGGCCTGTCCCTCCTTTCAAGGCGCGGGTCACGCCATGGGACCTGCGTCGGCGGCTTATAGGTTACTAGTGGCGTGGGCTGGATGGCCCAGGGAGGCGGCTGTCGGGGGCCCGCGGTTGCGGGGGATTTCGTCGGGGTGCGGTGAAGCGGCGGCGAGGCGGGCGCCTTTGCGGCGCGCTCGTTGGCGTATTCTTCCCGAAGGTAGAAGGCCTGGGCAACATTGCGGGGTGTCCTCGGTCTCTTCTTAACCTTCGCGATGGAGGCGGGGGGAGTCATGTCTCCCTAAGAGGCAGCGTGCTGGGTGTCGCGTCCACACGTAGACAAAACCTACCCCCAGAGGGGCTGGGGGCAGGTGGGCGAGTCGTACGCGGTTTGTGGGTATCTGGGCTCCTCACGTCATGTAAACAACCCAGAATACCCACCGCGAGGTAATATCTACCGAATGTGGGTAGTCAGAAAAAGTGCGCGGACTGGATCTGACCTCCTCGACGCGACAGGCGAGATCCGGCTACATACCACGTCATACTGCGAGAGGGTCATTCTACGAGAAAAAATCTCAATACCACAATATACAAAATGCTGCGTTTTGTACAGCGCCATCTCCTACATATATTTATTACTATAAAAATGACGTCAGTTTGACGTACGATTCCGACGAATGCAGTACCCTACCAACCTTATATTAACCAAAAAAAAAAATTACGTACAATTTCGATAAATAAATTACTGACCCGTTATTCATTGAATAAACTGTAAGATTACGTCACTCTCCCGACTTTGTCGACCTACCAAAGACTGACCACAGCTGACCTTTCGCTAACTGACCCAAAGTGACCAGGATGGACATTAAATTTGAATGACCTTTAATGGACTTCAGCTGATTCTTGAAAAACGCTCACTGTTCACTGGTACAGCACAGTCCTAAAATGACCAAGAAGTGACGACATTTTGACGGACGATTTTGACCAATACAGTACGGTCTAAAACTGACTTAAAAATGACGTCAGTTAGACGAAAGATTCCGACCAATGTAGTACCGACCCTATACTGACCAAAAATGACGTCAGTTTTACGTCCTATCTCGACGAATTCAGTACTGACCCTAAATTGACCTTAAAATGACGTACTTTTTTCGTCCTAGACGTCATTTTGCTACCTGGGAAATGTCCACTTAAGCTCGCAAATCTTGTATAAGCCGCAATTACAGACATACATACATACATAACATTACGCCTTGTTTCCGTCGGGGTAGGCAGAGACCACAGTTCTCCACCTGCTACGATCTTGACATACCTCCCTTGCTTCCTGAACTTTCATCAATCATTTCATGCATGCTCGTCGGTTTAGGGTACTTTTAACCTGGCCTTTACTATTACCTACTGTTTATTTTTTATGTTGCGCTCTTTTTGTAAGAAAGGCATCGAGTCCAAAGGGGGGAGGTTTGGACCCAAACCAACCTAACCCCCCCTTTCGTTCTTGATATCTGTGCACTGAAATAGCACCTGATTGCTGAGCGTTTGCGTCCCGTTATCGTAGGTACAAACTGTCAAATGTATTTTATGTATAAGTAAATAAAAATAAATTAATATTTCAAAATATTCACACTGGAGCGTTATTTTTGTCCCACATAATTTTATGTCAAGTCCATTCAGTTCCATCTCCGTAGAAGTAGAATGAAAAAGAGACCTGGAGACGCATTTTTGAAGCGTTCGAACTTCAATTCGCATTCGAATTGGCAAGATTCGTATACGAATCCGTGAAATCGCAATTTTTGAATATTCATACCTGTGAATTCTGCAACGAGTGGTCCGACCCACTCGTTTTGCAATTCTACCACTCGAAAGTATGTATAATCTGTGATGAGAACGACATTGACGTTTCGTTCACACATGACATTGTACTGACATATCAACTTTTTAATTTGCGTTCCATTCCCTCGAAATTAATTACCGGTTTTTAAAATCAATGAGTGATTGCTTTCCGGTTTTTATTTTTTCTGCGTGAAAAGAAAATTGTAATTTAATGGCAACATTGCTTTCGAATGATTTAAAAATGCGTAAAATCTAGAGCATTAGAAATTAAATTCGTACACGATTCGTTTTCGTATGCGAACTAAAGATTCACTTCGAACGCTTCAAAAATGCGTCTCCTGGATTTCTTTTCTCTCACATCAGAAAGAAAAAACTGCTGATTTGCTTCTGCAAAAAAAATCAATAAATAAAAAATTAAAAACCTGACTACGGCAATAAAATATGGTATATTGTTTTTTACATACAAGAGTTTCGCACTAAAATATTTTATACCTACGCTACGCCGGGGTCGGAGCTCTCTTTAGAATAAATATTATCATTCATAATAGTCTATAATACAATGTATCCCAGGGATAAGTGACCGCCCGGCGTTTTTTGAATATTTGTACAAAATTATCAAAGCGCACGATAGTGCGCCGGCCAAGTTCTAAGCACAGGCAAATTTCAACTAATACAACTATGTTTATGTGGTGGTACGGAACCCTCAGTGCGCGAGTCCGACTCGCACTTGGCCGGTTTTTTTTTTATTGACTAGCCGACATCATAGTTTATCAATTAAAATTATTAAACATAACTAAAATGTAGAAAAACAGTTATTAAATATAAAAACAAAATTAAAATTCGAAGAAAAGAAAACAATTTTTTTCAGTTTTTTCAAAATAGGTCTAACAAATGCCCTCTTAATATCACATTTTTTAAATTTATTAATTAACTACCTGATATTTCCTACAATAGCTCAGACCAATGTCCCTTGTAGAAAGGCTCTCTTCGCAACGTACTTCATACGCATTCGATCGTTTTGGGCAGCAAGACGTAATTCGGTTGTATTATAGAAGGACTCTCACTTCCCCGTACCATAGAGGCATATGAACGCATTGAAGAGAGACGTGCTTCCCTAGAAAAAGGACTTTCATTTGCACGAACTTCGGTAGCATGCATACGCATGCGTTTTTGCCATTTAATAGGAGGTTCAGAATTTCGCATTTTCGCCATAGAGCGAGCCTTTTTAAACTTCACAGATAAACCCATATTTTTGTACGAGATCGATTCGCCAACAACAACCTACAAAATTATTTCTTTTACTTTTTTATTATACAGGGTGTAAATTTAATTGCATGCCATATAGCTTAGGGTGTGCTTCACTAACGATAAAGGAACACAAAAAAATATTAAAAAAATCCTGCTTAAAAAAAATTAAACTTCATTGAAACTAAACTAACGTGGAGGGCAATGATCCGACGCACCGCGCTATCAAAAGCGCGCGAAAGAGTTTCAGTTATGTATGTATCCTTCACATTGATACTCGCGCGCTGGTTCGGTGATAGCGCAGTGCTCCGTCCGGGTCATTGCCCTCTGCGTTAGTTTAGTTTCAATGAAGTTTTATTTTTTTTGGTAGGTTTTTTTTAAATATTTTTTTTGTATTCCTTTATAGTTACTGAAACACCCCCTAAGCTAAGGCACGCAATTAAAATAAAACACCGCGTATAGGGTCCTAATGAAATAGTGAACACAATTTTAGCACGTTACTCAGACCACGGAACTGAACAACTTTCCCAAAGGAACATAGGTCGAAATACGAAAAACCAAATTTGACCTTCCATACAAAATGCGCTATTAGCTGATGCAGTTTCTATGGGAGGTTAAAAATTGATTTTCATATTTCGACCTACGTTCCTTGCAGGTTCCTTGGGGAAAAATGTTCAGTTTCATGGTCTGAGTAACATACTAAAATTATGTTCACTATTTCATTAGGACCTTATATTACCTATTCACCCTATTCACAACTAAAGCACATTTGTATGACACGCCTTATATGCTACGAGTATCGTGAACAACAAAATGATACCGCGATCTATACTACTGCCAGCGCCATCTCTCTTTTCTACGTAGAACTATACCTGCACACGTTAAAATTTAAATTTTCTTACAAAATATATATTTTCCATTAGAATACAATCTACAAGTAAAATTGTCTATCAATGTACAGAAATTTAATGATGATTTCAATCTAGATGAAGAAATTGTTTGACTTGTGTTGTGTACTTATTTACGAATATTTCTGAAACTGTTCTAATTAGGAGAATTCTGGAAATGGATTCAATATACGTAAAATGTCTGCTTTTATTTGATACCCCACAAGCCCTAATCAGTAAGAAAAAAAAATTTGGTGTCCTCTTTTTGGCCCCTCTTCTGAAGAGGGATCACTTTATGATGACGTCACCTATTCAGTGCGAGTCCCCGTGTCAGTACAAATCTTTTGACACCTAATTTGTGCAGATCGGTTTAGGTATTGAGGCTGTAGGTGGTAACATACACACAAACACACTTACACACGCGTCAACTACAATACCCTCCTCTGGGCTCCGCCGGTAGTCAAGTAAAAAGAAACAGCCCTTTTGCCCCTTTCTTCGTGCCGCTTTTTTCTAATGCCATACAGCCTATAGAGTACTAATAATAGAATAATAGAGATCGATGCATACAGCGTAATATACGTGTCTCAAGGGTAACCTAACATAACCTCCTTTATTTTGTTTCTCTTTCAGTGACAAGCTAAGCTGTAACATAGTATATTCCTTCGTTTGACCCTCAACGAAGCTGGCAACCCTCGTACCAATTAAACTGAAGCAGTTGCGGAATTAAAATAACCGCAAACAATGGCGGATCGCGAACATTTGCATAACAAGATTGTGTTGTTTATTCTCACCTTTATTATTGTGTATCAGTTACTTTTCTAAGTTTTTCTAGATTAACTAGTAGGTTAGCATAGATTGAGCTTAGAATTAAAATAAACTATAGACTAAGAATTTGACATAAAGAAACATTGTTAGGGTTCCGTACCTCAAAAGAAAAAAACGGAACCCTTATAGGATCACTTTGTTGTCCGTCTGTCTGTCTGTCTGTCTGTCTGTCTGTCAAGACCCTTTATCTCACGAACGGGTAAAGGTATCAGATTGAAATTAATACCATATATTAGGATCCATGAACCACACAAGATCTGAAATTTTCAATTTTTTACAACGACTCAATCAAAAGATATTGCATTTTATGTCCTTATCTCCATACATTTATTCAAAAATGAAAAACCTACAGGGTAATTCCCGTTGACCGAAAATTATGAAATTTGGCAAGAAGCTAGGTCTCACAGTACAAATAATGGGAAAAGTCTGAAATCATTAAATATTACAACTTTTCTCACAACTAATGGTAACCAATTGTGGTGAGCTCCCGTTTCAAGAACATTCATATAAGAGAGGGGTCAAGTTGGATGGTTGCTGAGGCGATTTTTGTTTTAGTTCTATTTAAAAACGGGAACACTTACAAACTTGAAAATTGGTATGTTTATAGGGCATAGGCTATAAAATAACAAAAAATAATAAAATTTGGTCAAGCGCGTGTCGGACTAAAAAAATCTAGCACATTAACTTACTGAAATTTCAACTAATACAATTATGTTTATGTGGTGGTACGGAACCCTCAGTGCGCGAGTCCGACTCGCACTTGGCTGGTTTTTTTTTCTGATAGTTTTGGCCGATTGCTATTGACGTAGCTGGGCTGCGTAGGTCACGTATGCAGGATGAGTTGTTTGAGTAGGTAATAATTATTGTAAATTATTAATTTGTTATGTTTCTAATGGGCTGCAACGGGATTTCCATCGCTCATTCCATTGCATTAATTAATAAATAAGTACTAATGACATTAGTTTCCTGTAAAACAAAAACAACCTTTGCAAAAAGTAATTGGTTCCCAAAAATGGTTACTTCGTAACATAACGTCCAAAGAAAACGTCCACTTCAGGACAGGAGCTCCCGCCAGAATTACAGCTTTTGTTGGAAAAATGTGAATGGGAAGTATAGTACAAGCTTGGAGTACAAGACACCATGGGAGTGCGTTAGAAACGTATGGCACGCCATACATATCGCGCGCACTCCCGAGCTGTCGCATACTTTACCATAGTCACCACGCTTGTTAGCGATGTGGCTGAGCTGACACCATGGTTGTTGGTGACCGCAATATGTAAGACTGTACTTCCCCTCCAAGTAGTACCAGGCGTTTTTGCTGGAATTCCAGAGAGAGCTCTCTTCAGTGGAAGTTACTTGGGAGTTTATGATGATGATGGTGATTCCTACCTTTAGCCTAAGCCGTGATCACACCTTCCTTAATTCACAAACTAATTCGGCATACATTGCTGGTTGAAGAAAGGATATTGGAAGCAACTGTACCAAGCCTCCCGCAGCAATTACCGATTAATCTTTGAATATAAGAGAACGTTGTGGCGTAAAAGAAGACGTAGTGACTAAAATTGAGAAAGGGATGCTGAGGTGGTTTGGTCATGTAGAGAGGATGAATGAAGGAAGATTGACGAAAGAGATCTGTAAGGCGAGAGTGAATGAAACGTTGGAAGGGGAAGGCCTCGGCGAACGTACCAGGACCAAATTCAGGACGTTCTGAATAAAGGCCAGGTTAAAAGTACCCTAAACCGACGAGCATGCATGAAATGATTGATGAAAGTTCAGGAAGCAAGGGAGGTATGTCAAGATCGTAGCAGGTGGAGAACTGTGGTCTCTGCCTACCCCGACGGAAACAAGGCGTAATGTTATGTATGTATGTATGTCTGTAATTGCGGCTTATACAAGATTTGCGAGCTTAAGTGGACATTTCCCAGGTAGCAAAATGACGTCTAGGACGAAAAAAGTACGTCATTTTAAGGTCAATTTAGGGTCAGTACTGAATTCGTCGAGATAGGACGTAAAAATGATCATTTTTTTTTTTTTACGTCCTATCTCGACGAATTCAGTACTGACCCTAAATTGACCTTAAAATGACGTACTTTTTTCGTCCTAGACGTCATTTTGCTACCTGGGAAATGTCCACTTAAGCTCGCAAATCTTGTATAAGCCGCAATTACAGACATACATACATACATAACATTACGCCTTGTTTCCGTCGGGGTAGGCAGAGACCACAGTTCTCCACCTGCTACGATCTTGACATACCTCCCTTGCTTCCTGAACTTTCATCAATCATTTCATGCATGCTCGTCGGTTTAGGGTACTTTTAACCTGGCCTTTATTCAGAACGTCCTGAATTTGGTCCTGGTACGTTCGCCGAGGCCTTCCCCTTCCAACGTTTCATTCACTCTCGCCTTACAGATCTCTTTCGTCAATCTTCCTTCATTCATCCTCTCTACATGACCAAACCACCTCAGCATCCCTTTCTCAATTTTAGTCACTACGTCTTCTTTTACGCCACAACGTTCTCTTATATTCAAAGATTAATCGGTAATTGCTGCGGGAGGCTTGGTACAGTTGCTTCCAATATCCTTTCTTCAACCAGCAATGTATGCCGAATTAGTTTGTGAATTAAGGAAGGTGTGATCACGGCTTAGGCTAAAGGTAGGAATCACCATCATCATCATAAACTCCCAAGTAACTTCCACTGAAGAGAGCTCTCTCTGGAATTCCAGCAAAAACGCCTGGTACTACTTGGAGGGGAAGTACAGTCTTACATATTGCGGTCACCAACAACCATGGTGTCAGCTCAGCCACATCGCTAACAAGCGTGGTGACTATGGTAAAGTATGCGACAGCTCGGGAGTGCGCGCGATATGTATGGCGTGCCATACGTTTCTAACGCACTCCCATGGTGTCTTGTACTCCAAGCTTGTACTATACTTCCCATTCACATTTTTCCAACAAAAGCTGTAATTCTGGCGGGAGCTCCTGTCCTGAAGTGGACGTTTTCTTTGGACGTTATGTTACGAAGTAACCATTTTTGGGAACCAATTACTTTTTGCAAAGGTTGTTTTTGTTTTACAGGAAACTAATGTCATTAGTACTTATTTATTAATTAATGCAATGGAATGAGCGATGGAAATCCCGTTGCAGCCCATTAGAAACATAACAAATTAATAATTTACAATAATTATTACCTACTCAAACAACTCATCCTGCATACGTGACCTACGCAGCCCAGCTACGTCAATAGCAATCGGCCAAAACTATCAGAAAAAAAAACCAGCCAAGTGCGAGTCGGACTCGCGCACTGAGGGTTCCGTACCACCACATAAACATAATTGTATTAGTTGAAATTTCAGTAAGTTAATGTGCTAGATTTTTTTAGTCCGACACGCGCTTGACCAAATTTTATTATTTTTTGTTATTTTATAGCCTATGCCCTATAAACATACCAATTTTCAAGTTTGTAAGTGTTCCCGTTTTTAAATAGAACTAAAACAAAAATCGCCTCAGCAACCATCCAACTTGACCCCTCTCTTATATGAATGTTCTTGAAACGGGAGCTCACCACAATTGGTTACCATTAGTTGTGAGAAAAGTTGTAATATTTAATGATTTCAGACTTTTCCCATTATTTGTACTGTGAGACCTAGCTTCTTGCCAAATTTCATAATTTTCGGTCAACGGGAATTACCCTGTAGGTTTTTCATTTTTGAATAAATGTATGGAGATAAGGACATAAAATGCAATATCTTTTGATTGAGTCGTTGTAAAAAATTGAAAATTTCAGATCTTGTGTGGTTCATGGATCCTAATATATGGTATTAATTTCAATCTGATACCTTTACCCGTTCGTGAGATAAAGGGTCTTGACAGACAGACAGACAGACAGACAGACAGACGGACAACAAAGTGATCCTATAAGGGTTCCGTTTTTTTCTTTTGAGGTACGGAACCCTAACAATGTTTCTTTATGTCAAATTCTTAGTCTATAGTTTATTTTAATTCTAAGCTCAATCTATGCTAACCTACTAGTTAATCTAGAAAAACTTAGAAAAGTAACTGATACACAATAATAAAGGTGAGAATAAACAACACAATCTTGTTATGCAAATGTTCGCGATCCGCCATTGTTTGCGGTTATTTTAATTCCGCAACTGCTTCAGTTTAATTGGTACGAGGGTTGCCAGCTTCGTTGAGGGTCAAACGAAGGAATATACTATGTTACAGCTTAGCTTGTCACTGAAAGAGAAACAAAATAAAGGAGGTTATGTTAGGTTACCCTTGAGACACGTATATTACGCTGTATGCATCGATCTCTATTATTCTATTATTAGTACTCTATAGGCTGTATGGCATTAGAAAAAAGCGGCACGAAGAAAGGGGCAAAAGGGCTGTTTCTTTTTACTTGACTACCGGCGGAGCCCAGAGGAGGGTATTGTAGTTGACGCGTGTGTAAGTGTGTTTGTGTGTATGTTACCACCTACAGCCTCAATACCTAAACCGATCTGCACAAATTAGGTGTCAAAAGATTTGTACTGACACGGGGACTCGCACTGAATAGGTGACGTCATCATAAAGTGATCCCTCTTCAGAAGAGGGGCCAAAAAGAGGACACCAAATTTTTTTTTCTTACTGATTAGGGCTTGTGGGGTATCAAATAAAAGCAGACATTTTACGTATATTGAATCCATTTCCAGAATTCTCCTAATTAGAACAGTTTCAGAAATATTCGTAAATAAGTACACAACACAAGTCAAACAATTTCTTCATCTAGATTGAAATCATCATTAAATTTCTGTACATTGATAGACAATTTTACTTGTAGATTGTATTCTAATGGAAAATATATATTTTGTAAGAAAATTTAAATTTTAACGTGTGCAGGTATAGTTCTACGTAGAAAAGAGAGATGGCGCTGGCAGTAGTATAGATCGCGGTATCATTTTGTTGTTCACGATACTCGTAGCATATAAGGCGTGTCATACAAATGTGCTTTAGTTGTGAATAGGGTGAATAGGTAATATAAGGTCCTAATGAAATAGTGAACATAATTTTAGTATGTTACTCAGACCATGAAACTGAACATTTTTCCCCAAGGAACCTGCAAGGAACGTAGGTCGAAATATGAAAATCAATTTTTAACCTCCCATAGAAACTGCATCAGCTAATAGCGCATTTTGTATGGAAGGTCAAATTTGGTTTTTCGTATTTCGACCTATGTTCCTTTGGGAAAGTTGTTCAGTTCCGTGGTCTGAGTAACGTGCTAAAATTGTGTTCACTATTTCATTAGGACCCTATACGCGGTGTTTTATTTTAATTGCGTGCCTTAGCTTAGGGGGTGTTTCAGTAACTATAAAGGAATACAAAAAAAATATTTAAAAAAAACCTACCAAAAAAAATAAAACTTCATTGAAACTAAACTAACGCAGAGGGCAATGACCCGGACGGAGCACTGCGCTATCACCGAACCAGCGCGCGAGTATCAATGTGAAGGATACATACATAACTGAAACTCTTTCGCGCGCTTTTGATAGCGCGGTGCGTCGGATCATTGCCCTCCACGTTAGTTTAGTTTCAATGAAGTTTAATTTTTTTTAAGCAGGATTTTTTTAATATTTTTTTGTGTTCCTTTATCGTTAGTGAAGCACACCCTAAGCTATATGGCATGCAATTAAATTTACACCCTGTATAATAAAAAAGTAAAAGAAATAATTTTGTAGGTTGTTGTTGGCGAATCGATCTCGTACAAAAATATGGGTTTATCTGTGAAGTTTAAAAAGGCTCGCTCTATGGCGAAAATGCGAAATTCTGAACCTCCTATTAAATGGCAAAAACGCATGCGTATGCATGCTACCGAAGTTCGTGCAAATGAAAGTCCTTTTTCTAGGGAAGCACGTCTCTCTTCAATGCGTTCATATGCCTCTATGGTACGGGGAAGTGAGAGTCCTTCTATAATACAACCGAATTACGTCTTGCTGCCCAAAACGATCGAATGCGTATGAAGTACGTTGCGAAGAGAGCCTTTCTACAAGGGACATTGGTCTGAGCTATTGTAGGAAATATCAGGTAGTTAATTAATAAATTTAAAAAATGTGATATTAAGAGGGCATTTGTTAGACCTATTTTGAAAAAACTGAAAAAAATTGTTTTCTTTTCTTCGAATTTTAATTTTGTTTTTATATTTAATAACTGTTTTTCTACATTTTAGTTATGTTTAATAATTTTAATTGATAAACTATGATGTCGGCTAGTCAATAAAAAAAAAACCGGCCAAGTGCGAGTCGGACTCGCGCACTGAGGGTTCCGTACCACCACATAAACATAGTTGTATTAGTTGAAATTTGCCTGTGCTTAGAACTTGGCCGGCGCACTATCGTGCGCTTTGATAATTTTGTACAAATATTCAAAAAACGCCGGGCGGTCACTTATCCCTGGGATACATTGTATTATAGACTATTATGAATGATAATATTTATTCTAAAGAGAGCTCCGACCCCGGCGTAGCGTAGGTATAAAATATTTTAGTGCGAAACTCTTGTATGTAAAAAACAATATACCATATTTTATTGCCGTAGTCAGGTTTTTAATTTTTTATTTATTGATTTTTTTTGCAGAAGCAAATCAGCAGTTTTTTCTTTCTGATGTGAGAGAAAAGAAATCCAGGAGACGCATTTTTGAAGCGTTCGAAGTGAATCTTTAGTTCGCATACGAAAACGAATCGTGTACGAATTTAATTTCTAATGCTCTAGATTTTACGCATTTTTAAATCATTCGAAAGCAATGTTGCCATTAAATTACAATTTTCTTTTCACGCAGAAAAAATAAAAACCGGAAAGCAATCACTCATTGATTTTAAAAACCGGTAATTAATTTCGAGGGAATGGAACGCAAATTAAAAAGTTGATATGTCAGTACAATGTCATGTGTGAACGAAACGTCAATGTCGTTCTCATCACAGATTATACATACTTTCGAGTGGTAGAATTGCAAAACGAGTGGGTCGGACCACTCGTTGCAGAATTCACAGGTATGAATATTCAAAAATTGCGATTTCACGGATTCGTATACGAATCTTGCCAATTCGAATGCGAATTGAAGTTCGAACGCTTCAAAAATGCGTCTCCAGGTCTCTTTTTCATTCTACTTCTACGGAGATGGAACTGAATGGACTTGACATAAAATTATGTGGGACAAAAATAACGCTCCAGTGTGAATATTTTGAAATATTAATTTATTTTTATTTACTTATACATAAAATACATTTGACAGTTTGTACCTACGATAACGGGACGCAAACGCTCAGCAATCAGGTGCTATTTCAGTGCACAGATATCAAGAACGAAAGGGGGGGTTAGGTTGGTTTGGGTCCAAACCTCCCCCCTTTGGACTCGATGCCTTTCTTACAAAAAGAGCGCAACATAAAAAATAAACAGTAGGTAATATGGACAAAAATATTCAAATGTCCGCACCGCAAACTTGACACTCGCAGCGCGGCTTAAATTCCTACGGATCATAATTTCCCCTATGTTTAGCCTTATTCAGTTTTTTCCAATTTTTTTTAAAAATTCGGTTACTTAACCTAGTGGACGGCTTAAATTCCTAGGGATCATAATTTCCCCCTATATTTCCCCTAACTTAGCCTTATTCCGTTTTTTTCAATCTTTTTTACAAGGGCACTGACAAGGGATTTGACAAGGGCACTGGTTTTTACACAGACCGACTGCGACCTCCGCAACACAGAGGGGAAACCAGACCCAATCCTAGATTAGGCTTTGCCTTAGTGGCCACCTAGCTTTCAGAGGTTTCTAGCCGCCAAATGGCCTTTGACTTTACTTAACGACTACTATCATTGACAATAGCCAAGACCAAGGCAAGGGCTTAACGCGCCATCCCAAGCACGGAAGCGCTCTATTCTTGTGACACTAGCGGTCACTCATCCGGGCTTTGACCACGGCCAACGTTGTATGTATGTATATCATTTATTTATATTAATACATAAAAAGTTTACAATTCATTTACTCTGCCAAACTGCGCAGCAGTTTGTTGGCAGAAGAAGCTCTCACTCTATAGTGACACTGACCACAGGTAAACCTACAGTTAACCGCTCATCAATACAACACTATCTTTAAAAGCACACTGAGGGCTGGCTTAGACAAAAATGATTCTACTGACGTGCAGCCAACCGCACATTCAGCAATACATACGTTTAGGTTATTATTTAAGAAAGACATGAAAAAGTTGAAAGAAAGTGCTTAACTTGATCGGAAGAAAGAGCAACTACCACTCAGCCACGAGCGCTATCAGACTTCAGTTCCTACGGCTATTAAAATAAGAACGCTACAAAGTCCAATGTGTCAAGCTTGACACGCTTTTGACTGTACAATAATTTATTAAGATGTCCAACAATAAACTGGCTTCATTACGGTGTGACCTACAACTTTTTGTTTATAATGCTACTTGACGCACTTTAGCACCATTAAGTTTAGGCCTTGAAAAGATTTTTGCTATTCTTAATAATCTTATATAAGTACAGTCAACGACAGGTCAAGCTTGACACTTTCCATGTGCGTATAGCTAAATAACATATGCGCTCGTGTTTTCATCTGGTTGCGATTTGTCATAAAAAAAAGTTATTCATTACTACACTCGTTTTCCAACAATAGCACAATTCATAAATTTATACATTTACAAATAGTTAAACTCTGCCACCTAAACTAAGCTAAGCCTGTATCTTAGGGGGCAGTGTCCAGTTAGTGAGCCCATTATGTCCATCGTAGATAAACATTATTGAAATCAAAAGGATGAGAATGAGAATAAAAATAAAAATTATATTAAAACATGATGTGTTAGTAATAATTTGTGTATGTTAATGTATAGGTGTGTGTATGACTCCCCCTCTCAGACTTTCTATATCTACGTGCTTGACACAAGAATAAATGTGTTACTTTACCTGTTTACGACTTTAACTTGTATTTTGAGCTACATGTAAAATATGATTGTGAGCACAAAAAAACCGGCCAAGTGCGAGTCGCACTCGCGCACCGAGGGTTCCGTACCACCACATAATCATAATTGTATTAGTTGAAATTTCAGTAAGTTAATGTGCTAGATTTTTTGAGTCCGACACACACTTGAACAAATTTTATTATTTGTTGTTATTTTATAGCTTATGTACTATAAACATACCAGTTTACAAGTATGTAAGTGTTCTCGTTTTTAATAGAACTAAAACAAAAATCGCCTCATTGACCATCCAACTTGACCCCTCTCTTATATGAATGTTCTTGAAACGTGAGCTCACCACAATTGGTTACCATTTGTTGTGAGAAAAGTTGTAATATTTAATGATTTCAGACTTTTCCCATTATTTGTACTGTGAGACCTAGCTTCTTGCCAAGTTTCATAATTTTAGGTCAACGGGAAGTACCCTGAAGGTTTTGCATTTTTGAATAAATGTATGGAGATGAGGACATAAAATGCCATATCTTTTGATTGCGTCGTTGTAAAAAAATTGAAATTTTCAGATCTTGTGTGGTTCATGGATCCTAATATATGGTATTAATTTCAACCTGATACCTTTACCCGTTCGTGAGATAAAGGGTCTTGACAGACAGACAGACAGACGGACAACAAAGTGATCCTATAAGGGTTCCGTTTTTTTCTTTTGAGGTACGGAACCCTAAAAACGAAAAAAATTGAGGAAAAATAGCGCAATGCTCGTTTGACTCGTTGAACAAAGTCAAGGTAGGTATAGACCGTGTCCAGATGAGGCGTAGGCACTCGCACGTTGCCGAGATACTAGAGCTACATATTCTGGCGCCTGTTCTGGACAGGCTCAAGTCTGACCGCAACCGCTGTACCGCGCCTTAGGTATGCGCGGGGAGGTGGGGGAGTGGGAAGGAAAGAGCATGAACTAGTTGCCGCCGCGAGCAAACATAACCAGTATAAGCTGAACCAGCGCTACGCTACAGACGCCTAAACCAGAGACCTACTATAGGTCAAAGTTTTTCCACCAAAGTGCGGCCGTATGTACGGTCAACCGCTTGTCGGTAGAAACTTTTTCAACTGTATTACCACGCCATAAGGTCCCAAAGTGTTTCTACCGATGTGCGGCCGTATGTACCTAAGCAGTTCAAAGAGGTTGATAATGCATTAGAAAAACTATTGTACAGGATTCGATGTCCGAATAGATGTCGGAAACAAGAGAAAGTGATACTTAAAAAGAATTCTTCGCAAGAATATGACGTGTAATAAACAAAATATCCTCAACTTTCAGTAAAAATTGATTAAAAATGTGGTTATTTCCTTATACGCAAGATTTAAGGTTTTTCTGTGCATGTATTGTGGATACAATCCTGTGCTTAGTTTAAATTAAAAATAATCTCTTCTTGATTGGTTTTTATCGCACAGGATGTTATATATGTCAGTCTCAGTTTCTTCATTGACAGAGCAACGATGTATACCGTATACATAGACCGTATACTATGCCCTGGTGGACTCGATACTTTCATATGCACTGAGCATATATGGTCATAGAGTAACACGATTTTCGCGCGCAACTGTTTGACGCGTTGCTCTAAGTATATGGTCAAACATTCCGTACATACCTGGATAAAATAAAGAATTTGCAAATTCGCTTTATGAAAATATTGGTAGATAAAAAGACAAAACAGCAATGTAGGGCTGACTACAATAGTTTATTTGTAAAATGTAACATGTTGCCGGTGCATGAGAAAGTATCTTTACTGGTTGCAATAGACCACTTTAATAGCGACGATTTTAAAGTTCCTGTCACTCATTCACAACCACATAGGAATAGGGAAAGACATGTATTTATGGTACCAAGGGCTATAAATTACTATGGAGAGCGAGTTAGGGAATGCGTTGTACCTAAAGTTTTTAACAAATACTCCAGTAAAAATACGGTTTTGCAAAACATTAAATGCTAATAGCTACTTTTTTGTGTATATCGTATTTAAAAATGATGTTAAGACGCAATATTTACGAATCCACCTAAAATTTAAAGCGGAATATTTTTTTCGAATAACAGCTAAGGCAAAAATAGTAATAGACAATTATATACTTTATATCATAGATAAACGTATACTTTACATATAGGCATCAAAATCCACCATAAATATATTTAAAAATATCAATTTATTTCAAAATATAAAATCTCCACTTATTTTTACATATAAGGGCCAATAAAGTCGAGATAAAATAATAGCAATAAACTGAGCTAAACTCAACCTTTTTAAATGTAAGTGATTCTTATATATATTCACAAAAATGCCATACTAAATAAAAAAAAAGTTTTTTGTTATCGCTGGTTTACAATGATTTTGTAAACATTTATGTTGGATTTACCAAAAATGTGATTATATAGCACTATTTAAATTATTAGAAAGAAAAACGGATCTATTACAATTTTTGGTTGCGAAGATAAGCTGTATTTAAATTTCGTGCTATAAAAGTTAAACAATACAAAAAAGCTAATATTTTTAGGTGGATTAATGTATAATATGAAATTCTGAATATATAGCAAGCCGTAAATAAAAAAAATTATCTATTAACATTTTTTTCCGAAATTCCATATTTTTTTAATGTTTGAACGGCAAAATAAATAAATAAATGAAGTACATTTAGGTGGATTCCATTAAAAAGCTTTACACAGAAATATAATCTATCGATCTGAAAAAGAATCACGGCTATTATCAATTATTTCCGTTTCGCCATACAATCTCTCGTAATTTTACTGGAGTAAAAATAGCCAGATGATTTAAGAAGCTGTACTAGTAAACGATTATTCAAAAATAAAGTTAGGCAATATTTATTAAATAAATTTCAAGATCAGATTCAGAGCTTGTGCGTAGATTTTTAGATATTACATAGGTAGGTAGGTATATAGCGTGCTTACTTTTATTTGCAAGGTGTTTCTGTATCTTTAAATAAATTCAAAAATTATGTCTTCATTATCTTAAAAATAAATGTAAAATTTTTTTTTTTGCACGTAACAATAAATTATGTAACAGTATAACATTGGGAGCCAATTTCTGCCAACAAACTTTTATACAGTTTGGTGGAATTTGTAATAATAATAACTGTAGTATTTCTTTGGAATAAAGTTTTGAAAATTTAATTAATTTTTTTTTAATATAAGTAAATTGCGCAAAACCTCTCGAACACGAAACTGAACAACTTTTGTTCTTCAACTTTTGCATATTCGCAATTCTTTTCTTAAATCCTTTTTATTTACATTCTGTTTTCCATTATCAAACAAGTTCACTAAGCAAATCTTTGACTACATCGTTGTCATGTTTTATCTAATTTTGTTATGATTGAAAGGTACTGGCAACCCTACAAAATACGAGCATTTCTTTGCTTTTGAGAATGTAGACACGCGTTTTTATATTATTGTCTTTTTTCGCATCGATAGTAATTAAAGCCAATGTGGTAACATGATTAGCAGATTACAATGATCAATGTCAGGTAATTACTACTTACTTACAGCACAAGTTATATAACGAGTTGGTAACAGAGTTCTCGATAAATCAATAAAATTGTATTTTAGTTATTTTTTCTATTGATAATGGGCTTATTCTTGACCTCGATCTAGTCTTGAGGACAGAGATGAGGTGGACGATGGAACGAGTTTGCCCAGAATAAGCCTAGCGACTTGAATAGATCCGGTTTATATGAACTCGGGAACAGAGACCGAGGAAGAGAATTCCACTCCTTAGTTCTACGCATTCGAATGTTCGAAATGCTTTGTTCGCATGAACGGAATATCAAGCAAGGTATGGGTGATATCCTGCGGTGCGTCTGGACTCCCGATGGTAGAAGGGAGATGGCGCTATAAGCTCATGGACCTCTTGGGCGCACTCACCGGAGTACTGTAAAAGACCGACAGACAAGCAACCTTGCGACGGAGGGCCAGACTGTGAAAGCTAGTTTCCACCAGTTTCTCATATCAACGACCTTCTTGGCTCTTCTTACATACCTCTTCCTACCACTTGTCTCGAAGTCTCGTATCTCGACATACTTCCCTCACTTCTTCTACTCTCATTAACCCGTAGATATGTTGCAGGAATATGATTAAAACATAGATTTGGCAGCCAAGAACAGGTCAGGCTTGAAATTCGAAGAGTGACTTTAGTTCCTACGAATATTAACGTAGGAACGGTACAAAGTCCAATGTGTCGAGCTTGACGTGTTCTCTCTATGCAATAAATCGGTTGTCATCATGTCGGATATCAATCAGCTAATATGTTATTTTGTGCTAAGTACGAATATAATTACATAAAATTATCCTTAATGAGCTAAATCGCCTGTCTGTAACCTATTAAACACAATGAAACAAGCAAAAACAAGGTAATTCCTGAGTTCGTTTAATCTTCGTCAGTTCAAAATAACTCCATATTCTAAGTATTTTTATTTCTAATCAAAAACGATTTTAAGATTTAAGATTTCTTTATTGCACCCCATGTGGTAAAAAGATAATAATTTAATGGAATTATTATTGTAACACCTATGGACACGGGCGGAAAAGGCACAGCAATTTATTCATGCATTACACAAAACAACAAGTACTGAAACAATTTAAAAATAGTAAGTACCTACATGCATTAAACTTTTAAATAGTAAAAAGACACATTGTAATAACATAAAATTTGAATTACAGATGCAAGTGCGTTATTTTTAGGGTTCCGTACCTCAAAAGAAAAAAACGGAACCCTTATAGCATCACTTTGTTGTCCGCCTGTCTGTCTGTCAAGACCCTTTATCTCACGAACGGGTAGAGGTATCAGGTTGAAATTAATTACATATATTAGGGTCCATGAACAACACAAGATCTGAAAATTTAAATTTTTTGCAACGACGCATTTTATGTCCTCATCTCCATACATTTATGCTTACTTTCCGTTGACCTAAAATTATGAAGTTTGGCAAGAAGCTAGGCCTCACAGTACAAATAAAGGGAAAAGTCTAAAATCATTTTTCTCACAACTAATGATAACCAATTGAGGTGAGCTCCCATTTCAAGAACATTCATATAAGACAGGGGTCAAGTTGGATGGTCGTGGAGGCGATTTTTGTTTTAGTTATACTAACTTGAAAATTGGTATGTTTATAGTGCATAACCTATAAAATAACAACAAATAATAAAATTTGGTCAAGCGTGTGACGGACTCAAAAAATCTAGCTGGAAAGCTGAAATTTCAACTAATAGAATTATGATTATGTGGTGGTACGGAACCCTTGGTGCGCGAGTCCGACTCGCACTTGGCCGGTTTTTTTTGTTAATTACAGTCGAGGCTCAGAAATTGGCTTAATGGAGCCGAGGAGATTATAATGACTAATGCGTACCTACGTGTTTCTTACGACGTTTTTAACACATGTGCGTATAAAAAAATACAAACAAAAAAGTTTAACTTACTCCTTTGCGGAATGTCCTTAAGATGCATCTGGGTATTTTTGAACCAAGCTATAATAATATTCAGTGCAATTAGATCCGTTTTATGAGCAAATGCTATTGACACAGAGCGACTGCCGTCTGACCTCCACAACTCGCTCTCAAATCCAGTCCTAGATTAGGTTCTGCCAGGCTCGGCTGTCAGATTTTTCAAGCCAAATGGCCTGTGACTTGACTTAAAAACTACTATTATATCAGTAGCCAATACCAACGTGTTCCAAAGCACGCAAACTCTAGTTACTATATGTTACTGGATTATGAAACACGTGTGCTTTTTCCATTATATTACCGCACTAGTGTTTTTTTTTTGTTTTTTTTTCTTTTACAATGAGCAAGGAGTTAGTACGTCTATAAAATTCATAATATTTTTATGAATAAATGAACTTTGTTCGATAATATGATCAACAAACATGAATGTTTGTTGATCATATTATCGAACAAAGTTCATTTAAAACATGTATATTATAATGAACTTAGTAAAAAAAATTTATTTTAAGTAACCAAATATCCCATTTTAAATAATTAAAAGACGGCTGTTTGCCAGTTTAGTCAATGCCTCCTGTGATGTATAGTGGATGCGCATTATTTCATTTTTGGACAGGGTGGAAAATGTATGGAGCTCGGTCTTTTATTTAAAAATATTCCAAAGCAACCTAACCACTATGTAGAAAAAAAACATAGATTCTAGACTTAAAACTGAGCCTACATGCCCAGTTGTGGGACTTAAGCACCCACCATTTAGGATGAATTAATTATCAATAATCAGCTAACTAGTCCACTCAAAAAGTCTATAAAACGCATCTGCCACTATCTATCTCTTTCTAACGCCTACTTAGCAGTTAACGTAACTCTTTCTAATGACTAGGCGTTAGAAAGAGTTAGATAGTGGCAGATGCGTTTTATAGACTTTCTGAGTGGACTAATTAGCTAATTTTTAAAAATTTATTTCTCCTAAATGGTGGGCGTTTAAGTCCCACAACTGGGCATGTAGGCTCAGTTTTAAGTCTACAATCTATGTTTTTTTTCTACATAGTGGTTAGATTTTTTCGGAATTTGATTAAAAGACCGAAAAAATCCATCTCCTTTGACTCGGTGGTACGTCCTTTCGAGTTTTAGTGATCGGACAATGGCCGTTCGACGAGAAAAAATATTTTCGGAGAAACGACCGTCGATGCATCGTACACACGGCCGCACATCAGTAGAAACACTTTTGGACCTTATGGCGTGGTAATAGAGTTGAAAACTACTTGCTACAAAGGTGAATCGGTGCTATGATTGTTCGGGTTATAATATTTCGATTAAAAAAACTTTCGCACTAAGACCCTGTCCAGAAAGGGCGAATTCGCCGCGAATTGTTACGCGCGAGTTTCTACGCGCGTCGGCGAGGTACTGGGTGTCAATACATTGCGTCCACAAGCATCGCGCGAATTTTCTCGGCTCGCGCGCGGCACGCGCGTGTCGAGATACGAGTACTAGGAGCGCCTTGTTTGCGTCCAGTTGAACGCGCGAAACACGCGCGAGTAAATCGCGGCGAATTCGCCCTGTCTGGACAGGGTCTTAATCTTTTCGGAATTGTGTAATTCGGACTTTGCTTGCGGACCCGTATAATCTGTGTCCGCTAAAACAGCGCGCGCCATTTTTACAAATATTTGTGGTGTTTATTTTTAAAAGTATCGACTCCTACAAATAAAAGAAAATCCGGCCAAGTGCGAGTCGGACTCGCGCACGGAGGGTTCCGTACCACCACGTAATATTAATTGTATTAGTTGAAATTTCAGTAACATACTGTGCTAGATGTTTTGGGTCCGACTCGCGCTTGACCAGTTTTTATTATTTGTTGTTATTTCATAGCTTATGCACTATAAACATATCAATTTTCACGTTTATAAGTGATCCCGTTTTTAAAATAGAGCTAAAACAAAAATCGCCTATAAAAAAAGGTCTTTAGTATGGGAGCCCCCCTTAAATTATTTTTTTTTTGCATATAGCAGCAAGAGAAATACATAATCTGTGAAAATTTTAACTGTCTAGCTATTACTGTTCATGAGATACAGCTCAAACAAAATTTTGTAAAAACAGCTGACTTTGATGGCATCTTATTCCTTTGTTTTTAAGTTTGACATATTATTATTTTGTATATTGCAATCCATTTTTGACATCATTGTTTATTCATTTCTTTTTAATTATTGTTTTGACGATCATATTATACTCTGACATTTGAACAATCTATGTTAATCTGAATTTGATAATGTGAAATAAATAAAAATAAATAAATAATAAAATAATAAAATATTTATCTACTCAACGAGTTCTAAACAACGATAACCCATTCGATGGGGTAGGTCAAACTTTTTTTTACCCTCCCCCCTTTAGCTGTTTGGGAGCCCCCCTTAATTTCTAACTTTTTTTTATTTTTAGTAATTGTTGTTGTAGCGGCAACAGATATACACAATTTGTGAAAATTTCAAATTTCTAACTATTACGGTTCATGAGATACAGCCCACTGACAGACGGACAGACAGACAGACATCGGAGCAATATCAAGCTGGAAGACATTTCTTTATTGAAATAAGTAGTAACTGTTGTGTCGTTTTTCTTTATGTATTGTCCATTGTATTTTCTTTTGTGCAATAAACAATAAATAATAATAATCAATCAATAGGGTCCCGTTTTTTACCCTTTGGGTACGGAACCCTAAAAATTGTAATTAATGTAATTATTTATATGAAATACGGATAAATAATTACTTATGTGTAACACTCACGAGTCGTTTATATAAAATAGTAATTAATGTATTTCCTCAACGTAGAAAATACTAAACCTAAAAAAAAAATACGTAGCTTATTGTCAACGATTTTTCCTTAGGGAAAAGAGGTAAGCCAATTTTGCTTGTTTTTATTCGCAAATGTGTTGAAACGCGTGCGTTTTGGTCATTACACTCTCCGCTCCATTACGCCTTCGCCTGCGGCTCGGGCTGCAATTCTCGAGGCTCGGAGGTAATCAACAAAATAGCGCACTTGCATCTTAATGTACTATGCTCAAAAATTACTGGTTAAAAAAGAAAAAGTTTTTGGAGACATTTTTTTTTTTTTTTTTCATTTATAGGGTGACTTTTAATTAGTTCTTGATAGCAAAACATATGATACTGAACAACTTCTCCCAAGGAACAGGTCGAAATACGAAAAGCCAAATTTGACCTCCCATACAAAATGCGCTATCAGCTGATGCAATTTCTATGGGAGGTCAAAACTTGATTTTCGTATTTCGACCTATGTTCCTTGGGGAAAGTTGTTCAGTATCATGAGTACATTCATACCGTTTTCTATCAAGAACTAATTGAAAGTCACCCTATATAGGGATGTAGGTATAACAAGTACCTACCTAAATAATGTATTGTAAAAATTCCATTCAATTTTCCAGTTTCCCTTTCTCCTGGCACATACTACGTGATGAAGATTAATAGTGAGGACGTCTATCTAATGGTATTTACATATGGAGTCTCATTCAGAGTGAATTTTTTATTTGTCTAAAGTTTCACCGCCTTACAGGTTGTAAAAAAAAGGATATACCAACCCTGAAGGATGTGAATCTGCCCATGAAACTGAACCACTTTCCATTAGGAACATTGGTCGAAATATGAAAAAAAAGACCTTCCATAGAAACTGAATCAGCTGATAGCACATTTTGTATGGGAGATCAAGTTTTTTAAAGTAAAAACTTCTAAAGCGGCGCTTGGCACTTTTTTAGATGTTAAACTCGCGTCAGATCCGTAGCCTGATCGAAAAAGCGTCAACTGTCAACCGTATTGTTATTACAATACGGGTTTTTATTCAGTGACATCAAAGAAATACGCGAGCAATGGCGCGATTGACCCTTACCAAAAGCATAATATTCAAAAATGCAAGTTTTCACTTCTGCCTGCACTCCCGGAGTGCAACCCGTCCTTTTTTTTATTTCTACCTATGTTCCTTCGGGATAGTTGTTCAGTTTCATGGGCAGTATTACATCCTTCAGGGTTGATATACCCTTTCTGTTACACCTTGTATATTACAATCCGAAAGTATTTGACAACAGTGTTCAACAGTCAGTACCTTTGCGAAAGTATTTGACAACAGTGTTCAACAGTCAGTACCTTTGCGGAAGTATTTGACAACAGTGTTCAACAGTTAGTACCTTTTCTTGTTTAAAAGGGCTTACTCTTGACTTCTATAGCCCTGAGGTTAAAGATGAGGTCGACGATGGAACGAGCTCTCCCTCAAGACACCTATTATTCACTAGACCAATTAAGACACAAGCATAATCAAAGCAAAATCCAAGAATTAAAAAAATAAATAAATAAATAAAATAATAAATTGTATTGGTTTCGCACCCGGTATGCTATATGGACCATCTGGACGTGCCTGCTAGCCAAAAATTAGAATGCATCATCCCTCTGTCTGACTTTCGTTTCATTACGAAGAAAACGGAAAGATAGATATACAGTTCTGTGCTGCGCTATCTACGTCCCAGCTAACGCTAACCCTAACAATAGCTACTGATTCAGTGCGCTAACTATCTCGATGCTGAGCTGAACTTATTTAGCTTTCTCGCTAGTGCGATTCAAGATTTTTGTGATCTAAGTGTTTAAAGGCAAATGTATTTTCTGTCCTTCAATAATTCAATTCCAAGAAGATTTTTAAAGATAAATCATATTCCAGCGATCTATTACTTCAGATCACTATGTATAATGAACCCTTACAACGTAAACAAAGTTTTTGATAAATATTTAATTTTATATGCAAGTATAATTAGCTAGGAACTCGTATAGGTTACACCTTCATTATGGCGTTCTAAAAGATAGTCTAAAAGTTGTCTTAAAAGTCTCATAAAATCTCGTGTTCGCATCGTTAGTTATGAACTCATGACGTAATCTTTTTGCATGAATGAATTTTGTATCTCCTCTCTTCTTGAGCTGATTCTGAATATATAAAAAGTCCTTATGTTCCTGTCACTTACTCCCTAAAAATTACGTATAAGTATTTTCAAAACATACCAAGTTTGGGCTTTTCCTGCTAGGAATTGGCTGCAAGTATATTTTTTTACATATACACCAAATGGCTAATGACTGAATGAATAATTATATTATTATTGTTATTTAGGAGCCGGTCGTGTCCCACTGCAGGGCAAAGGCCTCTCTTCCATCCTTCCACACATCCCGGTTTTGACTCCTTAATTATATATTCATTTACAATTTCATAAAAGTATTTTTAGGGTTCCGATACCAAAATGGTAAAAAAGAACCCTTATGTTGCCGCTTACTTACTTACTTACACATGCCGCTTACTTACTTACTCATGCTATCGACTTGATAAAAAAAAATAGGATTAATAATGTAAATGGGGCCCAAATAGGGGGGGCAAATTTTCAAATTGTGGTTACTAGGTTGAGTTCCCCCCCCCTTATCTCCGATCTTTGTGAAAGGAAAAATCTGAACTAATTACAGTCGATAGAAGTTTATGTAAAGATTACAGCAAAAATAAAAGAATCTTTCTAAGTTGCACAGTTTTTTAGTTATCTGCAAAAAACCTTTACAAACAAATATGGACTTTTTCGCTTGCAAAAATACTATAGGTATATCGGAGCCCTCGGCGCGCGAGTCCAACTCGCACTGGACCGGTTTTTGCAAATACATACATACATACATACATAACATCACGCCTCTTTCCCGTTGGGGTAGGCAGAGACCACAGTCCTCCACCTGCTACGATCTTGACATACTTCCCTTGCTTCCTGTACTTTCATCAATCCTTTCATACATGCTCGTCGGTTTAGGGTACTTTTAACCTGGCCTTTATTCAGAACGTCCTGAATTTGGTCCTGGTACGTTCGCCTAGGCCTTCCCCTTCCAACGTTTCCATTCACTCATTTTTTTTGAAAATATACATATCACATTTTTAATTTTTAATATACATATCAAATATACATATCACATTTTTTTTTGAAAATATACATAAGATATAGATTTTTAAATATTTAATGAGATTATTTTCTAATCCTAAAAGTAATCATTTAATATTTTTTTAGGAAGTTCGTGAATGGAATGTGAAGATGTACTATATTTTTAGAATCAGCTCTATCCCATTGGATACCCCACATGATAGGTTTCTCAAAAATAAATTCTAAAAATCTATACAAAAAAAAAGATGACGTCATAACTTACGATGCGAACACGATATTTTATGAGACTTTTGAGACTACTTTAAAAACTCCAAGTTTCTAGCTTATTACCTCTCATTCCAAGGTTGACTTGGCGGGTATTACTTAAGTGACTGGGCTTACAGTTACAGCCAACTGATTGTCTTGTTTTCGTAGCGGACATTGCCCACGTACGATTCTATTTCAGCTGACACGTGACAAGCACTAATGTAGCGTTATCAAGTATCGAAAGTTTTATCATGTCCGTAGATAAAACCCTATTTTGAGAGCTTTCGTCTGTATGGAGCGAAAACACGGACATTACATTTGTGCAAGTAGGCAGGCATAGATAGATTTACAGCTTGTATCAAAAAGGGGTCAGTAAAATTCGTAGGTTTAGAACCACTGTGCCAATACTGAGACCGATTTTGACCTTTTTCATTATTTCGGTTATACAAGGTTATTTTTTTGGACCTGATTTTCGTATCCCCACGTTATTACAGAGGTCAAAAGCAACCACTTTTGTTCTACGACTTTTCTAACAACGCACGAAAAATTTTCAACTTCCCATACAAAATGGGTTGGTCATGTTACTACTTTAGTATGGGGAGTCGAAATTTTTTTGTGCGTTGTTAGAAAAGTCGTAGAACAAAAGTTGTTGCTTTTGACCTCTGTAATAACGTGGGCATACGCAAATCAGGTCCAAAAAAATAACCTAGTATTGTAGCTTGCTTGTGTATGTATACAGTCATTCTTAGTTTTACATTTGTAAGTAAATCGTATTTACTAAAGCGTGTAACGGAAGGTGTGATAAGATAATACTTAAGGGTGTGAATCTGCCCATGAAACTGAACAACTTTTTTCAAAGAACAAATTAAATTCTTGACCTCCCATAGAAACTGCATCAGCTGATAACGCATTTTGTATGGGAGGTCAAATTTGGTTTTTCGTATTTCGACCTATGTTCCTTGGGAAAAGTTGTTCAGTTTCATGGGCAAATTCACACCCTTCCGTATTATCACACCTTTCCGTAACATTGTAGAGCTAAAACAAAAATACCTAAAGTGGTGCACCTAAAAGGGTGCCACCCCAAAGATTTCGGACCTCCTTGCCTCGCTCGGAATAGCAGGGGATGACATCTGCCAACATGTCACAACCCCATCATCGATGATCCATAGAAAATATTCAAAATAACCTGTCAAATCGATAGAACAACGCCTACACCACCTAGTGACGAATAGGGAATATGCATATTTTTTTTTAGTCGCATTTATTAACAAAATATGAAAAAACGTAGTAGAGATGACAAATAGTGAAATTAAAATCGGCTAAGAAATACGGCTGATATAAGCATTTGAAACTACTTATTAATTTTACGCGTCGATTAGACAGAGAGATCCGACATGGCATATAAACTTCGTATTAAATTTCGTTTTGCTAGAAAGAGACAGAAACAAATCTTCGATATTTTAATTTAATAGTTATTCGTAAAATAGTCTTACTAAACTGTTTATTGCATGAACGAAGATATTTTTTAAAATAAAAAAACATCATGCATATTCCCTATTATTACTTTAATCCTCCTTCTATAAGTACCTTAAATTATTTGTCTGTTTGTCCATCCGACCCACAGAAAAATAAAGGTACTTAGAAGGAGGATTAAATAAATAATTCGTCACTAGGTGGTGTAGGCGTTTTTCTATGGATTTGACAGGTTATTTGGAATATTTTCTATGGATCATCGATGATGGGGTTGTGACATGTTGGCAGATGTCATCCCCTACTAAAATAAATTAGCAAGGTATCTATTCCGAGCGAAGCAAGGTCGTCCGAAATCTTTGATCCGACCACAGTTTTATTACATCTTCTTTGCATCCGACCTTCTTTTGAACCATCAAGCTAGTCGTAGGCTTGAGTCGTAGTGAATGTTTTTAAATGTGTACCAATAATAATCTTTCCAACGACTGTAAACAAGACGAGACAAGACAATTTTTTAAATAACAATAAGTTACAGGTCATAGAATAGATCGTGTAAATCATAGGTGTAAAATGCTAATAAAATTTATAAAATTAAATAATATTTAAAAAACAAATATTAAAGTATATGAATCTAGGTCATCGGGAAGTACCCTATTAGTCTAGGCAACGAAGCGGATCGTTGTATGAAGACCCCCGCATTAAATCCTCAGTCGATGAAACTTTGCTGGGGTATTGCAGTACAAGAGACAAACCTCCTATAAAAAAAAACGGTACTTTTAATTTTTTCATACAAAAATTACAAAAAATGTATGAAATTTTTTTTTGTAATATTTTTTTTGGATATTTTGAATTTACATTTAATTCATAATTCTTTATCATCCTGTCAAATAAAATCTGCCTGAGAAATTTATGTTGGGGTCAATGCCTACACTACAAGGTTTTGGTTTAGTTCATAAATTAATGGAGATGGGGACATAATGGGCCGTACATTTTGACTGTGTCTTCTATATTTGTAGAATCTTGTTCATACCTTGAAGGGTCCTTGGAAATTTAATATTAATTTATAATACATTTGCCCGTTCGTGAGAAAAAGCATCTCGACAGACAGACAGACAGTCGGAGAGGCAACAAAGTAATTCTATAAGGGTTCCGTTTCTATACTTTGAGGTACGAAACCCTAAAAAGAAGAAGAAAAAGAAATGACTTTCTTCTGATAGGTTCTGTATAAATAAAATAAAAACTTATGTTCATTAACTCTTTCCGGCACAGTTTTTTGTTGGCGATAATAGACACGTAATTTTAATTTTAAATTAGTCTCTACGACGAAAAAGTTCTTTTTAGGGTTCCGATACCAAAATGGTAAAAAAAAGGAACCCTTATGGTGCCGCTCTGTCTGTCCGTCTGTCTGTCACACCTCTATATCTCAGCAACCACTTACGCTATCGAGCTGAAATTTGGAATAGTTTTAGAATATAGTTGCCCAACTTAATTGCACATGAAAATTTTTTGAAAAAAGTATGATTATTAATGTAAAGGGGGCCAAAATAGGGGGGGCCAAATTTCAAATTGTCGCTACTAGGTCGAGTGGGGTATCATATGAAAGGGCTTTACTTGTACATTTTAAAATATATTTTTGTATTTTTTTAAGTTTCTTAGTTTTCAAGTTATGATGAAAAATGTCAAAAAAAATACCATTCCCCCCCCTTATCTCCAAAGTTTGAGTAAGGGAAAATCTGAATTAATTACAGTTGACAGAGGTTTATGTAAACTTTACAGCAAAAATAAAACGATCTTTCTAAGTTGCACAGTTTTTCAGAAATCTGCAAAAAACCTTTACAAACAAATTTAGTTTTGCGGTCCTGAAAATGGACTTTATTGCTTCCAAAAATACTATAGGTATATCGGAACCCTCGGCGCGCAAGTCCGACTCGCACTTGACCGGTTTTTTTTATTTTAGTACAGTAAACGGCCGCGGAGCTAGTTTTTTTTTTGTTGCATTTTTGATGCTCGAGTTTGCTGAAACGATTGCAGTACATACAATTTTCTAAAATGGCGTTTTTATGAAAACTGCGTCAAAGGTTAGGTGGTTATCTAGGTTTTCTTCCCATATCACGATATTCTTTGACACAAGTCTACCTACCTATGAGTCAATATCTGCCGGTAGTCCCTCGCACGTGTACCGGCGCATTTTTAGGGTTCCGATACCAAAATGGTAAAAAAAGGAACCCTTATGGTACCTGTTTGGTAAATGTCTGCAAACCTTTCAGGTGGTTGATCAACCTATGATACTGAACAACTTTCCATTAGGAACATAGGTCGAAATCGAAATACGATTTTTTTTACCTCCTATACAAAATGCGCTATCAGCTGATGCGGTTTTGGGACGTTGAATTTTTTTTTTCGTGTTTCGACGTGTTCTCTAAGAAACGTTGTTCAGTTTAGTAGGTAGAGCAACCTGAAAGGTTTTACGACATTTTACCAAAGACCCTGTATAGGTAATATACCCAGAAAGTGGTATAAACTTCGATTGACGTAACACTATTAAACTATTTGAAGATATTTTGAGCGAATTCTTTTCGTTTATGATATGGTGATCAGATTATGTTTATGAATATAGGTTTAAAAACTTTAAACTATAAACGGTGGCTTAAAATGTATCTTTCGACGAAAAGTAGATGAGGAAATTCAGGACGTTCTGAATAAAGGCCAGGTTAAAAGTACCCTAAACCGACGAGCATGTATGAAAGGATTGATGAAAGTACAGGAAGCAAGGGAAGTATGTCAAGATCGTAGCAGGTGGAGGACTGTGGTCTCTGCCTACCCCGACGGGAAAGAGACGTGATGTTATGTATGTATGTATGTATTTATGTATGTAGATGTCGTTTCCTAATATCTAAAAACTGTCTTCATACCAAATTTCAACTAATAGATGGACAGACAAAGTTTATTTCGCATTTATAAGTTATTTTATTTTAGCTTGTATGTATGGATTTGGATACGTAGGTACAGTCAACGACAGGTCAAGCTTGACACTCGCAGTGCGATTCTAGCCCGTACGTCTATTGAAATAGAAACTGAAGTCCAATGTGCTTGATGTGCTTTTGACTGTATCTATCGACAGCTAGCACGGCGGCAAAACTTATGGCGCGCACATTTCGCCCGCACTCCCGAGCTGTCGCGTACTTTACTGAGTGCAGCCCAGCGAGTGCAGCTAGAGAGTAGTATGTTCCTTGGTGATGCCCTAGCTAGATAAAAATTATATCCATATCCATATTTATTTATGACTTTTAGGGTTTGTTGGCAGTAATCCAATTTACAATGTTCAATTCAAGTGAAATGGAGTTTTAAATTATATAAGGTGCTAATGAAATAGTGAACATAATTTTAGTATGTGACACAGACCATGAAACTGAACAACTTTCCCCAAGCAACATAGGTCGAAATACGAAAAACCAAATTTGACCTCCCATACGCTAAATGCGCTATCAGCTGATGCAGTTTCTATGAGAGGTCAAAAATTTATTTTCGTTTTTCGACGTAGGTTCCTTGAGGAAAGTTGTTCAGTTTCATGGTCTGAATAACATACTAAAATTATGTTCACTATTTCATTAGGACCTTATATAAATTTCGTACAGCACTGTTCAAAATTAGGCATTGTCCACTAGTGGCCATTAATGTGCTTATATTAACTCTTTCGGTTTGTGGGACTATTATGGTTGTAATGAAATAATGACCATCGTTGTTATTTGTATTCAATAAACATTTTTTTATTTTATATAATAAAGGTTTGTTCTGTGTCTGGGTGTTATTTAATAAATTATCTAAGGTCGAATGTCATTTTTTGACGTTTTCATTTGGCCTGAGGTATAATTTTTATCTAGAGGCTCGTGCAGGCGCTGCTGGATAGCAAAAAGTTAGACTGAACTTTTTTTCGGGTGTTATAGGGTTATTAAAGTTCCACGACTTTTGGAAATTTGTCTAGTTTTTTCATAGAAAATGAGCACCTGATCGGTCTATTATGTATGGGAAGATTGGAAAGTCCATATTTTCGCATATTTATTTCTAAAAGGAGTAGAATACATCTACTTAATTTATTGGTAGGTACTTATTTTTTATCACTTCTCGCGTCAACACGCTAAGGTTCAGTTTTTTAAGTATAATAATGAGTGTTTTGGGTACAGTTAGAAAAAAACGGCAACAATGAACGTTATAAACACGTAAGCCTCCAAATTTCCAAGCAATCACACTAGAATTATTTTTATAATTATTTTCCTATAGGCAGCACGGAGCATAGTTTTTATCGCCTATCGCCTGCGGCTCGGGCTGCAATTTCTGAGCCTCGGCCGTAATATCCAAAATAGCGCACGTGCATCTTAATGTACTATTCTAATTTGCTCAAAAATGTGTTCTATAATCGTAATAATAATTCATTTATTCATGTAAAGTAATCAGGTAGGTACATAGGAGTTGAACATATAAATTTAGTCTCACTAAAAACTGCCTTCGCAGGCATTTACATGAAATTTTACATTAAATTTTACATTAAATTTTACATTAAATTACATGAAATTTTACATTAAAAGAAAAAAAAGAAAATCAAAATGTCAATTTAAAAGCTTCTGTCACATTAAATTCAAATTCATAACGTAATGTCAAATTAAAAATAAGTATTGTGTCAAAAAGGCTATGTCAAGCAATACAATTTTATAACTGAAAATGTCGCAATCGATGAAAAAGTTATATCAGATTACAACAATACTTATTAATACTAAATTAAATAGCCCAAACAGAGCAGTCATCCGCAATCCATATATTCTTGTAAGTTATAAAAACATTTTTCCGTAAGCCACAGCTTTATTGATCTCTTAAATATTAAATATTATCTCTTAAATATTATATCACTTATACATCATAAAAAACAAGTCTCCCAAAAATGTTTTGAATTTAGGAGTTTTATGAAAAGAAAATCGAAGGGTTCTAAGTGGTTTTTTGCTGGCTCTCATTTTGAGGGTAGCTGTCATACAACGAAAATGAAAAACTTAAATTTTCTCAAAAACGGCTCATAGAGTCTTGATGAAACTTTGCATGACCAAGCATCTCCATGTAAGATATCTTGCGCCACTATCAATTAATTGATTTGTGTAGTTTCATATAAGGGGTGTTCCTGTACCAACAAATCGTAAATATGTGATTTACCCAAAATTGGTTCCATTGAGTTTATTAAAAATTTCTATAATATTAATCCTGGATTAGTTGTCTACCTTACTGGATATTCTTTATGATTTTTTTGAAAAAAATTTAGTACACATGGTGTACCAAAAACTGAAAGGGCTTGCTCACTAGACTAAACTGAACAATTATCCATAAGGAACATGTGTTGGGAATTTTAAGAATCTCCATGCAAGCTACCTTCGGTAGTATCCATTGATCTGTGAAAATTCATATAAAGGGTGTTTCGGTACTACCAAAAGTTAAACATGTGATTTACTGTTAGTTTGTTTCAATATTTGACAATTTGAATTCTGAACTTATCTGTATATTTCATTCGAACATTTTTTTGGAAAAACTTAAACAAAAGTTGGTATTTCCATACAATGTGTATGGCATTACAAATTTAAGTTTGCGGTTGATAGTTTTTCCTTGAGTATTGCGAGAAAGTAAGTGCAGTGCTGCTGTTCCATTTATTATTTTTACTATTAAAATATATTCATTTACACTTTTCTTGTTGCTTACTTTGATTATAAATGGTAAAAAAATAACCATTGTGGGCTGACGCATCTCGCGAGATGTTGCGAGAATAAATGTTGCGGTTTGAGGAACGACTTTGACCATGATACTAAATAAGTTTCCTTATAAATATAAAAATAAACCCGGAAAGTGCGAGTCGGAATCGCGGACTAAGAGTACCGTACTTGTCTACCATACAAGTACGTACAAGTTTTTGCCCTTTGATTTTAAAAAACTCAACGTCCACTCAAACTTGACCCCTCTTTAATATAAATGTAGGTACGAAACGGGAGCTCACCTTATTTGGTTACAATTAGTTGTGAAAAAAGTTGTAATATTGAATGATTTTAGACTTTCTCAAAGTCGACGGGAAGTTTCATAAATGTGTGTTGTTGCTGAAGACTGAAATTTTCACATCTTCAAGGACCTTTATATTTGATATAAATTTTAATTCGATACCTTTGCCCGTCCGTGAGAAAAAGGGTCTTGGTCTTGACTGAGATAAATATGGAGAACAAAGTGATTCTGCAAGGGTTTATTTTTTTTCTTTAGAGGTAAGGAACCCTAGAAACAAAATATAGAACATATTTGGGAGTCCCACTATGTAAAACGGGTCAAGGCATGTCAAGGCTTGGACAATTCTTCATTAAAATTAAAGCTATTTTATTTCTATTGCTATCACTTTTTAGGGTTCCGTACCTCAAAAGAAAAAAACGGTACCCTTATAGGATCACTTTGTTGTCCGTCTGTCTGTCTGTCAAGACCCTTTATATCACGAACGGGTAGAGGTCTCAGGTTGAAATTGATACCATATATTAAGGTCTATGAACCACACAAGATATGAAAATTAAATTTTTTTATAACGACGCAATCAAAACATATGGCTTTTTATGTCCTTATCTCCATACATTTATGCAAAAAAGCAAAACCTACAGGGTACTTCCCGTTGACCTTAAATTATGAAATCTGGCAAGAAGCTAGGTCTGACAGTACAAATAAAGGGAACAGTCTGAAATAATTAAATATTTCAACTTTTCTCACAACTAATGGTAACCAATTGAGGTGAGCTCCCGTTTCAAGAACATTCATATAAGAGAGTGGTCAGGTTGAATGGTCGCGGAGGCGATTTTTGTTTTAGTTTTTTTTCAAAAACGGGAACAATTATAAACTTGAAAATTAGTATGTTTATAGTGCATAAGCTATAAAATAACAAAAAATAATAAAATTTGGTCAAGTGCGTGTCGGATTAAAAAAATCTAGCACATTAACTTACTGAAATTTCAACTAATATAATTATGATTATGTGGTGGTACGGAACCCTCGGTGCGCGAGTCCGACTCGCACTTGGCCAGTTTTTTCTCTTAATAAAAGTGTCAAAAATAGATTTACTGGAGCTTTTATCTTTTACTATAAAGGGACTTTTTGCAACTATTGATGAGTGTACAAATTTATTTAAAAAATATTTAGTATAGCGGGTAACGGAATGGTGTTATAATACTAAAGGGTGAGAATCTGGGACTCAATTCTTGACAATCACCGGGTGATAAAATATCACTTTTGAGCCTTTAAAAATTCACATTTGCCCTGATAAACTGTTGAAAGTTAAATCAGAATACATGAAAATTAACAATCAAGGATTGCTTTATATTTTACGAATATAAATCTTCACTTTTGAAAATAAAAATGTGTGATTTTGAATTTTTTGAGTGATATTTTATCACCTGGTGATATTCAAGAATTGGCTCCCTGCCCATGAAACTTAATAACTTTTCCCAAGAAACAAAGGTCATAGAACAAAATCAATTTTTGATCTCCCATAGACACATCATAATTTTTCGTATTTTTTTGACCTATGTTCTTGGAAAAAGTTGTTCAGTTTCATTGGGCAGATTTACGCCCTTCAGTATTATCAGTTTCTCACACTTTTCCGTTACACGTTTATAATAATAATAATGACGGTTTAAGCCTCCAAGAGGAGTGATAAGAATTAAAAATAATAATAAAATAGGTAATTGTACAGACAAAGGCACAATACATTGTGTAGCATAAGTTGCCACTAAGACAGCGGGCTCCATGGGCGGTGGTGACCACTTTCCATCAGGTGGCCGACCTGCTCGTTGGCTCACTTGTCACATAAAGAAAAAATAAAAATAAAAAGTTGACGTTGTATAGCCACAAAGAGCGGTAATAGTTTGAATTCCACGTGCAGTTTTATTGGCATTGAGTATTACGTGATTTACGTGCATACTGCAGGAAACAGATATTACAGTGCTCACATTACATGTGAGCACTGTAAGTTTGAGTAAGGAAAAATTTGAATTAATTACAGTTGACAGAAGTTTATATAAACTTTACAGCAAAAATAAAACGATCTTTCTAAGTTGCACAGTTTTTCAGAAATCTGCAAAAAACCTTTACAAACAAATTTAGTTTTGCGGTCCTGAAAATGGACTTTATTGCTTCCAAAAATACTATAGGTATATCGGAACCCTCGGCGCGCGAGTCCGACTCGCACTTGACCGGTTTTTTTACATCTGACGAGACCAGACGAAAGACCTTTGGCCCAAATGATAAAGAGTGTAATGACTTCTCGAGACAGACCTTGCAAAACGTAAACAAGAATTCGGCGAGTTTATCCATACTATTAAACGAGCAATATTTGTACATAAATACAGGGTGTAAGGGACAGCCTTCCGAATACTGAAAGGGCATGATGAGTCAACGTAACTGAACAACCTTCAGCGAATAAAAGTTTCAAGAAATGAGAAAACAAATTCAGCCCCTCCATTGCAGCATTTAAAAAACCTATGAAGGTTTATAGTGTTAAGTTCCGAAATTGTAACATAAAATTGTGAGTAAATAAATAAATAAAATAAATAAATAATAAAATACAAACTGTCCAATCAAGTTTGCAATTTTGTATGGAAATGGTCACGTGATCGACTCATCTTATAAAACGTGTATCAGAAAGGTGTGATAGTACTGAAGGGTGTAAATCTGCCCATGAAACTGAACAACTTTTCCCAAGGAACATAGGTCAAAATATGAAAAACCAAATTTGACCTTCCATACAAAATGCGCTATCAGTTGATGCAGTTTCTATGGGAGGCCAAAAATTGATTTTGTCCTATAACCTATGTTCCTTGGGAAAAGTTGTTCAGTTTCATGGGCAGATTCACACTCTTTAGTATTATCACACCTTTCCGATTACACGCTGTATAGGAAGGCAAAAATTTTTTTCGAAAAAATTTTTCTTTGGGAAAGCTGCTTGTTTTAATGAGTAGAATCGATGTTCTTCGGGAGCAAAACCAATAAAAATTCACGCAATATTTTTGGGTTTACCCGATCCAACCCAAGCTATGTGGCTTACGACTTCCTTTCTGAGAGTAAGTGGTCATAATACCAAGTGCGTAGCTACAGAAACATTAATAAAAACCTAACATAATATAACTATAAAAACTTGTAATCAAAATTAAATCTCCGCCGCGCCGCTCTTTCAACTTTAAGGCGTGATCACACCTGGCTGAATTCAAAGACTAATTCGGAATACGTTGCTGGGAGACTTAGTTATGTTAATTGCAATATCCTTATTTCAACGAGCAATGTATGCCGAATTAGTCTTTGAATACAGCTAAGTAGGTGTGATCAATCCTTTAATGACATGACATCACTTTTATGTAGGTAATAATTTGTGCACAATAAAGGCTCAGAGTTTTTTTTTGTATGTCATTCAGACCACAAAATTAAACCAGTTTTCTAAAGATTTTAGGGGTACAAAATGAGAAAACATTTTGGCTATCTCGTTCCATAGTTACCTTCTTAAAAAACCATCTGTTTGCGTATCGCATGGCAAAATTTTTCTCGTTTTCTTATGGAAAGTCGCTCAGTTATATTGTCCGGGTAACATAGGTATTTAAAAATTTGTTTTAAAATACAGGGTGTTAATTTAATTGCGTGCCATAGCTTAGATTGTTATATTTTTTTTGTGTTTCTTTATCGTTACTGAAACACCCCCTAAGCTATGGCACGCAATTAAATTATCACCCTGTATATTATTATATTCAGTTATTTTTAGGGTTCCCTACCTCAAAATAAAAAAAACGGAACCCTCATAGGATCACTTTGTTGTCCGTCTGTCTGTCTGTCAAAACCCTTTTTCTCACGAACGAGAAGGTACCAGGTTGAAATTGATAACGAATATTAAGGTCTATAAACCACACAAGATCTGAAAATTTCAATGTTTTACAACGACGCAATCAAAAGATATGGCTTTTTATGTCCTCATCTCCATACATTTATGCAAAAAAGCAAAACCTAGAGGGTACTTCCCGTTGACCTAAAATTATGAAATTTGGCAAGAAGCTAGGTCTCACAGTACAACTAAAAGGGGAAAAGTCTAAAATCATTAAATATTTCAATTTTTCTCACAACTAATAGTAACCAATTAAGGTGAGCTCCCGTTTCAAGAACTTTTCTATAAAACAGGGGTCAAGTTGGATGGTCGCGGAGTTTTTAAAATCAAAGAGCAAAAGCTTTAGTATATCATATGGTAGATAGGTACGGAACCCTTAGGGTGCGAGTTCGACTCGCACTTGGCCGGTTTTTTTTTAGGTGAGGTTGCTCATGAAAATGAACAACTTTTCCTAAGAAACATTGGTCAAAATACACAAACAAATAAATATTGTAATATTTAATGATTTTAGACTTTTCTCTTTATTTGTACTGTGAGACCTAGCTTCTTGCCAAATTTCATAATTTTAGGTCAACGGGAAGTACCTCCTAGGTTTTGCGTTAGTGCATAAATGTATGGGAAATGAGGACATAAGAAGCCATAACTTTTGATTGTGTCGTTGTAAAAAAATTAAATTTTCAGATCTTGTGGGTTTATGGACTTTAATATTCGTTATCAATTTCAACCTTTACCCGTTACCCGATACCTTTACCAGACAGACGGACAACAAAGTAATCTTATGAGGATTGTGTTTTCTTATTTTGAGGCACGGTACCCTAAAAATAACCGTATGCAGAAGGCGTACCGTAAAATTGTTAAAAATAGATCGTCCTTATTAAAAAAACTTAGATTATTATGATTTTTACGTGAATAAAAATCACGTTGCGCACGAGTAGTGGTCTAAACGACCTTATAATGTGAGCACTGTAATATCTGTTTCCTGCAGTATGCACGTAAATCACGTAATACTCAATGCCAATAAAACTGCACGTGGAATTCAAACTATTACCGCTCTTTGTGGCTATACAACGTCAACTTTTTATTTTTATTTTTTCTTTATGTGACAAGTGAGCCAACGAGCAGGTCGGCCACCTGATGGAAAGTGGTCACCACCGCCCATGGAGCCCGCTGTCTTAGTGGCAACTTATGCTACACAATGTATTGTGCCTTTGTCTGTACAATTACCTATTTTATTATTATTTTTAATTCTTATCACTCCTCTTGGAGGCTTAAACCGTCATTATTATTATTATAAACGTGTAACGGAAAAGTGTGAGAAACTGATAATACTGAAGGGCGTAAATCTGCCCAATGAAACTGAACAACTTTTTCCAAGAACATAGGTCAAAAAAATACGAAAAATTATGATGTGTCTATGGGAGATCAAAAATTGATTTTGTTCTATGACCTTTGTTTCTTGGGAAAAGTTATTAAGTTTCATGGGCAGGGAGCCAATTCTTGAATATCACCAGGTGATAAAATATCACTTAAAAAATTCAAAATCACACATTTTTATTTTCAAAAGTGAAGATTTATATTCGTAAAATATAAAGCAATCCTTGATTGTTAATTTTCATGTATTCTGATTTAACTTTCAACAGTTTATCAGGGCAAATGTGAATTTTTAAAGGCTCAAAAGTGATATTTTATCACCCGGTGATTGTCAAGAATTGAGTCCCAGATTCTCACCCTTTAGTATTATAACACCATTCCGTTACCCGCTATACTAAATATTTTTTAAATAAATTTGTACACTCATCAATAGTTGCAAAAAGTCCCTTTATAGTAAAAGATAAAAGCTCCAGTAAATCTATTTTTGACACTTTTATTAAGAGAAAAAACTGGCCAAGTGCGAGTCGGACTCGCGCACCGAGGGTTCCGTACCACCACATAATCATAATTATATTAGTTGAAATTTCAGTAAGTTAATGTGCTAGATTTTTTTAATCCGACACGCACTTGACCAAATTTTATTATTTTTTGTTATTTTATAGCTTATGCACTATAAACATACTAATTTTCAAGTTTATAATTGTTCCCGTTTTTGAAAAAAAACTAAAACAAAAATCGCCTCCGCGACCATTCAACCTGACCACTCTCTTATATGAATGTTCTTGAAACGGGAGCTCACCTCAATTGGTTACCATTAGTTGTGAGAAAAGTTGAAATATTTAATTATTTCAGACTGTTCCCTTTATTTGTACTGTCAGACCTAGCTTCTTGCCAGATTTCATAATTTAAGGTCAACGGGAAGTACCCTGTAGGTTTTGCTTTTTTGCATAAATGTATGGAGATAAGGACATAAAAAGCCATATGTTTTGATTGCGTCGTTATAAAAAAATTTAATTTTCATATCTTGTGTGGTTCATAGACCTTAATATATGGTATCAATTTCAACCTGAGACCTCTACCCGTTCGTGATATAAAGGGTCTTGACAGACAGACAGACGGACAACAAAGTGATCCTATAAGGGTACCGTTTTTTTCTTTTGAGGTACGGAACCCTAAAAAGTGATAGCAATAGAAATAAAATAGCTTTAATTTTAATGAAGAATTGTCCAAGCCTTGACATGCCTTGACCCGTTTTACATAGTGGGACTCCCAAATATGTTCTATATTTTGTTTCTAGGGTTCCTTACCTCTAAAGAAAAAAAATAAACCCTTGCAGAATCACTTTGTTCTCCATATTTATCTCAGTCAAGACCAAGACCCTTTTTCTCACGGACGGGCAAAGGTATCGAATTAAAATTTATATCAAATATAAAGGTCCTTGAAGATGTGAAAATTTCAGTCTTCAGCAACAACACACATTTATGAAACTTCCCGTCGACTTTGAGAAAGTCTAAAATCATTCAATATTACAACTTTTTTCACAACTAATTGTAACCAAATAAGGTGAGCTCCCGTTTCGTACCTACATTTATATTAAAGAGGGGTCAAGTTTGAGTGGACGTTGAGTTTTTTAAAATCAAAGGGCAAAAACTTGTACGTACTTGTATGGTAGACAAGTACGGTACTCTTAGTCCGCGATTCCGACTCGCACTTTCCGGGTTTATTTTTATATTTATAAGGAAACTTATTTAGTATCATGGTCAAAGTCGTTCCTCAAACCGCAACATTTATTCTCGCAACATCTCGCGAGATGCGTCAGCCCACAATGGTTATTTTTTTACCATTTATAATCAAAGTAAGCAACAAGAAAAGTGTAAATGAATATATTTTAATAGTAAAAATAATAAATGGAACAGCAGCACTGCACTTACTTTCTCGCAATACTCAAGGAAAAACTATCAACCGCAAACTTAAATTTGTAATGCCATACACATTGTATGGAAATACCAACTTTTGTTTAAGTTTTTCCAAAAAAATGTTCGAATGAAATATACAGATAAGTTCAGAATTCAAATTGTCAAATATTGAAACAAACTAACAGTAAATCACATGTTTAACTTTTGGTAGTACCGAAACACCCTTTATATGAATTTTCACAGATCAATGGATACTACCGAAGGTAGCTTGCATGGAGATTCTTAAAATTCCCAACACATGTTCCTTATGGATAATTGTTCAGTTTAGTCTAGTGAGCAAGCCCTTTCAGTTTTTGGTACACCATGTGTACTAAATTTTTTTCAAAAAAATCATAAAGAATATCCAGTAAGGTAGACAACTAATCCAGGATTAATATTATAGAAATTTTTAATAAACTCAATGGAACCAATTTTGGGTAAATCACATATTTACGATTTGTTGGTACAGGAACACCCCTTATATGAAACTACACAAATCAATTAATTGATAGTGGCGCAAGATATCTTACATGGAGATGCTTGGTCATGCAAAGTTTCATCAAGACTCTATGAGCCGTTTTTGAGAAAATTTAAGTTTTTCATTTTCGTTGTATGACAGCTACCCTCAAAATGAGAGCCAGCAAAAAACCACTTAGAACCCTTCGATTTTCTTTTCATAAAACTCCTAAATTCAAAACATTTTTGGGAGACTTGTTTTTTATGATGTATAAGTGATATAATATTTAAGAGATAATATTTAATATTTAAGAGATCAATAAAGCTGTGGCTTACGGAAAAATGTTTTTATAACTTACAAGAATATATGGATTGCGGATGACTGCTCTGTTTGGGCTATTTAATTTAGTATTAATAAGTATTGTTGTAATCTGATATAACTTTTTCATCGATTGCGACATTTTCAGTTATAAAATTGTATTGCTTGACATAGCCTTTTTGACACAATACTTATTTTTAATTTGACATTACGTTATGAATTTGAATTTAATGTGACAGAAGCTTTTAAATTGACATTTTGATTTTCTTTTTTTTCTTTTAATGTAAAATTTCATGTAATTTAATGTAAAATTTAATGTAAAATTTAATGTAAAATTTCATGTAAATGCCTGCGAAGGCAGTTTTTAGTGAGACTAAATTTATATGTTCAACTCCTATGTACCTACCTGATTACTTTACATGAATAAATGAATTATTATTACGATTATAGAACACATTTTTGAGCAAATTAGAATAGTACATTAAGATGCACGTGCGCTATTTTGGATATTACGGCCGAGGCTCAGAAATTGCAGCCCGAGCCGCAGGCGATAGGCGATAAAAACTATGCTCCGTGCTGCCTATAGGAAAATAATTATAAAAATAATTCTAGTGTGATTGCTTGGAAATTTGGAGGCTTACGTGTTTATAACGTTCATTGTTGCCGTTTTTTTCTAACTGTACCCAAAACACTCATTATTATACTTAAAAAACTGAACCTTAGCGTGTTGACGCGAGAAGTGATAAAAAATAAGTACCTACCAATAAATTAAGTAGATGTATTCTACTCCTTTTAGAAATAAATATGCGAAAATATGGACTTTCCAATCTTCCCATACATAATAGACCGATCAGGTGCTCATTTTCTATGAAAAAACTAGACAAATTTCCAAAAGTCGTGGAACTTTAATAACCCTATAACACCCGAAAAAAAGTTCAGTCTAACTTTTTGCTATCCAGCAGCGCCTGCACGAGCCTCTAGATAAAAATTATACCTCAGGCCAAATGAAAACGTCAAAAAATGACATTCGACCTTAAAATATCTTCAAATAGTTTAATAGTGTTACGTCAATCGAAGTTTATACCACTTTCTGGGTATAATACCTATACAGGGTCTTTGGTAAAATGTCGTAAAACCTTTCAGGTTGCTCTACCTACTAAACTGAACAACGTTTCTTAGAGAACACGTCGAAACACGAAAAAAAAAATTCAACGTCCCAAAACCGCATCAGCTGATAGCGCATTTTGTATAGGAGGTAAAAAAAATCGTATTTCGATTTCGACCTATGTTCCTAATGGAAAGTTGTTCAGTATCATAGGTTGATCAACCACCTGAAAGGTTTGCAGACATTTACCAAACACCCTGTATAGGACCGACAACTCATAATCCGTCCGCGATAATCCTTACGAAAACTAAACAGAACCTAAACCCACAAAAATGCGAACAAATTGAAATAAAAACTCACCAATAAGTTATAAAATCCATTGCAAATTCACAAAAATTCATGAGAAGTCACTTGGGAAACCAATCACAAAGAAACATCAACACTTCTACGGAAACACGATTTCTTTTATGTATTTTTTCGCGGCGCGAAACATGAGCGACGCGAGTGTCTTAACGCACGATCGACACCTAACTGAAAAGTTTCATAGTTACAGTTACTATTGCTGATACAAATTTTCCTATTATAAATTTTGGGATTAAAAAAGGTTTTCTTAATGATGTCATAAATGTTCTACATTGGCATTGAACACGCGGAAGACAACTTCATTTTTAACGTCCTTGGCGAAGAACAATTTGGAAATATTGACGCAATTTTTCTGAAGATATTGTTAGTTTTTATTTCAATCTTAAACTTTGGACGTTATTATTACCGTTAACTATGTAATTTTGGGTGAAGTAGGTATACAGAGTGTAAAGGACGTTGTACTGAAAACTGAAAGGGCGTGCTCAGTCAACGATACTGACTAACTTTCCCAAAGAAACATTTCTGAGAAATGAAAAAAAAAAATTGACCTCTCCATACAAAACGTTCGACCAGAGTGAGCAATTTGTACGAAGAGGACATTTTTTTTTATTACCCAGAAATGTTTGAAAGTTGTTCAGTTTCATTGACATAACACGCCCTTTCAGTATTCGGTACACCGACCCTTAAACCCTGTAATAGTAAAGTTCTGGCACTGGTAGAGTTAATAACTTATAGAAAAGAATCCTTATCCCAAAGTGACAAAGTCCCTACAAGATAATATTTTATGAATGCAAAAACACACATTACAGTCATGTTACCTAGTTTGCCTACTCAGTCCTGACTGAACAATATTTGTAATGAAACGTGGAAAAGAAAATTGATAGTTCAGTCTGGCCCACCGTCGCAAAGTTGCATGTCTGTCGGTCTTCTACAGATTGTACTTCGGAGAGTGTGCTCAAGAGCTCCACGAGCTTATTCCACCATCTCCCTTCTACCATCGGGAGTCCAGACGCACCGCAGGATATCACCCATACTTGGTTGATATTTCACACATTCGCACAAAGCGCTTTGAAACATCTTTTATAATGCGCACGGCTAAAGAGTGGAATTCTCTGTCTGCGTCTGTGTTCCCGAGTTCATATAACCCGAATCTATTCAAGTCGCGAGTGAATAGGCTTCCACTGGGCAAGCTCGTTCCATCGTAGACGTCATCTCTGTCTTCAAGACTAGATCGAGGTCAAGAGTAAGCCCATTGACGATAAAAAAAAGAAAAAAGTTTCATAAGGTAAATCACAGGTTGGCAAATACTGAAAGGACATGATCAGCCAACGTAACTGAACAACTTTCAGTGAATAAAACTTTCAGGAAATTACAAAACATCGGCCTCTCCATACGAACTGTCCAATCTAGTTTGCAATTTTGTATGGAGAGGCTGATTCTACCTATAGTATTCATTTCATGAAAATACGTCACAGATTAAATAATAGTAAAACGTTGACTGATTATAGTGATCATGACCTTTCAGTATGTACCATACCATTCCTTACACCCTGTAGTTAAAATTACTGAGAAGAACATTTTTTTATGAAGAAGAGTCATGGATTCCATCACGGAGAGCTTTTTGCAATATCAAATTACCTAAAGCTTTCTTTTTGAAGGAATCGAAACTTCGGAGAACTGCGGGATTTAGAGTCGGGAAGAGTGCATTATAAATTTGTCATTATTCGTTTATTTTCTTGATCATTCTCACTACACATTAGCGACGTACCTATTGATAAGAACAAATGTCACAATCGAGTTCCATTCTGATCAACTAGTTGATCTGTTGAGTTGATCAAAGTGGAAGTAGCGGTAATAAGTGCTCTAGGCCGGCGCTACAGCTAACTATGTAACAGTCATAAAACCTAATAAAGTAGGCATCCGAATTGTGAAAGTTTCACGAAATATTATTACTCCTAAGTAACAGTATCCAGCCGGCTACTAACGAAACGCGTCGGTAAACAGGATGCCAATTCTACTAACTTAGCTGGTAGATGTTATTGGCATAATTTTTTTGTTTTATCAGAAGTGGGCAAACCACCAGGTGGGCCACCTGATGGTGAAAAGTCGCAACAACCGCCCATAACACTCGCTATCTTATTAGTGGTATAACTTAACAATAACAAGGCAGCAAAGCTCGTTGTTCGCCCTGAGAACTGAGGTATGTATCATGTGCCGGAAAACCATAGCAGTGCAGTAAAGCAGCAGCTTTACGACAAAAATAGGCATGGGGGAGGTACTTCACAGACGGACCCTACACAAAAGCCATAAAACTCGTGATGCCGGCCAAGAATAGTACCACCCCATTTTTCTCCGTATCATTGATGTCGACTAAGCCATCTTAACCGCAGGAGCAGCAGCTTTTTACATATTGCAGTTTTTGTCATATTGCAGTCACCAATCACAGCAGGCATAAACCGCAACGCTAATAAGGGACTACCCCGAATTCATACAGAAAGCTCCAGCAGTGGACGTTTTAGAGGTACGAGTAACTGCATGGCAGTGAGCAAGACGCTTGGCAAGATATAGATGAAGAGTAAGTACCAAACGGGATGGTGCAAGGCAGAAAGAAAGGTTACCCCATCGACCTGTCAACTGTGTGTGTGTTTAATTTAATTTGTTCTAATTTTGTGAATAATAAACAATTTTTATTTATTTATTTATTTAACTGATGGGTAGATGATAAACGATAGGTGGGAGTTAAAATGGAGACGACTGGTTCAGGACCAAAAGGATTGACTCGTGACGTGAGGGCATGAAAACTTTACTCCTACAGATAGAGATGATTACAAGTTAGACATGAAAAGTAATTTGATCATTCAGATCGACGTGGATTTGATGAGTTCAAATCGACGCGTCGATCTCCTCAATAAATCTTCTTCAGTCTGACATAAATCTTCAGTTATGTCAGCACCCTGCCTATGAAATCTAGGGTGAATTTAAATTCCCTGAAAATTAATTAAATTAATTTTATATTTTGGTGTTACGTCCGTGTGGTGCCGGCAAAGAATCCCATCGTTACCCGTGGGTGTGGTAAAAGGCAACTAGGGGATTTTGAACCGGCGGATGGGCAGCAGCATCTTTCTGTGTGTCGTACACCACCTTACATACTGCGGTCACCAACAACAGCGGTCGCCAGCTGCTACGCTTTTTGCTGAAGTTCTGGAGGGAGTTCCCTGTCCTGCTATGATGATAATGAAATTTTGGTGTTATAGGTATATTATTGCGGGTATGTACAGCACTGGAAAAAATTGGTAGCTTACAAACATCATAGTTTTAAGTATGACTTTAGTTGAAAGCCTGCAACACGTCTCCTAGTATATTAGAATAGGGACCTGTTATAGGACAGCAGGACTAATTAGATAATAACGGAGAGCCGCTTGTATTAAATCAGCCTAAGTACTTCACGTAATTTGCTTAACTTAGGAGATAGCTGCTGGACACTAGGAGACTAAACAGCTAAGTAACGAGTAAATGTTTTGTTAATCTAATCACCTATAGTTAGTCAGAAATACTGAATAAAAGTAGGTAATCAATCAGTATCTAAAATATTTTTTTTTTTCGTTTATTACAACGCTTATCAACACATTTTGCAGCCATGACCACAGAATAAATAATAGTAAACTAACGCCATGGCTCTAAGTAGGTATATTACTGGTATATTTCATAAGAATATCAAATCCTAAAGTCGGCCTAGAATCTTGAAATTTGGCATGAAGCAACGATTTAAAGCACACATAAAGACAAAATTCCGAAAACCTTAAATTTTTAGTTACATCATATAATATTTTTTTTTAGCAAAAAAGTTCCATAACTTTTACCATATCCTAAAACTGTTTCAAATTTCAAGTCGATAGCATAAGCGGTTGCTGAGATATACAGGTGTGACAGACGGACAGACAGAAACATTTCTTTTTTTTACTATTTTGGTATCGGAACCATACAATAGATCATTAGGACATTACTGCAATGGCCGACAAGAAAAGGTTTTGAAGGACGAACGTGATAAATGTGATAATGTGGGCAGAGGCGCGTAAGTTACCTCCTCGTTCTAACCAACCGAGAGTAATATGTTCCTTGGTTTTAACGCTTTGATAAGTTACCTCCGTGGTTGATATACTTCCACTCCTAAACAACACGACAGATATGAGTTTTCATAGTAAATTATTCGGCCGCAAAACACGATAAAATGGATTTTCATACTAACTTTTTCGGCCGGCGCTATTTCGATTTGAAGGTTGTAAAAATAAATGAGACAACCGAACTTTTCTACCAGTTTAAAATTTTTTGTCTGCAGTCCAATTCTTGAATATCATTGTATGATAAACTGATATTCTAGATGACGTGACATAATATCATCCAAAAATTAATTATCACAATGCCACAGATTTTTTTATATAATAATATTAACATATATAGTTAAATGTCCCGTGTGGAGCCGGCAAATAATAGTACCAACCCATACATACCCGTGGGTGTCATAAGAGCCGACTAAGGGTTATAAACTGGAGGATTGTATCTTACATCTTACTTACCGCGGTCCATGGTGCCAGCCGTAACGCTAACAAGCGAGATGACTATGGTACTTCCCCTCTACATTTTTTCCAGCAAATGCTAGAATTCTGGAGGGAGCTCCCTGTCCTGTAGTGGACGTTTCATGATGATCAGTTAAATATAGTGTTTGATTGTTAATTAAGGGAGCTCACAGACGAGCGACAGGTGTTGGCAACCGCGAAAGTTTTTCTTCGACTGCTCGCGATAGCAGCTCTATATATTTCACCGTCGGTCGTCTCTGTCCCTCGTCTGTGAGTTCCCCTAAGTTTTTGGTTTACCTTCCGGTCTAAAAATAACCCACCTACCTAGATATCGTAAAAAGAAAACACATTAATTAAATAAACTTTCCATATATTTGATATAAACTTTACAAATAAAAGCGTCTTCAAAATTGGTTACCGCGCAAACAATTTTACTATCGCACATCAAAAGCGTTCTTCATATTTACCAAAAACTGGCAACATTAACCAATTTACCTATTACTTGGCAACGCCGACTTATGAATGATGTATTTCTTCCAAAGCAAATTTACGCCTGCCCTTTTCAACGGCCGATGGGGCTATGTAACAAGTGGTGATTTCCCGATTTTCGATTTTCAATTTAATATCCGAAGTGTATGTGGATCAATGCTCGCCAATTGGATTCACAGTGGACCATCAAAGTGATGATTTTTTTTTTCTATTCACAGATTATATTTCCTGAAAGTTTCAATCACTGAAAGTTGTTTAGTTACGTGGACTGACCATGCCCTTTCAGTTTTCCCTCACATACACCTCATGTTTTCCCTCACATACACCCCATGTTTTCCCTCGCATACACCCCATGTTTTCCCTCACATACACCCCATGTTTTCCCTCACATACACCCCATGTTTTCCCTCACATACACCTCATGTTTTCCCTCACATACACCCCATGTTTTCCCTCACATACACCCAATGTTTTCCCTCACATACACCCCATGTTTTCCCTCACATACACCCCATGTTTTCCCTCACATACACCCCATGTTTTCCCTCACATACACCCCATGTTTTCCCTCACATACACCCCATGTTTTCCCTCACATACACCTCATGTTTTCCCTCACATACACCCCATGTTTTCCCTCACATACACCCCATGTTTTCCCTCACATACACCCCATGTTTTCCAGCACCTTTTGAAGTTAAACTAGATGGCGCTGCTGATCATCGTTGAAAAATGGAAACACTGTGATACGTACTAAACAGTCAGCCAGTACCTATGAAAATTATTGTCAGTTGATTGCTACTGTCCAAATGTCTATATTATATTTTTCAAAGCCATAAAAAAATAAATTACCTACATTGATGAGCTCGACAAGGTCATAGAAAATTTCGTATTACACTGTCGTTTCCCAGAACGACAGTGTATTCATTAGGAAATTCCTTATGTACAAAAAAAAGTACACGGCTAAATGAATCTTTACATAAGCCAGTGTTGCCAAGCACATTTTCAAAACAAATCCTCTTTACGTAACATTCTACATTTGGTAACTTTTCTAGCAATCGTGGTTTTAATTTATTATTTCTGGAAGCTGATTATCTTATTATCTTGTTGAATTCTAGACAGTTACGTATTAAGTTAAACAATTATACCGGCAGTTGCACAGACTTTTTTTTGTTAAAAATATTAAATTTGGTTCCGTCACTTTCATTGTCAGTAAAAGAAAGGGACAGCAATAGATTTAGCAGAGTTGTATCTAAAAAAAGGTTTTGTGCATCTGGCTGATACAATAAATAGTGTAGAGTTGTAACAAAAACTTTTGTAAATTATTGTAAGATTTAGTTTTTCCATACATACTCTGCAATAAAATTTAAATTTAATTACAAAAATTGTTGCTTTAGCTTCCACAATAAGCTTTAAAAGGATTCATACCAAAATCTGGTATTATTTTGTTAGTCAATTATAGATTGGTGTTAAAAATGTCGTGGCCAGATCGTTAGAAATTATCACTTCATGATATCGCCATTTCAGAGCCATTTCATGAAAGGTTAGGTTAAGTTAGGTTGCTTGATGATGAAGTGGTCATAAGAAGGTCAGCCACATCATTAAATGGCCAATTCCACGATCTGGCCACGACATAAATAACTTATTTCTTTAAAATTTAATTGAATCAAAAAGATACTTATGAAAATAAATATTATTCGACTATGTGTACAACGCAAGAAATATCACATCACTTTACATACAACAATATACCGAACTTAGTTCAAGCACCTACGCTACGCAATATAATAAAAATCTACGACTGCAATTTGTTTGCAAATCAGGAAAACGCGTGATAGCCTATATTGGCATACTTTAGCGTTCAACATTCTTAACTTGATAAATGATAAATTATCCACTACATATCATTAGTTTAAAAGTTAGCAAAACCATGGACAAATTAAGGGCACATTTCCTGTAATCCGGATTTACGCCGCATGCGGACCTGGTACGCATGCGTGCCGTCCAATCATGTCATACAAATTTAGCTTTAGCTTCTTCTGTATTGCGTACCATCTGCGTTACGCATGGCATGCGGATAGCAAATGAAAGGATCAAGTGCGGATAGTGTGCATGCGTACCAGATCCGCACGCGCAGGGATATGCGGATGACAGGAAAAGCGCCCTAAAGGACTGGCAATCCCCTACTAAAAACGTAACTCGGTAAAGCATGAAACTGAATGAAACTACATGGCGCTAACAAATAATCTGGAAAGTAATTATGGTCTACCGAGTATCCTGCTATAAAAAAGTTAAAAATTTCAACAAACGGAAATGAAATTGTTCAAATTTGGTATGTTCTTTAGCAGAATACTATACTTTTAAACGAACAATATATTTGTATCGGTTTCTCGAAAACTTTCGATGAAATTTACCGTACGGGGGTTTTCGGGGGCAAAAAAATCGATCTAGCTAAGTCTCATGTCTGGGAAAATTCGTTTTCCCCGTGTTTTTAAGCATTTTTTTAAAATACCGCGTTTTAAACAGAAACCTACAGCGCCATCTATTGGCGGGAGGCGTAGCTTGCTCTCCCGATGATATTTTAATGTTGAGGCGGCTATCATAAATCAAATCTCGGTCGCCCAGGTACTACTAGATGATATACCGCTTTCCAGTTTATTTTTTAGCGTTATCTAGTATTAGTTTTATACTTTTCTGGGTGACGATTACTATAACAGGATGGCGAGTTATTAATATTCGTCCATGGGAAAACTAACTTGTTTCTCACAACGTGTGTCGATAAACATTATAATAAATATTAACCGCGATCATAGCATTAACAAAATTGCTTTCTAAGAATTTGGCATTTGTATTACATTTACAACCATAAACAGTGACTTCATTATTTAACAGAAAAAATAGGCGACAACAGCGACCTAGTTCGTTAGGAAAAATCTTCAGTTTTTTGTGAATAAAAGATCACTTTCTACAGACAACAACACAAGAAACTTACGACTAGCCGTTAAAACTTATTAAAAGCCACGTAGGTAAAAAGCCTACAAATCAGGGATCCAAAAATCTACCATTTGGTAGTTTTAAAATAATCTGGCAACACTTAAGAAGTTAACACTTAGTGCGTGTTTCAAAAAGGTGAGAAATTACCTTGACAGCAGGATAATACGTGTGGTCGAAACAGACTGCTGTCAAAAGGTATTTATTACCCATTTTGGAACCCGGCCTTAAAAATAAAGTAAGAATATACAGATTGAAAACGTTTACAAAAATTAGAATAACACAGTAATCAGCACAGCACCAAATATAGATAAAATAGTATGTAGAAATTGATTAAGTGTACACTTACAAGGAACACATGCAAGCGTTTCTTATTATAAGCCTTGTTTTTTAATAAATATTTATTGGTTAATAAGTAGGTAGTAGTTAATAAAATTAATAGATACATAAACGTATCAAACCGAGTATATATTTTTTAATAAATCTACTTTTCTACTGAACACTCTAAATCAGCCAGTTTTGATAAAGTTCTCTGTAAAATATAAGATAGTCTAAATTTGAAATTTACTTCTCAAAGATATAACAACTTTATACAACATGAAATATGATTTTCCAAAATTCTGCAATATGGCTCGGAACACGGCGCTACGCAAAATTGATGAATAATTTTGTGATTTTATGAAACTGATGTATACTTGAGTTCCATGCCCATACAGCACAACTGCAGGGTGAATAAATAAGACCGACACAACTTAACATTTTTATTTTATACAAATTGAAAATGACTAATCCCAAAAAAAAAAACCAATTGAAGAAGAATTTTTGTGTTAACTATATAGGGTGACTTTTAATTAGTTCTTGATAGAAAAGGTATGAATGTACTCATGATACTGAACAACTTTCCCCAAGGAACATAGGTCGAAATACGAAAATCAAGTTTTAACCTCCCATAGAAACTGCATCAGCTGATAGCGCATTTTGTATGGGAGGTCAAATTTGGTTTTCCGTATTTCGACCTATGTTCCTAGGGAAAAGTTGTTCAGTATCATGAGTACATGCATATCTTTTGCTATCAAGAACTAATTAAAAGTCACCCTATATCACAGATCATACTATAATACTAGTAAACTACCTATATAGTCACCACGCTTATGTGTATGGTTTCTTATAAGACAATTTGGACATGAAACCCTGAGAAACTTAAGTTTCAAACCTATAGCATTACGCCGTATGTTCTAGGCCAGACGCATTTTTTTTTACGTTAAGTGCGAGAACGCCTTAAAAATAAATAATTAAAAAATTGTCTCCATTTGTGCTTAATTTCTGTGTAGTAAATATGTTCAACAACGATATGAGATTCATGATTAGTCTCTTTAGATTGTAACAGTAAAATCGAGTAGAATAATATGTATTTATAAAGAAATAACGTGAAGTAGCGAACTTAGTTTGGAACTTTTAAAATTAAGTACTAGTATAAAATGCTTGCTGACAAGACTCAAAGGGGAGCAAATCTTGAAACTATGGCTCAAGAGAAGATTATAGTAGTAAGATACAGAATGTACGCACGACAGCAAGCACAAAAAACCAAAAACCAAAATGCCCGAAACCAAAGACCCGCTGAAGGTCAAAGTGTTTCTACCGACGTGCGGCCGTGTGTACACTCCGCCATTTGCGAGTTCATTTCCTTTCGTAGCGTGAATGAAAAATCGCTCTCTATACTTATAATATAGGTAACATATTGGAGTTGCACTTATTTACCCGAAATAATACACACCTGTTCTAAAAATCTGCGATTATCACATATAGCAAATAATCATTATTTGTCTTATATAAAGTAGATACAACTAAAAGATCTCTGTACACAATGATAACATATCAGGAGGGAAAAAATTTGTGAGCACTATTTTAGCCTTCTATTAAAGCATGAAACTGAACAACTTTCAATTTGAAAAAAAAAAATTTTTTGCGCCTCATACTAAATGCACTTTCTATGGGAAGTTGCATTTTTCTTTTTCGTATTTTGATCTATGTTTCTTGAAAAAAGTTGTTCAGTTTCACGGTATGAGTAATACGTTAAAATAATGCTTGCAAATTATTTTACACCTTGTAAAAGTGACCCGCTTTAACAATTCTAGCTTTTAAAATTTTAATTCAACCAAATTATATGTTACTTGGAAGCATGCGAGCGAACATTATTCCATAAAGAGCGCTAATCGTGAGTAACAATATAAATCTGCTTTATAAATACAGGGATATTTTTTTCACAATACAACAATTAAAACATAAAATGTTGAAAACTACACTCCAATACTCGTACAGTCATATTTAGAAAAAAATAACATTATAAACTTGTATGTTTATGCAACTGAATTAATAATAACAATTTGTGTAATAAACCGCGCTGCGAGAGCCGAAGCGAACCACACATTCACAGGTTGTTAAAGGCGCCTAATAACCGTTTGGAGGCACCGACAGTTTAACAGATTTTGAACGCGCATTTGACAAAGTTCCACATCAGAGATTGTTGATAAAGTTAGAACACTTTAGTATTCGTAGTAAATTACTAGAATTGATAAAAGACTACTTGATTGATATAACGTATCAAGTGAGCGTAGGTGTCGTTGTGCCTTTATAAATAAATGTAGTCATTGGTGTTCCTCAAGGATCTGTTCTAGCTCCAACTGTGTTCAGTATCTATCTTTCTTGTTTTACGCTCGCAGCAACTGAGAAGCGCTATCTGTCTCGCTTGCGCATATATAAAGTGCGTGCGCTACGCTGAAGGTGTTTTAAAAATCAATGTGACTTTACCACTTCGTGTTTGATTTAAACTGAAATAAATACTATGTTTTGTTAGAGTTATCTATTGATATGAAAGGCATATTACGCTATTATGTTTGCGCGAAGAGGCAGTTACACCTATTGTTGTAATTTTCTGTCTTAGATATAGATTTCAGAGTTTAAAGTCAAAGAGCTTTGTCTACCATGTTTGTTTTAGCACGTTATTGGCAGTGGACGACATTATACATATTTATACAGAAGGCGAATCGGACGTTATGTGATCTTCTAAGAGGCGCTAAATCTAATTCAACAATGAGATTTCTACCATTTTTGGAGGGTATTTACACAATATATGAAGATTGATCGGACAGACTAAATCATTTGTGCTATCCAGCAAAATAATTTCATTTATTGTTTATCAGGCTGGTTTCTAACGCCATGGCCACTTTACCGCTGCGGTCTAATCGGCGAGCGAGTTATTATAATTTTATCTTTTTTGACAGCTGTCATCTAGACGTGTGTGACTGGTTGCTCGCCGTCTGTAGGGTCCGGTCCGATGACATGCGTAGTAGAGTCCCGGTAGTTAGCTTCCACGTGGGCAGCCAGGTCGAAGTCAGACCCTGACATGGAGACCAGGTGGTTCAAGTTCGAGCCCACTGTTTCACCTGTTATTGGAGATTTTGTGTTAATTGGTTTGAAATCGATTGGGACTCCAAGAGATAATGAGTTAAAAGTTTGTCATTTCAATTGCTTGTAAAAAAAATTAGGCAGTATTTTTGTATCTAGTTTTTCCACTAATATTTCATTCATTGATTTCGACTATACCAATCCACCAAGTGCGTATTAACTGGTATGTAATATTCCCAACTATAGGCGAAATAATAAAGTTTAATTAGAATGAGAGCAGGATGGAGCGATGCGTAAGATATAGGAGTGACAGAGATACGCATAGCTTTGTCCTGATGTCATTCTAATCAAGGTACATTAGTACGACTGTAAAGTTAAAGATTTCAAAAATATAAAGGAAAATCTTTAAATAGGGTCATCTCTCCAAGTTTACCCAGAAACTGATGACGCCTACCCGTTGAAGCTTTCTGGACATGTACCTTTATAAAATTGCACAATGATCTAATGTTGAACTACCCTACATTGACTGCTGCCTGTGATTCACACAAACTAACTACAAGCTTCAAAAACTCTTTAGAAGCTGCCTTAAAAACCAAATTATATCAAAGCTTCTGTTAATTGCTTAACTACATGGCGGTATGATGTGAAGCCAATCTTATTAAAGCATATTTTTGTGATGTTTCGTTGAGATTATACAAAATTATAAACCATTTCAAAGTGTTATGCATGTGATTGTTTTAGTGTTTAGTTTGTCTCCCAAAATATTGCATGCAATTTCCCAAAATAATGTTAATGTGTCAAATGTTAACCAAAATGTGGCTTGGAAGTGGCTAAAAACTAACTTCAATTGGTCTTCAATGGGCTCAAATCAAAATAATTTATTTGCTAATGTAGTGGTGTTTAAGTTACTTACGAGTAATTTGGTCAATACAGCTCAGATCCGACACTATTTTACCTAAATAGGTATGCTCGCCCAACACGAGCATTGTTTGCTCAACGGAGTAGTACAAAGTCTAACTTTAGACTAAGTTGTAGGCTGAAGTAATTACGGAAATAAATTTAATTAAAATTTTATTTATCTTTATTCATTCTTTGCGCATATGGGTATGGTATTGGGGTATGGAGTTTTGGACACACTACCAGAAAATCTGTTTATAAGGGCAAAGATAAAGGACGAGATAATAATGCGGGCAAACTCGTTTAGTACCTCGTGTAGTCATTGCTGCCTCGATATTCGTACGTAGTTTCAAGCCACTGTCAAGCCATTTGTGAATTTAACATGCTGTTATAAAATCAATTTTGAAAAAACTCACACTGCAACCGGTACCGCTGACGAACCTGTTTTTGGCTTATCAATGTGTTTTCTAAAATTAACTTTGCTTAAGCTAGTACACACATCACTGATATACACCATGTTTAAGTGTCGCAGGCAAATGGTATCATTCACCATTTTACATAATGCCTTGGCATTTTACAAAATGCCGAGAAATTCTTAATTTGTCATTTTACATAATGCCTCGGCATTTTACCTAGCGCGTGATTCGGTTCTGGCTCATTGTGGTCGTAAGACAATCTAAACCAACCTAACCGATCCCGCTTTGTCTTGGCAAACAAACCTAAAATGCTCCAGTGATCTAACCCCATTTACAACATGCCGACGCCGTTCTACAATTTACCGACCGTTTACCATTTGTCTGCCGTTCCTAAACGGCGAATTTTACGATTTGCCTGCGACATATGCATAAAAAATAATCACAGCAACATTTTAGCGCTTCATCAAAACTTCTGCAGCCAATCAAACTCCGCGTTTTGAGAACAGCTGTATCTCATTGGTCGATCAAAATGGAAACGAAATATGAGCGCTAAAACATAATTTTTTGAGGAATTATATTTGAACTACGTATCAGTGATGTGTTTTATTTATCGCTTTAGTTACGAAAATACAGTCTTGCAAGAACTTCAAAGCCTTTTTGAAAATATTTAACTTGTTTAGAAACAAATGAGAGGCATTGTCCGGGTGATACCGACTAAGAATAGTATCAGTCCTTGGGAGCCATAAAAGGCGGCTAAGGGATCTTGAACCGAAGGATGGGCAGCAACATCCTGCTGCGTAGCCAGCAGCGTGATAACTATGGTACAACCCCGTATAGTTTTCATCGAAATCTTTAGTGCCGTTTTCGAGAAATATTGCTCGTTTAATGGTAAAGGATAAAGTTTGAAGTTCTTCCAAATACTGGTATGACTGTATAGCGTATGTATGATACATTTTGCTTTTTGTACTAGTTACGAAGCAAATCTGATATTTTCTAGCTCATTAAATAGCGAAATAGCGCAATAGAAAAGCACTATTATTTATATTTTTCTCTGCACTTGTAAATTAGGTGAATCCTTATTAATATTTTGTGTAAAGTTGTAGTATTATTGCCTTAATTATTATTTGCAATTTCTAAAATTTTTTTGTAAAATGCAAAGGCGACCCAAAACCAAAAATTTGCAAAATTTTCCGATTCATATGTTTGTCAAATAGAATACGGATGTTGAGAAACCGGTATTACAAATATAGGTAATATATTCTGTAAACTAAGGTATGGACATGTACTCTAGTGCGATACCGGTATTAAAAGAATAATCGTACTTATAAAACTCCAACCATAATACCGGTATCAAAACCTCTATTTTACGGTTAAACCACTATTTACCCATATTAAATCGGTTTAATTTGGGTATCTACGGGTGGGTGGTTTAAATATCGGTATTTACAGGTATTTTACATACGTAATTTCTAACTCCGGTACTACTCTAAATACCGGCATAGGTCCAAGCCCCAGTTGATTGTGTCCTCAATGTAGGACTTTAAAAAGCGATTCCATGATTTTGTGATGTCCCTCAAATTTTTCAAAAAACAACCTTATTTGGTAACCGCTAGCCAATAGTCTATCTACACCATACAATCGGATAAGACTAGGCATTGATGATGTTAATTTGCACACATTTTTAGTGTATAATTTTCTAAATCTACGTCCGAGTAATTTAATCAATCACTTTGTATGGAATTTTTATATTCCTATCAAAGTATCAAAACACACACCACACAGTCTTTTTACGTGTTTGGTTCACTGGTTAAATTTTGTACAAATAAATAAATCAGTCTTTATAATTCAGTCTTTTCTTACTGTCTTTATTGTCGCTTCTTTTTTTCCCACCATGGCGCCAATTTGTTTGTGAAGCGATGTAGTTTAGCTGACGTCATTAAGAGATTTTAATATCCGACAGTGAATAAACTATTTTGAGTTTGAGTTCTTTTTAATTTGTGTCTAATCTAAGCTTGAGCAAAGATTAAAGTAATAGTACTATCGTTCAGACCGGACACACTCCGCCCCCCTTGCAATCTACCCCTCACCTTCTTCCGAGATTTTCGTGGTGCTTCTGAGGGTCTTTTGTACTGCAGTGAAAATAATTGCTTTAACGTAGCTGGTTACGAATCGATTAGTTACGAAAGTGGCTGAAGAGTGAAAATGCGGGCCTACGCGACTTTCCAATTTCAAATTTCAACAGCGCTCGATGTATGTTGTGTGCGGGGTGTGGCTTGAGGTTAAGCCATGTCTCGTCACACCAAAGCCACGATATAATATCTATAGTATTCGCCAAATAAGCTAAAATGTAACGGTCATTTCTCCCGTATAACAACGTGAAACGCAACGTGTCTACTCAGCCCGGTTAAACAAAGGAACCGCACATAACCCATAAATTTATTTCTTGGCGACATTCGATTCTAGCGTGATCGCTAAATTTAAGCTAATTTTATTTTTAATATACAAGCAGGTGGGGCACCTGGTTGTAAGTGGTCACCAACGCCCATAGCACCCACTGTCTTATTAGTGACTGGAATTGGCACAAGTAAGACAGCAAAGTGCGTTGCCCACTTTGACAGCTAAGTTGGTATGTCTCATGTGCCGGTAATTTCACTGGCTCTCTTACCCTTAGAAATGAAACACAGCATTGCAAACACTATTGCTTTACGTCAGAAATAGGCAAGGGGGTGTTACTTCCCCAGACGGCCTTTATACAAACGCTCTACAACCATCAAAAGCTTAGTTAGCCTTGGACATCACAAAAGTTCTAAACGAAACCAGTGAACCAAAAACGTTGTTAGTAAATAGAAAAGAAAACAGAAAAAGCGTTCAGCCAGATACGCTACCGTGACCGAGAGTTAGCTATACGGTGTTGAGGATGCGGGGCAGCCCGCGTCACCTTGACCTTCAGTCGACCCCAGCCCGCCCCCAGCCGGACCCTCGGCCGGGCGCGGGGTGCGCGGGGTGCGCGGGGTGCGGGTCGCCAGCGACCTCGCGCGGGTCTCCTCCAGGATGAAGCTGTTGATGACGTAGGCCTCGCGCCGGATGCGGTCGCGCAACTCGCCGGACATGTCCGGGATCGCCCACCGGACTATTATCATCACTAGTGCTACTACGTTCTGTGGGAGAGAAAGGAGATTACTTACTTAAAGAAGGACATAGAATGAAGCCCATTTTGACGTTTCCATAAGAAGGTAATTTAGTCCGAAAAATATGTATTTGTACAAACTACTACTACGTTCTGTGGGAGAGAAAGGAAATTCGCAAAGGAAACTTATATGTAAGGTACCTTGAAACTTGGCTCATAAACAGGAATAGAATCATTATTTTTTTTCGGCCATAAATGACGAGGTTTTAAAAAAAATCGTTTTCGTCAAATATCATTAGGTCGTATGGCAGAATGTGATGAGTAATCATTGCCTATCATAAAAAAAACTAACAGCTGTATAAACCGACCACAGACTACTTAGAGCAGGTGTCAGTTTTTCTTTTTTTGGACTGGTCATGGCTACTTTTCATTCTGCCATACGACCTATCGATATTTGACAGAAACAAAATTATTTTATAACTTTATTATTTGAAACCGAAAAAAATACGTATATTTTATTTTTACTTATTGACCTTATCCCTGTAGTCCAGTAAAAATACGGTTTTGCAAAACATTAAATGCTAATAGCTACTTTTTTGTGTATATCGTATTTAAATATGATGTTAAGATGCAATATTTACGAATCCACCTAAAATTTAAAGCGGAATATTTTTTTTGAATAACAGCTAAGGCAAAAATATTAATAGACAATTATATACTTTATATCATAGATAAACGTATACTTTACATATAGGCATCAAAATCCACCATAAATATATTTTAAAATATCAATTTATTTTAAAATATAAAATCTCCACTTATTTTTACATATAAGGGCCAATAAAGTCGAGGTAAAATAATAGCAATAAACTGAGCTAAATTCAACCTTTTTAAATGTAAGTGATTCTTATATATATTCACAAAAATGCTATACTAAATAAAAAAAAAGTTTTTTGTAATCGCTGGTTTACAATGATTTTGTAAACATTTATGTTGGATTTGCCAAAAATGTGATTATATAGCACTATTTAAATTATTAGAAAGCAAAACGGATCTATTACTATTTTTGGTTGCGAAGATAAGCTGTATTTAAATTTCGTGCTATAAAAGTTAAACAATACAAAAAAGCTAATATTTTTAGGTGGATTCATGTATAATATGAAATTATACATATATAGCAAGCCGTAAATAAAAAAAATAATCTATTAACATTTTTTTCCGAAATTCCATATTTTTTTAATGTTTGGACGTCAAAATAAATAAATAAATGAAGTAAATTTAGGTGGATTCCATTAAAAAGCTTTACACAGAAATATAATCTATCGATCTGAAAAAGAATCACGGCTATTATCAATTATTTCCGTTTCGCCATACAATCTCTCGTAATTTTACTGGAGTACTGTCTATGAGCCAAGTTTCGAGGTACCTTACAAATACGTTTCCCATGCGAATTACTTACTTAACATCATCGTGCATCGTATGAAGCCCGTTTAAATGTTTCCTTAAGAGTGTACCTTAGTCCGAGAAATAGGTATTTGTACAAACTATTGCCAATGCGCTGCGCCCCGACAATTCTCCCGTAGTGTCCGATAGCCAAACTTAGACTGGTTTTACCAACAAAACGACTTTTCGCTTTCCCCTGTGTTCTTCTCCAAAACTGAGTTGATTCAGTTATTTTCGGCATCAAACTTTAAAGGAAGACTAGATCTACGCTTAATTTTTATCCTTTTTCTTAAAAAAAAAATTAAAAATTTCTGGTAGTCGCCTTAATATGGCGGAAAAACGGGGCATTTTTTTCAGGTTAATGGATAGTCGTATTTCTTTTGGTAATAATTTTTTCTTCTCTTAACAAATTATCAGAGAATGTCGACTCACCTCAAAAACAACGACGAATGCTAATCTGGCGCCCATGACGTGCCAGTACCAGTCGCTCCGCTGGTAATCATCGCCGGGCTTGTAGTACCAGTAACCAGGGTAACTGAAACAAATAACGTCAGATTTACAAAATCATCGGGTTTTGGCCAATAATCCTTGGTGAAAGTTAGTCTTTTAATGTCTGATGAAAAACCGACGATCGCACACAATTTGTATCAAAGCCCAATAACCTCTTTTTTTTTGGTGGATTCACCGCTAGGCGGTAACCCCGACATCTGTTGATGACGGTGGCTTAGCATACTTTTGAAAATGCGCCCAATTCTTATAAAAAACTGATGATATCCTACCCCAACCTATTGTGACATGCTCTAGTATAAACAAGATAGCTATACAGGGTGTTAATTTAATTGCGTGCCATAGCTTAGGGGTTGTTTCAGTAAAGATAAAGGAACACAAAAAAAATATTTAAAAAAATCCTACTTGAAAAAAACTAAAACTCCATTGAAACTAAACTAACGCGGAGGGCAATACTCAGACGGAACACTGCGCTATCACCGAGCCAGCGCGCGAGTATCAATGTATAAGGTAGACTAGTACATACGTGAAACTTTTTCGCGCGCTTTTGATAGCGTGGTGCGCCGGGTCATTGCCCTCCGCGTTAGTTTAGTTCAAATGAGGTTAAAAATTTTTATAAGCAGGATTTTTTTAAATATTTTTTTTGTGTTCCTTTATCGTCACTGAAACACCCCCTAAGCTATGGCACGCAATTAAAATAACACCCTGTATAATCGCCAAGCTTTATGAATGACGCAAAACTATAAAATTAAGAATAAAATGTCTGGAATTTAACGTAACATCGTGCAAAACAGCATGTATTACACTATATGAGACGAACCTTCGATAAAAGAATCCAAAAAAATATCGGTACTTTGAATTTTTCCATACAAAAAATGTATGAAACAAAAAATTTGGTATTTTTTTTATATTTTGAATTTACATTTAATTCATGATGCTTTATCATCCTGTCAAATAAAATCTGCCTGAGAGAATTATGTTGGGGCTTGTGTTGGGGTCAACTGCTTCGTTGCCTACACTAAAACGTTTTATATTCGCAAAATTTTATTTGCGACACAAATTAAAAAATTGTGCAAAAAGAATGCACGAAAAAATGTTAATTTTTTCTTCTTACCTGCACATTGACTGGTTGTAGGTAGATCTTATAGGCGGATGCTCCAGGACAGTCGTGTTAAACTCTGCCAATGTGAAGTCGACGTATTTCTCCATATTGCCGTGCTCGAACATATACACGAGGCGCGGGATAAACTCCGACGTGAACGCTATTATGAAACCCTGAAAATATCACCGAGTATTACCTCCTCATCATCATCATCATATCAGCCGAAGGACGTCCACTGCTGGACATAGGCCTCCCCTAAAGATCTCCATGACTCGCGGTCCTGCTTGGCTCGCATCCAGCGGCTCCCCGCGCCCGCCACCAGCTCGTCCCACCACCTTGCGGGGGGCGCTCCACCTGCCAACGCTTCGTCTCCCGGTACGTGGTCGCCACTCCAGAACCCTCACACCCCATCGGCCCGAGGTTCTTCTTGCGATGTGCCCTGCCCACTGCCACTTTAGTTTAGCGATTCTCAGAGCTATTTCAGTTACTCTAGAACCTTTATCTCTAAATTGTTTTTATCAGTAAGTCTGTTAAAAATAAGATGGGTCTCCTGATGGTAAGTGGTCACCTCTTCCCATAGTAAGTATATATTATAATGTGTTTTTGCGGTGTGAAAGGTGGAGCGGAGGACTTTACCCAATAGAGATACAGTAAAGATAAACTTCAGTAACATTGTAACGTGCCCGTCCCTCTACATTGTTTTAGTACAAAATTACTATCTACACAAACAAAAACAAGTGGAGGGGTGGGGCCTTTATTTATACGTTCCTTCCGGCAGACGGAAGGGATGGAGAATGAGGACACCCCAATGAGGACCAAGAAGCAACTGGCCACATCTTGCCGTTTCAAGCTAGGGCCCTATTCAAAGCATGTAATGCCTCTATTCCTGGTAAAAGGGTCACAATCTGCGTGCATCGCAGCGCCTGCACTAGAAATAATAATACAATGATGTGTTTTGACACGAATACGAAATCAAAAGCGCGTATCCCACCGATAAATGGTGAAAGAACTACAGATGGAATGTGGTTATGTGCCGGTAAACGTCGTACAAAATAACTCTACAAAATAAATCGCGGGGTTGAGGGCGGCAGGCTAGCGAATCGTTCATTGGCTCTCCGCATGTCACCCACGCCCAGAAAACCGTCAGAGCCAAACTTATCCCGTGCACGCTATAATATTACACAAATTAGTATGGGAGCACATCAAGATGCATATTCAGGGACATATAAACTTCTTTCTTGGTATCCAATCGCATCTCTGTTACATTGTTAACTAGACAAACACTGATGGTATCACTAGCCAACCCTTAGAATCACAGATACAGGATATACTTACATTGGTAATAATACTAAGCTTGCCGATAGAATCTAATATCCTATACCACACGCCAATATCATTGACCCTCTGAGGGACAGGTCGGCGGTAACAACGTAGGAACTTCTTTGCATCAAGCCTCATTTCGAGTACATTGTTGACGAGGGCGAAAAGAGGCGCGAGGGGAAACGCCGCCACAAATATTGTTACGAACCCGTATTGCAGGACTGGAAAAGAACAGTACATTTTTGATAACCATTCGGTTTTAAAATTAAATATTTTAAAATGTTTAGTAGAGCTAAAGTCGTGCAAATGATTTGCACAAAGAATCGTATCAAAATCGCAAAGTTACAAAAATTATGCCCCAATTTGGGCAAAAATGTGCACTTAAATCAATTTATTTCATTTGTTTTGTATTCATTTTAGAAGATGTTTCGTTTTCGCCACTTACCCATTTCTAAATATTCAGGAAACAATCCCATGTTTCCGAAATCGACTAGTTTGAAGTCCTTCACCCATTGAAGGGAACTTTTTATACTGAAACAAAACAGTTTAAATATTGGTAAAACTGCGACACAATCAAACCTCAAACTGAATTTTACGGGAGAAAAAAAGTAGTTAAAAAATTGAAAAACATCCAACATACATGCCCCTTACATTTTTGAAAACTCTCACGGTTTTTAATATTACAACTGTGCCGTTCCGTCACGAGACCATAGTGCATGGAACTACGTCGAAATAACTAAGTATCGAGCACTAGCAGCAAATCAAAACGACGTTGCTGAATTTCCCATTCTTAATTTGTTGTAATATTACGCCTCTTTTCCGTACGGGCATGCCCAAACCGTGTGGTGCCGGCAAAGAATAGTACCAACCCTTTTCTACCTGTGCGTGTCGTAAGAGGCGACTAAGGGCTTATGAACCGGAGGATAGGCAGCAGCATCTTTCTGTGTATCGTCACAGATAATATAATACTATACTAGTACAGATGCCTCACATCATACAACGAATTTGTGCCGAAAATTGTTCGGGCTATTTTTTCCATAAGGTATTTTCTTAGAATAAATTGATATCTGGATGTTAAAATTGAATTAATGTCATAGTTTACACCTTTACCTACCAACCTAGTAGTAACATTTAGTTTAATTATTAGAAACAAAAGGGCCAAATAAATTCGGGCTATTTACTCCGTCGAAAAAGCCGTAGTACGGAATGGGACCCCATGGTATCGTACGGTCAACCGCTTGTCGGTAGAAACTTTTTCAACTCTATTACCACGCCATAAGGTCCAAAAGTGTTTCTACTGATGTGCGGCCGTGTGTACCATCTGACAAACAGCGGCACAGATAGTATAATACTAGTGCGGTCACCAACAACAGCGGTCGCAAGCCGCAACGCTTATAAGCGTGGTGACTAGGGTAAACCCCCTCTTAATTACCAAGCATTTTTCCTGAAGTTTTGGAAGGAGCTCCCTGTCCCGTAGTGGAGGTTTCATGATGTGATGATGATGATATTGGTATCATAACCACCTCGATTGACCTGCTTCGATCTTAAAATATCTCTACTTTTATACACCCTATTCGATTCTACTTGCCTGCCTGCCTGCCGTGATGCCTTAAATGAAACATATATTTGTATTTGTAAACTTACTGGTTTTTCCTGCCGATAGTGCGTAGGACGTACCACCACTTGAGGAGGTAGGGCATCATCATCTCGACGATGGTATTGATGAACTGCTTTCCGATCATGATGATGGCCAGTTGGATGGAAAGCTCCAATAGGCAGCCGCCTGGTGCGCACTGAAAAGAACAATTTATAAAGTCGGAATTGCCTACAGTCTCCGTGGTTTAGTGGTTAGAACGCTCGGCTCTCGATCCGGATGTTCCGGGTTCGACTCCCGGTGGGGACACTGTCAAACGAAAATCCCTTTGTGCGACCTCCCCAGTTTGGTTAACACATTGCAGGATGAATCACCTGATTGTCCGAGAAGTGAGATGATTCCGTGCTACGGACGGCACGTTAAGACGTTGGTCCCGAGTACTATCTACGGATGTAGTCGTTACTGAGCCATGTCAGAGGCATTTGGCGGCTCAACAACTCTGACACCAGGGTTAGTGAGGTCGGTCATCGACCTTGCAACCCACACGATATGATGATGATGATGCCGATGTCAAAAATTATATAAAAGGACATGTTTCAGAATACTATGGGATGTCATGTCTTTGTACACTTGTTAGTTGACTTTAAGTACATTATTAAAACACCTTTATGTTATGATTTTTGTTTGATTCGGGAAATAGTTTACTTGTAATATCGTGATACCTTTTTCTTTAATCAGCCATACTGGCAACAAAATATGGTGGGACATGTCACTTGATGTGACGTTGGTACGAGTATGTCAAAATGTTGAAAATACAATACAATACAGTAATCGATCGTGCTGAACAATTATTTTTTGCAAAGGAGTAACGTGAAATTTGTGGTGCTGTGCGTGGCCTAAGAAAGCGTCCATATTAAGCGTGGAAGGCTAATTTGTTGGACCCTCTCTCGACCAGACCTCTGGCCAAGTCTACCATGGTATGAAAGAGGTCCAAACACTCTGCATGAATTAGCTGCGAGAAAATCATCTCAAACCTTCGGTAAGTTATTTCTTTGTGAATATTGTCAAATCACTATTTTCGTTTCGTTTCGTTATACAAACCATTTCGAAATCATACAGTCCATTACAAAGCATTTTTTGGTAGCATTAGTGGCATTCTTACCTTAATAGCTGTAGCAAAAAAAAAGTTTCAACTTCCCATAGAAACTACAGCAGCTGGTTGCGCATTTTGTATGTGAATTCAAACATTTTTTTTCGTACTTCGACCTATGTTTCTTAGAGAAAGTTGTTCAGTTTTGTCTAACTAAGGCTAAAATAGTGCTTAATTTTTTTTACACCCAATATTTTTAGGTACCTCTTCTTGCCGGTGTCCGAACAGCCTCACATAATCCCCAGGACGCCCTACGGACTTTCCTTTGAAAAATGCTATGTAGAATATGGATGCGTAGTAGTTAACAAACTGTAGTAAGTAGATCTTAAGAGTTAGGGAGTCGTCGAATTCGGTTTGGGTTCTGAGTAACTCTTTCTCCGTGAGCCATTCTGCCAGGTACTGGTATATCTGAAAAAAAAAATTGGGTGAATTATTTCCTTATTTTAAAAAGAGGAATTTAGATGAATTGAATAAACAATAAAGATAAAACTATGTTCAGACCAAACAGAAAACCCTTGCACGATTTAGTATCGTTTTAACATGCAATTTATTCTTTGACTAGCTGTTACCCGCGACTTCGTCCGCGTAGATTTTATAAAAAAACAGAACTCGAACTTAATTGAAACATATTTTACGGAGCGCTTATCCTTCTTGATCCCTACGTAAAAGATGCATTTGTACTTATCCAAGTTGAATAAATGCATCTTACTACAAACTTAATTATCTTTTGATTTTATTTAACTGGTAGGTAGTGCGGAATTTTCATTGTCAACCGTTACAGGCGAACTTAAAAAAGAAGGCAATAAAGGGAGTGAAGTGAATGGGTAGCGAGGAGGTATTCATAAAAGTAAAAAAGGTCCCTATTCCTCCCTATCTATCCTTTTGTATCCCCCCCCTACATTCCCACTCCCCCTCCCTCACCCTCTCCCACTCTCTCTTCCTCTCCCTCGCCCCTCCCTCTTCCCCCCTCACACCCTTCCTTCCCCCTCCATTTCACCCCTTCCCCTCTCCCCATCACCCTCCCTTTCCCCCCTCGCCCTCCTCCCATTCCCCTCCCTTTCCCCCTTCCCCTCACTCATCCTCCCCTTCCCCCTCTCCCTCCCTCTACCCCCTCCCACGCCCTCTACCCCTCCCTCCCTCTTTCTCTCCCCTCATTTTCCCCTCCCTTACACTCTCTCCCTATCCCTCCCCCTCTCCCTCTCCCTATCCCTGACCCTACCCCTATCCCTGCTTCTACCCCTAACGCCATCTTAACCGCTATCCCTATCCTTATATAAACATACAACTGACACTCATATTGATTTTTAGACATTTCAAACCTATCGAATCCCAACCCCATCCCAGGGGTGGTGGTATTTCACGTCCACCACGTTGGATTTCAAAATCATTGTAGTTTTCGTAATCAGCGACCCGATAAACCATACGAACGACACCCATATTGATTTTTAGACATATCAACTCTATCGCACCCCAACCTCATCCCCAAGGGATGATAGCATTTCACGTCCACCATGTTGGATTTCAAAATTGTTGTAGTTTTTGTAATCAGCGGCTCGATAAACCTTACAAACGACACCCATATTGATTTTTAGACATTTCAACCCTATCGCACCTCAACCTTATCCCCAGGGGATAATGGTAGTTTACGTCTACCACGTTGGATTTCAAAATTGTAGTAGTTGAATAAAAAAAGTCCCATCAAAATCGGTTAAGTAGTTTCGGTGTGCTGTAGCAGATACAACCCCGCTAGAGTATTATTGTATGTGTAGATTCCCACGGGAATGAGATATTTTCCCGGGGTAAAAAGTAGCCTATGTCCATCTCCAAGTTACCATCTATCACCATACCAAATTTCATCAAAATCCGTTCAGCCGTTTAGGCGTGAAAGAGCAACAAACAAACAAACAAACAGACAGACAGACAGACAGAGTTACTTTCGCATTTATAATATTATAGTATATAGTATAATAGTATATAGTATAGTATAATAGTATATATATAGTATAGTATATAGTATATATAGTATAGTATATAGTATAAGTATGGAGTATGGATATTATTCTTTGTTATCAAAAAAGTGGGCTAGAATTTTTTCTGTAATTTTAAGAGCGGCGACTTAAAGATGGTTGAAATAAAAACATGTGATGGTTCGAATATACAGGGTGTTAATTTAATTGCGTGGCATAGCTTAGGGGGTGTTTCAGTAACGATAAAGGAACACAAGAAAAATATTTAAAAAAATCCTACTTATTTTTTTTTATCATCAATGATATTTTTTTATATAAAGTATGAAGGGAAAATTGGAGTCACAAAAAAAGAAAGAATTACTTGATACTCGCGCGCTGGCTCGGTGATAGCGCGGTGCCCCGTCCGGGTCATTGCCCTCCGCGTTAGTTTAGTTTCAATGGAGTTTTAAATTTTTTAAGTAGGATTTTTTAAATATTTTTTTTTGTGTTCCTTTATCGTTACTTAAACACCCCCTAAGCTATGGCACGCAATTAAATTAACACCCTATAGAATACTTTTTTTTTTCTCGTTTAGTCCAGCGCTTACCAACACATTTTGCAGCCATGACACTAAACCAGATTATATTTGACAAACTTGTACAAACTTGTTTTTTCTGACAGCTTTAGCCAATAATTTTTAACATATCTGCAAAATGAGTAGGTAAGAGTTGGGAGAAACGAAAAAAATGTATCATACACAAATTTAAAATACTCACATAATTAAAAATACAAATGAACACCAAATTGATCCCAGCCGCCGTCGCCGAGGTGAAAATAATCGGGTTGGTAGTTATCAAGTTGTTTTCGTTATGCCTCAGTATGCTCGCTCCTAGCAAGGACATCCGATAAAGTACAACCCCTAGAACAGACGCTAAGGCGAGCAGTACTAATAGTGACACCACACTGAAGGACATGAGGGTAGCTGGTAAACGCATGCGCCAGAATGGGACCATCGGTTCGCGTTCGCCTGTTACTACGTTCAGCTGAAAAAAAAATCATTTTTTTTACTGGAGACATTCACACAAGGTCACCTAATTGGGTGCTATTCCAACAGAACTGTCATCATCATCATGACATCCCATGAAACGTCCACTAAAAGACAGGGAACTACCTCAAAAATTCCAGATTTTGCTGAAACAATGTGGAGCGGAAGTACCATAGTCACCACGCTCGTTAGCGTTACAGCTGGCACCATGGACCGCGGTTGTTGGTGACCGCAGAATGTAAGATTATACGATACACAGAAAGATGGCTGCCCATCCTCTGGTTCATTAACCCTTAGTCGCCTCTTACGACACACACAGGTAGAGATGGTTTGGTACTATTTTTTGCCGGCTCCACCAGAACTGTGCTAAACTCGAATTGATAGAGCTTGATTAGAATGACTGCAGGAAAACTGCGTGAAAGCAGGTCGGATCGATACGTGTCTCAGTCGCTCCAATATGTAGCGCATCGCTCCGTCCTGCTCTCACACTGCTGTTATTCTGATGAAGCTACATTACTACTGCAGGTAGTTAACCTTTGAGTTGGAAAAATTCCAACCAGTATAATTGCTTCATTTTCGAGCGCAGCTTTAATCTAGCCAGTGACGTGCTTTCGGGTACCGGTGGTGCCCAAACTTTTTTTGGAGTAGATTGCACCCGTTTTCGCCAGAATACGCATAAATTGCACTTCGAACCATCAGTCGAAATCCTGGTTTTTTGAATACAAGCCCTAAAAACGAAGGTTTTTAGGGCTTGTATTCTGAGAAATACAACTTGTCTGCTGTCGCTAATCTCACCTTTGCCAGACGCAACACAAAGTGTGGCGACTATGAAAAATCTCTTTTTTCATTCTCCTTTCGCTCTGGCGACAATGAAATATTTCTTTCGTCAGTCTCCTTCCACTCTGGTGGCTATGAAAGATCTCTTTCGTCAGTCTCCTTCCACTTTGGTGGCTATGAAAGATTTCTTTCTTCAGTCTCCTTTCACTCATCCTCTCTACATGATCAGTCTTTATTAATTTTAGTAACTACATCTCCTTTTGCTTCACAACGTTCTCTGAGATCCTAAGTGGACCAGGGCACTGAGTCAAGATGCTTTCTACAATCGCTAACGCTATAGAATAGAATAAAAATGTATGAGATTGACATTAGCTGTGACGCAACATTTCTATCGCTAATGTCATTTCCGTACATTTTCATTCTATTCTACTAGCGTTTGCGATTGTAGAAAGCATCTTGACTCAGGGCCCAGGGCCTTGAGTCAAGAGGCTCTCTAGTATAGCAAACGCTTTAGAATAGAATAAAAATTTATGATATTGACATTAGCTGTCACGCAACCTTTCTTTAACTAATGTCAATCCCGTACATCATTATCATCATCACATCAGCCGAAAGACGTCCCCTGCTGGACATAGGCCTCCCCTAAAGATCTCCATGACTCGCGGTCCTGCTTGGCTCGCATCCAGCGGCTCCCCGCGCCCGCCACCAGCTCGTCGGTCCACTTGCGGGGGGCTGCCAACGCTTCGTCTTCCGGTACGTGGTCGCCACTCCAGAACCCTCACGCCCCATCGGCCATCGGTTCTTCTTGCGATGTGCCCTGCCCACTGCCACTTCAGTTGAGCGATTCTCAGGGCTATGTCAGGTAATTAAGTTCTTCTGCGGATCTCCACATTTCTGATTCGATCGCGCAGAGACTCCGAGCATATAGCCCTTTCCATAGCCCTTAAGCCCTAAGCCCCTAGCCGTGAATCCCGTACATTTTTATTATATTCTACTAGCGTTTGCGATAATAGAAAGCCACTTGTCTCAGGGCCCTGTCGACGCTGGTTATACCTGTGTCCGCTTGACGTGTGCCAGCCGGGCCAAGTACTGCGGTCGCGGGTGCTCCTCGTATACGTCAAAACCGGTCAAGTCCCACCGGTGCGTCATCTCCGCTGAATACCGCTTCCAGAGCTCCAGGAAACAGGCCGCTGGGAGTGAAAACAAGTAACTATCACTACTATCAAATCACTATTATGCTGAATTTACACAAGCGTGCGAAAATCGAGTGCGTGGCGAGGCGAATAACGAGCACGATTGTGTAAATGCGGGGTAAAAGGTTAAAGTGCGGCCGCTGCTACAGCACGCACGCTTTGCTCGTTCGGCTCGCCTAGCAGGAATCGGGTTAGGATTAGGTCGGGGGTTGGAAAATGCACCAGTGATCTTAATCCATTTACAATCTGCCGACGCCATTTTACAAACCGCCAGTTTACTGGGTCAAGAATTAAATTAATTTCTGTTTGCATCTACGTAATAATAAAAAAAAAATATTTAAAAACCCACGCCTGCGCTTTAAAGCTAGATATTTCATAAACAGATCCCTTAATCGAAAAATAATTAAAAAAAACACACTATTTTTAAAAGACCTATCTAACGACACCCCGCACTACAGGGTAGACGAGAAAATATATTTTTCTCCCCACCCATTCTGGCTGCTGCAGCGCCCCCGTAAAACAACAACTACAACCGTAAAATATATCTAACAACCTGCTCTGAAACAGCAGTCATTAAATGCAAAAAACCGCATAGAAATCGGTCCAGTAGTTAAGCTGGAAAATGGTAACAGACATACAAACATACACACACACAAACAACCTCTAACCCCAAACGCATAATACCGCCTCCGTTCCGTCGTGGGTAAAAATCATTTATAAATTTTATAAAAAACAAGTACTTTTAAATTTCATATGCAGTTTAAAATTTTTAATAATTGATTTAGTGTTAAAAAGTTACTAAACGTTGGCAAAAAATAATGACGTTATCGTTCAAAAACTTCATAAAAAATCTATTGGAGATTTCTGTTTTGACGTTCAGACTAGGTTGTAAACTCGTGGATTTGCCGACCGTTTACAATTTGCCGGCCGATTGTAAACGGCGAATCATACGATTTATCTGCGACAGTAGTACCATTGTCGCAGACTCCTTGCTCTGTTTTTAACCGACATCATTATATTTGTTTTTTAAAAGTTAGTCTGTCTTGAATTCTCCGACTAGCTACTTGTGCCAACGAATCCGTGGTGTTTTATATAAAAGTTCATTTGCTTAGTTCATTTCAAACACCACTACAGCGCGTTCAAGACAAGACTGTCTACGACGGTTATTTTCTGCGCATATGATAAGCGGAGAACCAATGAACGATTCGTTCGCCTCCCCCCCGCCAGGCGCGCTTACCCCCGCGACTTATTTTTTTACTTCTACGCATTAACGGTCAGACTGAGTTATTTCGCACGCCGTATATACAACTAACTCACCCCAAAAGCTCATGAATATGGCAAAGAAGACAGTGGTAGGGTTGTCGAAGAGGTACGTTATCCGCGACTGTAGGCACGTGTCTCGCAAGTCCCAATACTCGCAGAAGTAGTCGCATAGTGGACACATCTTTAAAGTCGAGTTGTAGTTGCAGATCTCTTCGCTGAAAGAAAACAACAAAACATTTAACCAGTCACATGCCCTTAGGTACCGGTGGTACCCAAGTTTTTTTTTTTCAGTAGATCTCGTTTTTCGCAAAAATACGCAAAAATTGACTCCCAAACCAACCCCAGTCAGATCCCGGATGCCGGATACCGGATGCCCGAAACCAAGGTTGTTTTGGGCTTTCATTCCGAGAAATAAAACTTGGAGTTAGGATTCCTGAAGCCGTCGGGTATATTTCAATGGATTGCTCGATAGGTATCTTACCTGACACTGGGTACCACTGGTACCCAAGGGCATTCTACTGAACTTTTTTTTTGCGCGGGCACGTGAGTGGTCGGGGAAACCTGTTGAAATCCAAAATATGCCTGCACCACAGCAAGTTATTGATGCCACATAAGCACTACCAAGTTCGCTTCCGTGAAATTTATTCTACCTTCGATTCTGAACAAACTATTTTCACAGTTACGCTTATTCCGTTAACAAGTTGTATACTATAAATTTACATTATTTACCTTGGTGTGTTAGAATATACCGTAGCAGCCGAGTAAATGACGCATATTAAACCTACTATCGCGGCCGGTATCAACATGTGTGTGTAGAATCCCAGCCAAGCGAAATATAAACCTGAAAAATAAAAATATAAAAACATTTTATACCTAATAAAAAAAAGAAGAAACTGCTGTTTAGTAATAAGGCCGACTCATTATAGATACTCTGTTTTGTATATTTTCTTTAAAATTTCGTGTGCAATAAAGAATATGGTTTTGCAATGTATTGCGTTGCATTGTATTGTAAATCTGAAGGGCTACTTAATTTGTATGTTCACGACAACTTTGCATAAGAAAATTATGTTATCGCCTTCTATCAATTCGATAGATGACGACAACTATCAAAGTAACTTCACTTTCTTACCTATCTTAACTCCAAAATAGTCTTTTACGTAGTCTAGTGGTTGATATTTGAGACATTTGGATACGCTCGCCCATTCCTCGTTTAATAAATGCCGCATCGAGCCGGGCGTTTTGAGATCACCCTGAAACACAAAGATATAGAGGTCTTTTAGGGACTCTTAGTCGCCTTTTACGACACAAAATTTATAAAGAATGTGATCACGTAGAGAGGATGATCGAAAGTTGCTAAGAAAATTGTTTAGTTTCGTTAGCTGATCACGCCCTTAAAGGTTTGGACACCGGTAAACATTGCTTAACATTTTGCTCAGGAGATGCGTAAGATGCCAGAAGGCAGATAATACAAAGTTGGTGACTATGAGCATTGTGAAACTTGTGAAGCGGGATTGATTTTTTTGTTAAGAATATATATTTATTTTTAAGGTCCCTTGTTAAGAATATATATTTATTTTTAAGGTCCCTTGCTGTCACTGGCGTATCCGTCTGTCTGTCTGTCTGTTCGTCGTCTGTCATACCGGTTTTACAGTCAGACTTGTGGTTGAAGATACAGTCTTCAAGTTTTCAAAGTATAAACATCTAGATTTATTACAATATAATTTTCTAACATCTATATTTTATTACAATACTGAATTTGTAGCGTTAATGTTTTTTTCTTAGTATTACGTTCAAAGTATTGACTTCCATGAGATTGGAATGTTGACTTTATTACGCTTAGTTTGTTGAATTTGTTACGCTTTTTATTGATTTTATCGTGGTTAGCTTTTTGGCTTTTTAGCGCTAAGATTTTTGACTTTGTTACGCATCGTGTGTTGACTTTGTTGGGATAAGGTGATTGACTCTGTTTCACAAACTTTGTTGACTTTGTTGTGCTTAGTTCGTCGTTTTTGTTGAGCTTAGATTGTTGAGTTTCTTGGGCTTTCTTGCTCTCTAAGATTGACGTATTCATATCAATATTGTTAAAATTAATTTGTTAAAGTAATGGAATTTACTTACATCGTGCAAAGGGTAAGCCGCACTATACGTGCAATTAGATATAAGCCTAGTGATTCCGAAGGCGAAAAAATCAGTGTCACGCTCCGAAAACCTCTTCCGGTCCAATATGAACTGAACTATCCTTGAGCGGATAGAGGGAGTCCAGAAACATTCCGCTGTCGTGTCGAATCTAAAACATACGTTAATTACAATACACAATGCTTTAAAAAAACGTATGATTATTTATGATTCCACGTACAGCTGGAGGGCTCACGTGAAGGAACATTTTCGTCCCTGAAAAAAAAAATTTAATGGGCCTCCATCTCTTTCTAACAACAGTACCAGCAGTATGCTAGAAAGAGATGTAGGCCCATTTACGCGGCAGGATCTAAGGTCAGGGTTTTTGTTTGTTGTACAAGTATTATACTTGGAATCTCTTTGTATAACACTTACGTTAGAGCAGGACGAAGCTATACGAGTCTCAGTCGCTCCAACATTTTGCGCATCTACAGCTACATTATTTCGACTGCAGTTTATAATCTAACTCGCCTGGATGTTACAGTGGTAGTGGTCTATGTAGCAGGCAAATTGTATAACTCGCCGCATTGTACGAGTATAAAGCCTTGGCATTTCGCAAAATGCTAAGAAATTGTGATATTAGCTTCTTTACATAATGCCTAGGCATTTTAGAAAACGGCGTGTAATTCATTGGGATAGCAAGATAACTCAACGAACGGTCCCGAACGAGAACGGTTAGGTTGGGTTTGCCCTGGCTTGGTTACTAACCTAAAATTCACCAGTGATCTAAGTCCACTTACAACCTGGGCGCGACGTTTTACAATTTCGATTATATACAATTTGTCAGCCGCACACAATTTTCCGGCCGATTGTAAACGGCGAATTACACGAGTTGCCTGCGACATATGCACTACCACTGCAACACAGAGGCCATCATATCATACAGGGCATAAGGCCGGTATTTCACTGGGACACCGTGGTGGCGCGACTGGTGGTTCGACTGGTTGCGCTACTGGTGTCCGTAACTAGACACCAGAGTCGCTACACCCTGCGGCCACAGTATTAAGGATTATATTTCACTGGGAGTGGTAGCGCGACCAGCAGCCGAGCTGGTGTCTAGTTACGGACACCAGTGGCGCAACCAGTCGCGCTACCATTCGCGCTATCAGTGTCCCAGTGAAATACCGGCCTAAGGGAGGATGTACCGAAAACGGGAAGGGCGTGCTCAGAGGAATTTTTTTTGGGAAATGAAAAAACTTATGACCTCTCCATACAAACTGTTCGATCAGAGTGAGCAATTTGTATGGAGAGGTAAAAATATATTTTATTTCCCAAAAATTTTTCTTTGGGAAAGTTGTTCAGTTTCGTTGACTGAGCACGCCCGTTCAGTGTTCGGTACACCGTCCCTTACACCCTGTATAAACCTTAATACTTTCAAAACCAAGAGGCATATTTTTGGAAAAGTTGAAGTTTCGTTGACGGCTGAATTTTCTATCGACCGTCCGACTGACGCTTACCTATAATTTATTTAATGTAAAAATCATCATCATAACATCCCATGAAACGTCCACTACAGGACAGGGAGCTCCCTCCAGAATTCCAGCTATTGCTGAGAAAATGTGGAGGGGAAGTACCATAGTCACCTCGCTTGATAGCGTTACGGCTGGCACCATGGACCGCGGTTGTAGGTGACCGCAGTAAGTAAGATGAAAGATACAAAGGAGGATGCTGCTGCCCATCCTCCAGTTAACCCTTAGTCGCCTCTTACGACACCCACGGTTATGTATGAGTTGGTACTATTCTTTGCCGGCACCACACGGGAATTACGTTAATGTAAAAATACTTACAAGTATTCCTTATCTTTAGAATAAATAGCAGTGAGGCGGTGTTTCCGTTCGGGGAAGATAGTCGTGTCGACTCTGATTTTAGACAACATTCGGTCCCAGCATGCACTCATTCTGTCCATCAGACTATCAGTCTTTTCGTGCAAGTCTTTAAGAGCTGAGAACTGGGAATAATAAAGCTTATTAAATTGGCAACACTGAAAAATTAAAAGTTCCCTAAAACCACGATCACACCTAGCTGAATTCAAAGACTAATTCGGCACACATTGCTGAGAGGCTAGGTTATGTTAATTGCAATATCCTTACTTCAACGAGCAATGTATGCTGAATTAGTCTTTGAATACATCTAGGTGTGATCGTGGCTTAAAACGACGAGAGTGAAATGGTCGATGACAGTATAAAAGAAGCGAGAGAAGTATGTAAGTCAAGATTTTAGCAAGAGTGAGCAGGCTGTTGTATCTGCCTGCTCTACGGAAAAGATGGTTTATGTAAGATGTAAGTAAGTTACGAAATCAAGTATTTATGTATTGATGATGGAAACGATTTCAACTAACAGAATTTAATTAAGGTTAGGGCAATTTTAAACTACACTTTAAAACGTCAGGAACTTTTTTGTTTATTAAGCACCATTTTAAAGTGTAGGTACAATTTTAATTCCGGAATCGAACGCTGAAAGCAGTTGTTGTTTGACAAAATGAGCGAGATACTCGTAGCATATCTAGTTACGCGCGCTTGGACTTATAATGCATATGTCACATATGATTTCTGTACGATGCAACTATTTACAGAAGAGGAGAGAGCGCGCACTGCCCCCTTGACAAAAAAGTTAGGGTTAGGGTGCGTTTCCACAAAGACGAATCGGATTCAGATTCGCAAATTACCGATTAGATCAGAGACCGATCAACACAGAGAAGACGGAAAAGTTAGAATAACATCAAATAGAAGACCTGATAGTTGAACCCAACATCATTGGAGATCAAATCAGCCCGACTTGGCAATTAAGCTCAACACAGAAGAGAAAAATGACAGCTCTTAGGCTGGTATTTATAGTAAGTAAGATCAGAGACCGAAGTGACGCTTGATCGCTATGTAGATTTTATGCACTCTGAATGGTCTAATTTTGTCCGTCTCCGCGCCGTCTCAGTGGAAATGCAAACTTAGGGCGTTTACAAATGAAAAGCAGGCAGCCTGCGCCGATCTACCAGCGCTTTTCGGAATCGGTCCGAGCTGGGACTTGGCACAGGCAGTCGGTAACAGTTCTCTGTACTGTGTGCCAAACCAGTAGTGCTTTTCCAAGCTGATCCGCGCTTGTAGATTGGCGCAGGCTCTCTGCTTTCTACGTGTATACACCCTTACGGATGAAAGCTGACATGATTTTAGCCAACATTGTACAGTCAAATCTCGATAACTGACCCCCTTGTACGTGCAATTAAATTACAAATTCCATACAAGGGGGGTCAGGTAAATCGACAGTTGACTGTACATGAGATGGATGAGGGCTCCCGCACACGACCGAGAATCGGTGGGCGATTATCGGCCAGGACAAGGACGGAAGATTCAGGTGATAACACGTCAGAGCGGGATGCCGACAAAAATCGGTCACCGATTCTCGGTCGTGTGCGGGATCCCTGAAGAAAGATATTTGTATGTAAAGGAGTGATCACACCTAGCTAAATTCAAAGACTAATTCGGCATACATTGCTGGGAGGCTTGGTTAATGGTTATGTTAATTGAAATATCCTTACTTCAACGAGCAATGTATGTTAATTAGTATTTGAATTCAGCTAGGTGTGATCACTCCTTAACATAATAACTCGTATAGAAATATGACAAGAGAAGAAGTAAAACATATTGCTAAGAGAGAGGCACATTCTCCAACAGTAATATCAAAACATTTATAACTCGAACAAAAACCATGTTGATATTTGTTAATTTACAAATTACCTCCAAAGAAGGACAGTCGTACAAGGTCAAACTATTAACTAAGTTAATATAACCATTACCCAAGTGAATTGCCCTAAATTATGGACATACTCAATAACTGTAAACACAGCCATCACACCCAACCCTTGAATAATGTTGGGAACACGTAACCCGTGGTATAATAACATGCTTACGAACTTTCATAATATGATAATTTAAATAATATTATTACCAAAAGCCATAAGACGGCTAGAAAACTTTTGACTTTTGAGGATTAGGGTGTCTGCGTCGCAGTTATATAATCATATCTGATATACATCGTGTAAAGGAAAGGTGTGATAATACTGAAGCGAAACTGAACAACTTTTCCCAAGGAACATAGGTAGAAATACGAAAAACCAAATTTGACCTCCCATACAAAATGCGCCATCAGCTGATGCAGTTTCTATGGGAGGTCAAAAATTGATTTTGTTCTATGACCTATGTTCCTTGGGAAAAGTTGTTCAGTTTCAAGGGTAGATTCACACCCTTTAGTATTATCACACCTTTCCGTTACACGTTGTATAGTTGTATCTGGGTTGGAATTATACAACGTGTTAACGGAATAAGCGAGTTAGGTTAGGTTTAGGTTGGGTTAGGTTAGATTCTGTATACAATATGATCCATTTTTTCGTTAATTCCAACGCTTACCAATCTTTTTTGCAGCCATGACACAAAAACCAGAGTACTATTTGACGGAAAAAAAGAACTATGTTTTACCCCATGCTTATGCAGGATCCAAGTAAAAACAAAAAGTAGTATGGTTCAGACAAACGCACATCAGTGATAATACTTTCACCTAGATACCGCCTTTATTACGTAGCAGTAGTTTTGATATTTAAAATGCAAGGGTTTCCACTAATGTGCGATTGCCTGGTACAATGAACCCAATGTGATTACGAAGAATTCCCAACATCCTAAAGTGATCATGTTACATCGAGACACCAAGCTTAGTTATGTCGGGTGCAAGGAACATTGGCACCAAAACTGTAAGAGCATATACTCAATTAACAAAACTGAACAACTTATGTACAAAGACAAATAAGGTGCACCACTCCATACAAAATTTTGCATCATCAATAATATCTTATAAAAAGTCCACTCGCCCAGAATTTCACAGCGATAATGTGAACTTCAAAACATAGTTACCACGCTTGTCAGTGTTACGTCTGGCAATAGATGTCGGTGGTGAATAACCGCAGCATAGTGGTATGATACGCAAAAGACACCATCTTTTGGTTCAAGATACCTTGGTCTTCTTTAACGAAGAAATGGAGCGGTACTAATCTTATTAGTCCGTTTTTCTATCGTATGGTGATTTAAACTCCATTTTTCGTTAATAGTCTAGGCAACGAAGCGGATCGTTGTATGAAGACCCCCGCATTAAATCCTCAGTCGATGAAACTTTGCTGGGGTATTACACTATACAGGGTGTGTACATGAGAGAAACCTTCTATTAAAATCTTCCAAAAAAAAATCGGTTTCCATACAAAAATTACAAAAAATATATTAAAAAAAATTGTTAATTTTTTTTTGGATATTTTGAACTTACTTTTAATTCATGATTCTTAATCATCCTGTCAAATAAAATCTACCTGAGAAATTTATGTTGGGGTCAACTGCTTCATTGCCTACACTATTATTCCAACGCTTACCAATTTGTAACCATGACACTAAAACCAGAGAATAGCGCAAGCGAGCAGGTGGGACACCTGACGGAAAGTGTTCACCACCGCCCATAGAGCCCGCTGTCTTATTAGTGGCATAACTTGACACTAATAAGACAGCGAAGCACGTTGCCCACCCTGAGAACTAAGATGGTGTGTCTCGTGTGCCAGTAATTTCGCTGGCTCCCTCACCCTTCAAACCGAAATACAGCAGTGGAAACACTACTATTTTACGGCAAGGGGGTGGTACTTCCCCAGACGAACTTTGCACAAAAGCCCTACCACAATGTTTTACCAAACTTGTTTTTTCTGACATCTTTAGCTGATTGCTTTAGACATAGCTGCAAAATATGTGTGCAAGCGTAGGAATAAACTAAAAAATTATCATACAACATTTGCAAAACTTGTTAAATTTTATCAAATCTTTCAGTTTTGGTAACACTGTTCCTTATACCTTGTATAGCTTTAAGATAAATGGTTAGCAAAGCGGCGAGCCATGCGAGAACATGATCGTACCGACTAACCTTAGACATATACATTGCTGCATTGAGTATGGCATTCGTTCGCCCGCCCTTGCGAATCTTACTGCACTCCTACATGTAATACAAACACAGTCATATCACCGTGCAATATATGCGCGTTCTGTTAACACAACATCTAGGTGGACTTCGGCTAGATTGCACTTTAGAATACATCTACCAAAAAATTCTGAAGATAGATTTCAAACTGTGGACTGTTGTCTCTGCCTACCCCGACGGGAACAAGGCGTGATTAATGTATGTATGTAAGATTTCAAATTACGGCGTTTCATCAAAATGCTTTTTTTGTGGGACATTCTACAACGTGTAACGGATAGGTGTGATATAAATAAAGGGTGTGAATCAGCCCATGAATTAAACAACTATTCCCAAGGAACATAGGTCGAAATACGAAAATCAATTTTTGACCTCCCCATAACCTCCCCTAGATACTGCATCAGCTGATAGCGCATTTTGTATGGGAGGACTAATTTGGTTTTTCGTATTTCGACCTATGTTCCTTGGGAAAAGTTGTTCAGTTTCATGGGCAGATTCACACCCTTCAGTATTATCCGTTACGCGATGTAATTTAAAAAAAAAATTAGCAAACACAACCCGACTCGCCTAGCGTTTTTTCCGTCAATACTGAAGACGGCTAGGCTACTGGGGTCCTGCCTGATGTCTTTTGTAATTCCTTCTAAATAGAAAAGGCGAGGAAGACCTTTCACGAGCCATTTCTACAAGCTAAATGCAACCACTTTTGTTTCTAAAGTATATGATATTTTTAAAACATTAGGTAACAACAAATAAAATTACAAACAACAAACGCAATATATCTCATGTAAAATAGCCATTAAAACGTTTTTTTCAACCTCCGATGAATTTCCACTTCATTTCCTGACTTTTTGCCAATAATCATTCAGCGCCACAGCGGCCATTTCGTAATTTTTGTGTGTGCATAGCACATCACTCGTCATCTTGTAAAAAGAGCGCCCAAAAGAAACATTTAATGAAGAACTTTCATGCAAATATTTTAGAATGTACTAATCCAAAGAAAAACAATTTGTATGAATATTACTGCAACTTTCCCAATGAACTGATGAATTCTAAATGCAATCCAGCATGAGTATGGCTTACCCAAAACTAGATAAACAATAACTTAAAAACTTCTGTGATAAAAAAATCTAATACCAAATTCTTTTACAAAGTTGTGTATTTGTGTTCAAAATAAAATATAATTATAAAATAGTAAATAATATAGAATGACAACCACCATTAAAAAATATAAAATAATAAAAAAAAACTACATTTTCTACTATGAAGCATGAAGCTTGGGCACTCTACAAGTTTTGGGGAACCTAGAAAGCCATACCGAAAGTCCTGCGCACAATATTAGTAGACACCTAGGTTATATCAGTTTGAAAATATGTTATACATACCTTCATAGGCATCCTGAGTTTTAGAATTTCACTGTAGTCCCTTAAAACCGCTACTGGTGCATGTATCTGTTAAAAATATAGTAAATTGTTAAGTTTTGTTTTGACAAGTTAACAGAGAATGTTCTAACTATTTATGTACTGCTTGTCTTAACTAGTCATTTCACCCGACATATATTTTTAAATTATTGCGACCCGTGTGGAACCGGGGCTAAGAATAATATCACCAAGTTTGATTTAGCCAAAAAACCTATGATAGTAAACCTGCTCTTTTATGTACCTCAACCTCGCCTCGTCCTCACGTCAACCTCTTTTCAACCTATTTCATTTCATTTTTTTTTTTCAAAGAATTAAGGAACTGTTATTTAGTGACATATCTATTCCTATTAGGCGCTCAACAGATGAAGGGGCGGGCAGACACGGGCAGTCACGGACATTGTCCTCCAGTGTGGCCGGTATAGCGAAAATTACAGTTTTTATCAGAATAAAATTCAAACTTAAAGTTGCTCTACGTTTTAAACTAAATAACAATCAATCTGAACAACTTTTTCAACTGAACAACTCTTTGAATTGAACAACTATTCAAGCTGTTTTCCTTCCAAATCACAGATTTTGGTAATTACGCGCATATAAGCGAAGCGTTTTTCTCATGTCAATCACTATAATAATACGAAAATAATTGCAGTACCGGCCACACTGGTGGCACACCCCGGACACTACATACATCGAGCGTGAATTTAAAATTGGAAGGTCGCGTATAGTTAGGGTGCTGGCTGCAATTTGGGTATATGATTTGCTCATGATTCATATTAATAGGGATGATAGATAGGCTCAATACGAATCGATTTGGTCCTTACAAGTTTTTCTGTGCGTCGCTGCGTTTTTGAGTTAAAGCAAAAAAAATGAAAATAAGATACTAAATAATGTTTTTTTTGTCTGCCTTTGTGGCTCCTGTTTAAAATACTTCTGAAGATGTAGAAAACCGAAGAGGCAGACATGCAGGGCTCTGCATTATCACGGGACAAAGAAGTGAATTTTTGCATTTTGAAGCGCTGTAACTTTACGACGCAGGGCTATTATGGTGACAGACCATTTTTCTAGGGTTTTATACATTGTATTTAATCAGATAGTCATAGTCTGCCAGGTGTACGTTTCATTGTCAAATTTCAAAATAGTTAAAACTTAATTCCTCAAAAACGCAGGGGTGTGGATGTCCGCCAATATTTTTTGTATCTTCTAGAGGATGCTCCTTATCATCAGTCAAAGAGGCAGACATGAGCAAATCATATAGAAATTTGTCCTTCATCACCCTTACTAGTAGGCCCGGATATTCAGTACAGACCCTCAGAAGGACCACGAGAAACTCGCGGGCGGGTGCGCGCGTGGGTGCGGAGTAGTTTGCAAGGGGGGGGGGGGGAGTGTCCGTTCTGTATGATAGTACTATTGCGTTATTCTGTGCTGGCGGACTGTTAGGACAAAAAGACTGCCTTCTGCCGTGCCTCTAAATGTCATATATTCGCCTCTGTTGGAAAGCCTCTGGGTGGGAGCGTCTATCCTATTAGCCTCCCAAACCAATACGTAGTCTATGGAACGGTCGCCATCTTGGAGTAAGATGGATTGTTTATTATAAAAGATACAGACAAACCTTTATAAAATGTAATCCGTGCAAATGTTCTGGCGCTTCATGCTCTAGTTGTAAGCCTTCATTTTCTAAGTTCATCTCATATATTCGCCTCTGTTGGAAAGCCTCTGGAGTGGTAGCATCTATCTTATTCGCCTCCCAAACTAATACGTAGTCTATGGAACGGACGCCATCGTTGAATGTGAGGGAGGGGTTGATTTGCATGCCTCCCATTACTATGCTGGAAAATTAAAATGTTTAATAGTTAGTTAAATTAAGGTAAACAAAAACATAAGATGTACAATCCGACTTGCACGATTTGTTCGGACTAAAATTAGAAGAAATGATAGGTTTTAAAACTATTTACACTAAGCGAACTTCTACGTAGTCCGTAGACTAGGCGAACTCGCCAAATTTTTCGTTAACAATTTTAATGCCCGCGGATTTGACCACCGTTTTAGTCATAGTGACAGTCGATTGTAATACGTACATATGTTTCATATTTTAACCATACATATAACGGCAATAATCATTGTTATTTCCCTCGGCTTCGAGTATTGAAAAAAACCGGCCAAGTGCGAGTCGGACTCGCGCACTGAGGGTTCCGTACCACCACATAAACATAATTGTATTAGTTGAAATTTCAGTAAGTTAATGTGCTAGATTTTTTGAGTCCGACACGCGCTTGACCAAATTTTATTATTTGTTGTTATTTTAAAGCTTATGCACTATAAACATACCAATATTCAAGTTTGTAAGTGTTCCCGTTTTTAAAATAGAACTAAAACAAAAATCGCCTCAGCGACCATCCAACTTGACCCCTCTCTTAAATGAATGTTCTTGAAACGGGAGCTCACCACAATTGGTTACCATTAGTTGTGAGAAAAGTTGAAATATTTAATGATTTCATACTTTTCCCATTATTTGTACTGTGAGACCTAGCTTCTTGCCAAATTTCATAATTTTAGGTCAACGGGAAGTACCCTGTAGGTTTTGCATTTTTGAATAAATGTATGGAGATGAGGACATAAAATGCCATATCTTTTGATTGCGTCGTTGTAAAAAATTGAAATTTTCAGATCTTGTGTGGTTCATGGATCCTAATATATGGTATTAATTTCAACCTGATACCTTTACCCGTTCGTGAGATAAAGGGTCTTGACAGACAGACAGACAGACAGACGGACAACAAAGTGATCCTATAAGGGATCCGTTTTTTCTTTTGAGGTACGGAACCCTAAAAAGGAATGAGTATAAAGCATCGGGTAACATATTTATCGTACATTTTGTAAAAGAATACAATTTTTTTTATAAATAATTATTTATGTAAATAAGTGTTATCAAAAATGTATTAGCCACACATGTAAACCGTGCGATAAGCGATGAGAGGTTAAACTTGTTATCCCTATTATGACCTTCCCAAACATAATAATACCCTTTATCAGCACATAGATACATACATACACACAATGGAAACATGGCCATAAAAAGCAAAGGATGTTTTGTAACAATACCTATGAAATTTGATATAAAATGTTGAATCAAATGACTCAGAGATGAAGCTTGGACATCATCCAAGTCATATACAATTAAATACTACTTATCATAATACTGAGAGGTATATTGACCACAACAGACAGGTTGTATAACTCGTACGCAGATTGTAAGATTTATATAAGATCATAAAAACGAAAGTACGTAACTATTAGTTCGTATGTAAACAACTAACCTTTGGTTACAGACTCCGTTGATCGTAATAGATACCATTGTAACTATGTTTCAAAAACTTACATTACGCTATAATATAAAAATATTCTTAATTTGGTATTATCAAATCACCATCAAAACAAGGATTTTAACACAATAAAAGTTGACTTAAAGCCGGCACCGGTTTAAAATAACCACTGTAGATAGCTAGCACGTTATTTGTTGATACCCTCGAGTAGGTTTTCTCATAATTTGCATACTACCTACCATAAAAACGAAACTGGTCTATTACATAAATTAAACAAGAAGTTGAGCAAGAAGTTAATCTATCTTACAGGCCCAAATAGGGACACAAGTATTTTATCAAAACAAGCATAATAAAGTAGGTATACTCAAGGCTTTTTTTGGCACTTATTCTATTTAAAAATCTCTGGTTGGTTGTCCTTGATATGGCCGTAATATTTACGTGGATACACATAATAATTAATTTATCTGTTAATATTCCAAAAAATGTCTATATAGACCTACCTATATAGACAGTCAAGAGCAAGTCAAGCTTCCTCCCTCGTCCAATCACCCCCCTTCCCTAACCCACTCACGACAGCATCCAGAAAGTGCCCGCTTTTCAGTAGTGGTAGGGCTATCAATAGTGGTAGGGCTTTTGTGCAAAGTCCGTCTGGGGAAGTACCACCCCCTTGCCTATTTCTGCCGTAAAGGAGCAGTGTTTGCACTGCTGTGTTTCTGTTCAAAGGGTAAGGGAGCCAGTGAAATTACCGGGACATAAGACATACCATCTGAGTTCTCAAAGTGAGCAACGCGCTTTGCTGTCTTATTAGTGTGACAAAATATGCCACTAATAAGACAGTGGGTGCTATTGGCGGTGGTGATGACTTACCATCAGGTGGCCTACCTGCTTGTTTGCTCACTTGTAACATAAAAATAAAATCTGATAACTTTGTCTGACTTAAACTACATGAATTATTTATTACGATAACATAAAGATGGGTCCATGGGATTTTTATGAGCTCCCGATGCTCCGTGAATCTCTCAAACAATATGTTGCATAAACTTAATGACTAAGTGGCAATTGCACGAAGCATCTTTAAAGATAAAATTCTGTTAAATCTTTCGCTGTCACTTTTTGTTTTGGCGACAGAGAAAGTGATAACAACACATTTAAAGGAGCTTTAACTTTAATTACTCTTTCTCCTAAAATAATACTCACTAGCGGTGTACCTAACTGCTCGTATCGTTGGCTGTAGTAAGCGTTAGCGCGCGCTTTTGCTAGGTCTGTGGTTGGCTGTCCAGTACAGGGTGTAAGGGACGGTGTAGCGAAACTGAACAACTTTCCCAAACAAACATTTCTGGGAAATGAAAAAAAAATTCACCTCTCCATACAAAATGTTCGACCAGAGTGAGCAATTTGTATGGAGAGGTCTAAATTTTTTTTCATTTCCCAGAAATGTTTCTTTGGGAAAGTTGTTCAGTTTCGTTGACTGAACATGCCCTTTCAGTTTTCGGTACACCGTCCCTTACACCCACCCTGTATACCTCTCTTTTTGCAACGAGTTTAGCGCTTAACTAAGCAGATTTCTGATGTAGAGAAGCGGTATGGGAAAGATGGCTACTGTGAGAGTGATTGTGCCTTAAATGGGCCTCAGAGGAACATTTAGATATCAGTGTTGGAAATTTTTCTTTACGAAGGTAAGCCCCTCTAGTTGTATGTGAAATCATACGTGAAATCTTTTTGGATCACATCGCTTTCTTTCCTCCGTTTGTGATGAGTACTCACGAGCAATGATTGTGTGGTTTCCCGTTGCCAGCGGGCTGGGCGCCGCATGTGAGGTCTTCTGCAGCCCGCGTTGACGCCTCGCTACCGTTGTCCCTGGAATTAATATGTTACTTTCGCGTCTTTCGTACTATTTCTTGTCCAAGTCGCTCGTTCCATCCTCGACCTCATCTGTCTTCAAGATTAGATCGAGGTCAAGAGTAAGCCCATTGACAACAAAAAAAATTGTCATAATATCTATCTTTTATGTTTTATTTTTGTACTCACTAATATAGGTACATAAATACTCGTATGTTTGCGGTTTCATATTCTTAAGATATTTCCCCTCTACAGTTTATAAACCTAGCCGCCCAAAGAACCTCCAGAACCTCTTCTTGAGGCTTCTTGTGGCTTAAAGAGGAAGGTTTCAAGGAAAGGAGTAGGACGGAAGAAGACACCTTAAGAGGGAAGAACCTGCAAGAAGACTCGACAGAAGTAGCTACAAGAGGGAACACCTTAACCCTACAAGGACTTAGAGGGAAGGGCGAGTCTCAAGGAGGGATATACTGCCGGAGGAGTCAACGAAAGGAGGGACCGGGAGGGAGAGGTCCTTTGAGGGCGTTTTAGCCTCTTGTTACAAGTCTTTACAGAAAGCGTCGAGTTTATCGCGCCATCGACGCCTTTTGTCCTTCAATGTTTACCAGATAATAAATGGCTTTAGCACACCGAATTCTAAAGCATGCACATAATGCTAAGTCCTAAGGTTAGCCTCAGCGAATAATGTATCGGTAATTTTAATTAGGATTTTAGAGCGCAACTTAAAAATACACTCAAACAGTAAGAGTAAAAAATAGTCATCATAACATCCCATGAAACGTCCACTACACGACAAGGAGCTCCCTCCAGAATTCTAGATTTTGCTGGAAAAATTTAGAGGGGAAGTACCATAGTCACCTCGCTTGTTAGCGTAAAAAATAGTATTAAAAACAAATTGACGCAAACATTATTAACATGGCAAGCAAGCTAAAATATAATAAAATAATTGTAATGGCCTTGAACGTAATGAATATTCCCAATCAGGTCCAATTTGTTTTAATAAGAGCAACGTTCATCGCACCCTATTTTAAGTCACAGAGCAATATTACTTTAACTAAACGCAAACCGTTGCGAGAACGCAAAGTTTGGAACGAGGCTCAGCTTTTGATTGAAAACAGATTTAAGTTAAATCTAATTAATTAATCTATAAAGCTGATAGATAAGATAACAGACAACGCATGCACGCACTGCAACAAGTAAGTGGAAACAAAACCAGTTTAAGCTGAAGCAGACTAGAGACCCGCTAGAAGACAATGTGTTAGCATTTACGTGCGTTAGTGTGTACAACTTAATTCAGGCTAATGTGATTTACGATTTAAACCATTTATTTCCAAACATAATCTCATTAAAAACATGTAAATATAGGAAAGAGGTATAGTATTAAAACCAAAACTGGTGATAAGCCACTTTGGAACACACATTAAAATTTGTGTAGGTACTTTAACTAGTACGGCAACTCGTAGAAGTAAGGGGAAAAATATTAATGTCCATCTGTAGTTCTCTGTGTTTTAGTCTTGTTTCAATAGGTACGCATGGCGGAAAGTTAGTGGCAACCTTACCTGTACGAGCTGAACCAACGCGCTACGCTAGAAATGTCCGAAACCAGAGCCAAGTTCAGTGTTATCACAGACGTGCGGCCGTAAAAGGCACAGCCTACATATAAATACTATTATTTATTCGTAGGGCACATTATTATAATACTAGGGTAAGGGGTACATTTGTCATGCGCGTAATACCCGCGGTGGGATTGCACTTTAACAGAGACATGCTGTCTTGGAACAGGTCAAAACAAAAATCCCTTTGTGCGACCTCCCCATTGAAAATATATCAAGCATTAAGAAAAATAGCGGCGAACGCATGTTAAATTCACCTTTATAACAAGAAATCCCTCTTGATAGTAAAACTAAAAAATATATCATAAATATACATATTTGCCCCTCGCTCACTCCATTATGAAAGTTTGGCGGGTGTCGAATAGGATTTCAGCGATTTTCAATCCCTTTTCTTATTTGATTGTGTTATAACTAGGTGAAAAACTTAACACAATCCAAAACCGATCAAAAAAGGTGAACGACACCAAAACAAGCAAAACAAACAGTGACACAAGCGTTTAGCATATTCTGCAGCATTACTGACTAGGCTACCAAAATTTAATGAATTCATCATCATCATATTGTGTGGGTTACAAGGTCGATGACCGACCTTACTAATCCCGGTGTCATAGTCGTTGAGCCGCTAAAAGCCTCTGACATGGCTCATTAATGACTATAGGCTTAACGTGCCTTCCGAAGCACGGAATCATCTAACTTTTCGAACAATCCAATGATTCATCCTGCAATGTCCTAACCAAACTGGGGACATCGCACAAAAGGATTTTTGTTTTGACAGTGTCCCCACCGGGAATCGAACCCAGAACCTCCGGATCGAGAGCCGAGTCAGCCGAGCCCTCTAACCACTAGAATTAAGATCATAACGGAAAACTTGTAAATTATATGTTAATAGATACACAGAAAATTGCTTGTCTACTGTCGAAACAAGTGGTGTATTTTCGCGGGTTCTAGTTCTAAGCGGCGGTCAAACTGCGGATACTCGCTAGAAACCTTGACTGCGAAAATTCACTACAGAAACAAAATAACTTGATGAAAACGACAGTAGTGTGAGCAAGACGGAAAGATATTGGAGCGACAGAGACACATATTGTTCCTTCCTGTTCTCACGTATAGCTTGGTCCTGCTGTCGTTCTAAAATTATTTCGACTGTAAATGTATGAGGTTCATGTTATTGTATTGAGAGATCGCTGGCTTAATAAAATTTATAATTAATTAACATTTCACACAAGGTCATTCTGATCCCAAACTAGGCAAAGCCTGTACTATGGGTGTTAGAGTAGAGACTGATACACATACATAAATAGATAAATAACACCCAGACACAGAACAAACACTTGTGTTCAACACACAAATGTTTGCCCTGGGCGGGGATCGAACCCGCGGCCCACGGCCTTAGAGGCAGGCTCACTAGCTCACTACCAAGCACACCAACGGGCTTGTCAACTTATCGTTCTGGAATCATGATAAAACCAAGTCATTTAGTTAATAATGAATACACATTAAACAAATGAATTAATCTTGAAAACTGTTTCAGATACATTTTGTGTCAAGAAAACCAAAAACGCAGCACGAGACTTGATATAACATTAACATTAAACCGTCTAAGATTTAGGATGCTACCAAAATGATTCGTCGCTATCGACTTATTCGGACAATCGCTTGCAAGTAAATTGAGTTAGTTTTTGTAACGAACGTTTGAGACGGAAAACCGTGCAATAATCGAACGAAAATAACTCAAAACAAAACACGCACAATTAATTGAAGCGTAAATGGTGCATCAGTTAGGCACTAACATTCACCACTCACCGATCGGTGTTCATGTCCTGTGAGAGGTTGTCCTTATACATGCTCAGGACGGACATAGCCTGCAGGTCAGCCATCTTCTCTTCCGCCTGCGTCTCCGTCTGGCAGAAGAAGATATAGTTGGAGAAGAGAATAGAAGAAGACTTATATTCGATTCGATTCGTGCTTATGAAAGAGGCTAATGTTTATGTCAGACATAATATATGTATGACACTGTAATACAAGAAATAAGCTTAAATGTAACAGTGCGAGATATCTTGCGAGATAGTGACGTCTTTGTAACGGCTTGATAAGAATTATGCTTAAGCATTTTTCTTGCGAAATGATACATTGCTCATCGAGACGAGAAAGTAACCGATTCACAACAATGGTATCGTTTGAAGACAGAGACGCAGCTGAGGGCCTCTTTGTTCCCGAATCAGGAATTGTAGATTATTATTTTGGTAACCATTCTCAAACCATTTTATTTAGACAGATTTTAGCATATGTAAAGCTAAATGCACAGTTAAACACATTATTATATTAAACTACCTATATCACAAGACACTGACACAAAAACACTTAACTTGAAAAAAACATTTTATACATTATCATCACGCCTATGTCTATGCGCTCGGGGCCTTCTAGTTCGAATTAAAACAGCATCTCGAACTAAATACACGAACACATCCACACACCATCGAGCGAACATTATAAAGGAACTCGACACTAACTTTTTTAAGTTAACGACCTTCAAACACGGTCAATCACTCGTAAATGTTAACCTGACGAAAATAACCTCAAATAAGGCTTCTAAGAAAAGGAGTATTCAACCACCTGCAGAGGATCGTACAAGACTGAATCATCTGTATTTGGTTAGCGCTGGCAAGATAACGTCAGACAGATACTATCAAGAAGTTTTAAAATCAGGCATATGGTTGTTACGTTGATGAATTACGTCTTGTTAAAATTAACCATCATCATATTATTATCGTGCGGGTTATAAGATCGAACTCACAAACCCTGGTGTCAGAGTTGCTGAGCCGCGAGAGGCTTCTTGTCTCATTAACGACTAATTGCTTAGATAATAATGTGCCTTCCAAAGTGCCTTCCAAAGCAGGGAATCATCAAACTTTTTAAATAATAAAGTGATACACCCTAAGGTAATTTTTTCTTTCAATCAAAAATTTTGGATCTTCTATTTATTTATTTATGTTATATTATAAAAAAGTTAATTTAATTTTTATCTCGCAAACTGGGGAATCCTCACAAATGAATTATTGTTTGACAATGTCCGAACCATCGAACCCAGAACCTTTGGATCGAGAGTCAAACTCTAACCAATAAACCACACAGCTGTTAAATAGACGGCTGATGAAAGAGACGAATGTTGGATTAACATTTAACTAATCAGTCGTTAGAATGTTTGTTTTGAAGCTGGTAACTATTGTATTGCTGAAACTATTGGCTATTTAATAACACATTCTCAAGAAGAACTTAAATAACGATGTACAATTATAAGAACTGGACAAATCCTGTCCTCCGCAAAAACATCCTTGTCACGTTTATTTATAATTTACTAGCAACCCGCCCCGGCTTCGCACGGGTGCAATGCTGATACTAAATACACTACAGAAAAACTGTGAACGTTGTATATACAAACATAGCGGCCCGCTCTGGTTTCGCACGGGTATAAAATATATAGCCTATGTGATTAAAATCGATACAGTAGTTTTGATTTATTCATTACTGCCCGTGGCCCGCACGCGTTAAATTTGGAGTAAAACAATCCCAAAGTGCTATAGGGAAAACCGCGGCGTCAGACGCGCTATTTATAGGCACGCTCTTGCCGCACCGGGCGGCCGGCCGGTACCGCCGCAAACGCTACGTCCCGCAATTTTAAAATCTGTAATATCTTCGAAAATATTCACTTAAATCATACGGTGTAAAGGGCCATATAGATCTATATTAAATGAACAATGTATTTAAGGTATTTAATTGGTTAAGGATTAATGCTGTATTGGTTAAAATCGCTTCGAAAATTAGCCATTATTTGTCGTAAAAAGTAAATGACAAAAAAAAGTTATTGTGGGTTATCCATAAGAGATAGACATATACCATCACGGACTTTTCTGTAGATCTTTTCAATGTGTACAATACTTAGTACATTATTTTGATAAAACTCGTAGGGTTCAGCCTGCGTTTGCAATGTAAGCGGAAAAAATGTAATTATTTACGACATCACATTAGAAACCTCAAAAATAACAGTACTTCTCCACTATTTAATGAATGTTATTATACATATAAACCTTCCTCTTGAATCTTGAAAAAAACCGCATCAAAATCCGTTGCGGAGTTTCAAAGATTTAAGCATACAAAGGGTCATAGGAACAGAGAAAGCGACTTTGTTTTATACTATGTAGTGATGATGCAACAGTATATTATGTAGTTATTGAAACTGTACATAAAAGCATGAGTGATAATTATAAGTAGTCATAGACGGTCCTGCTTGAACTGCACTTGTGTATTGATTCGAACATGATAGGGTTACAAGAAGAGGAAGCAAGGGAACCTACCTATTTAAATATCGAAGCAGATGGAATTTCCAGAAAGGGTGTTGCCTTTACCTACCCCTAACGACGTACAAAATAACTCTGGCTGTGACCATTAATGCGCAGAGGTCAAAAAATAAGTCGCGGAAGTGAGCGCGGCAAGGTTGGGGGAAGGCGTGCAAATCGTAAAAGCCCGAGTCACACTAAGGCGGTAGCGGAAGCGTTCCGAGGGCGGTATTTTTTGTAAAGTATGAGTTCTTATGCACCCTGTCACATTGAAAACCGGTCGCGGTGCGGTATTTTCTTCCCGCAGATCCGACCCCTGGACCGCTTTCGCAATCATACCGCCTCTGTGTGACTTAGGCTCAAGGGGCTACCTCCGGTCCACTAGCGCCCCCATCAGTTAAAAAATATTACTCGCTAAATACGAAACTTATCGAAAATCCGGAAAGACAGATTGAAGTAAAGGTACATTTGTTTATTTAGAAACTCTTTACTCTGATATCTGATTTTTATTCTCTAAATGTAGCTGAAGAATGTGTTGTTCTGCTTTAGTGAAGAATATGTTGACGCATGGGGGGGTGCAGCAGGCCCGCGCGCAGGGCGTACACCACCGCGATAAATTTTTTGCCCTAGTGCATAAATAGTAGATTTTACAACAAGTGCACAAAACGAACCATTTTTCCGACTTTTAGCAGCCAGAGCCGAAGGCGAGGGCTGATAGTAATGTCGAGGATAAAATGGTTTTGTGGACGAGTTATAAACTCTGGTTTTCACTTTGATTACAAGGAAATAAAACGTAAAAGTACTCTCTAAATGTAACTGAAGAATGAGTTGTTCTGCTTTAGTGAAGAATATGTTGACGCGCGCGCGGCCCAGGGGGGGTGCAGCACGCCCGCGCGCAGGGCGTACACCACCGCGATTACTTTTTTGCCCTAGTGCACAAAATTCGATTTTGTGCAGCCTATATCCTGCACAAAGAAGCACTTTCAGAGCATGAGATGAAAATACAATTTTAGGCCGCCTATACCCAGCATAAACTACAACTTTACGAGCATGAGAAGTGTAAAGGCGTATTTTGGCGAAAAGGACCATTTTGCGCTAGAAAACTTCGTGAGTAGTGGCATTTTTCAAGTCGTTCAACTGAGTTCTGGTTTCGATTCCCAGCAGATTTCAGAATCTGCATCATTATAATAAAAGGCAGGAATGCGTGTTATCATGAGAAACTACCTATTATCTCCCATTGTTCGATCATTGACCTCGATCTTCGACCTAGAAGTCAATTATAATACTGAGTAAGGCAAGATAAGGCACACAGTTAATTTTACTAGGCACTAATTGATTCCTTGTAGGAAACACGTCAGCTTAGAGTTAAACCACCGAATAGTCTTTGACATGGCTTAACCACCTGAGATGGTAACACATCTGAGATGTTAGCCGGGACCAATAGCGTAACGTGCCTTCTGAAACATGGAAAACTTTTATTATACCACTATAGCGGTCATCTCTTGTGGTTTCTTGATTGGAAATAACGGATTCTAAAAAATATTGTGAAAAGCGCAAAAAGTTTTGGTTCAGTAAATACTAAGGATTGGCTCACGGCTATAAAACTGAACTCGCGAAACGTCATACAAATATTGGTGTAGAGATTTTCTATGCCAACACAAAAATAAATGTAGATTGAAAAACTACTTATACAGCGTGCGTAATGGGAAGGTGAAGGTGTGAATCTCCTCATTCTTCTTCTTTGCGTGTCGATAGCATCATCATTTTTATTTTATACTAGCGGCCCGCCCCGGCTTCGCACGGGTACAGATTTTAATATTGTGATATCTTCCAAGATATTCATTTAAATAACATGGTGTAAAGGACAATTTTGATCATCTATGTTCATTGCTTATTTTTATTAACCTTTTAAATTAGATAAGGATCCATACCTTGAGGGCAAAAACACGTTCAAAAATACCTCATTTTGAAAATCTACTTTTTTGCTATAAATAGTTGGTTACTGTGGGTTATCCTTAAAAGATAGACAAATACTATAACGGACTTTTCTTTAGAGCTCTTAGAGAGCAACCATTCTTTGATACATAACTTTCATATAAATAAAACCATTTACGCAGCGCACGCCCAGAAAGCTCTCAAGAGGCACGTTTTTTTCCGACTCGATCGACAAACATCATCATCACAGTTCAGTTAATTTGCACTCAATATTTATGAATTATAGGCTTAAACCTTCCTATTGAATCAATCTATCTATTAGTGAAAACCGGATCGAAATCAATATAGTAGTTCCTGAGTTAGCGAAAACGTTTCGGGGGACTTTCTTTTATAATATGTAGTGATTAGTTTAGCCCAAAATTCGGCCACATGAACTGCATTTCATGTGGCGTCCATTAACTCTTGCTGTGGGCAGGTGGAAGGGGACGCAGGACATGATGTTAAGTGTGCCATAGTTTGCCTGCCCTGTCTTATCTGCCTATGAAACTTAACAACTTTTCCCAAGGAGCATATAGTCTTAGAGGATCGTGTAATCTCGCGGCGTTACATATTAGAATTGTGTAACTTCGTACACTTGTTTCTTAGTCCTATTAGACTAATATGATTCGGAGCACCGGAAATTCCATTGATGTATGGGAGAGTTATGACGTCATCAATTTTTTTATGGATTTTTTTTTTTACAGAATCCTATCATGTGGGGTACCTAATGAAAGGGCTTTTTAAGCCGATTCTAAAAATATAATACATCTTTATATTTCAGTCACTAGTTTCCTAAAAACTTGAAAAATATTTTCATAACATACCAGTAGGAAATGGCTGAACAAACTTTTGAAAAATATAAATCAAATGCATCGTTATATCCTCATTTCCAACTTCAACCATCAGGATAGAAAAAGAAAAAAAAAGAAGGGAAGAAGCCTGCTTGAATTTTAGTACAGAATTTTATATTCCTTTCTACAAAAACCTATCATTATGGGTATCCAATGAAAGGGCTCCTCAAGTTGATTCTAGAAATATAGTTTATTTTACATTTTAGTAACTGGTTCCCAAAAATAAAAAAAAAACAAAAGAAAGTACTAAAAAAGCTAATAGCTTTCTTATTAAAAAAATATTATTATATAGTTCTTATTAATATTTTCAAAAATGCTTTCATGACGTTGGATATGAGGATATTATGAGTCATTTCAAGAATATTTTACAAAAAATTATTCAGCCATTTTCTACCAGGAAAAGCCCAAACTTGGTTTGTTTTGAACATATTTTTAAAATTTTTAGGAAACTAGTGACTGGAATATTAAGATGTGCTATATTTTTAGAATCGGCTCATAAAGCCCTTTCATTAGATACCCCACATGATAGGATTCTGTAGAAAAAAATAAAAATATCCATACAAAAAATTGATGACATCATAACTCTCCCATACATCAATTTAATTTCCGGTGCTCCGAGTCATATTGGTCTAATAGGGTCAGGAAACCAGTGTACGAAGAGAACACAATCCTAATATGTAACGCCAAATAATCCCGATTTTCTACACGATCCTATTAGACTAATAGGTCATAGAACAAAATAAATTCTTGACCTGGGAGGTCAAATTTTGGATTTTCGTACTTTGACCTATGTTCCTAGGGAAAAGGTGTTCAGTTTCATGGGCAGTCACACCCTTCAGTACTATGACAGCTTTCCGTTTCAAGTTGCATAATAGATTTTCTTCGAGTCCTTCCGAAAAGCAACTTCAGTTATGGATGGACACCAGATAGGTGGTTTAAAAGCTGGATTATTTTCCGTTCTTCGAAAGGTATGCTAACTTGTTGCTTCCGGCTTCGGCTGACGCTCATTGTACAGTCAACGACAAGTCAAGCTTGTTGACACTCGCAGTGCGATTTTATCTGCGACGATTGAAATGAAAACGGTACAAAGACCAATGAATGTGCCAAGCGATCTCGACGCGCTCATGACTGCACTAATCGCTCGTCGCTTAGACCATAATAGCGATAAAGTCGCAGCCAAGCCTTAACTGTACTTAACTGTATTCAAGCAAATAAAATATTGATTGATTGATTGAACTAGCAACAGAAACTATTTTGTTTAGGACAATAGCTTCCACTTCTTAAGTGGAAGGTAATCTACAATCCAAGTCAAGAGCATCCTTACAAAACCTCTCAAACATGGAGCACTTACTTCATAAATTGTAAACACCGGCATTTTTCATTCAAACGCATTTCACAATTGCCATTCAAGAAATCTTATTATAGTATTTGCACTAACACATTGTTATCACATTACATCATATCACAAGATAAGGTTCACAATTACATTACATAAAGACAAACACAGCCGATAAATGAAAAAACAAACGCACATGTGACTTAAACGAGTTTTAGAAAGATACTGACTCGAATGAGGAAAGAAACACGTTTTTAACATGTAAACACAGACAGGTAAATGGATAAGCTAGTTATCGTATTACAAACAGTGGTAAATTAAGTGAGAGGCCCCTACGCCTTGCAATTTGGGGCCCCAATCCCCTAAGGCCCAAAACACAAAGCGCAAGGCAAAAGTAACGAAAGAGCAACCCCAACTACCATTGTCAGGATCTTTGAGCCGCCAAATTGCTCATTAATCACTAATAACCACATCCGTACAAAGTAGCCAAAACCGAAAAAAAAGAAACATTTTAATTTTCTGACCATCAGGCGATTCATTCTGCAATATTCTACTCTAACTGGGGAAGTCCTACAAAATGACTTGTTTGACAGAGTCCCAAATAAGCCAATGGGTATTGAACTCAGAGCGTGATCGTCATTCAACCGCTCAAAACACTAGACCGCAGAAGCTGTGTGTAGTTTAATTAAAAACGTTTCAAACTAGTGGCATATTGTGTGGCATCCTAGATGAGAATGAAACCTATAAGTTGCTAGATGCAGTTGCTGTGTCGCGCCGTATTTTCGGTCCCTTATTATAAGATATTCACGGGCCACGGAGGTCGGACATAGGCGCGGCCCTTCCTTGCCTTTATGAATAATCCGTCCCTGACAACAAAGCACTTGTTACACATTGATAACATGGGAAACGAAGAAGAAGTAAAAAATAAAGTCAATGTTACGAGATACACTGTATGAGGCATAGGAAGTTATCGGCAAATGTTTAGTCTAGTGTACCAAAACTCATATGTTTATGATTATGACAAAGAACAGGAGACGCATTTTTGAAGCGTTCGAACTTCAATTCGCATTCGAATTGGCAAGATTCGTATACGAATCTGTAAAATCGCAATTTTTGAATATTCATACCTGTGAATTCTGCAACGAGTGGTCCGACCCACTCGTTTTGCAATTCTACCACTCGAAAGTATGTATAATCTGTGATGACAACGACATTGACGTTTCCTTCACACATGGCATTATACTGACATATCAACTTTTTAATTTGCGTTCCATTCCCTCGCAATTCATTACCGGTTTTTAAAATCAATGAGTAATTGCTTTCCGGTTTTGATTTTTTCTGCGTGAAACGAAAATTGGTTAAAGATTTGAATTTAATGGCAACACTGCTTTCGAATGATTCAAAAATGCGTAAAATCGAGAGCATTAGAAATTAAATTCGTATACGATTCGTTTTCGTATGCGAACTAAAGATTCACTTCGAACGCTTCAAAAATACGTCTCCTGGAGTAAATCGGAACTTGTGAGTTTTTCATCTTCACTAAACATTTCAAATTTTGAAAATAATAACAATGAACAAACAGTGTAAAATACGTATGTTTCCCCAAGGCCCATGATTTTGCCAAAATATATGCCATGGATGACTCATTCTCGTCTCGACTCATACTCGTGATGCCCTTTTTTCGCTAAAGCAAAAACCAAACAACAAAATTGAAACTAATGAACAAAAATGGAACAAATCACTTTTGCAAGCGTAGTACATCAAATAACAACAAGATATAACAACCCTTGGATTTAGAGCCACAGACCAGACAAGACATAAGAGTCACTGTCCACGTACGCCGCACGACATCCACACGATAGCGATATTAATGACTTGCTTGCACATTGCATACATCCTGCATAGAAACAACAAACAGTGTCCACGCACGCCGCACGACATTCGCACGATAGCGAGCTAGCGACATTAATCACTTGCTTGCATAGGGCATGGCCACATTCAGCCGGCACGGCCTGTCCTGCGCCGGTGCCGGTGCGGTGGCCGGTGCCGGTAGACGGCGCGACGCCATTGCCAATGGACGGTGTGCAAAGGTGGGTGCAGTTTAGTTGGTCACCGCTTGCTGCTCGCACTAGTACTAGTGGGTTTCCTAGTTTACCCAGTATTTTCTTTTATTATCATTTTTTTGTGTTTTTTTGCGCCTTATAAACAATAGCAAGAGTAGAATACGTGGATTGTAATCCATAATTAGAAATTTTTGTCACTAGTACTAGTCCGAACCGAACAACAAGCGGTGATCAACTAAGCTGCACGCACCTTTGCACATCTTCCACCGGCGCCGGTGGCCGCCGACGGTGCCTTGCCGGCTACATGTGGCCAGGCGTATAGCTGCCATTGACCTATTATATCAGGACTGTTTATTGGAAGAAAAAAGGTTGACTTATTATACTTTTTCTGCGAATTTTATCCGTGACAAGAGCTGATAGATTGTTAAGTCACTGTTTTGTAGCTTGCATGTCGAATGCGTAACGAAATAACAGATATAACATCCCATGAACGTCCACTACAGGACAGGGAACTTCCTCGAAAATTCCAGCTTTTGCTGAAACAATGTGGAGGGGGAGAACCGTAGTCACCACGCTTTTAAGCCTTACGGCTGGCACCATGGACCGCGGTTGTTAGTGAGCACAGAAAGAAAAAATCATACGATACACAGAATACTGCTGCCCATCCTCTGGTTCATAAGCCCTTAGTCGCCTCTTACGTCACCCACGGGTAAAGATGGGTTGGTACTATTCTTTGCCGGCAACACACGGAAGTAACGATATTATGTAGCATGTATTCGACAAATATTATGTGGCCGCTGTGGACAATGGACCTAAGTGTAAATTTCCTTGTGTATGTGTCACTAATTGTACTTGCTCTTAAGTGATTAGCACTAACTAAACCAATTACAGCACAGCACTCAGGTTATTAGTAAACCACTAGAGTATCGCGCGACGAACGTAGGAGTGTCTGAGCTAATTATAATTTATTGATGGCTCTTTAGTATCTTTACAGCAGGTTTTCACGGCAATTTAAACCTTTTGGGAATGTTTTTATATATTTAAAATATGTTTGTTAAATTAATTAAATGTTTGAAAGCATTTTTGTAACTGTTTGGCGTAGTTTGTGATAAAGAGTTTCCTCCCTTAGCACATTGGTTTGATCCCTGCCTAATATAAGACAAATATTTGTGTTACGATTACGCGTCTTTCCATTTTATACAACGCCAGAACGCAGCCTTGTAGCGACAGTACGCATATGGACTAATCGTGTATGTAATTTTACAGAAGCAAGTGCCAGAAACGAATTACGCGTTTACTGAATAATAAAAAATTTACCTTTAACACTCTTGTCAAGTGTTAGTGGTGTAGTATAGTCGGAAACGAACATTACGAACACTATGATTTATTGGGAGTCTGGGTGTGATAATCATTCAGCACATCAGGTCAGCCAAACTACTACAGCTGGACAACAGCAACCACTAAGAAGTATTCCCTGACCGCATCGACAGACGGACAGACAGACAGACAAAGTCGCACCATAAGGGTTCCTTTATTTTACCATTTTGGTATCGGAACCCTAAAAATTCAAAGGCCAAATTTCATGTTTTTACCTTTAATGTATGGAGCTAAGCTGAGTTTGTAGGCGCTGGACCTAACAGGGCATTTAAATGAAAATAAATACGAAAAAAAGCAAAACTCCTTAGCAATAATAATTCCTAAAGAAACTACCGAACCCTACACTGTGTGTGGCCCTACAGGCACTTGGCCGGTTTTTTATTGGTCATTTTTGATGACACTTACAAATTAAAACGCAATTTGGTCCTTAAAAATTAGTATTAATTATTCGAATTTAGAGACATTTAAAATACATACCTACTCCAAACAACTCACCAATACAAAAGTAAATACATATTATACTTTGATACTGTAATGAACTAAGTGTGTTTGGTTGATATTAGGCTACATTACAAACATTCCTCAAAGTTCCTTCATGCTTCATGCATAAAATAGCATTAGATACAAAAGTGGAAAGAGAGTTAAAATGGAAGGATGTTCGAGTTTGTTTAGGAAGCAGTTAATAAAATGTAAATAAATATTTTCTCTCTTTGAACCCCTCTCTTTATGACAGTACCCTTCTTAGACAGGCCCCGAGTGCCCGGCGTCTCTAGCGGAAGCCCTGTCCATGACGGTAGACAGAGCAACCCTGGAGCTTGGGGTGCGAAGAATCCCCGGGTGGGAAATTTTCTCCGTCAAACGACCTCTGCTATTCATAAAACGGACACCGAGCTAAACATTTTGACATACAATGTAAGAACCCTTAGAACTGAGGAAAGGTTAATCGAATTGGAAAATGCGCTAAAATGTGTTAGTTGGGATATCGTTGGTCTCTCAGAAGTGCGTAGGGAAGGAGAAGATACTTTGGAGCGAGAAGACAACATCTTTTTCCACTACGGAAAGACGGGCGGTCTCTATGGGGTAGGCTTTCTTGTGGCTAAGCGCTGGAAAAATAATATACAAGAGTTTATTGCTTATTCTGAGAGATTAGCCTTGCTAAAATTCCGAATTAACAAAAAGGAATCATTGACTATCGCCCAAGTATACGCTCCAACCACCAGTCACCCTGACACCGAAGTCGAAGAATTCTATGACCTCCTAAATAAGGCCCTCGATGAACACCGCGGCACATGGAACCTAATACTTGGCGACTTCAACGCAAAAGTCAGTCAAAGGCAAACTTTGGATGATCATTACATAATGGGCCCACATGGATTGGGCGATCGCAACGATCGAGGCTCACGTTTTCTACAGTTTGCGTTTGGGCAACGTTTGCGCCTCGCAAACAGTTTCTTCTTTAAACGACTTAATAGACGCTGGACATGGATATCGCCAAATGGGAATACCAAAACTGAAATAGATTTTGTGCTTTCTTCAAACATACAAATAATAAAGAATGTAGGTGTGATAAATAAAATACAGTTTAGTTCAGATCACAGACCGCTTAGAGCAACGTTGAAACTTAATCGTAAGATCCTTCGGCAAAAGATGTTTGCGGCAAAGATCAAACGAATCGACAAAGATACATTAATAGGGAATAAAGACCACTTCAACTTAGAATTAAGAAATTCGTTTTAAATTTTAGGAATTGAAAATGTCTCTGAAATAGAAGAAAATGTTCAATTTCAATTCGATGTCATTGAAAAAGCCTTACACTTGGCAAGCAAGAAAATACAAATAAGCACCAGTAAAAACAAAAAGCTATCTCCGGAGACTTTGCAGTTAATACACAAACGAGAAATTCATAGAAATGATGTAACCAAGGAAGAATTCAGAGGACTAGATAAAAAAGTAAAGCGAAATATACGGAAAGACCTTAGAAATTACAATCAGCACTTAATAAAGGTAGCATTAGAGCGTAACAAATCTCTCAGGATGGCCAAACAAGGCACAGGAAAGGGACGCAGCTGGATTACTTCCCTCAAAGATGGTCAAGGAGTTAAACAGGGAAGCAGAGAAAAAGTCATGCAAATAAGCACAGAATACTACAAGTCTTTGTACTCAGACCCCAACTCACCCTTACAAGACCTATACTACCAATATGATGATACCATACCACCCATATCAGACTTAAGTCCAACGCGCTTTGTGTTGCCTTAAGTATAATAAGAGTCCTGGCGCAGATAATATCACAGCAGATGCGTTAAAAAACGGCGAACCTACACTACTACCCTTCTTGACGAAGCTATTTAATAAAATATTAACAACCGGAAAACTTCCTAATAATTTTTGTCACGCTAATATAATACTGTTACATAAAAAGGGAGACAAATCCGAAATAAGCAATTACAGACCCATTAGTTTAGTGTCTCATTTATATAAAACTTTTATCAAAATTATCGAGCGCCGCATATCCAGAGATCTTGATCAACATCAACCCCCCGAACAGGCGGGATTCCGACCAGGACTGTCAACTACCGACCACTTACATAGCCTAAATCAAATTATAGAAAAAAGTAATGAATTTAATTTTCCCCTGTATATAGCATTCGTAGACTACGCAAAAGCCTTTGACAGCCTCCATCACACAGCCTTATTCAATGCTTTGCACAATCAGAATATAAATCAAACATATATAGATCTCCTAAAACTTATTTACATAAACAGTACTGCTTCTATCAAGTTAGAGTCAACTGGTCCACTATTCAGAATTGAAAAAGGAGTAAAACAGGGTGACCCTTTGTCCCCTAAGTTATTTACAAGTGCTCTCGAAGAAATTTTTAGATAGCAGGCGGATGCATGGAAAGAGCGAGGGATTGACGTCGGCGGTCAAAGGATCACAAACCTTCGGTTCGCTGACGACATAGTCCTGTTTTCCTCTACAGCTACAGAACTACAGGAAATGCTCCAAGAGTTATGTTCGGCAAGCTTTGAGTCTGGATTGATGATGAACATGTCAAAAACCAAGCTGATGACAAATAGTATCCAAATACAGCGTGACTGTAGATGGCGAGAGAATGCAGTATGTCGAGGAGTACTTATATTTGGGCCAAATAGCCTCCTTCCAGGCACGACAAGATAAAGAAGTTGCCAGACGCACTGATAATGCCTGGAGGAGCTATTGGTCCTTTGTTATTGGTTGGTGAAAAGCTACATGAAGAGCGATCTTCCGATCACATTAAAGCGCAAACTCATGGACAGCTGCATTCTCCCGATTCTCACGTATGGTGCACAGGCTTGGTCTTTGACACAACATCAAAGATCCAGGCTCACGGTTTGCCAGCGAGCAATGGAGCGCAGTATGTTGGGTCTGAAACTGACAGATCGGGTCAGAAATACCATACTGCGCTCAAAAACACAAATAGCTGACGCAGCCTACACAGCCGCCAAGCTTAAATGGGATTGGGCAGGTCACGTTTCCCGCATGCCGCATGATCTATGGGCCAAAATCACCACCACCTGGCAGCCGCAGAGCGACAGGAGGCGTCGAGGCCGACCAAGGCGCCGATGGCGCGATGAACTTGACGTCTTTTGTACAAACTGGCAAGAGCAGGCTCTTAATAGGGACGAATGGAGAAAAAAAACCGGTCAAGTGCGAGTCGGACTCGCGCGCCGAGGGTTCCGATATACCTATAGTATTTTTGGAAGCAATAAAGTCCATTTTCAGGACCGCAAAACTAAATTTGTTTGTAAAGGTTTTTTGCAGATTTCTGAAAAACTGTGCAACTTAGAAAGATCGTTTTATTTTTGCTGTAAAGTTTACATAAACCTCTGTCAACTGTAATTAATTCAGATTTTCCCTTACTCAAACTTCGGAGATAAGGGGGGGGGGAATGGTATTTTTTTTGACATTTTTCATCATAACTTGAAAACTAAGAAACTTAAAAAAATACAAAAATATATTTTAAAATGTACAAGTAAAGCCCTTTCATATGATACCCCACTCGACCTAGTAGCGACAATTTGAAATTTGGCCCCCCCTATTTTGGCCCCCTTTACATTAATAATCATACTTTTTTCAAAAAATTTTCATGTGCAATTAAGTTGGGCAACTATATTCTAAAACTATTCCAAATTTCAGCTCGATAGCGTAAGTGGTTGCTGAGATATAGAGGTGTGACAGACAGACGGACAGACAGACAGAGCGGCACCATAAGGGTTCCTTTTTTTTACCATTTTGGTATCGGAACCCTAAAAAGAGGGAGGCCTTTGCCCAGCAGTGGGACAGCAACGGCTAAATAAGAAGAAGATTGAAAACAGCAGTTAATTTATGTTTATTATTTGCGTCAAAAGGTTTTCTTGTAACATTTTAGTGATTCTGTCAAATTTCTCTGTTACCAGACATGATTGTACAAGTTCACCCCCTTATTTCACTTGACCACAAATTAATTGAATGAGTTAAATAAAAATTTAAGTAAGCATCTTTTTTATAGTATAGCATTTTATGTGCTATATTTGAGAGCCACTGGAAATTGATGTTAGATATGGATGGTATGGATACTTATATATCCATCACAGCAGGATGTCACTTATCCTCAACTACATTAATGAGAATAAAAATGTAGTATAACAACTACTAGAGTATAGATATTTGTATGAAGTGTATTAAAGAGAATATGGTGTGATATGTTGGATTTTAAATAAAGTTTTACACTTTGTGTGGACCAAATAAGATAATAAGAACCTTACATATTATGAGTCCAATTCTTTGCGAAATAACCCAGGCAAGACCAAGTCCTGTGCATTTCATCTCCGAAACCGAGACAGTGGTAAAAAACTGTGTATTACTTGGCGTGGGGTGGAAATTGCCCATAACGACAATCCCAAATACCTGGGTGTTACTCTGGACAGGTCTTTAACATTCAAAGCTAACTGTCAAAATTTGAAAAGCAAAGTTAGCGCCCGAAATAATATCATCATCATCATCATCAATGGGGAGCAGTGCCTCATGTCCTTCGTACTAGTAGCCTAGCGCTATGCTACTCAGCAGGTGAGCACGCATGCGCCGTGTGGGAGCGATCGGCTCATTCGAGCTCAACGAAACCTGCCGAATAGTTACGGGCACCCTGAAGCCAACACCGCTGGGCCACTTATACTCCTTTGCTGGCATAGCTTCTCCGGACGTCAGGTGTCGGGTAGCCTGTGCTATTGAGAAGCAAAAACAGGAATTAGACAGCAGACACCTACTTTACGGCCATAACCCACCACCCTCACGCCTTAAGAGCCGTCACAGTTTTATCAAAGACACCATGCCGCTCGATTTAGATCCATCCAAGGCTAGGGTAGAACTGTGGTCAACCTCCTGACAACATTCATATCCCAACTGCCGAAAAGCTGCCACCAGGTCACGATCTTCCTTGGTCCATATGGAAGTCACTAAACAGACTGCGGTCGGGCATTGGCAGGTGCGGGGAACTCATGAAGAGGTGGGGCTTCTCTGATAACGACGAGTGTGAATGCGGTATTTTGCAAACCATGACACACTTGCTGTCGTGCCCTGCTTCTCCAGTTTCCTGCACTCGGAGGGACCTTTTTGAAGGCAACCAAAATGCTATTGATGTGGCTACTTTTTGGGCTAAGCGTTTATAGTCAGTTTTGCCATTGACTCGAACAGAAGAAGATAAGAACCTTTTGGATGAATTTATCTTTGCATGGATTTTATATCAACATTCTAGCTTAGATTGAGTCATCACAATACCTACTATGGAAATAGCTGTTTAGTTCTTTAAATAAGCATTAAGTAAAGTACAACAAGAAAACACTAGTTGGTGACTAATTCTATGCATTCTACAGATTAAAGTTACTTCCTGTGTTTGGATAGTTCTAGATAGTAGATTATCACAAAATTTCACAACCAGAAGACGCAGATCTGTATCCTGCCTGAAAACGGAATTGCCTCTAAAGTACCTAGTAATATTTGTATATAAATATAATAAATGTTATCTGGATCTTGAAAATGGCTTTAACAGTTTTGATGAAAACTATGTACAAGGGTTTTCGCAGGCCAAAAATCAATTGAGCTAGGTGTCATTTATGGGACATTTTGTTTTGTCAGTTTTTTAATATTTTTTAAATATAGCGCGAATCAGAAACCCAATGATGATGGTACCCTGTGATAGATTGTACAGTCAAGAGCAGATCAAGCTTGACAAACTGGACTTTTTACCATTCATATTTATTTATTTTCAATAGATGTATGGGCTAAAGTCACACTGCAAGTGTCAAGCCCAGATTAGTAAGTTTAGACCTGTCATTGACTGCACAAAGCTTAAGACTTTATTTTTTATAAGAAGGTATAGGAAAGCCCACAATAGAGAAGTTTATTTCCAACCAAATAAAAATAACCATGCATAAATTTGGTGTAAACATTTTTTTTTTTGTAAGTTTGGATTCGAGCCAATTTGAAATTTACATTGCTAACTCACTTGAGTTAGCATTTACTGTTATTACCCATTAAAATATGCTCCACATGCTTAGACAAATGAACCAGGATAAGTAGGTACAGTCAACCGCTTTTCAGTAGAAACTTTTTCAACTCTATTACCACGCCATAAAGTCCAAAAGTGTTTCTACTGATGTGCGGCCGTGTGTACTTATAAAAAATGGGACCATAGACGATTTATTGTCAAGACAGACAGTTACTTTCACATCTATACTATTTATTGTAAAATTGTAAATTGGTTTTGTCCATACATTGAAGACATTTATAAAAACAATATCACAGATATTTATAAAAAAAATTATCACAGATTTTTGGAATTTTTGTTTGTTCATTTTTTCGAGCCACGCAGAAACTACTGACACTACGGTTCGTCACCCGCATATGAGCACTGGGTGCGGTGTGTGCGCGCTCAAAGTCGGATCAAACCTTGCTCGTATTCACTCGTTCAAGCAACGTGACGTCATCGGTGACGTCACATTAGCGCGCTATCATTGGTAGTGCAGTGTGTGCGATACGTCAAATCAAACGTCAAAATTAATTTTGATTGAGTTTCGTGGGATTTTTTTCAGTTTGTTTGGAGTTCAAAAGCAAACTAAAGAAATGGATACAATTCACAGGGTCCAAATACTTTGTGGCTAAAAAGTACTTTGATTCGAACAGTGACATTGACATAAGAGCAGTCATATCGGATCGTTTAGATATTCGATTGTGTTCGACGTTTGCACGCTAATGAAAACGATCCGACTCGAATGCGCCGATTGCAGCGCTGGTAAAATATTTCCTTAATGAACCGCACTGTGAATCTATTTAGGTTGTGTTCCAAAACAGTTAATAATTACCTTTGACAGCAGTCTGTCTCAACCACACATATGGACGTCATATAAAGCTATCCTGCTGTCAGGGTAATTTATACACAATTTGGAACACGCCCTTAAACTTTTTTGTTTGATAGCTAATAGTTTGACACAAACAGTATACTTTTGTTTAACATCTGCATTTTTGGAGGCTAAAGCTAGTTTATAATATTACTAGGGATTAGGATAGATAGGATTACCTGATAAATGATAACAATATTGAGTATGATACCAGGTGCATACAAAAGGCAAAGAAAATTGGACTGAAAGCTTGACTTACCTCGTGAAACACGGCGTCAACTTCTCCATCTCCATCATTGAACAGCTGTTCGAGGGCAAGCGCATTCCTCTGGGCGTCACTGAGGAAGGATTCCGTCTCCCCAGCATCAGATCGCTTGTGGTGAAGTTTAACCGTACCAGCGAATATCGGCGTCGTTATTTTCGGCGTAAACACATTCTCTTCCACCTTCTCAAGCAGGGGCTTCGGGATATCTTCCTCGAGAGATGGATCACCGTCAGACATCGCACGTCACAGTTTTTAACACCCCCGCACAGTCATTTAAACTTCCTAAATCATTAGTCACACAATATTGGCTTTACGACTGGGCATAACCAGTTTACGGAGGAACGTGAACTTTGATTTCAGAAAGCACAACAAAGTAAGAGATAAAAGAAATAACAAGTATTCGTCACTGGTATTCGCACAAAATCACTTTAACCTGCAGGGAAGGAAATGGATAGGAACGAAGAAAGAAACGGAAGCAAAGTAGCGGAATTGAAAGAGCTGCAAAAAAATTGGTAAACGGGTAGCGAGATACCACCATTTAGGAGATTTTGTCACTTGTCTATAATTCTTTTAGCTTAGAAAGAAAGAATAGAAAAAAGACTAATGAGTTATGAGAACTAAAACGTAGTGATTATATTCTCTTTGATGAGAACTACCTGCGCCGCTGAAATGACAGGCAGACGGACGGACAGACATCCTCTTTGGCCGTGCCGTGGATGACAATGACAGTGACACTGCTACTGTGCGTTCCATTTTGCGCTAACAGACTGCTTTAGAGCACTGTGAGCGCGCTTAAGTCGGTCCAAATTGACCTAAAGCGTGCTCTAAAGCACTCGCTCGTTCACCGCCTTACGTCATTGATGACGTCATCGTTTCTGCTATCAGTGCTTTAGTCAAATAGGTGGAGCAGTGAAAGCGCTAATGTCAAAATCGATTTGACACATATACACTGCGGTTCATTAAGGAAATATTTTACCAACGCTGATATCGGCGCATTCGAGTCGGATCGTTTTCATTAGCGTGCAAACGTCGAACACAATCGAATATCTAAATGATCCGATATGACTGCTCTTATGTCAATGTCACTGTTCGAATCAAAGTACTTTTTAGCCACAAAGTATTTGGACCCTGTGAATTGTATCCATTTCTTTAGTTTGCTTTCGAACTCCAAAAAAACCGAAAAAAATCCCACGAAACTCAACCAAAATTAATTTTGACGTTTAATTTGACGTATCGCACACACTGCACTACCTCATTTTCGTATGCAATGATAGCGCGCTAATGTGACGTCACTGATGACGTCACGTTGCTTGAACGAGTGAATACGAGCAAGGTTTGATCCGACTTTGAGCGCGCACACAGTGCTCATATGCGGGTGACGAACCGTAGCAATAAAATCCCACACATTTGCAGCCAGCTGACATTTCTCAAGTTTTAATTTTAATGAGTTTGTCTCTAATGGAAATGAGAGTGGATTTGGCTCACATTTTTGAGGGATTAGCTTAGGCTTTGTTAAAGAAAATAAAAACAAAACTGACATTTTGACAGATGAACACGTGAGCGCGCGTTCATCCATTCCAAATTGACTAGAGCCATTAAAGCAGTGATAGCTTTGTGAGCGTGCAAAATCAATTTGGACCGTCCGTCAGTACTGTATACGCTTTTAGCAGCGTTTGTACAATTTGGAACACAGCGCTAGACAATGCACCACAGATTATACTGTGGCTTGATTTAGAGCCGATTCAGCATGCTGTTTAGCGTGATGTAAAGTGGATAAAAAATCGCTTCGCCTTTTAAATGTTGCCATTTGGAATAAATTTGGAATAAATTTCTTAATTATATAGTCTAAGAAACTTCATAATTCATATTTGGCTTGGCAATGAAGTCTGTTAACTTATCGGGGGAGGCTGTGCTGTGTCTGCGCTTGCGCTATTTGTTGTTTAAATTTAATTTTCCTCTGAAATTACGATAAATAGCACTTAGTTTTTTTCGCAAATATTGGCTTATAACAAAAAAAAGTATTACTCGTCATGTCAGTGCCATGTGCGGTGTCTACAGATAAACTGAAATTGTCAATATTTTTTAACATCAGTTCTAGTGAGCAGCTCACTTTCATAAAATTGATTATTTTATCAATGGCAGCAATATTATGTAAGCTTACCAATATTCTTAATTTTGTGTGAAAAATGAAATCTAAGAGCATGCCACATACCTAAGCTTGATCATAGAGTAATATAATAGCTTGATCAAGTGCTTGCATTTCGATATCTAGCTAAAATATTTGGTTTAGGTTTAATGATCGCTGTGATAAATTTGCTTTTTTTACTATTTTTTAAGCATTCGCTGTTCGTTTGTTCTCCGTTATCAATTTTGAGAGCATTATCCATGAGTTCGATCCGTATTTTAACTACAGAACCACGCGTTACTTAACCGAAAAGGGTTTCTATGAATTCCATAACTGGTTCGATGACAAAGCATGGTATCCACTGGGGCGTATCGTTGGTGGTGAGTAAAAAGTTTAATAAAAATCAACTCACAAAACGACTCGAGAGTGAGTGTTACACATAATTACCTATGTAATTAGACTGATAAACCAAATCACTAAAATTGCTGACCTCTCTGAAGAAGATCCGTGAATCGGATTGAAACATGTCGGCCCTCTATGCCTTCAATATAAAACATGAGTTTTTTCGTCTAGGTATATAATTATGAAAGTCACTTCATTGCACGAACAAACAACATTCCTTCGCTGCCCGCGAGAAGGTTTCCGATATTTATTTTATCTTAGTGTTTTATTACAATAACTTGAATACAAGCTTTAGCAGTTACATTATCCTTGCTTAATATGATCGTAAACCATCAATTCTACTCTTTAAAGGTACTATCTATCCTGGACTTATGGTGACCTCGGCTACCTTATACAAGATCATGCACATTCTGAACATTACCATTGACATCAGAAATGTCTGCGTGTTCCTTGCACCATTTTTCTCATCGTTGACTACAATTATAACGTATTTGCTTACGACGGAGCTTAAAGTATGATAAAAGTTTATTTTGTTTTAATTAGTCTCTAAAGTTTTCCACTATCAAAGGCCTCCTAAAAGTTAAATAACTTTTACTGACAACTAAACCAAATATTATTGTCTGATTCTTGCCTTTATGAATAGTTATTTCTAAGTAGGTAATTGATAGGGAGAAGATTTTTATAGCCTTCACCCTACCTATTTCTTTACCTTTTACACTTTTTGAATTGAAAATCTTTTAATATTGTTTACCAATAAACAAAACATTTCTTGCTTATAAACACCTAATCTTCTTTTCTTTCTTCCCTACTATAGCCTCCTCGTATCCATACGTATCATATCGGTGGTGTACAGTTTCTACGAACCTAAATCTTTTTTGTGGCCAATTTCCGGTGGCGGTGAAATGTCCGTCCACCTCCACATCTCTGACTAGACTTCGTACAGCGTATTCTATTGGTTAGTGATGGTCATAGTAGTAGTAGTCTTTTATAAAATTAAAGCTGGAATTTGCATTTAACGAAGCCTTTCTATTAGTTCAACTGCTAAAACGCTTTCAGTCTAATTATTGATTAACTATCATTAAATTTCTTTCCAGCATTTTTCCAACATAAGCTAGAATTCTGGAGGGAGCTCCCTGTCCTGTAGTGGACGTTTCATGGGTTGTTATGATGATGATGAACTTTTTTTCATCAGTGTTCTTACAAACTGTACCTTCTAGGATGAAGGAGCAGGTCTAGTAGCAGCAGCCATGATAGCCACTGTCCCGGGCTATATCAGTCGCTCTGTTGCTGGGAGCTATGATAATGAAGGCATAGCTATATTTTGCATGCTGCTTACTTACTACTTCTGGATCAAATCAGTCAATACTGGTGCTATTTTCTGGGGCACTATGTGTGCGCTAGCTTATTTTTACATGGTAAGTTTATTCAATGGTTATAATTTCTTTCCTTCCTTTCTTAACTAAGTTGCAAATTAGGATAGATTAACATCTCATTAGCAATGATTAGAACGCAAGAGAGAAAACCAAGTTTCACAGTCTGGCCCATTGTCGAAAATTTGCATGTCTGTCGGTCTTTTACAGATTGTACTTCGGAGAGTGTGCTCAAGAGCTCCACAAGCTTATTTAACCATCTCCCTTCCACCATCGGGAGTCCAGACCAGACGCATCGCAGGATATTCCGCACATTCACAAAAAGCGCTTTGAAGCATCTTGTATAATGCGCACTGCACGCATTGACGATAAAATAAATAAACTAAAAATAAGTTGCTTTCGATAAATTATTTCAAAAGCTGAATTATTTGCTGCTTCATATTACAATTTTTAATTCCTATTATCATTCATAGTACTTTAATAACATAAACAAGAAGTGTTTCTCATTGTACCTACCATAAGAACATACATATAGGTCAAATTTTATGGGCTTTGCTATTATGTTACACAGTAAGTCACAATTTTATGACCACCAAGTTTGATTACGGTAAGAAAATTATACAATAAATCAAAACTCAAGAATTAATTTTTATTGTCAATCAAATTTTAATTATAATAATTCAAAAGTATATCTGACATTTTAATGATTGCCCGTCAATTGCATAAAGCGTCTTAAATGTTAACGTTCCTTTAATTTGTTACTTATACTTAATTTTTAGGGTTCCGAACCAAAAAGGTACCTATATACAGAACACTAAGTGTTGTGGTGCGACTTCGTCTGTCTGTCACTGCTGTCACACCTGTTTATCTCAGCAACTACAGCTTGACCAACTTATCTGTAGAATTTTACGATGGCGCTACGATCGAAAAGTATTGCCACCTATTACAAAAATAAACAACTTCTGCCTTTTTAGTGTTCCGATATCACCGATTTCCTCCTTTTCTATGGTGCGACTTTGTCTGTCTGTCTGTCCGTCTGTCACACTCACACCTGTATTAAAGCAACCACTCATGCTATCGACTTGAAATTTGGAAAGCCTAACTTTACTTTGAATAAAAATAGTTTTAACAAAAACTACACGCCTTCAAAGTTTTGCAAGGTTTCTATTAGCAATAAAAAGTATAAAATAACTATAACAGTTAATAATCAGTAACTAAGTGAAGTAATAGAAAATCACCAAGCCTGTTATTTGTTTCAATTATAAATTTATAGGTACATTACAACAGTTCATTTTGAAGTGCTGCCATCCGAAATGTAGATCTCATCGAGACCTTTTATTTGACTCAGCACATGAGTAGTCTGGGGTCAGTAGTTTTCAAGTTGTAGCAATTTTAAGTTTGACAGCTGTCATCCGAAATGTAGATCCCATCGAGACCTATCATTTGTCTCAGCACACGAATAGTCTAGGGTCAGTAGTTTTCGAGTTATAGCAATTTTTAGTTTGACAGCTGTCATCCGAAATGTAGATCTCATCGAGACCTATCATTTGTCTCAGCACACGAATAGTCTAGGGTCAGTAGTTTCCGAGTTATAGCGATTTTTAGTTTGACAGCTGTCATCCGAAACGTAGATCTCATCGAGACCTATCATTTGTCTCAGCACATGAGTAGTCTAGGGTCAGTAGTTTTCGAGTTATAGCGAATTTTAATTTGCCAGCTGTCATCCGAAATGTAGATCTCATCGAGACCTATCATTTGTCTCAGCACATGAGTAGTCTAGGGTCGGTAGTTTTCAAGTTATAGCGATTTTTAGTTTGACAACGGTATTTAGTTTGACATCTAAAAAAAGAGCCGAGACTATGACAAAGACAAAACAGATGTTTTGGTCTTTATCACACTAGAACTTTTGTATGTATAAATTGAGCCTGCTCTAACTTGGTTTGATTATTTGAAAATCCATTTCTATACTTCATCCGAGATCTTAAGATCTGACGCGACTAAGACAAAATAGATGTTTTGGTCTTTATGACACTATATAACTTTTGTATATATTGAGCCTGCTCTAACTTGGTATGAGATCTGACGCGACAAAGACGCGACATCTGATGCGAATTTATCATTTTTCCCCATCTAAAAAAGTGCTAGACGCCGCTAAAAAAGTTTTCACTTCAAAAATCTCCAGCAGCACCTGTTTTTCTGATAATTTGCAAAATTTCTCCAAAACAAGAAAAGAAAAGTTAAATCTTATTGTAAATGTCTAGAAAGTGATTATGGCACCGTTCCTATCAAGTACAAGGTAAATTCTATGGAATTACAACATGTTTTTACAATTGGCAAAATTTGAGATTTTCAAAATGCTCTTTTAAACCTAGGTTAATGAAAATTTACATAGGTCTTTAACTAGTGCTTCTACTTGTTACTGCAATAATAATCTGGATCAATATTTAATTTGCGTCGACACGAAAAGAAGAAGATCTGGGTAACATTGACGTGTAGCGGCAGCAATGCGTTTGTATACATGAACAATTGGTGTTCTTGGAGATTCTTGCTCCTTTTCTGCATCAAAGAACGATGTCATTATGAGAATCATTTCTCGCACACTACTTTCGATCACTTTTGGTATGACTTTCTCATAAAATACTTGGAAATATGCAGGAAAACAAGAACAGCACAGGCAACACTGACTGACACAAGGAGGTTTAAGTAGCAGCTCTTTATGCTAAGGAGGGAGCCATAACCACATCCATTTCTTGCGAGGGACCTCCACACTAAAATGTACGAATTTTTTTTTATATCCCAAAAACGTAAAAGTTTTGTCTTTCTCTTTAAAAAATATATAGCTTAGAACTAATAAATCTTGTTACTACAGTTTTTCTGGTAAGAACACTTACCATTCAAGAAAAAACCGGTCAAATGCGAGTCGGAATAGTGCGGATTCCGATGGGTTCCGATGTACCTATAGTATTTTTGGAAGCAATATGTATATAGTCAATTTCTAAAAAACTGCAACTTAGACAGATCGTTTTATTTTTTCTGTAATATTTACATAAACTTCTATCGCCTGTAATTTTATTAATTCTAATTTTTTCCTTTCACAAACTTCGGAGATGGTTTAAGGGAATGGTATTTTTTGACATTGTTCAGCATAATTTGAAAACTAAGAGTTGTAAAAAAATATAAAAATATATTTTAGAATGTACAAGAAAAGCCCTTTCATATAATACCCCACTCGACCTAGTAATGACAATTTGAAATTTTGCCTCCCCACCCCTATTTGGGCCCCCTTTACATTAATAATCATAACTTTTTGTTGATTCTCTCATGTGCAGTTAAGTTGGACTACCATATTCTAATACTATTCCAAATTTCAAGTCTTAAGCATGAGGGGTTGCTGAGATATACAGGTGTGACAGACAGATAAAGTCGCACCCTAAGGGTTCCTTTTTAGGGTTCCGTACCTCAAAAGAAAAAAACGGAACCCTTATAGGATCACTTTGTTGTCCGTCTGTCTGTCTGTCTGTCTGTCAAGACCCTTTATCTCACGAACGGGTAAAGGTATCAGATTGAAATTAATACCATATATTAGGATCTATAAACCACACAAGATCTGAAAATTTAAATTTTTTACAACGACGCAATCAAAAGATATGGAATTTTATGTCCTCATCTCCATACATTTATTCAAAAATGCAAAACCTACAGGGTACTTCCCGTTGACCTAAAATTATGAAATTTGGCAAGAAGCTAGGTCTCACAGTACAAATAATGGGAAAAGTCTGAAATCATTAAATATTACAACTTTTCTCTTAACTAATGGTAACCAATTGTGGTGAGCTCCCGTTTCAAGAACATTCATATAAGAGAGGGGTCAAGTTGGATGGTCCTTGAGGCGATTTTTGTTTTAGTTCTATTTAAAAACGGGAACACTTACAAACTTGAAAATTGGTATGTTTATAGTGCATAAACGATAAAATAACAACAAATAATAAAATTTGGTCAAGCGCGTGTCGGACTCAAAAAATGTAGCATATTAACATACTGAAATTTCAACTAATACAATTATGATTATGTGGTGGTACGGAACCCTCAGTGCGCGAGTCCGACTCACACTTGGCCGGTTTTTTTACTGTCGGGACCCTAAAAAACGCTGTCAAAAATCGCGCATTTTTGGCTATTACGGATCATTTACGCTTCCTTTCTTATTATTAACCTGTAGAGCCCCGGTGTATCCCGAAGGATACAGAAGAGGATCGAGTTCCCGCGCTTTATATTCTGCCTTATTGCGTCGAAACTATGGTTTATTTTGGTTTGGTGTGTATAGGGCGTAACGACCTATTGAAATCACCTTTCGAATGACGTATAAACCATAGACTAAAGTTGGCGGGAATCGGACGGATGACGCGCCAAAGTTCAAAATTTTTGAAAATCTTGGTCACGTGGCATTATCCGACCGATTTGAGTCGGTCAATGGCGGCCGGGGTTCAAGGCCATAATATACGACCGTAAAAATTCGCAACCCTCTTTTTAATTGCATAGATTATTGCGAATTTTTTGTATGATAGGGTCAGTGAGGTTAATGATCAATTCACAAGTTAAAAAGATATATTTTTACTTTCGCATATTATAAGGTTTGGATGAAACATTAGAATTGTTTGATTTGTAAAACGTAACCTAGACCCTAGTTTTTTGACCGACTTGTCATAGTCGACTAGGAGACGCTTAACACGACTATGTATATGACGGACTCTATACATTTTTACTCTGAGGTTGTCAAAATGACGTAAGTAGTTCCGCTTTTGGCCATTCTACAGAAAAGTTGGTCAAGCTGTACTTACGCTATGGACTAGAAACGAATACTTTTAGCATATGCTTGCCCAACTTTATTTTAAACAAAAAAAAAATATCTTTGTAAATGAAAAATTTAATGTTAATAGGCTAAATGGGAAATCATATAAAAGGGCTTTACTTATACAGTTCAAAACAGGTTCTCGTATTTTTTTACAAGACTTAGTTTTCAAGCTAAGATGAAAAATGACAAAAAAATACCAATCCTTATCTCCGAAGTTTGTGAAACTAAAATCTGAATTTATTATAATCAATAGAAATTTATGTAAGTATTACAGCAAAAATAAAGCGATCTCTCTAAGTTGCACAGATTTTTATAAATCTGCAAAAAAAAAACCCTTATAAACAAAATTAGACTTTATTGCTTCTTGAAAATACTACAGGTACATAGGAACTGAATCCTCGGCGAATGAGTCCGACTCACACTTCATCGGTTTTTGTTGATAAAGAAATTAATAGTGATAGACTTAAAAGAATTTCAACTTTTAAGACCCTATTCACAACTGACTGTCAGCCAATAAAACCAATGTCCATAGTTTCTTTTAGGACTTAAGGTACACGTTGCCAAGGTCCCTAACAATAAAATATACCTTTAATTAACCTTAAATAGGTATTCCACTTCCTTTAGCACAGGAGTTCTCTCAGAGATAATAATGTTCACAGTGTGAGGGTCACGGCCTTATGACCCTGTGATGGGAGTCGAACCCATGTATAAATCGAAATGTATTATCTCGATTTGTTAGTCTTAAATTTTGTTGATCGTCTTTTATTGGACCGATTGATAAAATAATACTTCACAGTTTTGTCTAGCCAAACACTGTGCTGTGCAATACTAATAAAATGGCAAGTTTATTTGTAAATGGCAAAGTTTTAGAATAGCTCGGCTTATTAAGTTAATGGCAAGAGTAGATGCTTACTTTTGGACCTGAAGGGTCTCGAATTATTACGAGTTAGGGAGTAGGTAATATGTTGAAAGAAACAATGAGTTTTGTGGTAACAAACGATAAGTATTTTATTTACCACATAAAGCGCCTGCATGTTTATATTTACTCAAAACCAACGAATTCGATACAATATATCATTGTATTAAGGAATAGATAAAGTAAGGCGGGAAAATTACAGGTAATTGAATTTAATATAATATCGATATTCGTTGGATCTTGTTCGCGAGATTAAGCCCAAATTGCAGGAAGTGGAAAGGAACAAGGAAGTAAAACCACTTTGGCGTTGCCCTAAAAAAAACAATTAAATGCCTTAGATAGGTATTGACAATAGGCAGAGACATTAAATATAGGTACAATTAAATCATTACAATTATCGCTTACTTTTATTGTGGCCACAATAACACCTTAAGTTTGCCCTCTCAGATTACGGTTGACACTAGGTCCGACATAGCAATTTATATCAAATGGTGCAAAATATACTAGTCAATCTAATCTCAAATGGCAAACGGTAAATTATATCTATAATATTATCAAAAGAACATGTTGGTATGCTTATCTGGTAATTAGGCGTTTCCACAATTCGCCTTTAGTACTCGTATACCACTGACTCTACGTATTCGTATACCGAATCAAAAAAAAAACACACTTCACTCACTACACCTCTCGTTGGAGGATGCACACCGAATGTCCCGCTGGCCCTCTATATCGCCAACGCCGCGCGCGCCCCTGTTACATTCGTAACCATCATTGGCTCTCTGTCGCAAGCCACGCGATTCCTTATTGGTGGAAACCCAATGCGCTGCATTTACGCGCCAAAACTGCCTGACCTGAAACTGTTAGTGTGTGTTTTAAAATGTTCCTATACAGGAGCAAACAGATGCACTTTAAGTCTTAGACCTAAGGCTCTGCTTTGCTAAACAAGATAGTGGCACTTACGCCCTTTTTTTATAAAATTTGCAATCCAAAGTCAATCCTGCGTCTTTGTCCTGTTTCTCAGAACCAGGGCAAGTCTCCGAATGCTTAGAGAGACAAATCATTTATATTGAAATGATAAAAAAAATATGGTTGGGATTTTATTTTTATTAGCGGCAGGCTTGTCCCATTACATCCCTCTCCCTGTAGATAGTTAGAGAACCTGTTCTTCTAGCTCTCTACACAAATAATAATCTCATAATACTTCCTTCAATCTTACCTAATCACCAACAAACGCAACAACCCTACGTAAATTAATCTTCAGCCCATTTATTCTTCTAACTCCTCTATTAACCTATAACCCTAATCAAATCACCTACTTTACCCTAAGACCTATCTATTTATTACAATCTCCTACCCTTCTTTTATACAAACCTACCTGCGTACACATAACCTTATTTATTTACTTTAAATATACTCGCCTACATAATATAATCATATCTTTAAATAAATCTACCTAGCAAACCTATTTACCGAAGTCTACGAACAAAAATCCTCCCAATACTACACAGCCAACTATGTGCATACAATTCCTATTTATGTACATAGCCGTTACATAAACTAAGGGCTCGTATATAAATCCTCTATCCGTCTCAAAACCTACCTGCTCATGTACTATGTAACTAGCTTCCTTAGCACTGTCATAAATGTGGGCGTTACCTTTGTGTATTGACGCGCCCTTCTCATTTAATCTTACACAGAGTAAATGGTACCTAACCTGTTACTAGCATCTAATAATCTACTTGTTTACGCCCTCTTCGGGTTTCAACTCTATCTGCCATTTTTCTTAAGATAAGTTAAACAATAATTGGTAAGAGATGTATCCGTAACTTCAAGTGCCTCTGTATAAATTTAATTATTTTAGGAATCGCCTGTTTTCCTTTTTAAATATTAATTTATGCAAGAATTATTAAGACAATATTTCAGTCATGCGCCAAGTCCAGGTCAGATCTTTACACAACATCGATCCAGATCCCCACTCACCGGCGGACGGTGGCAGCCGACCAAAGAGTCGATTTGTGTACGAAGCCGATTACTATCCCCCAACTAGAGCAAGTCCAGCCAAGACGACCGTAACGGCTTGATGTTGTTTGTCGATGATGTTTGCAACGATTTCCACACTACCTCCTCCGTACGAAGCCAGGTTGCAGGGAGATACGAAGTAAATGCGGATTCATTGTTCTTTTTCACTCTATATGCATAGAAGTGTCTTCTCGTTGTATGTGAGTTGCGGGGCCCCTTTTCTTACATTCATACGACATATACGTTTGTATGGTCGAACTTAGTCTGGCCTGGCTCGGTCAGCATTAACTTCATAATGTCAGGTAATTAAATGTCAGGACAGTTTATAATGTAAGCATGAACTTAATGCCCCAAAGGGTCAATCATATACAAGCGTCTTCAGTTTATATTCCAACATAAAATCTCTTTGTTGACACTCCAGTTCTAATAGGATTAAATAATTCTGTTACTACCTGACTGTATTGGTATTGAAGGTTTGTTGTCAGAATAAATAAAATTAAATAAAATGCTCATTCTGATCGATTTAAGAAAATCAATTGTCACTTGATATGGATACGATCTCCTCACAATTAAAATTTTCGAAACTCACTTTTCGGTTTTCCTGTCTTTTCAAATTAAAATATTTTATTGCATGTGGCAATAATATTCCTTTCAATAGATTGGCTATTTAAAAGTGAAACCTTTGAGACAGAGTGTCTATAGTGTAATAAGATGCCAAAGCCTGTTTTCTATGAAATAGTACAGCTGAGTGCCCTTTCCTGTTACTAGGGTAAATGGCTTCTCTCATTGGTCATAGCAGCTCTTGAGTCCTTCCCTTTTCACCAGAGTATGGGTTCAGCTATGTATTTATCTATATATTATATAAACCTGTATAAGAGTTTCAGCCTGACCGTGGGTAATTTTATTTATTTATTAGCTGGTACCCGCGACTTCGTCTGCGCAGTTTTATAAATTGTAGCCTATGTGTTATTCTGACGTATAAGCTATATTATTGAAAAGTTTTATTAAAATCCATTCAGTAGTTTTTACGTGATAAAGTAACAAACACTCATCCATCAATCCATACTTACAAACTTTCGCGTTTATAATATAAGTAGGATTTATAGTACAATGAGGTGTTAGACCTTTTGTATATCTTGTATTTGTTTCTCGAGATCGGCAACACCTTTTGTTTAGACGAACGGCCTATATTGAAATAAGGGAGGTGATATGCGATGTCAATGAAGTTTATATTATCGCTTAATTGTAATGTCAACTACTCGTATGATGACATATTTTCTAATGATTTTACTTAACTGGGCTCTGTATAGCATTGTTTTGAGACGCTTTATATATCATGACTGGCAGTAAAACTTAGAGCTACTTATGGTTCTTTCTATCTAGCATATTCCGAATAGATCTTGATCTCACTTAATAATTCATTGCGGACCTATGACAATAACAATCTCCGATTTTGTCTTTGCCTTCGCAAGGTAAAGTAAATCACCCTATATTTTATTTTATACGAAAATGTAATCAAACCTGATTTTTTTTTCTCTCAACCTTATCGCTATCGTTTTCCTTTCACATTTTACTGCTGGACAAATCTACCTAAATCGTATCGCACTTCCTTTCACTATCACCGAAATTAATTGTATTCAATAATCGTCTTGCTCATTTGCGGCAAATAACGGACCCATGTGGTTCCGACAACGAATAGTACCAACCCATATCTTGCCATGGGTGTCGCAAAAGACGACTAAGGGCTTATGTACAGAAGGACAGGCATCAGCTTTATTTTTTTTTTCCTTTGTATCGTACCATCTTACATACTGCGGTCGTCAATAACAGCGGTCACCTCTCGCAACGCTTACAAGTGTGGTGACCATGGTAAATCTCCTCCTAAGTACCTCTTGTTTTTGCTGGGGTTCTGAAGGTAGCTCCTTGTACCGAAGTGAGCGTTTCATGGAATATTACGATCGATCATTTCATAACGAGACTCAATTATAGTAGTCCACTCCTGAGCTAAAGTATATACCTATCGATATTCCACTCGCTTCTACAAGCTCGACATTATCTAATTTTCTAATCAAATTATATCAGTACAGTAATTCTTTGAACCACGAAGTTCTTGTTTATAAGACCTCGATTTTTATTTCAATAATATACAACCATAAAATCTACTCTTGTAGCTACCTGCCTTATCTAGCGGTTAACTACTGCCATTGTCTGCCATTAGTACAGCCCGGATTGCCAACATCTAGCCATTCTCTTGGGTGCATTTTTAGGGTTCCGTATCGCATTATAAACGACATACATACATACATAACATCACGCCTTGTTCCCGTCAGGGTAGGCAGAGACCACAGTTCTCCACGAAATACAGGATAACTTGATACTTATCTGCCAACAGCTAATCTTTTAGCTTTAACCTTGTACTAAGATATATCTACTTATACTAAAGAGAAAAATTATATTACCTATCACCCTCATGACCTAACTCGTTACTTATTCACTCCTTATGCCTAAATACTAGTTAATATGAATTATTGTCATACTGCCATAAAAGTTGTGGCTCTTAAATCAAGCTTCGTTTTTAAAATATCATTTATCAGTTAATTTAACCTTTACTGACTTATCATTATAAACATTTAATGATATGCAACCTCCTCTGAAATGCGACTCGTTCTTAACCTTTGTAAAGGACTCAAGCTTCGGACTCGAACCGTAAGCGAAGTCATAACAAATCGCTAGTTAATTTTATCAGCCGCTAGAATTTTTACAAACAATCATAAAGTTCCCTTTTTTTATTATCTTTCGGTAAAGTTTATTACTAATGTCCGGCTGCATGCTTTGTAGCTATTGTTTAAAGACCGTCGGCTTTCTAAATAACTCAATACACTGGGAATACCATTATTCTTGCCAGTTTCAAGAACAAGCAACAAAAAATTAAAGCTTACAATATTCAAAGGTCCTATTCGGTACATGTGTCTCTTTGTTAAACCGTGGCCCTTGTTGAGTTATCTTCTTCCCAGGCGGAACTGAATGTAAAAAATCTTTCTTTTGTTTCGACCGTTCTTAGAAACAAAACTGCATTTCTTATCGCTGTTTTAAAATTATTCTTAAACTTACTAAGTATTACCTCGCTCACTATTCCAAGCATTCTTAGCCTATAGATGAATACTTTCCTTTTCGTGCTTCGGAAGGCACGTTACCTAAATCAACGATCTCAGACTTTAGTCTTGGCTTGAAAACTCATAACATCTAAGTCATTTCAGCTAAACCCTAATAAGCCACTATCGACCTTTATTAACCTAAGTGATAACTGACTTACCACCTAAATACCTAATAAATACGCTTTAAGAAGATTCTTAGCTTGTTATAAGCTCGTATCGTTGTTCAAAATACGTTTCACATTCCTTTACCTACCTACTTTATAACAAACACTAGCAACACCTTATCGATAAAATCTAGCCTAACTTGAAGACCTGAGTGAGTACTCGTTGTTATTTATCGCTGTGAAAAACAACTGTAAGTTTATCTTTGGTACTATTTTGATAATACCCTTTTTATAGTCCTTATCTATTGTTAAGTCATCTGAACTTAACGCAGTAGTAATCCCTTAGTTTGTTTTTTTTTTCGCAATTACCATACCATAGCAGTTCAAAAGCTTTCTGAATAATCGATTCAAGTAGCTTTTTTTTTATTAAAGTTTATACAACTTTGAGATCATAAGAGAATCGAACCCTCTATGTTTAAACCAATAAAATTATGGATATGAACGCATTTAGATATGTGGACAGTGCTTACACACTTACTAGCGCTACCATACTGCAAGCTTTTTATGCTATCCTAAGTTTAGTACCGGACCGTACCTCATGGTCTAATATCCTTTTTAATAAAGCCTGAAACAATACCTAAAGGAAGCTCTGGCTATTTATACCTATTTACCCTTTCGGTTCTATCGAAACTAACCTAACCTTAACGATATTACCTACCTAACTACTAACCTAACTGTAAATAACTTTAGCTGTGTATTTTTTTTCTCTTTACTCTAAATTGCTATAACCCAGAATTTAAATTATGTAAACTTTATACCCGCTTGAACTCTTCGTCATAAATGTAAATATTATTTATTAATACTGACTGGTGCTTTGTATCTGATATGATGATGGATGATGAATCTAACCTAAAGCTATCAAAATGCAATATGCGTTTCGTCTGATATGATGATGAAAAATTTCTTTGAGCTTTCGGTGTTTTTAAGCCGACCTGATTTCTTAATCTAATAGGAGGTGGCCCTTTATTAAATTAGTATTGATTTCCTTTACCAAGATTGCACATAATTATTTACTTATCTATTTATTATATTTACTAACTTAGTTATGTGGTCATGAGATGTATTCAGTTCATTTGATCGTTATTTGATAACCCATTTTTCTTTATAGATCGACCTATTCCTAATTTAATTTTAATATGACATATTGTTACGACTTAGACAAGTATGTCAGAGTAAATAAAATCTATTATTCATTAATAAAACAACTAACATGAAAGTGTAAATATTATTAAAATTACTTGCAATCAGCTAGAATGTGTGCTTCATTTAGCATTGTACCCAAGCCCTGTTACGAGTAGTAACGGCCTACCTGCTCGCTTTAAGAGTGGCGAGGCGTCCTTTAGTTTGATGAGTAATATGCAACATTGTAACCAAATCTTGGATCAACTTAAGAATGTTTATTTACGTATTTATTTTTCTTGTAATAAATTCATTCCGGGCTTGCTCTACTTTCATTATATTCTGCATGTTATTACGGTAAATGAATATTCTGTTAATAATCTACATTAAACAAATTAATTTGAATCAAAATTTTGTTGTGCGAATTTTATGATTTCGGATTGAACGTTGGATTGCAATTTAAAACCTGAAAATAGCACACAGTAATATCTCATGCAACAGTATAAGTAAAAGGTGTTTAAAATGGCCATAATAATAACTGTTCTGGAAATGTCATTTGCTACACAAGTATTCTCTCAATAAATTACCTCTCCCAGATATTAAAACTAAATAAGCATCTTTTGTATTTTATATTTCACCTAATTTATTATTATTTTAAATGCCTTTCTTTGAGTTGAGATTTACAATAGTTTATCTCTCACTGCCTCTCCCAGATCTTTAGACTAAACAAGCACCTTTAAAATTTTATCTATAAAAGTTTACGTTGTGTTATTAATTTTAAGTTCTTTCTAGCTGTGCGTTACTACGTAGATACGAAATCTAGATCTTGGCTTCACGGCGACCAGATGTGAGGGTCACGGCCTTATGACCCTGTGATGGGAGTCGAACCCATGTATAAATCGAAATGTATTATCTCGATTTGTTAGTCTTAAATTTTGTTGATCGTCTTTTATTGGACCGATTGATAAAATAATACTTCACAGTTTTGTCTAGCCAAACACTGTGCTGTGCAATACTAATAAAATGGCAAGTTTATTTGTAAATGGCAAAGTTTTAGAATAGCTCGGCTTATTAAGTTAATGGCAAGAGTAGATGCTTACTTTTGGACCTGAAGGGTCTCGAATTATTACGAGTTAGGGAGTAGGTAATATGTTGAAAGAAACAATGAGTTTTGTGGTAACAAACGATAAGTATTTTATTTACCACATAAAGCGCCTGCATGTTTATATTTACTCAAAACCAACGAATTCGATACAATATATCATTGTATTAAGGAATAGATAAAGTAAGGCGGGAAAATTACAGGTAATTGAATTTAATATAATATCGATATTCGTTGGATCTTGTTCGCGAGATTAAGCCCAAATTGCAGGAAGTGGAAAGGAACAAGGAAGTAAAACCACTTTGGCGTTGCCCTAAAAAAAACAATTAAATGCCTTAGATAGGTATTGACAATAGGCAGAGACATTAAATATAGGTACAATTAAATCATTACAATTATCGCTTACTTTTATTGTGGCCACAATAACACCTTAAGTTTGCCCTCTCAGATTACGGTTGACACTAGGTTCGACATAGCAATTTCTATCAAATGGTGCAAAATATACTAGTCAATCTAATCTCAAATGGCAAACGGTAAATTATATCTATAATATTATCAAAAGAACATGTTGGTATGCTTATCTGGTAATTAGGCGTTTCCACAATTCGCCTTTAGTACTCGTATACCACTGACTCTACGTATTCGTATACCGAATCAAAAAAAAACACACTTCACTCACTACACCTCTCGTTGGAGGATGCACACCGAATGTCCCGCTGGCCCTCTATATCGCCAACGCCGCGCGCGCCCCTGTTACATTCGTAACCATCATTGGCTCTCTGTCGCAAGCCACGCGATTCCTTATTGGTGGAAACCCAATGCGCTGCATTTACGCGCCAAAACTGCCTGACCTGAAACTGTTAGTGTGTGTTTTTAAATGTTCCTATACAGGAGCAAACAGATGCACTTTAAGTCTTAGACCTAAGGCTCTGCTTTGCTAAACAAGATAGTGGCACTTACGCCCTTTTTTTATAAAATTTGCAATCCAAAGTCAATCCTGCGTCTTTGTCCTGTTTCTCAGAACCAGGGCAAGTCTCCGAATGCTTAGAGAGACAAATCATTTATATTGAAATGATAAAAAAAATATGGTTGGGATTTTATTTTTATTAGCGGCAGGCTTGTCCCATTACAACAGCACGCTTGATTATATAAGACAGTCAAGACAGATAGCAATTGCATTTATAAGCATAGTGACCAATGGCCGATTCTTAGCTTTTCTTCACTCATTACCCAATAGTTTTTAATAACAGGTGTCATCCTGGGGTGGTTATGTATTCCTGATTAACCTGATCCCGCTACACGTGCTTCTTTTAATGCTGGCAGGGCGATTCTCGGCCCGCATTTATGTGGCGTATAGCACGCTCTACTGCGTGGGCACTATTATGTCCATGCAGATACCTTTCGTCGGCTTTCAACCAATCTATACCTCGGAGCATATGCTGGTTAGTAAATTTAACAATACACACTTTTTAAAATTACTTGACCATTCTGAAAGAAAGAACAAATTTTTGCACTGGAGTCGTAAAATTAACTCCAAAAAGATTTCAAGACGAATTTGTTAAAATATGTTACATAAATGTAAGCTACAAACTTATCTTGAAACGTTAAGTTAAAACTAACCAGTCCAAATTGTTCTGCTGGAGTTGTCAAGATACTAACGCATATTTGCTTGTTTTTAGTACTGCCAAAACTTTAGTGATTTGCATTTCCAGGCTCTCTGCACATTTGGCCTCTGCCAACTGTACGCATTCACACAATACCTTCGTGAGAATCTCACTCCTGCCGACTTCCAGTTGATGTTCAAAGCGCTCTTCTCTACCCTTCTCGCAACATCAGGAATTGGAATGGTTGTTCTCACTGTTACTGGTTAGTGTACTAAATACAGAAATATTCAGACAAATTGAATAAAAAACAGTCCAAAGCTGCATATCTTTTGAAAATTTTATGTGCTTACACACGCACAAGATCGCCACTCTCAATATAAAACAACATGGCTACCCTCACAATGGTTTTAAAACCTTGTTGGTGACGTAGACTTTATTGACGTCATAAAGTGATCAAATGAAGAAAGTATACTTTGACTTTGTTGCTTGATTAAGTTTAGATAATAATGGAAGCATTACAAAGTTCTAATTATTTTTGCTTTGCAGGTAATATTGCTCCATGGACTGGCCGATTCTATAGTCTTCTCGACCCGTCCTATGCTAAGACCCATATTCCCATTATCGGTAATTATCCTATCTTTCAAACACCAATAGACGACACGACACGATACACTACTAATATCGAGTTGTGAAAATCAAGAGAGCTGTTTTATGTTATTATTATTAATATTATTTTAGCTCTGTCTCTAAATCTTAAAATTTTCTCTAGCGTCAGTGTCAGAGCACCAGCCAACAGCCTGGGCTTCTTTTTACTTAGACCTGCACGTGATGATGTTACTATTCCCGGCCGGTTTGCACTTCTGCTTCGCTGAACTCACTGACGCCAATATCTTTATTATCCTGTATGGGATTCTTAGTATTTATTTTGCGGTAAGTACATATTTTCTTTATTTCCTAGCTGACTGGCCTGTTGGTGGTGTTGGTAGTGAGCCTGCCTCCCACGCCATAGATCGCGGGTTCGATCCTCGCCCAGGGCAAACATCTGTGTATGAACACTAGTGGTTGCTCTGTGCCGTGGCGTAATTTATGTATATTTGTATGAATATCAGTCTCTGATACCCATACTACAGACTCTGCCTAGCTTGAGATCAGGTGACCTTGTGTGAATTGTCCCCCAATAATATTTAATTTTATTAACACTTATTATTACATAATCGCTCGTCTTTGTTCGAAAAAACATCTGGAACTATATCTATCAAGGTTTTTTCAGAAAAATTTGGTTTTCTGAAAATAATGGAGCGTAATCAATAATAATATTAATAATCAACTTAAGTGATATCAAAACGTGATCAGTTTTTTTTTTTCTAGGGAGTTATGGTGCGTCTGATGCTAGTTATAGCTCCAGCTATGTGTATTGTGTCGGGGATAGCCGTGTCCCGTCTTTTAGGTCGTTATGTTAAATATATAGGAGTAAAGTACGATAAAAAGAAGAAACTTAAAGATGAATCTAATTTGTTATTCTGCTCTGAGGTAAATTTCTTTTAAAATATTTTCTTATACTATTGAAGAAGCATTATATTTGTAAACGTGTTCTTAAAAGTGACTCTAATGATTTTAATAAAATTTATTATAAAGAACACCCTTTCGGGGGTGAAAATAGGTGTTTTCAAGTAGCTACCACATTAGTTAACCCTACAACATCATCTATTGATCCTCTTTGGTATTAGATTACTGTGTCTCGTATGATCCCGAGCTAGATAAATGCTTTATTTTCACTCGAACGACTAAATTTTCGTTTTTCCATACATTAAAAGTAAAAAATTTCATTTGACCTTAGTTGTAATTTTTATTTAGTTAGAGGCTCATGCTGGCGCTGCACCTACGAATTCTTAATTAAGCCTCTAGGCCTAGGTAACATTTTAAAAAAATATCTATTTAGAAAGTTTCATTTCAATATAAATAGAACTATTTTTATTGCAGATGCAAAGGGTTTGTTTTTCAATTGTATCGAGAAAACTTATTTATAGATTATGCTTATTCAAATAATGGACTTAGTAAACTTCTTGGAAATATGGCCTTAATTTTTGTCTGCTAGTTTAGGGCTTATAAATCTTATAATCCAAAATAAATGTTAACTTTAACTTTGGATTATACTGCAATGATTTTGCGTTACATTTTTTGATATATTTTTTTTAATGTGATCATTTATTTCGGATAAATTTCTCCTTCCTTTAGCAACTTAGTAAAAAAGAAAATTGACAAGTCACTTTGGCGATTTCTATGGTGTTCAAGTGACATTTTAAATTTTGATTTTTTACGGCTAGGGAAAGAGACATATAATGCATTTAAACATCATAATTCCTTTTATTTTTGAGTTATCATGCCCTAAATCATAAAAAATAGAGCCACGTTTTCAATAATCTTAAATGTTTTAAGTCCGTTAATGAACACTGACAATCGGTTCTGTTCTCTTGTTCATGATGCTCTAGTCAGAGAAAATTCCCCATTGCTGTCCCAGCTCAACCAAAAGTTTTACATCCACCTGTAGAAGTGGGGTTATCCTTAGAACTTTTTTTAAATATTCAGTGTTGTTTTTGTATGTCGAGATGATACATGGATTTGAAAACGAATAAATTATATTTTTATATTCTTTATTTCTATTGTAATTTACATAGCGATGAAATTTCCGTTATGAATAAAATGGAAGAAGAATAAAATGGTAATGTTTGGTTAATCCTCTAGGTCGGCACGCTGATTTTAGTTGTCCTTGGCTGTTTCCTGTCAGCCTATGTGTTCCACTGCACATGGGTGACAAAAACTTCCTACTCATCCCCCTCGATAGTACTGGCAGCGTATACGCATGACGGGTCAAAACTCATTTTCGATGACTACCGCGAGGCTTACACATGGCTAAAAATGAATACACATAAGGTAAGTTTGCATTAACACTTCTTAACGGCCTGACCACGAACTTACCACTGTGAGATAATTATAATTGGTGGGCGTTATTCAACGCACAGAGAATTTGAATCCTAACTATTACGTAAGCAAGCAGGGGTGCATGGGAGTGTATAAAAAAACTGCTCACCTTTCAACCAGCAGCGGCAAATTTGTAGCCAAGACCTTAGATCTCGTGGATTTGACTATCTTTATTTAAACTTTCCCGTGTGGTGCCAGCAAAGAATAGTACTTACCAGCACAACTCTACCCGAGGCGATTATGGGTTTATTAATTGGAGGATGGGCAGCAGCACCTTTTCTCTGTATCTTATTATCCTACATACTGCGGTCACCAACAACTGCGGTCGCCAGCCGCAACGCTTAAAAGCGTTGTGACCATGGTGATTTCCTTTCGAAGTACCACGTGTTTTTACTGGAATTCTGGAAGGAGCTCCTTGTCTTGCAGTTGAAGTTTCATGAGATGTTATTGTTTGATTTAAACTTTCACAAAGCACTTATTCTGTTTACTTTTTTCCTTAATTTAAATTGCAGGACGCTAAAATTATGTCATGGTGGGACTATGGATATCAAATTACAGCGATGGCGAACAGAACGGTGATAGTGGATAACAACACATGGAACAATACGCACATATCGCTTGTCGCTCAAGCCATGGCCTCTACAGAAGAGAAGGCGTACGAGATAATACGTGAATTTGATGCCAACTACGTGCTTGTCGTATTCGGTGGACTCATTAAGTACCCCTCAGATGGTGAGAGATGTTTCATTTTTTTTTTATTGTCAATCTTGAGCTCGATTTAGTCTTGAGGACAGAGATGAGGTCGAAGATGGAACGAGTTTGCCCAGAAGAAGCCTATTCACTAGCAACGCAACTTAAATATATTCGGGTTATATAAACTCGGGAACACAGAGAGATTTCCACTGTTTAGCCAAGTAAAAGTAGCATTATAAAAGTTGTTTCAAAGCGCTTTGTGCGAATGTATGGAATATCAACAAAGTATGGGTGATATCCTGCGGTGCGTCTGGACTTCCTAGAAGGGAGATGGTGGAATAAGCTCGTGGAACAACAGCATCGTGTTAGTATTGGCAACAGCATCTTCTTGTCTTATCATACCATGGCCTGTTAAGAGAAGAGGAAGCTTCAGTGATAATAAGGTGCACGTCATATTCTGGAGCCATTATCAGGTGGGCTTTAGTCAAGAGCACATCAAGCTTGACACGTTGAACTTTGTAACGTTCTTATTTCAATAAACGTATGGGCTAGAGTCGCACTGCGAGTGTGAAGCTTGACCTGTAGTTGACTGAACATACTTTCACTACCGCTAGAGACATTAAATAATAATTTTGTAATGGCCTCAAAAACTTGGTATTGGTAGGTCTACTGCTGTACGAGTTTTTTTCTATAAATTTTGTTAAGTATATGCTCACATCATCCTTTTTTTTCTTATATGCTCCTCAATACTCCCCTTATGGTTCTTAATTCAGACTTAAAGAACGAAATCCCTTGATGCCCAACTCAACGCTCTCTCCACTTAACGCCACTAGACTACGAAGGCCAAAATATTTAATAATACAATTTTATTTCCTCCAGATATAAATAAGTTTATATGGATGGTGCGCATCGCTGGTACCACGGGCCGTGGCGCACACATCAGAGAAAATGACTACTACTCAACGAAGACGGGCAAGTACAGCGTCGACGCGGACGGGTCACCAACCTTCTTAAATTGTTTGATGTACAAACTTATTTACTACAAGTTCGGAAACCTTCGAACTGTGAACCGTAAGTATACATACAAGCATGATTAGTTAGTTAATGTTATATAGTAATATCTGCGCACATATACACACACACATTCTTCACTCTCACGAACATAATACGTTAACAGCTGACTCATATTGTTACATTGCATTTTGCTATCCTTAAATTTTCGTTAACCTGTCATTGTGGGTCACGATCCTAAGAACTGAGGGAGTGAAGAACTTCGTTCCCATTTTTTGCATTAATTGTTCGAATATTTGTTTTCAAATATTGTTGACGAGCGAGGCTGACTGTAATACTTATAAAGTTAATTTTAAATATTAAATACTTTCAGCTAGATACTTGATAACAAAAAGGGCATAAAAATAAAATATTTTGACCCGACATACAAAGTGCGTTATCAACTGATGCAATTTCTACAAAAACTAAAAAAACAAATTGTGTTGTTCAATTCAACTTATGTTTCTTGGGAAAATTTAATTAATTTCTTGGGCAAATTAACATCCTTTTAATGTTCGAATGTTCGTACCCTTTCTGTTAAACACTGTCGGTAAAAATAACATTTTTGACATACAGGGTGAACTCTATACAGCGACACTTAAAGGACTACGCATTTTGTGGCGTTATTGAGAGTTGTTGTTAAATGAAGAGAAGTCTTTTTAATTTTACTAAGTAGTGTTATATGTATTTATTAAGACAATATAACATTTACAAAGAACAAACATTAACATTTATACAAATAACAACATAACGTCAGATTCTTTGACCAACTGTAAACAAAGTAACATCTGTGTCTAACAGCTCCGCGTATTTTTATTCGATATATTAGTTTTTTCTGTACAATTTCCTCAAATTTGTTCATATTCATATTTTGTTATAACTGTGCTTTGTTCTGAGTGTTAAAATAATGTGTATTTAGTGTCTTACAAAGATACATTCATCTGCATTAAGAATTGTTACAATTCGATAAGTGACGGTAATCTTCGCTACTCACAGAGAACTTTCACGGTTAAGTAAACGCCACAAGACTTGAATTCGCGTGCGCTCGCGCTGTGTTGATTTTACACGTCACTCTGTTGCCTAGCGCACTGGTGATTAAGCTTCGTAGAAGCGGAACTCGGCATCTTCACATAGATTGTCTCCGGGAGGCTTTTTTTTTTTACGCTTTAAATCACAATCTTGACGATGTCTAAAACTCTTCGCTCCCCTCCGAGTGGTAGTTCCGCAAAAAAGACTATTCCTCATCCTAATGTCACAGTTAGGCCCGGACAAGCTTCCGCCCAGTGTGCTGAAACTACGAATCCATCCGCGCACGTCGAAAAGTGTTCTGGCTGCTCCTGTCTTACGGAGGATCTGATACGCGAAATCCTTAAGGATGAACTGAAAAACGCCGTCATCAAAATTAAAGAGGGTTACGACTCGCAGTTAAAGGATATGAAGGAAATGGTTGCAAAGTTCGAGAATTCTATTTCTTTTTTTAACGCGGATATCGAGGATTTGAAGGCGAAACATGCATCGCAAGAGTCTTTCATTAGAGAACTGAACAAAGAAGTTGATAGCCTACGCTCCTCCTCTCGAGACATACACGCAAGATTTCGTCAGCTAGATCAGCAGTCTCGTGCTACCAACATGGAAGTGCAATGTATTCCTGATAATAATAAAGAAAATTTGATTAACATTGTGCAACAGCTCGGCAAGGTAGTGCAGCGCCCGATACTTGACCACGAAATTCACTACTGTACCCGTGTTGCCAAACAGAATCCTGATTCTACACGCCCAAAAACAATTTTAGTGAAGTTTAGCAGTCCACGCATTCGTGACGAGGTTTTGGCGGCAGCGAACCTCTATAATAAGAAGAACCCTGACGACAAATTGCACAGTGGTCTGCTCGGCATTGCAAGTGACAAAAAGATACCCATATATGTGACGGAAAACTTGTCACCGGAAAGTAAACATCTGCATGCTGAAACTCGTGTGAAGGCGAAACAGCTTGGATATAAATATGTTTGGGTGCGCAATGGACGAATTTTTGTGCGGAAGACTGATGGTTCAAAATACATCTACATTAAGGATAAAACTTCTTTAGCACAATTGGTTTAGTCATGGTTTGATTTTTAAGTTCGTTTAGATACTGGATTGTTTTTGATATCTATCTATCTATCTATCTATCTATCTATCTATCTATCTATTCTATATTATATAAAGCTGGATTCGGGTGACTGACTTATAGAAATTATTAGGGTATAAGGAGTACATTTGGAAGGGTATGATGTATGGAGAAAATGTTTGAAGGTGTCTGAAACCAAAAGGAAAATTGTCAAGTGTAGACTACGAGGTCCTGATGAAAAGATGTTGAACTGCCCGCCAAAACGAAAATAGATGGAGGGATGCTGTCATATAATGAAATGTTGCAAACCTTGGGCAGTTTGACGGTAGGTTGAAAAAAATTAAAAAAAATAAAAACCAAGATGGCGGCGGGTCGATTAACGTTTGTATGAAAAACTTTGAGGGGGAAAAACACCCCGAAGGAGAAATTTTAGAGGCCATAAACTCAAGTCAGATCTGGAGTGGGTGGGGTTGTTTATCGATGTGAGGAAAAAAAATGTGGTGTTGACCTTCTTGGTGAAAAGTTGGTGTACTGCCCGCCGAAACGGTAGGAGATGGAAAGTGGCCGCCATACAAGAAAATGCTGCAAACCCTGGGCAATTTGACGGCAAATTTAAAAAAAGTTGGATTTCTGAAAAACAAGATGGCGGCGAGGGGTTAAAGTTTGTATGAAAACTGTTCGAGGGGGAAAATCGCCCCGATCGCGGATTTTCGTGGGTATAGGCTATGTTAAGGCTTGTAGCTGTTCACAAGAGGTATAAGAAAATTTCAAAAAAATGTGGTCTCAACGGATTCGTTTAAAAGCTGGTGAACTGCCCGCCAAAACGGTAAGAGAAAGAGAGTGGCCGTCATACAATAAAATGTTGCAAACCCTAGGCAATTTGACGGCAAATAAAAAAAATTTCAAAAAATTTAGAAACAAAATGAGGGCGAGCTGAAGACCTTTGTTTATTCATACATTTTCGACGGGGTAAATCTTCCGAAAGCGAATTTTCGTGGATATAGGCTGTAGTCAGTTTTATAGAAGGTTTCAGTGTGTATAAGAAAAAAATATAAAAATGTGGTCTCAATCGGCTCGTTTCCGCGCAACGAGTGGATACAAAAAGTAACTCGGTGGCGAAAATTTTTTTAGCCAACAGAAAAGTTAAGTTTGTATTGCATACATTTTGTACACACTTTGTAAGTAAAACAAACTTAAATTTGCTTATGCGAAACTCGGCTTTGAAGATTTTTTTAGGCAACAGAAAAACCTTTGTTTCTTTATACATTTTCGACGGGGTAAATCTTCCGAAAGCGAATTTTCGTGGATATAGGCTATAGTCAGTTTTATAGAAGGTTTCAGTGTGTATAAGAAAAAAATATAAAAATGTGGTCTCAATCGGTTCGTTTCCGCGCAACGAGTGGATACAAAAAGTAACTCGGTGGCGAAAATTTTTTTAGCCAACAGAAAAGTTAAGTTTGTATTGCATACATTTTGTACACACTTTGTAAGTAAAACAAACTTAAATTTGCTTATGCGAAACTCGGCTTTGAAGATTTTTTTAGGCAACAGAAAAGTTAAGTTTGTATTGCATACATTTTGTACACACTTTGTAAGTAAAACAAACTTAAATTTGTTTATGCGAAACTCGGCTTTGAAGACTTGGCAACTTGCGAGGCTGCAGGCCGAGCTGGCGAGGCCGAAGGCCGAGCTCCGCGTAGAGCGAAGCTCGGAGCGTCCCTCTCTTACTTTGCCTGTCCCCATCCCCTCCCCCCAAGTAACTTAAACCAATATGGCGAGGCCGAAGGCCGAGCTCCGCGTAGAGCGAAGCTCGAAGCGTCCCCCAGCATTGCGTGCTCCCACATACATCCATTAGTTCAAGGTTCATACGAGGCCGGAGGCCGAGTCGCGAGGCCGTAGGCCGAGCTTCCGCGTAGGGCGAAGCCCGAAGCGTCCCCCCTTACTAATACCTCCCCAACTAAACCCCCCCCCCAAGTTAGTTTCATCATAAAGCGAGGCCGAAGGCCGAGCTCCGCGTAGAGCGAAGCTCGAAGCGTCCTCCGGTTGACCCTGCACCCTTCTCTTACTATAAGTAATGTACGAGGCCGGTGGCCGAGTTGCGAGGCCGCAGGCCGAGCTCCGCGTAGGGCGAAGCCCGAAGCGTCCCCCCTTCGTTGGAAAAATGGCCGCCATCTTGAATTTTTTGGTTTCTGGACGGATTGCTTTCAAAATCGATATCTGAGAGTCCGAGTCGACTGCGATGACGAATCAGATGACAGAATTGAAAAAAATGGCCGCCATCTTGAATTTTTCTATTTCTCGACCGATTGCTCTCAAAATCGATATCTGGGGGGCCGAGTCGACTCTGATAACGAATCTCATGTCAAAATTTTAAAAAGTGGCCGCCATCTTGATTTTTTTTGTTATTGGGCCGTTTGCTTTCAAAATCGATATCTGAGGGTCCGAGAGGTCTATGATACCGAATCACAAATAAAATTTTGAAAAATTGGCCGCCATTTTGATTTTTTTTGTTACTGGACCGATTGCTTTCAAAATCGATATCTGAAGGTCCGAGACGTCTGTGATACCGAATCAAAAATAAAATTTTGAAAAAATGGCCGCCATTTTGATTTTTTTTGTTACTGGACCGATTGCTTTCAAAATCGATATCTGAGGGTCCGAGACGTCTTCGATGCCGAATCAAATGTCAGAATTGAAAAAAATGGCCGCCATCTTGAAATTTTTTGTTTCTTGACCGATTGCTTTCAAAATCGATATCTGAGGGTCCGAGAGGTCTCCGATTTCGAATCTAATGTAAAAATTTAAAAAAATAGCCGCCATCTTGATTTTTTTGTTTTTCGGCCGATTGCCTTCAAAATCGAAATTTGGTCCTGGATAACAAAAGCAACAGCCACAACACCTCACGCGGGCTGCTTGCAGCCCGCGCACCCATGCGACCTCTAGTCTATAATATATAAAGCTGGATTCGGGTGACTCACTGACAGAAATTATTAGGGTATAAGGAGTACATTTGGAAGGGTATAATGTATGGAGAAAATGTTTGAAGGAGTTTGAAACCAAAGGGAAAATTGTCAAGTGTAGACCATGAGGTTTTGGTGAAAAGTTGGTGAACTGCCCGCCGAAACGAAAAGAGATGGAGGGACGCTGTCATACAACAAAATGTAGCAAACCTTGGGCAGTTTGACGGTGGGTAGAAAAAAAATTAAAAACTTTAAAACCAAGATGGCGGCGGGTCGATAAACGTTTGTATGAAAAACTTTGAGGGGGAAAAACACCCCGAAGGAGAAATTTTAGAGGCCATAAACTCAAGTCAGATCTGGAGTGGGTGGGGTTGTTTATCGATGTGAGGAAAAAAAATGTGGTGATGACCTTCTTGGTGAAAAGTTGGTGTACTGCCCGCCGAAACGGTAGGAGATGGAGAGTGGCCGCTATACAAGAAAATGTTGCAAACCCTAGGCAATTTGACGGCCAATTAAAAAAAAGTTGGAATTTTGAAAAACAAGATGGCGGCGAGGGGGTAAAGTTTGTATGAAAACCATTCGAGGGGGAAAATCACCCCGAACGCGGATTTTCGTGGGTATAGGCTATAATCAAGCGTAAAGAAGGTTGTAGAGTGTATAGAAAGAGCCTATAAAATTGTGGAATCGTTGGGCTCATTAAAAAGTTGGTGAACTGCCCGCCGAAACGGTAAGAGATAGAGAGTGGCTGTCATACAAGAAAATGTTGCAAACCCTGGGCAAAATGACGGAAAATAAAAAAAATTTCGAATAATTGAAAAACAAGATGGCGGCGAACCAGTAAACTTTTGAAAATCAAACTCGCTCCAAGAACTTTTTCCAGAGACTTGATGGGGCATGCTTCTAAATTTATTTGTATAGAAGGTCAGGGTGTGTATTTGGGAAAACTATAAGAATTTGGAAATCAGGTTTCAGTGAAATGTTGGTCAACTGCCCGAAAAAAGTAAAAGAGATAGAGAATAGCCGCCATATAAGAAAATGTGTCAAACCCTAAGCAATTTGACGACAAATTAAAAAAAAAACAAAATATTGAAAAACAAGATAACGGCGAACCGATATAACTTTGTATGGAGAAAACGTTTTTAGCCAACAGAAAAGTTAAGTTTGCCTTGCATACATTTTGTATTCACTTTGTACGAAATACAAACTTAAATTTGCTTATGCGAAACTCGGCTTTGAGGACGTGGTGACTTGCGAGGCCGCAGGCCGAGCTGGCGAGGCCGAAGGCCGAGCTCCGCGTAGAGCGAAGCTCGGAGCGTCCCTCTCTTACTTTGCCAGTCCCCATCCCCTCCCCCCAAGTAACTAAAACCAACATGGCGAGGCCGAAGGCCGAGCTCCGCGTAGAGCGAAGCTCGAAGCGTCCCCCAGCATTGCGTGCTCCCACATACATCCATTAGTTCAAGGTTCATACGAGGCCGGAGGCCGAGTCGCGAGGCCGTAGGCCGAGCTTCCGCGTAGGGCGAAGCCCGAAGCGTCCCCCCTTACTAATACCTCCCCAACTAAACCCCCCCCCCAAGTAACTTTCATCATAAAGCGAGGCCGAAGGCCGAGCTCCGCGTAGAGCGAAGCTCGAAGCGTCCTCCGGCTGACCCTGCACCCTTCTCCTACCATAAGTAATGTACGAGGCCGCAGGCCAAGCTCCGCGTAGGGCGAAGCCCGAAGCGTCCCCCCTTCGTTGGAAAAATGGCCGCCATCTTGAATTTTTTGGTTTCTGGACGGATTGCTTTCAAAATCGATATCTGAGAGTCCGAGTCGACTGCGATGACGAATCAGATGACAGAATTGAAAAAAATGGCCGCCATCTTGAATTTTTCTATTTCTCGACCGATTGCTTTCAAAATCGATATCTGGGGGGCCGAGTCGACTCTGATAACAAATCTCATGTCAAAATTTTGAAAAGTGGCCGCCATCTTGATTTTTTTTGTTATTGGGCCGATTGCTTTTAAAATCGATATCTGAGGGTCTGAGACGTCTCCGATACCCAATCAAGAATAAAATTTTGAAAAAATGGCCGCCATCTTTAATTTTTTTGTTTCTGCACAGATTTCTTTCAAAATCGATATCTGAGAGCCCGAGAGGTCTATAATACCGAATCAAAAATAAAATTTTGAAAAAATGGCCGCCATCTTGAAATTTTTTGTTTCTTGACCGATTGCTTTCAAAATCGATATCTGAGGGTCCGAGAGGTCTCCGATTTCGAATCTAATGTAAAAATTGAAAAAAATAGCCGCCATCTTGAATTTTTTTGTTTCTTGACCGATTTCTTTCAAAATCGATATCTGAGGGTCCGAGAGGTCTCCGATACCGAATCGAATGTCAGAATTGAAAAAAATGGCCGCCATCTTGAATTTTTTTGTTTTTCGGCTGATTGCCTTCAAAATCGAAATTTGGTCCTGGATAACAAAAGCAACAGCCACAACACCTCACGCGGGCTGCTCGCAGCCCGCGCACCAACGCGACCTCTAGTCTATATTATATAAAGCTGGATTCGGGTGACTGACTGACAGAAATTATTAGGGTATAAGGAGTACATTTGGAAGGGTATGATGTATGGAGAAAATGTTTGAAGGAGTTTGAAACCAAAGGGAAAATTGTCACGTGTAGACCATGAGGTTTTGGTGAAAAGTTGGTGAACTGCCCGCCGAAACGAAAAGAGATGGAGGGACGCTGTCATATAATGAAATGTTGCAAACCTTGGGCAGTTTGAAGGTAGGTTGAAAAAAATTTTAAAAAATAAAAACCAAGATGGCGGCGGGTCGATAAACGTTTGTATGAAAAACTTTGAGGGGGAAAAACACCCCGAAGGAGAAATTTTAGAGGCCATAAACTCAAGTCAGATCTGGAGTGGGTCGGGTTGTTTATCGATGTGAGGAAAAAAAATGTGGTGATGACCTTATTGGTGAAAAGTTGGTGTACTGCCCGCCGAAACGGTAGGAGATGGAGAGTGGCCGCTATACAAGAAAATGTTGCAAACCCTGGGCAATTTGACGGCCAATTAAAAAAAAGTTGGAATTTTGAAAAACAAGATGGCGGCGAGGGGGTAAAGTTTGTATGAAAACCATTCAAGGGGGAAAATCACCCCGAACGCGGATTTTCGTGGGTATAGGCTATAATCAAGCGTAAAGAAGGTTGTAGAGTGTATAGGAGGAGCCTATAAAAATTTGAAATCGTTGGGCTCATTTAAAAGTTGGTGAACTGCCCGACGAAACGGTAAGAGATAGAGAGTGGCCGTCATACAAGAAAATGTTGCAAACCCTGGGCAATTTGACGGCAAATAAAAAAAATTTCGAATAATTGAAAAACAAGATGGCGGCGAACCAGTAAACTTTTGAAAATCAAACTCGCTCCAAGAACTTTTTCCAGAGACTTGATGGGGCATGTTTTTAAATTAAATTGTATAGAAAGTCAGGGTGTGTATATGGGAAAACTATAGGAATTTGGAAATCAGGTTTCAGTGAAATGTTGGTCAACTGCCCGAAAAAAGTAAAAGAGATAGAGAATGGCCGCCATATAAGAAAATGTGTCAAACCCTAAGCAATTTGACGGCAAATTAAAAAAAAAACAAAATATTAAAAAACAAGATAACAGCGTACCGATATAACTTTGTATGGAGAAAACTTTTTTAGCCAACAGAAAAGTTAAGTTTGCCTTGCATACATTTTGTACACACTTTTTAAGAAATACAAACTTAAATTTGCGTATGCGAAACTCTTCTTCGAGGACTTGGTAACTTGCGAGGCCGCAGGCCGAGCTGGCGAGGCCGAAGGCCGAGCTCCGCGTAGAGCGAAGCTCGGAGCGTCCCTCCCTTACTTTGCCTGTCCCCATCCCCTCCCCCCAAGTAACTAAAACCAACATAGCGAGGCCGAAGGCCGAGCTCCGCGTAGAGCGAAGCTCGAAGCGTCCCCCAGTATTGCGTGCTCCCACATACATCCATTAGTTCAAGGTTCATACGAGGCCGCAGGCCGAGCCGCGAGGCCGTAGGCCGAGCTTCCGCGTAGGGCGAAGCCCGAAGCGTCCCCCCTTACTAATACCTCCCCAACTAAACCCCCCCCCAAGTAACTTTCATCATAAAGCGAGGCCGAAGGCCGAGCTCCGCGTAGAGCGAAGCTCGAAGCGTCCTCCGGCTGACCCTGCACCCTTCTCCTACCATAAGTAATGTACGAGGCCGGAGGCCGAGTTGCGAGGCCGCAGGCCGAGCTCCGCGTAGGGCGAAGCCCGAAGCGTCCCCCCTTCGTTGGAAAAATGGCTGCCATCTTGAATTTTTTGGTTTCTGGACGGATTGCTTTCTAAATCGATATCTGAGAGTCCGAGTCGACTGCGATGACGAATCAGATGACAGAATTGAAAAAAATGGCCGCCATCTTGAATTTTTCTATTTCTCGACCGATTGCTTTCAAAATCGATATCTGGGGGGCCGAGTCGACTCTGATAACGAATCTCATGTCAAAATTTTAAAAAGTGGCCGCCATCTTGTTTTTTTTTGTTATTGGGCCGTTTGCTTTCAAAATCGATATCTGAGGGTCCGAGAGGTCTATGATACCGAATCAAAAATAAAAATTTGAAAAAATGGCCGCCATTTTGATTTTTTTTGTTACTGGACCGATTGCTTTCAAAATCGATATCTGAGGGTCCGAGACGTCTATGATACCGAATCAAAAATAAAATTTTGAAAAAATGGCCGCCATTTTGATTTTTTTTGTTACTGAACCGATTGCTTTCAAAATCGATATCTGAGGGTCCGAGACGTCTTCGATGTCGAATCAAATGTCAGAATTGAAAAAAATGGCCGCCATCTTGAAATTTTTTGTTTCTTGACCGATTGCTTTCAAAATCGATATCTGAGGGTCCAAGAGGTCTCCGATTTCGAATCCAATGTAAAAATTGAAAAAAATAGCCGCCATCTTGATTTTTTTTGTTTCTTGACAGATTGCCCTCAAATCCACATTCGGTCCCGGATAATAAAACCAACAGCCACAACACCTCACGCGGGCTGCTTGCAGCCCGCGCACCCACGCGACCTCTAGTTATTATAATATATAAAGCTCAATTACCACTGACTCACTCACTCACTGACTGACTGACTGACTGACTCATTGACACAATTGTTCTCCATGAAGGAGGTGAAACCGGTGAAAGTGATGTATGGAAAAGTTGTAGGAACAGGTCTGATGAGTACCAAAAAAATCTTAAACCTTGGAAAAGTCTTCAGCATCAGGGTAGGGGTCAACGGCCCGTAAAAACTGTAAGGGATAGGTGGGTCGACCTCGAACAAAAGTCGACCCACACCCTGGTCAAATTCTACCTGGGGTGAAAAAAGTCCAAAATGGCGGAAAACAAAATGGCCGCCATACAAATTTTAATAAAAAAATATTCAAAGTCCAATAAGTCCTAAACAAAAAGAGCAAAGTACAATATTCTTTAACAAATGTCAAAGAGGATGATAAAAGGCGACTTACTGTTAATAAAAAAAAAACAAAATGGCGGATTCAAAATGGCGGCCAAAATGAAAGGTGCTCCGATCCGAGTGAAATTTGGTATCTGGGGGTTTTTGTGGGTGTAGATTTCGTTTTTGGTGTAAAAAAAATTTTGGCGCCATTTGCCAATATGGCCGCCATAGAAACGACCAACACTAGGTAACTTGTGAGGCCGCAGGCCGAGCTCCGCGTAGAGCGAAGCTCGGAGCGTCCCTCCCATACTTTGCCTGTCCCCAACCCCTCCCCCCAAGTAACTAAAACCAACATGGCGAGGCCGAAGGCCGAGCTCCGCGTAGAGCGAAGCTCGAAGCGTCCCCCAGTATGTCGTGCTCTCACATACATCCATTAGTTCAAGGTTCATACGAGGTCGGAGGCCAAGTCGCGAGGCCGTAGGCCGAGCTTCCGCGTAGGGCGAAGCCCTAAGCGTCCCCCCTTACTAATACCTCCCCCTACTTAACCCCCCCCCCCCCCAAGTATCATTCATCATATAGCGAGGCCGAAGGCCGAGCTCCGCGTAGAGCGAAGCTCGAAGCGTCCTCCGGCTGAACCTGCAACCTTCTCCTACCATAAGTAATTTACGAGGCCGGAGGCCGAGTTGCGAGGCCGCAGGCCGAGCTCCGCGTAGGGCGAAGCCCGAAGCGTCCCCCCTTCGTTGGAAAAATGGCCGCCATCTTGAATTTTTGGGTTTCTGGACGGATTGCTTTCAAAATCGATATCTGAGAAACCGAGTCGACTGCGATGAGGAATCAGATGACAGAATTGAAAAATTTGGCCGCCATCTTGAATTTTTCTATTTCTCGACCGATTGCTTTCAAAATCGATATCTGAGGGTCCGAGATGTCTTCGATACCGAATCAAGAATAAAATTTTGAATAAATGGCCGCCATCTTGAATTTTTTTGTTACTGGGTCAATTGCTTTTAAAATCGATATCTGAGGGTCCGAGAGGTCTCCGATACAGAATCAAGAATATATTTTTTTTTAAAAATGGCCGCCATTTTGATTTTTTTTGTTTCTTGACCGATTGCTTTCAAAATCGATATCTGAGGGTCCGAGACGTCTCCGATACCCAATCAAGAATAAAATTTTGAAAAAATGGCCGCCATCTTGAATTTTTTTGTTTTTTGGCCGATTGCCTTCAAAATCGAAATTTAGTCCACGATAACAAAAGCAACAGCCACAACACCTCACGCGGGCTGCTTGCAGCCCGCGCACCCACGCGACCTCTAGTTATATTATATAAAGCTCAATTACCACTCACTGACTGACTGACTCACTCACTCATTGACACAATTGTTCTCCATGAAAGAGGCGAAACCGGTGAAAGTGATGTATGGAGAAGTTGTACGACCAGGTCTGATGAGTACCAGAAAAATCTTAAACCTTGGAAAAGGCTTCAGCATCAGGGTAGGGGTCAACGGCCCGTAAAAACTGTAAGGGATAGGTGGGTCGACCTCGAACAAAAGTCGACCCACACCCTGGTCAAATTCTACCTGGGGTGAAAAAAATCCAAAATGGCGGAAAACAAAATGGCCGCCATACAAATTTTATTAAAAAAATATTCAAAGTCCAATAAATCCTAAACAAAAAGAGCAAAGTACAATGTTCTTTAACAAATTTCAAAGAGGATGATAAAAGGCGACTAACTGTTAATAAAAAAAAACAAAATGGCGGCCAAAATAAAAGGTGCTCCGATTCGAGTAAAATTTGGTATCTGGGGGTTTTTGTGGGTGTGGATTACGTTTTTGGTGTAAAAAAAATTTTGGCGCCATTTTCCAATATGGCCGCCATAGAAACGACCGACACTAGGTAACTTGCGAGGCCGCAGGCCGAGCTCCGCGTAGAGCGAAGCTCGGAGCGTCCCTCCCGTACTTTGCCTGTCCCCAAACCATCTCCCCAAGTAACTAAAACCAACATGGCGAGGCCGAAGGCCGAGCTCCGCGTAGAGCGAAGCTCGAAGCGTCCCCCAGCATGTCGTGCTCCCACATACATCCATTAGTACAAGTTTCATACGAGGCCGGAGGCCGAGTCGCGAGGCCGTAGGCCGAGCTTCCGCGTAGGGCGAAGCCCGAAGCGTCCCCCCTTACTAATACCTCTCCCTACTTAACCCCCCCCCCCCAAGTAGCCTTCATCATATAGCGAGGCCGAAGGCCGAGCTCCGCGTAGAGCGAAGCTCGAAGCGTCCTCCGGCTGACCCTGCAACCTTCTCCTACCATAAGTAATTTACGAGGCCGGAGGCCGAGTTGCGAGGCCGCAGGCCGAGCTCCGCGTAGGGCGAAGCCCGAAGCGTCCCCCCTTCGTTGGAAAAATGGCCGCCATCTTGAATTTTTTGGTTTCTGGACGGATTGCTTTCAAAATCGATATCTGAGAAACAGAGTCGACTGCGATGACGAATCAGATGACAGAATTGAAAAATTTGGCCGCCATCTTGAATTTTTCTATTTCTCGACCGATTGCTTTCAAAATCGATATCTGAGGGGCCGAGTCGACTCTTATAACGAATCTCATGTCAAAATTTTGAAAAGTGGCCGCCATCTTGAATTTTTTTGTTACTGGGCCGATTGCTTTGAAAATCGATATCTGAGGGTCCGAGATGTCTTCGATGCCGAATCAAGAATAAAATTTTGAAAAAATGGCCTCCATCTTGAATTTTTTGTTACTGGGCCAATTGCTTTTAAAATCGATATCTGAGGGTCCGAGAGGTCTCCGATACAGAATCAAGAATAAAATTTTTAAAAAATGGCCGCCATTTTGATTTTTTTTTGTTTCTGGACCGATTGCTTTCAAAATCGATATCTGAGGGTCCGAGACGTCTCCGATACCCAATCAAGAATAAAATTTTGAAAAAATGGCCGCCATCTTGAATTTTTTTGTTTTTAGGCCGATTGCCTTCAAAATCGAAATTTAGTCCACGATAACAAAAGCAACAGCCACAACACCTCACGCGGGCTGCTTGCAGCCCGCGCACCCACGCGACCTCTAGTTCTATTATATAAAGCTGAATTACCACTCACTGACTGACTGACTCACTCACTCACTCACTCATTGACACAATTGTTCTCCATGAAGGAGGCGTCAGAGGTGAAAGTCATGTATGGACAAGTTGTACGACCAGGTCTGATGAGTACCAGAAAAATCTTAAACTTTGGAAAAGTCTTCAGCATCAGGGTAGGGGGTCAACGTCCAGCAAAAACTGTAAGGGATAGGTTGGTCGACCTCAAACTAAAGTCGTCCCACACCCTGGTCAAATTCTACCTGGATCGACAAAAATCCAAAATGGCGGAAAACAAAATGGCCGCCATACAATTTTTTTGGTTTTTGGGCCGATTGCTTTCAAAATCGACATTTAGGCTCGGATAATATGTCCGATAGCCACAACACCTCACGCGGGCTGCTTGCAGCCCGCGCACCCACGCGACCTCTAGTTATATTATATAAAGCTCAATTACCACTGACTCACTCACTCACTGACAGAATTGTTCTCCATGAAGGAGGCGTCTGAGATAGAAGTCATGTATGGACAAGTTGTACAACCACGTCTCATGAATACCAGAAAAATCTTAAACCTTGGAAAAGTCTTCAGCATCAGGGTAGGGGTCAACGGCCAGTAAAAAGTGTAAGGGATAGGTGGGTCGACCTCGAACAAAAGTCGACCCACACCCTGGTCAAATTCTACCTGGGGTGAAAAAAATCCAAAATGGCGGAAAACAAAATGGCCGCCATACAAATTTTAATAAAAAAATATTCAAAGTCCAATAAATCCTAAACAAAAAGAGCAAAGTACAATATTCTTTAACAAATGTCAAAGAGGATGATAAAAGGCGACTAACTGTTTATAAAAAAAAAACAAAATGGCGGATTCAAAATGGCAGCCAAAATAAAAGGTGCTCCGATTCGAGTGAAATTTGGTATCTGGGGGTTTTTGTGGGTGTAGATTTCGATTTTGGTGTAAAAAAAATTTAGGCGCCATTTTCCAATATGGCCGCCATAGAAACGACCGACACTAGGTAACTTGCGAGGCCGCAGGCCGAGCTCCGCGTAGAGCGAAGCTCGGAGCGTCCCTCCCATACGTTGCCTGTTCCCAACCCCTCCCCCCAAGTAACTAAAACCAAAATGGCGAGGCCGAAGGCCGAGCTCCGCGAAGAGCGAAGCTCGAAGCGTCCCCCAGCATGTCGTGCTCTCACATACATCCATTAGTTCAAGTTTCATACGAGGCCGGAGGCCGAGTCGCGAGGCCGTAGGCCGAGCTTCCGCGTAGGGCGAAGCCCGAAGCGTCCCCCCTTACTAATACCTCCCCCTACTTAACCCCCCCCCCCCCGCCCCAAGTAGCTTTCATCATATAGCGAGGCCGAAGGCCGAGTTCCGCGTAGAGCGAAGCTCGAAGCGTCCTCCGGCTGACCCTGCAACCTTCTCCTACCATAAGTAATTTACGAGGCCGCAGGCTGAGTTGCGAGGCCGCAGGCCGAGCTCCGCGTAGGGCGAAGCCCGAAGCGTCCCCCCTTCGTTGGAAAAATGGCCGCCATCTTGAATTTTTTGGTTTCTGGACGGATTGCTTTCAAAATCGATATCTGAGAAACCGAGTCGACTGCAATGACGAATCAGATGACAGAATTGAAAAATTTGGCCGCCATCTTGAATTTTTCTATTTCTCGACCGATTGCTTTCAAAATCGATATCTGAGGGGCCGAGTCGACTCTGATAACGAATCTCATGTCAAAATTTTGAAAAGTGGCCGCCATCTTGAATTTTTTTGTTACTGAACCAATTGCTTTTAAAATCGATATCTGAGGGTCCGAGAGGTCTCCGATATAGAATCAAGAATAATTTTTATTAAAAATGGCCGCCATTTTGATTTTTTTTGTTTCTGGACCGATTGCTTTCAAAATCGATATCTGAGGGTCCGAGACATCTCCGATACCCAATCAAGAATAAAATTTTGAAAAAATGGCCGCCATCTTGAATTTTTTTGTTTTTTGGCCGATTGCCTTCAAAATCGAAATTTAGTCCACGATAACAAAAGCAACAGCCACAACACCTCACGCGGGCTGCTTGCAGCCCGCGCACCCACGCGACCTCTAGTTATACTATATAAAGCTCAATTACCACTGACTGACTGACTGACTGACTGACTGACTCACTCATTGACACAATTGTTCTCCATGAAAGAGGCGAAACCGGTGAAAGTGATGTATGGAAAAGTGGTACGACCAGGTCTGATGAGTACCAGAAAAATCTTAAACCTTGGAAAAGTCTTCAGCATCAGGGTAGGGGTCAACGGCCAGCAAAAACTGTAAGGGATAGGTGGGTCGAGCTCGAACAAAAGTCGACCCACACCCTGGTCGAATTCTACCTGGGGTGAAAAAAAAACCAAAATGGCGGAAAACAAAATGGCCGCCATACAAATTTTAATAAAAAAATATTCAAAGTCCAATAAATCCTAAACGAAAAGAGAGAAGTATATGGTGCTTGAACAAATGTCAAAGAGGATGATAAGAGGCGACTAACTGAAAAAAAAAATCAAAATGGCGGATTCAAAATGGCGGCCAAAATGAAAGGTGCTCCGATTCGAGTGAAAATTGGTATCTGGGGGTTTTTGGGGGTGTGGATTACGTTTTTGGTGTAATTTTTTTTTTGCCGCCATTATCCAATATGGCCGCCATAGAAACGACCGACACCAGGTAACTTGCGAGGCCGAAGGCCGAGCTCCGCGTAGAGCGAAGCTCGGAGCGTCCCTCCCTTATTGTGCCTGTCCCCAACCCCTCCCCCAAGTAACTTAAACCAACATGGCGAGGCCGAAGGCCGAGCTCCGCGTAGAGCGAAGCTCGAAGCGTCCCCCAGCATGTCGTGCTCCCACATACATCCATTAGTTCAAGTTTCATACGAGGCCGGAGGCCGAGTCGCGAGGCCGTAGGCCGAGCTTCCGCGTAGGGCGAAGCCCGAAGCGTCCCCCCTTACTAAGACCTCCCCCTGCTTAACCCCCCCCCCCCCCAAGTAGCTTTCATCATATAGCGAGGCCGAAGGCCGAGCTCCGCGTAGAGCGAAGCTCGAAGCGTCCTGCGGCTGACCTTGCAACCTTCTCTTACCATAAGTAATATACGAGGCCGGAGGCCGAGTTGCGAGGCCGAAGGCCGAGCTCCGCGTAGGGCAAAGCCCGAAGCGTCCCCTTTCGTTGGAAAACTGGCCGCCATCTTGAATTTTTTGGTTTCTGGACGGATTGCTTTCAAAATCGATATCTGAGAGTCCGAGTCGACTGCGATGACGAATCAGATGTCAGAATTGAAAAAAATGGCCGCCATCTTGAATTTTTCTATTTCTCGACCGATTGCTTTCAAAATCGATACCTGGGGGGCCGAGTCGACTCTGATAACGAATCTCATGTCAAAATTTTGAAAAGTGGCCGCCATCTTGAATTTTTTTGTTATTGAACCAATTGCTTTCAAAATCGATATCTGAGGGTCCGAGAGGTCTCCGATACTGAATCAAGAATAAAATTTTGAAAAAATGGCCGCCATCTTGAATTTTTTTGTTACTAGGCCAATTGCTTTCAAAATCGATATCTGAAGGTCCGAGAGGTCTCCAGATTCAGATTCAGATTCAGATAATTTTATTCAATGTAGATTATTTACAGAATACTTATTGAATGTCATGCAGAATACAATGCAAATAGAGCGAGTCTCCGATTTCGAATCCAATGTCAAAATTGAAAAAAATAGCCGCCATCTTGAATTTTTTTGTTTCTTGACCGATTGCTTTCAAAATCGATATCTGAGAGTCCGAGAGGTCTCCGATACCGAATCAAGAATAAAATTTTGAAAAAATGGCCGCCATTTTGAATTTTTTTGTTTCTTGACCGATTGCTTTCAAAATCGATATCTGAGGGTCCGAGAGGTGTCCGATACCGAATCGAATGTCAGAATTGAAAAAAAATGGCCGCCATCTTGAATTTTTTTGTTTATCGGCTAATTACCTTCAAAATCGAAATTTGGTCCTGGATAACAAAAGCAACAGCCACAACACCTCACGCGGGCTGCTTGCAGCCCGCGCACCCACGCGACCTCTAGTCTATAATATATAAAGCTGGATTCGGGTGACTGACTGACAGAAATTATTAGGGTATAAGGAGTACATTTGGAAGGGTATAATGTTTGGAGAAAATGTTTGAAGGAGTTTGAAACCAAAGGGAAAATTGTCAAGTGTAGACCATGAGGTTTTGGTGAAAAGTTGGTGAACTGCCCGCCGAAACTAAAAGAGATGGAGGGATGCTGTCATATAATGAAATGTTGCAAACCTTGGGCAGTTTGACGGTAGGTTGAAAAAAATTTAAAAAAATAAAAACCAAGATAGCGGCGGGTCGAGAAACGTTTGTATGAAAAACTTTGAGGGGGAAAAACACCCCGAAGGAGAAATTTTAGAGGCCATAAACTCAAGTCAGATCTGGAGAGGGTGGGGTTGTTTGTCGACGTGAAGAAAAAAAATGTGGTGATAACCTTCTTGGTGAAAAGTTGGTATACTGCCCGCCGAAACGGTAGGAGATGGGGAGTGACCGCCATACAAGAAAATGCTGCAAACCCCAGGCAATTTGAGGGCAAATAAAAAAAAAGTTGGAATTCTGTAAAACAAGATGGCGGCGAGGGGTTAAAGTTTGTATGAAAACCATTTGAGGGGGAAAATCACCCAGAAAGCGGATTTTCCTGGGTATAGGCTATAACCAAGCGTAAAGAAGGTTATAGAGTGTATAGGAAGAGCCTGTAAAAATGTGGAAACGTTGGGCTCATTTAAAAGTTGGTGAACTGCCCGCCGAAACGGTAAGAGATAGAGAGTGGCCGTCATACAAGAAAATGTTGCAAACCCTGGGCAATTTGACGGCAAATAAAAAAAAATTCGAATAATTGAAAAACAAGATGGCGGCGAACCAGTAAACTTTTGAAAATCAAACTCGCTCCAAGAACTTTTTCCAGAGACTTGATGGGGCATGTTTTTAAATTTATTTGTATAGAAGGTCAGGGTGTGTATTTGGGAAAACTATAGGAATTTGGAAATCAGGTTTCAGTGAAATGTTGGTCAACTGCCCGAAAAAAGTAAAAGAGATAGAGAATGGCCGCCATATAAGAAAATGTGTCAAACCCTAAGCAATTTGACGACAATTTAAAAAAAAAACAAAATATTGAAAAACAAGATAACGGCGAACCGATATAACTTTGTATGGAGAAAACTTTTTTAGCCAACAGAAAAATTAAGTTTGCCTTGCATACATTTTGTACACACTTTTTAAGAAATACAAACTTAAATTTGCTTATGCGAAACTTGGCTTTGAGGACTTGGTAACTTGCGAGGCCGCAGGCCGAGCTGGCGAGGCCGAAGGCCGAGCTCCGCGTAGAGCGAAGCTCGGAGCGTCCCTCTCTTACTTTGCCTGTCCTCATCCCCTCCCCTCAAGTAACTAAAACCAACATGGCGAGGCCGAAGGCCGAGCTCCGCGTAGAGCGAAGCTCGAAGCGTCCCCCAGCATTGCGTGCTCCCACATACATCCATTACTTCAAGGTTCATACGAGGCCGGAGGCCGAGTCGCGAGGCCGTAGGCCGAGCTTCCGCGTAGGGCGAAGCCCGAAGCGTCCCCCCTTACTAATACCTCCCCAACTAAACCCCCCCCCCCCCAAGTAACTTTCATCATAAAGCGAGGCCGAAGGCCGAGCTCCGCGTAGAGCGAAGCTCGAAGCGTCCTCCGGCTGACCCTGCACCCTTCTCCTACCATAAGTAATATACGAGGCCGGAGGCCGAGTTGCGAGGCCGCAGGCCGAGCTCCGCGTAGGGCGAAGCCCGAAGCGTCCCCCCTTCGTTGGAAAAATGGCCGCCATCTTGAATTTTTTGGTTTCTGGACGGATTGCTTTCAAAATCGATATCTGAGAGTCCGAGTCGCCTGCGATGACGAATCAGAAGACAGAATTGAAAAAAATGGCCGCCATCTTGAATTTTTCTATTTCTCGACCGATTGCTTTCAAAATCGATATCTGGGGGGCCGAGTCGACTCTGATAACGAATCTCATGTCAAAATTTTAAAAAGTGGCCGCCATCTTGATTTTTTCTATTTCTGGACCGATTACTTTCAAAATCGATATCTGAGGGTCCGAGAGGTCTATAATACCGAATCAAAAATAAAATATTGAAAAAATGGCCGCCATCTTGAAATTTTTTGTTTCTTGACCGATTGCTTTCAAAATCGATATCTGAGGGTCCGAGAGGTCTCCGATTTCGAATCCAATGTAAAAATTGAAAAAAATAGCCGCCATCTTGAATTTTTTTGTTTCTTGACCGATTTCTTTTCAAATCGATATCTGAGGGTCCGAGAGGTCTCCGATACCGAATCAAATGTCAGAATTGAAAAAAATGGCCGCCATTTTGATTTTTTTTTGTTTTTCGGCTGATTGCCTTCAAAATCGAAATTTGGTCCTGGATAACAAAACCAACAGCCACAACACCTCACGCGGGCTGCTTGCAGCCCGCGCACCCACGCGACCTCTAGTCTATAATATATAAAGCTGGATTCAGGTGACTCACCTATAGAAATTATTAGGGTATAAGGAGTACATTTGGAAGGGTATGATGTATGAAGAAAATGTTTGAAGGAGTTTGAAACCAAAGGGAAAATTGTCACGTGTAGACCATGAGGTTTTGGTGAAAAGTTGGTGAACTGCCCGCCGAAACGAAAAGAGATGGAGGGACGCTGTCATACAACAAAATGTAGCAAACCTTGGGCAGTTTGACGGTGGGTTAAAAAAAAATTAAAAACTTTAAAACCAAGATGGCGGCGGGTCGATAAACGTTTGTATGGAAAACTTTGAGGGGGAATAACACCCCGAAGGAGAAATTTTAGAGGCCATAAACTCAAGTCAGATCTGGAGAGGGTGAGGTCGTTTGTCGATGTGAAGAAAAAAAATGTAGTAATGACCTTCTTGGTGAAAAGTTGGTGTACTGCCCGCCGAAACGGTAGGAGATGGAGAGTGACCGCCATACAAGAAAATGCTGCAAACCCTGGGCAATTTGACGGAAAATTAAAAAAAAGTTGGAATTTTGAAAAACAAGATGGCGGCGAGGGGGTAAAGTTTGTATGAAAACCATTCGAGGGGGAAAATCACCCAGAAAGCGGATTTTCGTGGGTATAGGCTATAATCAAGCGTAAAGAAGGTTGCAGAGTGTATAGGAAGAGCCTGTAAAAATGTGGAATCGTTGGGCTCATTTAAAAGTTGGTGAACTGCCCGCCGAAACGGTAAGAGATAGAGAGTGGCCGTCATACAAGAAAATGTTCCAAACCCTGGGCAATTTGACGGCAAATAAAAAAAAATTCGAATAATTGAAAAACAAGATGGCGGCGAACCAGTAAACTTTTGAAAATCAAACTCGCTCCAAGAACTTTTTCCAGAGACTTGATGGGGCATGTTTTTAAATTTAATTGTATAGAAGGTCAGGGTGTGTATTTGGGAAAACTATAGGAATTTGGAAATCAGGTTTCAGTGAAATGTTGGTCAACTGCCCGAAAAAAGTAAAAGAGATAGAGAATGGCCGCCATATAAGAAAATGTGTCAAACCCTAAGCAATTTGACGGCAAATTAAAAAAAAAACAAAATATGGAAAAACAAGATAACGGCGAACCGATATAACTTTGTATGGAGAAAACTTTTTTAGCCAACAGTAAAGTTAAGTTTGCCTTGCATACATTTTGTACACACTTTTTAAGAAATACAAACTTAAATTTGCTTATGCGAAACTCGGCTTTGAGGACTTGGTAATTTGCGAGGCCGAAGGCCGAGCTCCGCGTAGAGCGAAGCTCGGAGCGTCCCTCTCTTACTTTGCCTGTCCCCATCCCCTCCCCCCAAGTAACTAAAACCAACATGGCGAGGCCGAAGGCCGAGCTCCGCGTAGAGCGAAGCTCGAAGCGTCCCCCAGCATTGCGTGCTCCCACATACATCCATTAGTTCAAAGTTCATACGAGGCCGGAGGCCGAGTCGCGAGGCCGTAGGCCGAGCTTCCGCGTAGGGCGAAGCCCGAAGCGTCCCCCCTTACTAATACCTCCCCAACTAAACCCCCCCACCCCCAAGTAACTTTCATCATTAAGCGAGGCCGAAGGCCGAGCTCCGCGTAGAGCGAAGCTCGAAGCGTCCTCCGGCTGACCCTGCACCCTTCTCCTACCATAAGCAATGTACGAGGCCGGAGGCCGAGTTGCGAGGCCGTAGGCCGAGCTCCGCGTAGGGCGAAGCCCGAAGCCACCCCCCTTCGTTGGAAAAATGACCGCCATCTTGAATTTTTGGTTTCTGGACGGATTGCTTTCAAAATCGATATCTGAGAGTCCGAGTCGACTACGATGACGAATCAGATGACAGAATGGAAAAAAATGGCCGCCATCTTGAATTTTTCTATTTCTCGACTGATTGCTTTCAAAATCGATATCTGGGGGGCCGAGTCGACTCTGATAACGAATCTCATGTCAAAATTTTAAAAAGTGGCCGCCATCTTGATTTTTTTTGTTATTGGTCCGTTTGCTTTCAAAATCGATATCTGAGGGTCCGAGAGGTCTATGATACCGAATCACAAATAAAATTTTGAAAAATTGGCCGCCATTTTGTTTTTTTTTGTCACTGGATCGCTTTCAAAATCGATATCTGAGGGTCCGAGACGTCTGTGATACCGAATCAAAAATAAAATTTTGAAAAAATGGCCGCCATTTTGATTTTTTTTGTTACTGGACCGATTGCTTTCAAAATCGATATCTGAGGGTCCGAGACGTCTTCGATGCCGAATCAAATGTCAGAATTGAAAAAAATGGCCACCATCTTGAAATTTTTTGTTTCTTGACCGATTGCTTTCAAAATCGATATCTGAGGGTCCGAGAGGTCTCCGATTTCGAATCTAATGTAAAAATTGAAAAAAATAGCCGCCATCTTGATTTTTTTTGTTTTTCGGCCGATTGCCTTCAAAATCGAAATTTGGTCCTGGATAATAAAAGCAACAGCCACAACACCTCACGCGGGCTGCTTGCAGCCCGCGCACCCACGCGACCTCTAGTCTATCTATCTATCTATTGATCTATAATATATAAAGCTGGATTCGGGTGACTGACTTATAGAAATTATTAGGGTATAAGGAGTATATTTGGAAGGATATGATGTATGGTGAAAATGTTTGAACGTGTTTGAAACCAAAAGGAAAACTATCAGGTGTAGACCACGAGGTCCTGATGAAAAGTTGTTGAACTGCCCGCCGAAACGAAAAGAGATGGAGGGATGCTGTCATACAACAAAATGTAGCAAACCTTGGGCAGTTTGACGGTGGCTTGAAATTTTTTTGAAAACATCAAAACCAAGATGGCGGCAGGTCGAGAAACGTTTGTATGGAAAACTTTGAGGGGGAAAAACACCCCGAAGGAGAAATTTTAGAGGCCATAAACTCAAGTCAGATCTGGAGAAGGTGGGGTTGTTTATCGACGTGAAGAAAAAAAATGTGGTGATGACCTTCTTGGTGAAAAGTTGGTGTGCTGCCCGCCGAAACGGTGGAAGATGGAGAGTGGCCGCCATACAAGAAAATGCTGCAAACCCTGGGCAATTTGACGGCAAATAAAAAAAAAGTTGAAATTCTAAAAAACAAGATGGCGGCGAGGCGATGAAATTTGTATGAAAACTATTCAAGGGGGAACATCTCTCGATCTCGAATTTTCGTGGGTATAGGCTATAATCAAGCGTAAAGAAGGTTAAAGAGTGTATAGGAAGAGCCTATAAAATGAGGTCTCTATGAGCTCGTTTAGAAGTTGGTGAACTGCCCGCCGAAACGGTAAGAGATAGAGAGTAGCCGTCATACAAGAAAATGTTGCAAACCCTGGGCAATTTGACGGCAAATAAAAAAAAATTCAAATTATTGAAAAACAAGATGGCGGCGAACCAGTGAAATTTTGAAAATCAAACTCGCTCCAAGAACTTTTTCCAGAGACTTTTTAAGGCATTTTTTAAAATTTTATTGTATATAAGGCTAACGTGTGTATTTGGGAAAACTATAGGAATTTGGAGATCAGGTTTCAGTGAAATGGTGGTCAACTGCCCGCAAAAACTATAAGAGATGGAGAGTGGTCGCCATACAAGAAAATGTGCCAAACCTTGAGCAATTTGACGGCAAATATAAAAAAAGTTGGAATTCTTAAAAACAAGATGGCGGCGAGGGGATGAAGTTTGTATGAAAACTATTCAAGGGGAAACATCTCTCGAACTCGAATTTTCGTGGGTATAGGCTATAATCAAGCGTAAAGAATGTTAAAGAGTGTATAGGAAGAGCCTATAAAATGAGGTCTCTATGAGCTCGTTTAGAAGTTGGTGAACTGCCCGCCGAAACGGTAAGAGATAGAGAGTAGCCGTCATACAAGAAAATGTTGCAAACCCTGGGCAATTTGACGGCAAATAAAAAAAAATTCGAATTATTGAAAAACAAGATGGCGGCGAACCAGTGAAATTTTGAAAATCAAACTCGCTCCAAGAACTTTTTCCAGAGACTTTTTAAGGCATTTTTTAAAATTTTATTGTATATAAGGCTAACGTGTGTATTTGGGAAAACTATAGGAATTTGGAGATCAGGTTTGAATGAAATGGTGGTCAACTGCCCGAAAAAAGTAAAAGAGATAGAGAATGGCCGCCATATAAGAAAATGTGTCAAACCCTAAGCAATTTGACGGCAAATTAAAAAAAAAAACAAAATATTGAAAAACAAGATAACGGCGAACCGATATAACTTTGTATGGAGAAAACTTTTTTAGCCAACAGAAAAGTTAAGTTTGCCTTGCATACATTTTGTACACATTTTTTAAGAAATACAAACTTAAATTTGCTTATGCGCAACTCGGCTTTGAGGACTTGGAAACTTGCGAGGCCGTAGGCCGAGCTCCGCGTAGAGCGAAGCTCGGAGAGTCCCTCTCTTACTTTGCCTGTCCCCATCCCCTCCCCCAAGTAACTAAAACCAACATGGCGAGGCCGAAGGCCGAGCTCCGCGTAGAGCGAAGCTCGAAGCGTCCCCCAGCATTGTGTGCTCCCACATACATCCATTAGTTCAAGGTTCATACGAGGCCGGAGGCCGAGTCGCGAGGCCGTAGGCCGAGCTTCCGCGTAGGGCGAAGCCCGAAGCGTCCCCCCTTACTAATACCTCCCCAACTAAACCCCCCCCCCCCCCCAAGTAACTTTCATCATAAAGCGAGGCTGAAGGCCGAGCTCCGCGTAGAGCGAAGCTCGAAGCGTCCTCCGGCTGACCCTGCACCCTTCTCCTACCATAAGTAATATACGAGGCCGGAGGCCGAGTGCGACGCCGCAGGCCGAGCTCCGCGTAGGGCGAAGCCCGAAGCGTCCCCCCTTCGTTGGAAAAATGGCTGCCATCTTGAATTTTTTGGTTTCTGGACGGATTCCTTTCAAAATCGATATCTGAGAGTCCGAGTCGACTGCGATGATGAATCAGATGACAGAATTGAAAAAAATGGCCGCCATCTTGATTTTTTCTATTTCTCGACCGATTGCTTTCAAAATCGATATCTGGGGGGCCGAGTCGACTCTGATAACGAATCTCATGTCAAAATTTTAAAAAGTGGCCGCCATCTTGATTTTTTTTGTTATTGGGCCGTTTGCTTTCAAAATCGATATCTGAGGGTCCGAGAGGTCTATGATACCAAATCAAAAATAAAATTTTGAAAAAATGGCCGCCATTTTGATTTTTATTGTTACTGGACCGATTGCTTTCAAAATCGATATCTGAGGGTCCGAGACGTCTTCGATGCCGAATCAAATGTCAGAATTGAAAAAAATGGTCGCCATCTTGAAAATTTTTGTTTCTTGACCGATTGCTTTCAAATTCGATATCTGATGGTCCGAGAGGTCTCCGATTTCGAATCCAATGTAAAAAATGAAAAAAATAGCCACCATCTTGAATTTTTTTGTTTCTTTACTGATTTCTTTCAAAATCGATATCTGAGGGTCCGAGAGGTCTCCGATACCGAATCGAATGTCAGAATGGAAAAAAATGGGCGCCATATTGATTTTTTTTGTTTTTCGGCCGATTGCCTTCAAACTCGAAATTTGGTCCTGGATAACAAAAGCAACAGCCACAACACCTCACGCGGGCTGCTCGCAGCCCGCGCACCAACGCGACCTCTAGTCTATATTATATAAAGCTGGATTCAGGTGACTGACTTATAGAAATTATTAGGGTATAAGGAGTACATTTGGAAGGGTATAATGTATGGAGAAAATGTTCAGAGGTGTTTGAAACCAAAAGGAAAACTATCAGGTGTAGACCAAGAGGATCTGGTGAATAGCTGGTGAACTGCCCGCCGAAACGAAAAGAGATGGAGGAATGCTGTCATATTATGAAATGTTGCAAACCTTGGGCAGTTTGTTGGTGGGTTGAAAAAAAATAAAAAATATGAAAACCAAGATGGCGGCGGGTCGAGAAACGTTTGTATGAAAAACTTTGAGGGGGAAAAACACCCCGAAGGAGAAATTTTAGAGGCCATAAACTCAAGTCAGATCTGGAGAAGGTGGGGTTGTTTATCGACGTGAAGAAAAAAAATGTGGTGATGACCTTCTTGGTGAAAAGTTGGTGTGCTGCCCGCCGAAACGGTGGAAGATGGAGAGTGGCCGCCATACAAGAAAATGCTGCAAACCCTGGGCAATTTGACGGCAAATAAAAAAAAAGTTGGAATTTTGAAAAACAAGATGGCGGCGAGGGGGTAAAGTTTGTATGAAAACCATTCGAGGGGGAAAATCACCCAGAAAGCGGATTTTCGTGGGTATAGGCTATAATCAAGCGTAAAGAAGGTTGCAGAGTGTATAGGAAGAGCCTGTAAAAATGTGGAATCGTTGGGCTCATTTAAAAGTTGATGAACTGCCCGCCGAAACGGTAAGAGATAGAGAGTGGCCGTCATACAAGAAAATGTTCCAAACCCTGGGCAATTTGACGGCAAATAAAAAAAAATTCGAATAATTGAAAAACAAGATGGCGGCGAACCAGTAAACTTTTGAAAATCAAACTCGCTCCAAGAACTTTTTCCAGAGACTTGATGGGGCATGTTTTTAAATTTAATTGTATAGAAGGTCAGGGTGTGTATATGGGAAAACTATAGGAATTTGGAAATCAGGTTTCAGTGAAATGTTGGTCAACTGCCCGAAAAAAGTAAAAGAGATAGAGAATGGCCGCCATATAAGAAAATGTGTCAAACCCTAAGCAATTTGACGGCAAATTAAAAAAAAAACAAAATATGGAAAAACAAGATAACGGCGAACCGATATAACTTTGTATGGAGAAAACTTTTTTAGCCAACAGTAAAGTTAAGTTTGCCTTGCATACATTTTGTACACACTTTTTAAGAAATACAAACTTAAATTTGCTTATGCGAAACTCGGCTTTGAGGACTTGGTAACTTGCGAGGCCGCAGGCCGAGCTGGCGAGGCCGAAGGCCGAGCTACGCGTAGAGCGAAGCTCGGAGCGTCCCTCTCTTACTTTGCCTGTCCCCATCCCCTCCCCCCAAGTAACTAAAACCAACATGGCGAGGCCGAAGGCCGAGCTCCGCGTAGAGCGAAGCTCGAAGCGTCCCCCAGCATTGCGTGCTCCCACATACATCCATTAGTTCAAGGTTCATACGAGGCCGTAGGCCGAGCTTCCGCGTAGGGCGAAGCCCGAAGCGTCCCCCCTTACTAATACCTCCCCAACTAAACCCCCCAACCCCCAAGTAACTTTCATCATTAAGCGAGGCCGAAGGCCGAGCTCCGCGTAGAGCGAAGCTCGAAGCGTCCTCCGGCTGATCCTGCACCCTTCTCCTACCATAAGTAATGTACGAGGCCGGAGGCCGAGTTGCGAGGCCGTAGGCCGAGGTCCGCGTAGGGCGAAGCCCGAAGCGTCCCCCCTTCGTTGGAAAAATGGCCGCCATCTTGAATTTTTTGGTTTCTGGACGGATTGCTTTCAAAATCGATATCTGAGAGTCCGAGTCGACTACGATGACGAATCAGATGACAGAATTGAAAAAAATGGCCACCATCTTGAATTTTTCTATTTCTCGACCGATTGCTTTCAAAATCGATATCTGGGGGGCCGAGTCGACTCTGATAACGAATCTCATGTCAAAATTTTAAAAAGTGGCCGCCATCTTGATTTTTTTTGTTATTGGGCCGTTTGCTTTCAAAATCGATATCTGAGGGTCCGAGAGGTCTATGATACCGAATCACAAATAAAATTTTGAAAAATTGGCCGCCATTTTGATTTTTTTTGTTACTGGACCGATTGCTTTCAAAATCGATATCTAAGGGTCCGAGACGTCTGTGATACCGAATCAAAAATAAAATTTTGAAAAAATGGCCGCCATTTTGATTTTTTTTGTTACTGGACCGATTGCTTTCAAAATCGATATCTGAGGGTCCGAGACGTCTTCGATGCCGAATCAAATGTCAGAATTGAAAAAAATGGCCGCCATCTTGAAATTTTTTGTTTCTTGACCGATTGCTTTCAAAATCGATATCTGAGGGTCCGAGAGGTCTCCGATTTCGAATCTAATGTAAAAATTGAAAAAATAGCCGCCATCTTGATTTTTTTGTTTTTCGGCCGATTGCCTTCAAAATCGAAATTTGGTCCTGGATAACAAAAGCAACAGCCACAACACCTCACGCGGGCTGCTTGCAGCCCGCGCACCCACGCGACCTCTAGTCTTTGTTATAAAATTCGATGGTATACATGCTTATTATCAAAACGTTAGGGGTTTAAGAACCAAAACTATATCATTATTTAATAATGTAGTTTGTAGCAATTATGATGTAATGTTTTTCAGTGAAACTTGGCTCAATAGCAGTATTTTCGATTCTGAGCTTTTTGATGACCGTTATCGAGTGTATCGCCGTGACCGTGAGACTAGTGGCTTTAATCCGAAATCGAGCGGTGGTGGGGTTCTTATTGCCGTTTCAAAGCGTTTTAACTCGAAGCGTTTATACGAGCTTGAATCTGATTGCGAAGATGTTTGGGTTAGCATACAAATACCTGGTCTGAACAATGATTTAAAATGCCTACATTTATGTTGCGTTTACTTACCGTCTCCTCTACAGCGACATGTGCTTGAAAACTTTTTGGATAACACGAATCGTGTTATTGATTCTGGAATTTCTAATGTCATTATTGCCGGTGACTTTAATTTAAAAAATATGGACTGGCAACCCTCAAACAATCTTTCTTTAACCCCTCACTCTAATAACAGTCTATTCTGTGATTTGTTAGTAGATTTTATGTCTCTTAACGCCCTCAGTCAATACAATCAGGTTCTTAATCACACTGACCGAATTTTAGATTTGATATTAAGCCAAAACGTAATTTCTGATTTGCGTGAGTGCCCTAATCCTTTGTCTAAAATTGATCCTTATCATCCACCTATTACTTTAACGATTCCTTGCCTTGTTACACACCGCCTTGAGGTAAATGAATCTCTAAGATATCGATTCTTCAAAGCGGATTACGAGTGCATTACAAATGAGCTTATGTCAATTGATTGGGACTCCTATTTTTGTCATTGCACCGATGTCAACGAAATGGTTACTGTTTTTTACACTCTTATTCGAGAAGTAATTCGTAAGCATGTCCCAAAATCAAAGCCCCGAAATAACAAGTATCCGGTTTGGTTTTCTTCTAATCTTATACAGCTTCTTCGAGAAAAATATAAGTACCGCATGAAGTTACGTAAATATAATAATAACCGGCGTGACGCTCTATCGTTTGACATCTTGAGGTCCAGATGTGAAACCCTCCAGACTTCCTGTTACAATGAGTATATTACCAGGCTTGAGGCAGCATTGAGATCCAACCCTAAGCTACTTTTTTCTTTCATTAAAAATAAGAGAAAGGGCAAAAGTACATATCCGTCCCAAATGAGTCACAACAATATTATAGCGTCTACAGGTTCTGATGTGTGTAATCTTTTCGCAACTCATTTTTCATCAGTCTATCAAAAAAGATCGGTGCCTATTGATGACATGTGCATTGAAACCTGTAGTAGCAACTACCTATCTACTGTTAATTTGAGTGAAGACTCTATTTACAAAGCACTTAAGAGACTTAGTCATTTTAAAGGAGCAGGTTGTGATGGGATCCCGTCGGTATTTGTGGCGAGATGTTCCAACGCTTTGGCTTATCCGCTTTCACTGATTTTTAACAGATCATTGCGCGATGGAGTTTTCCCTGTTTATTGGAAGGAAGCCATGGTTGTCCCTTTGCATAAATCTGGTGCTGACGATATCGTTAAAAACTACCGGCCTATCTCCATATTGCCAGTGTTTGCAAAAGTTTTTGAAAAGCTTCTCTGTCCTATTCTATGTGCACATTTCAAACAAATTTTGTCGCCATTTCAGCACGGTTTTGTCAAAGCTAGGTCCACTGCAACCAACCTTATTCTTTTCATAGAAAAACTTTGCCAATGTGTTGATTCTCGTGGTACAGTAGACGTTATATACACGGATTTCAGCAAAGCTTTTGACAAAGTTATTCATAATGTCTTATTGCAAAAATTATGTAATAATGGTATTTCTGGAAGCATGCTCTTGTGGTGCAAGTCATACCTTACAGAAAGAACATCTCGAGTTGTTGTTAACGGGTTTACATCTGATCCTTTTGCTGCTGAGTCTGGCGTTCCACAGGGCTCACATCTTGGTCCTTTATTTTTTAATATTTTTATCAACGATATACATCAATGCTTCTTGAACTCCACTGGATATCTTTACGCGGATGATCTAAAGTTGTTCAGAACTATAGAGAACCCTGATGATTCTATTTTAACTCAGCAGGATCTTGACCGTCTTTCGGACTGGTGTAGTCAAAATGGCATGATTCTCAATGTCGAGAAATGTTTTCATGTACAGTTTTCACGTAAAAAGCAACCACCTGTGACTTCTTACTCCATCAACGGTCAAAGTCTCTCGAAAGCTCAGAATATTAAGGATTTAGGCATTCTGCTTGACCAAAAATTAAGGTTTAACGTACATGTGGACCACATCGTTAACAGAGCCTTTAAAACACTTGGTTTTGTGTTGCGTAATTGTAGAGATTTTAAATCACCCATTACGAAAATAACTATTTATAATTCCTTAGTGAGGTCTGGCTTAGAATATTGCTGTGTCGTCTGGAATCCTCATTATGATGTCTACAAAAAACGTTTAGAATCTGTTCAAAAGAGGTTTCTATGGCATCTTTCGTACACCTACAACGTGGCGAAAAAAATTCCAAGCTATGCTAAAAGACTTGAGTTCTTTAAAATGACCTCATTACAGGACCGTAGGTATTTATTAGACAGTGTATTTCTATGGAAGCTTATAAACGGTAACTATGATTGCAGTCCTCTTCTTTCCTGTATAAATTTTCGCATTCCGCACAACTTACCTCGTTCTGGCAAATACGCTCTGTTTGTCCAAAATGCTGCTATCACAAATTTGGGTCACTTTTCTCCATTAAACAGATTAACGTATAATTACAACAATCTCAGCAAAAAAAATAATAGTCTTGATATTTTTAATTCTCTTTTAACGTACAAAAAGGAAGTTATTCAAACCATGCATAACCTAATATGACCAGTATTCCTTCAAATGTAAAATTTTATAAATCTTACATAAATGTTTTTAATTCATATTTCTTTATATTATGAGTAGGTAGTTTAAAATATGTTTAGATATTAACTTATTATTCTTAATTTATTTTCAGTTAGTTACTTAAGTTTGTGAATGCCGTCGTCACCTATAATTAGAATGACATTTAAATTGTTAACTTTAATGTTCATTTTTAAGAATTTGTTGATGTACATTCTGTTGGTGACCTATTAAATAAATAAATAAATAAATAAACGTCAGCCTGGCAGCCGATACTGCAAGGTAATCACAACAATCAAAGGACGAATTTCTTAGAAAAGTGAAAATTCTTATGATGAAACTAGAAGTTGATTCAACATTTTTACTTTCGAGCGGAGCGAGAAAGATATTGTATTCGTGAAAAAAAAAGTTTTTCTAATTTTCTCAAAAATGTGTTCTATATCACTTATACATCATAAAAAGCAAGTCTCCCAAAAATGTCCGTCCGTCGGTCGGTCGGTCCATCGGTCGATCTGTCCATCGGTCGGTCTGTCCGTCACGCTTTGGCCTAGCGGCTAAACGAATTGTCCGGTGGACACCATATTTTATATTTATGATTTTTATGTAAATCCATCGAAGGATTCTTAGTGGTTTTTAGCTGGCTCTCATTTTGAGGATAGCTGTCATACAACGGAAATGACAAAATTGCAATTTGCGCAAAAACGGCTCAATAGATTTTGATGAAACTTTGCATGACCAAGAATCACCATGCAAGGTATCTTACGGCAGTATCTGCTTGTCTGTGGAAGTTCCCTTTCTACTAAAATGTAAAAATGTGATTTACTCAAAATTGGTTTCATTGATCTTGTTTTAATGTTTTACAATTTTGATTCTGAATCGGTTATCTACCTGACCGGATATTCTATTAGAATTTTTAACTAAAATCTAGTATACATGGTGTATTAAAAACTCAAAGGGCTTGCTCAGTAGACTAAACTGAACATCTTTTCCTAAGAAATATGCCTTGGGAAATTCTATGCAAGTATCTTACGGTAGTATCCATTGATGTGTTAAAATTCATATACAGGCTGTTCCAGTTCTGCCAAAATTTAAGCATGCAATTTTCCCGAAATAGTTTACTGTTTGTTTGTCACAATGTTTGACAATTTAAATTCTGAATTTGATCTGTATATTTCATGAGAATATTTTTTTTGATAAACTTAAATATAAGTTTGCAATTTGCCAATCGCGAGAATGTAAGTGCAGTGCAGCTGTACCATTTATTTTTCTTTCTGGTGCTGGTGCACTAATAATGTGAATCATGATCTGATTGATAAATATTATATCTTATTGTCGCGTGAGCGAGTGTAGCCAAATAAAGCTTTTATTCAGAGCATCATGCCGCTATCACTTTATTGCACATTTTTCGACATCAGCGTCGCTATCAGTGGTGTTGAATAACAAAAATTTTTATTTGGCACTGTAAACAGCACGTCAGTGGAGAAATTTGCAACCCTATTACCATGCCATAAGGTCCAAAATGTTTTTACTGACATATTGTGGGGTGTACCTACTAATAATCCAAAAAAGCATGAAAAAGACAGTCACATGATTACTTACCATTTTATAGGTCTTCCAACGGGCTATGACCGAGTGCGCGAAGAAGTGATCGGCAACAAAGACTTCAACCTGGATTTGCTAGAGGAGGCCTATACCACCGAGCACTGGCTTATACGCATCTATAAGGTCAAACCACTACCCAATAGGGGCGGCCAGTAACCTGGGAAGAATGCAATAAATAGAGGACTTTTAAATTTGCTGACCTGTGAGGAGCGAGGAATACGTGATTTTTAATTTCTTTCAAATAGAACGATATAAATTATTTTAAATTCGTTTTATTGATTTCTCATACTTCATAAAAAGATTACATAAACCGGTTATTAATATGTGCATCAAGGTACTGGGGCCCAATTCTTGAATATCTTAGAAACATTTTCGAGTTTTTATATTTACTTCTTCTGGGTAAGCTCGTTCCATCGTCGACCTCATCTCTGTCTTCAAGACTAGATCGAGGTCAAGAGTAAGCCCATTTTCAATAATAAAAAAAAAATCTGGTCGTAAAACTATGAAAAAGTGACTCATAAATATGTATTAGTTGAACACTGGTTTAAAGCTATCAAATATTATACTCTACATTATTAGAGTTTATAAATGTAAGTATTTATGAATTTTTGAGTTCTCGAAAATCACTTGTTGATATTCGGAAATTGGGTCCGAGTGCTATACATGGTGTTCAAATTTAAATTACATTTTTTAAATTACTACTCTGCTTTTTTTACAACCTCTGTATATATTTTTATGATAGAGTGAAAAAAAGACGTTTGAAATAAACAAGTTCAAAGAAGGAACCGGCGAGCAACGCGACATTACGTTGGTGTAAGACAGAAGCATGTGACAGTCACCCCAAAAGCCTCACAAAGAAAAACCATCGAATTCTACGATTCTAACTATGCCATAAATTAGTTATGGAATTGTAGCGAGATCGCCGTCGATCATCCATACCGGAAAAATCTGTTACGTTACGATCAACTTGATTCCTACACCAAAATTTAGTAGTGAAAAAACTGTAGTTCTGTATTTTCGCAGAAAAACATAGGCATTGGTGAGGCTTCTAGGGTGACGTTCACCCCAGAAGCCTCACCTCTCGTACGTGGAAACGGCTGCAGTGATTAACACGATTCCTATACCAAATTTTAATAGTGAAATTGTAGCGAAAAGTAATAAAAGAAAGTGAGGCTTCAAGTGTGAACGTCACCCTAGAAGCCTCCTCAATACCTTTGTTTTTCTGCAAAAATACAGAACTACAGATCTTTGCAGTATACTACGCATTCGTATCATTTTCTCTACTAATTTTATGGTAAAGAAATTATGCGAAGGTGAGGCTGCTGGGGTTAACGTCACGCCAGAAGCCTCACCAATCATGCCTATGCATTTCTTTGAAAGTACACACGTAACAATTTTTGCCGGTATGTATGATCTCGCTACAAATCCATTATATTAATTAAATTATAGCATAGTTGGAATCAAGAAGTTCAATAGTTTTTTTTGTGAGGTTTCTGTGGAAACGGTCACCAGAACCATCCCTTTAAAAAATTATCGCACTTTTAAAATTCGAAAATGAACAAGTTTCTTGCATGGGAGTAGTTTTGCTTGACGTTAGTTTAACTACGTTTTTATAAGTGTCGATGGGTGGTACCTCAGAACAAAAACCTCCTTGCTTCGCAGGGTACGCTGATCACTGTTGCTAATTTCTTTTTTAAAATATATGAAATCTTTTTTCAAGAAAATTTATTACATGGTGGCATCATTACTTAGTGGTTTTTCCTTATCCCGATCTGCTGAGCCATCCAGTTGAAAACACCCTATTATTATAATATACAGAAGAGAAACCTAAAAATACATTCAACTTTGACAGCTAACAAGCACCCTCAAATTCTTAAGAATCGCGCTGAAAGTAGGGCAATGTACAACTCTAGTAAGTTTTTTTATAATGGCAATAATTCTGCCACGCCACTCATGAACTGTCAATTGTCTGTCTGTCAAACAAATCGAATCGCGTCTGCTTGTCGGCTGAAATTTAGGTTGCCGGCGAAAAATTTGTTAATTTTAATATAAATTTAGTTTTATTCATGTAAATATCAGTCAAACGCGAAGAAGATTAAATTATTCAACATGACCGTGGATACACAGACGAGGACGAAAATGCCTCACTTCTCTTCTGACAAGCAACTTACATTCCTAAAATTATCTGTTTTATCAATGGCAGCGATCTTGTGTAAGCCTTATTTTACATTTTTTTACCTTCTCAAAGCACCCTAAACTTGACTGCACAAGAAACAAAACCCAAGAGCAAGCTTTTGTACATAAAACTTTGCACTTACGTGGTGTTACCAATTGTGATGATGGCGGCATAAAAATGCTTGTTGTTCGTTACCAAAACACGTTTTGTTTTGGATTTACGGTTGGAATACATTTAGATTCGCTGCTCTACCGTTACCATACAATGTCATGTAGTTCGTTTTATCGTTATTTTAGCGTTCGCTACTCGATTGTTCTCCGTGCTACGTTTTGAAAGTGTTATCCACGAGTTCGATCCATATTTTAATTACCGAACTACTCGTTTCCTTACTGAAGAGGGTTTCTACGAGTTCCACAATTGGTTTGATGATAGAGCATGGTATCCGCTGGGGCGTATCATTGGTGGTAAGTACCTAAAGATTTTAGATTTCAAATAAAATTGTTGTAAAATTGTACTATGCTTCTAGGCTAAGATAAGATTTTGTATTATGAGGGTGGCTTCATTATATACATAACCCTATTCCAATAACTTGGTAACTGTAGTAAACTTCACTGTATGGATATTTAATAAAAAACTATTCTGCAGCTTTGCTCACATAGAATTTCTTTTAATATGTATTTGCTGAACAGTCCTTCAGTGACATTACCTCAAATTTGCTCTTTCAGTGTTTTTGTTGTATGTATCTCAACTTTCTCCCCATAGGTACTATCTACCCTGGACTGATGGTGACCTCGACAATGTTATACAACATCATGCAGTTCCTGAATATTACTATCGACATCAGGAATGTCTGCGTCTTCCTTGCACCGTTCTTCTCGTCGTTAACCACCATTGTAACATATCTGCTTACAAAGGAGCTAAAGGTATAGTTAATTTATTTGTGTAATAGAGTTCACGGAAGAGCCTGACATTTTGTAAACAAACATTTTTCAGTTGAGAAAAGTTCAGTTAAACAGGTACACATTTGTTACCACAATACACTCGCTGAAATATGCTAACTCTATCGTTTTACGTACAGAAAGTAAAAAATATTAACATTTTTACATGAATTTGAGGTTATAATTTTGTTTACAAAACATTGACTTGTTCTTGAACTCTGGTATAATTTAATTGATGCCATATACAATTTCCTAACTTCTGTCAGAGTGATTTCGTAGTAGATGCCATATTATTATACCGGGTGTTTACAAAGTACTGGGTGATTCTAAAATATAAAAAAAATTATGTGGTTGAGAAATATGGTTCATCTTCAACAGTATTTTTATAATATAACCTGTACATAAAACATTATTATGAATTGATCCAAAATAACTTCAAATTCATATACTTTGTTCTGTTTCACAGATCCATTTTGGATGGAAAAGAACTGGTGGTTTTAAATAGAAAAAGAAAATTAGTTTCATACAAAACCAATGTTGTATACATCTTTTAGTTGAAAATCATCATATTATGTAAAAACAAAACATTTTCTTGCAGGATGAAGGAGCAGGTCTTGTAGCAGCGGGCATGATCGCCATTGTCCCTGGCTACATCAGCCGCTCCGTTGCTGGAAGCTATGATAATGAAGGCATAGCAATATTTTGCATGTTGCTTACATACTACTTCTGGATCAAGGCAGTCAACACTGGTACTATTTTGTGGGGTACTATGTGTGCGCTAGCTTACTTTTACATGGTAAGTCAAATCAGTTTATAAAAAGTGTAGTTGTAACTTTTGAGTTGCAAACTCAAGGGGCAGCCAACCAAACTGAACAACTTTTCCAAAGAAACGTTAAATAAAAAGAAATATCACAATCAGATATCATTATAGATAGATAGATAGATAAACACTTTATTGTCACACACAAAACACATTAACAATTTAAAAGTATTGTTTTGACTGATTGACTATCATTGAACAGATTTCAGTGTAAATTATCTTTAATCTTTATAGTCAATCATAGAGTAATCTTATGAAAGTTTCACACTAGCTGGTTTCCGTAGCTTTCTAGTTTTTGCGCTTTCATACAATGTTATAAATTTAATATTCAGTGTTTATATTCATAAAAATATTGACAAAGAGATCACCTATAAGGCTTTGGCATAGCATAGCGGTACAAAGTTTTTTAGGTTGTCAGGATTTGAAGATGGCTGCCATGTATCTGTTTTAATTTTAGTTTTTGATGTTTATTTAAGGCGAGTGTATTCAACGATTCACTCAAATTGCGAGGTTGGGAGACTCCGCCTACCAGGGGGGGCCGCTTGCGCGGTTTGGCGCGTAAGCAACTACGCGCCAAATTTGAATTAAGCTTCGGAATTTTTCATCATTATAGCTTAAAAACTCAGAAGTGAATTTTGTATTATTGTATCGTAATCTATATTTTTTAGGTAAAAGTATAAACTATCTCCTGTTCCACCCATGAAGATTTATGACAAAATTTCAATATAATGACAGTTTTTCGAAACTCAATCGGCTTCAAACCATAAAATAAAATAAATCGAAATCAATTTAGCCAGTGTAGACAATAGTGAACATAGTTTGAAGAAATGCACATTGTTATAATAATACACACTTTCGTATTCGTAATATTTTTCTTTCACAAAAGGTAAAATGTGATTATTCCAAAAAAGGGTGAAAGGAAAAAACGTATGGAACCAAGTACTGAGACCATTAAAAATGGTATTAGTGTAAATCGATAGCTATTGACGAGGTGAGCGACCTTTACATAAATACTATATTACAAACACCAACTCGACCTAAAATAATTGAAATATTTACAAGAATTAAATTTCGTAGCTATCGCGACGGTGGGGGGGAGTCGGAGCGCAACACAACACAGGTCCTACCTCAATGACGTCCGGCTGGACACTGGCGGAGTGGCTTACTGGGCTTACACGCCTTTTTTGCATGATTTTAGAGGTTTTTTAATTTTGACATATAAAATTTGAATTTTCTGAGCACCGAGACACTAGAAAATTTAGATCTCTAATAAACTGTTTAATTTTGATATACTTGTATCATATAAAATCTTATCAGAAAATCGGTCTAAAAATCATAAAATCAACTACTTTGATAATTTTTTTCTATCAAGCCAAATCATTATTATCGTGTTTTGATTACAACGAGACATGAGATAAAAGATCAAATATTTAACAGTATTTTTAATAATTTAATAACTTGTTTAGTTTTGTAAATAAATCCGTCGGAAGATGACCAAAAGTTGGAAACTCTCGCCTTAAGAGTTTAGTGTATATTTTTGATAGGGTGTGTTATACAACAGTAAACAACTTTCAAAGTGAACATTAAATGGAAGATTTGACACATTCATTTTACTGAGATTTTTGGGTGGTGAAAAGTGGCTGCCCTATCAACTTATCAGAGCCAACATAGTTAGTACACAGGCCCTAGTCCTTGTTATGTTGATTCCTGTGTGAGTCTTTCACTAGAAATTAGCAATGTCGCCATAATTTTGTAACAATTTATTTACTTCGACATTGGTGAAATACAACATACTGAGATGTGACCGGCATTTAGATAAATTTAATAATAGTAGGAACATATTTCAGATGTATATTAATTTATCATGACACTAAGAATGCTTGTTTCCTAATCTATAGTTGATAAGGAATTTTAACACCTACAGTTTTGTACAGCAGTAAATAGAGATTTGTTAGTTTTTTTTTGCCTGAAATAACATAAAAGTAGAGGTTGTTTCCAGTGAGAGTCGTCATGTCGGCTTTAAAATGTATGATAGCCAGCCAACACTATGGAGTGTATAAATAAAAGCCCTCAACCAACTAAGTGCAAAAAACACTTACCCTACGTTGGATTCCTGGGCACTCGGGAATAGGAGGAAACAAGGCGGCACATAAACTGGCAAGAGAAGGCTTCAGAACAAAATTTACTGTACAGGAGCCAGCCTTTATCTAAATTAAACCTACCTAATAATTCCTAAATCTGCCACTTTTAGCTAGTAGCTTTGGCAAAGTGCAAGGTCATCCTAGCTTGGCAAGGTTCAACTGGTTTCTCACACTCAAAACAGTTAATCCGTGGCTTCTCAAAGAAACAGCTTTTAAGCTAAATTGGAATCAATTTAGGGTAAGAAGAAGTCGAGCAACAGGAAGACAATACTACACCCTGAAGATGACCGAACTCTCAATCCTAGACAGATCATCATTCTTTGAGGATGTTGGTGTGGCCGAGTAGATGTAGTATGCATTAAGGGTTTGCTACAATAGATCTTTGCAGGTCGCAGTGGCCGTTGGAAACTAGAACCCGGCCCCTTTACCCTCAAAAACATAAACTTGATAGCCAAAATCGTTTCAAAACTGGGAGAAATCACCCTGTCAGCAGGATAGCTGTATATGACGCCCATAAGGTAATTACTACCTGTTTTGGAACCCGGCCCTATTTGTTGAAACTTAAACAATTATGTCTATGGATCTAACAAACACAAACGGCGGCGTTTTTGTGTAATGTGATGTGGCTTTACAAAAAGCACACACAAGCAGCCGCAAGGTCGCAGTGTTGACTGCTTGACCATTTTTGGGCTAAATATATCATTTTTAGGGTTCCGATACCTAAATGGTAAAAAAAAGGAACCCTTATGGTGCGACTTTGTCTGTCCGTCTGTCTTTCTGTCACACTTCTATATCTCAGCAATCACTCATGCTATCGACCTGAAATTTGGAATAGTTTTAGAATATAGTTGCCCAACTTAATTGCACATGAAAGAATTTTGAAAAAATTAAGAGTATTAATGTAAAGGGGGCCAAAATAGGGGGGGCCAAATTTCAAATTGTCGCTACTAGGTCGAGTGGGGTATCATATGAAAGGGCTTTACTTGTACGTTCTAAAATATATTTTTGTATTTTTTTGCGTCTTAGTTTTCAAGTTATGATGATAAATGACAAAAAAAAATACCATTGCCCTTATCTCCGAAGTTTATGAAAGGAAAAATCTGAATTAATTACAGTTGACAGAAGTTTATGTAAACGTTACAGCAAAAATTAAACGATATTTCTAAGTTGCACAGTTTTTTAGAAACCTATAAACTTTACAAACAAATTTAGTCTTGCGGTCCAACGCATTTCACGGATCACAGCGAAACTTTAATTGATCTTGTTTGCTCAGACGCTCGTGTTCGGACTATAACTACAGAGGTAATTGGTAGCAAATCTTCAAATCATGCATATATAACCTGTGAATTCAATTTTAAAAGACCTAAAATATCGCCTACAATTATATCTTACAGACCTCTGAAAGATATAATAATAAGTCAATTCGAAAGTGATTGCAGTTCGATGCCCTGGCGATTAATTTTATCACTTGCTGATGTTGAGAACATGGTGGTAAGTTTAACAGATTATATTCTTAAGCTCTATGATCTACATGCACCTGTGAAATCCTCCGTTATTAAACAGCACTCATATCCATGGATTACTGATGACATTAAGGCTATGATATCTTTGAAGAATGAAGCGCTAGCTAAGTACTATCTAACAAGAAGTGACAGCCATCACCAGTATTTCAAGGACCTAAGAAGTGTTGTTGACTCTGCATTTTACACTGAAAAAAGGGCTACTTTAGTCAACACATTAACGCCAAAATAAATGAACCCAAAACGCTATGGAAAAATTTGAAACAAAATATTTTACCCCCAAAATCAGATTGTGAGTTACCTATTCATCTACGTTGTCCAGAAGAAATAAACAAACAATTCCTACAAATCCCTGGAAACGATAAAGTCAGTATCTCTGAGCTAACATATTATGAGTTCCACAGACATGGTGATAATATTTTTAATCTTAAACAGGTAAACAAAGATGATATTTACAAAATAATAAAGAGCCTTAGGTCCAATGCGCTAGGTGTAGATAATATATCCCTTGAAATGATTAAGCTTACCCTGCCCTATACACTGGAAATAATAACTGCAATTGTTAATCGCTCTATTAAAACATCCGAGTTCCCTGAATTGTGGAAGACTGCAATAGTCCACCCTTTGTCCAAAAACAATAACCCGCAAACATTTAAAGACCTGAGACCAATCAGTTTGTTGCCGTGCTTGTCGAAAGTATTGGAAAAAGTGGTTTACCAGCAAGTAATTAAATTCCTGGACTCTAACGCAATTCTGCCCGACGTACAATCTGGATTTCGTAAAGGCCGTAGTACGGCTACAGCTCTACTTGATGTGACTAGCAACATATTGGAAGCAGCGGATAAGGGAATGGGCACAATATTAGTAATGCTTGATTTTACGCGTGCTTTTGACACAATTAATATTCCACTTCTTCTTTCAAAATTAGCCTTTTACGGGTTTGATACTCCGGTAATATATTGGTTTGATAGTTATTTACGCCATCGTTTTCAATATGTAGAGATACGAGATCAAGGCGCATCTTGTCGCAAATCTTCACTTTCTGTGATTTCAAGAGGAGTTCCTCAAGGATCCATTTTGGGCCCGTTGTTATTTATATTATATAGTACAGATATAACTAAATGTTTTCTGAATTGCAAGTATCACATTTATGCTAATGACGTACAATTATATATGTCATTCAGACCGAAAGAAACTGCCGCAGCAGTGGATAAGATAAATGAAGACCTAAATAGAATCGCTCGTTGGTCCGAGAGTAACTGCCTTGTGTTGAATCCTGTTAAATCCAAGTACATTATACTAGGTTCAAAAACGCAGGTCGTTCAAATATCTGCAAAAAATCCTAACATAATTTTAAATGGCGTTTTTATGATTTCAACTGCTGAAGTTCGCAATCTGGGCGTTATTATGGACCCTGAATTACGCTTTGAGTCACATGTACAGGAAGCGGCACGAAACTGTTTTTATAGACTTAAGCTGTTGTATAAGATTGGAAAACATCTGAACGAAAACCTGCGCCTACGTCTTGTTGAAGCACTCATATTGTCCCGTTTTAACTATGCAGACACAGTTTATGGTCCGCGGTTGCTGGCTAAGACCAAAAAAGTGATACAACGAGTTCAAAACGCTTGCATTAGGTTTTGCTATGACATTCCTCCCCGAAGTCATATCTCTCCTTACTTGAACAACGTCAAAATTTTGAACATGGCTAGTAGGCGATATGTGCATCTCGCCACTTTACTTTTTGGCGTTGTTCAAAGTCGCAAGCCTGAGTATTTAAATGACAAGTTAACGTGGTCAGCACGTATTCGGTTGAACCGTCTACAGGTACCTAAATATAAAACCACAGCTTTCAGGGGTAGTTTCAAATACGCAGCCACAAAGATCTGGAATAATATACCTCCTCCTTTGCAAAAGTTACGGTGTGTAAAAGTTTTTAGGAAAAAAATTAAAGAATATGTTTTAAATCTACAAATTCAGAATACTTTTGATCATTTAATTTAACTTCCATCTACCCTGGTTCTCTTCCGACTGATTTCGCTACTTTAATTTGTTTTGTATGTTCCTTTTGTTTTATTTGTAGTTCCTTTTGTTTCATTTGTAGTTTCTTTTGTTTTATTTATAGTTCCTTTTGTTTTATTTGTAGTTCCTTTTGTGTGTTTTGATTGTATCGTCCTACATTAATTTTAAGAATAGAATGATTGGCTTAATTTATATAATTTTTTCAAGTTCTCTGGTCTTAAGGGTCCAGCTGAAAATCAGCGCTGTGGCCTTGAGCTGCAGCATTACGCTGAGCTGGTCGCCCATTTCAGTGCTTTTATTTATTTTGTGTTTTTTAATTTAAAGTTTTAAGTTTTAGTAAATTTAGAAATGTTTTTCTCTTCTGCTGTATTTGTTGGCACTGAATAAATGTTTTATCTATCTATCTATCTATCTAAAAATAGACTTTATTGCTTCCAAAAACAAAAATCGGAACCCTCGGCGCGCGAGTCCGAATCGCACTTGACCGGTTTTTTACAATTTGTAATTAACTCGAAAAGGGACCGAATCACACTTTTTTCGTAAATTCATATTCGTAATTGAAATTTTTCTTAGATTTTATTTCTTTTTCGTGTTACGAAAAATTATAAAATAAAATTCTTTTGAATGGTAAATGAAATTTCTCTAAAAATATAACTCTCCTGTCGGGTCTCCTCCATCTAAAGAGTGTTTCTTTAGAAGTTTAGTCTTTAAAGTTAAATTAGTCCCATAAAAATAGTGTAAATGAGCATAGTATTGGCATCGCTGGAAAGGTGTTTGTCTGCCATTTGTGTTTTAGCAAAATTCCATCCATTAGAGCACTATTGGGTACCATCCCCAGAAGTGATATTACAGGGTATTGATTGGGTCCTGTTTATAGAGGACCATTTTAGTTTTTAAAGTTAAATTAGTCATACAAAAATGTTGTAGGTCTGCCAATTCGCAAGGGAAACTTATATGTAAGGTACCTTGAAACTTGGCTCATAAACAGGAATAGGATCATTAAAGATAAATAAAAAATACCAATTTTTTTCGGCCATAAATGACGAGGTTTTAAAAAAAATCGTTTTCGTCCAATATCGATAGATCGTATGGCAGAATGTGATGAGTAGTCATTGCCTATCATAAAAAAAAAACTAACAGCTGTATAAACCGACCACAGACTACTTAGAACAGTTGTCAGTTGTTTTTTTTTTAAGACTGGCTATGGCTACGTTTCATTCTGCCATACGACTTATCGATATTTGACAAAAACAAAATTATGTTTTATCTTTATTATTTGCAACCGAAAAAAAATCGTATTTTTTATTATTTCTTATTGACCTTATCCCTGTCTATGAGCCAAGTTTCGAGGTACCATACACATACGTTTCCTATACGAATTGTGTTTTAACATGATTATTTCATGCATATTGCCACAGACATGTTTTAAGCAACTTAAAAATAGTAATAAACATATTTTTTTTACAATCAACCTTTTTTACACTGCACTTGCTACTCGTTTATCTTCGATGGATTCCTCTTCCCAAAGGTTGTCTGGAAGAGATCGCTTACAGCGATAAGGCCGCCTTTGCTAACTTTTTGTAATTTATTGTTGTAATTTGAATTTGTTTTTTTTAGTGTGCAATAAAGTGTTCATTTATCTATGTTCTTTGTTGGCAGGTGTCATCATGGGGAGGCTACGTGTTCCTAATCAACCTGATCCCGCTCCACGTGTTAGCTCTGATGCTGCTGGGCCGCTTCTCCGCGCGAGTGTACGTGGCTTACAGCACGCTCTACTGCGTGGGCACCATCCTCTCCATGCAGATACCCTTCGTCGGCTTCCAGCCCGTGCAGACCTCGGAGCATATGCTGGTGAGTATACACACACTGGGCCGCTTCTCCGCGCGAGTGTACGTGGCTTACAGCACGCTCTACTGCGTGGGCACCATCCTCTCCATGCAGATACCCTTCGTCGGCTTCCAGCCCGTGCAGACCTCGGAGCATATGCTGGTGAGTATACACACACTGGGCCGCTTCTCCGCGCGAGTGTACGTGGCTTACAGCACGCTCTACTGCGTGGGCACCATCCTCTCCATGCAGATACCCTTCGTCGGCTTCCAGCCCGTGCAGACCTCGGCGCATATGCTGGTGAGTATACACACACTGGGCCGCTTCTCCGCGCGAGTGTACGTGGCTTACAGCACTCTTTACTGCGTGGGCACCATCGTCTGGAATTATTCTTGGAATATCTTTGATTCACACTAACAGTAACTGTGAAGCACTATCCATCTCGCTTGCGCACATATAGGATAACCAATTTCATTGTATTTCAATAAGTTCGTTTTAACAATAAATTTCATTGTATTGTTAGTTTTCTTGTACACAAATTTCTAGTTTTCTTTTCAGTAAGTGGTAGGGCTTCTAGGTAAGTACCACCCCCTTACCTATTTCTGCCGTAAAGCAGCAGTGCTTGCACTGCTGTGTTTCGGTTTGAAGGGTAAGGGACCCACCCAGTGGAATTACTGGCACATGAGACATAACATCTTAGTTCTCAGGGTGGGCAACGCGCTTTGCTGTCTTATTAGCGTCCAAGTATGTCACTAATAAGACAGTAGGTGCTATGGGCGGTGGAGACCACTTACCATCAGGTAGCCCATGCTCGTTTACTCACTTGTAACTTAAAAAGACCCTAATAGATTTTTTTTTATCCAGGCCCTCGGTACATTTGGCCTCTGCCAACTGTACGCTTTCACACAGTACTTGCGCGAGCACCTCTCTCCAGCCAACTTCGAGTTGATGTTCAAAGCGCTCGTCACTACTCTACTAGCTACGCTCGGCACTGGAGTTGTCATTCTCACTGTTACCGGTTAGTTTATGGTTGAATTAAAGTAAGGCTATCGTAATAAGTCCATTATGACAGCTGTCAAACATACGAAAAATTACGACCTGCAAATAAAAATGAACCCTATGTGTTGGTGATAAGGAAACGTCAGAACGGACTTCTTAAGTTGGTCGTACTTTAGTGTGAGCACATTGATACATCTTTTACAAATAATAAAAAAATCTACCAAATGCGCACGCGCAGTATAGAGTTCCGTAGTTTTTTTAACGATTTTTTTTATCGCAAAGCAGGTTTTGATTAAGTATTTAATAACGTTCATAACATAATTTTGTTACCTCCTAATGCTCAGCGAGGTCCTAGCGCCTAATTTCTATTGCTTTTTTTTATACAGTTTTTCGGCTATAGCTGATTAACCTGTGAAGCCTACTTAGCTGTGATAGTTTTCCTTTTTACTATATACTGTGAATTTATTCACATTTCCAATAACTCTTTTCTTCATGGTGGTCATCGTAGATACGAAAATTGTGTGTACTGCAATCGTTTGAGCAAACTCGAGCATCGAAAATGCAACTAACGAAAACTAGCGCCGCGGCCGTTTACTGTAAAAAAAAAACACAAAATTTAAAGAAAAAAATGTTTTTTTCTGTTTTTTTTTTTTTTTATGCGGATGGACCTATTTTTTGTCCTAGAGACTAATTTAAAATGAAAATTACGGGTCTCTTATCGCCAACAAAAATCTGTGCCGGAAAGAGATAAGTACCGTTTAGCTGGCAGGGTGGGGGACACACACGACTCTAACAAAAAATTACGCTTTCAAGCTAAATATTTCGCAAACCGATCCCTAAATCGAAAATAGTAGTTTAAGGTACAAGTTCCGTAAGTAGGGTTATTACAAACGAGTTGACGTTTTGTAAGCCCGAGACGACGTCATAACCCTTACGGACGTGTATCTTACGATACGACGTTTTTCAATACATTTATGAGAAAACAGGTATAAGTAATACTCTTGGTAAAGGAACCAACCATGGGTACTGTCAGCCTCTTGTCGATTTATGTTCTCCTGGTACTTTCCATTTTATTTTAAATATAGGTAGACAGTCGTCACCCAAGTAAAAAGTCACCACTGTAGTATTTTTACAAAATAATTTTATGATCAGAGTGTAAAAACTCCTTGGTATCATACTTTTTTTACTTACCGCACTAGTTCGGTAAGTTACTACTTACGAGCAATGTTTACGTCCTTGTAAGTAAGTTTTTCGAGCAAATGTATTGAAAATTATCTTTGCACACTCTCATTATTTTTAAGACCTATCCAACGACACCCCACACAATGGGGTAGGCAAGAAAAAGAATTCACCCCCACGGTACCCGATTTTTTTTTACCACTTTGTCAGCGTGAATGAAATGTATGTATATATGTTACGGTTAAAGATAGGTGTGAACATAAACTTAAGATTAGCCGGCTAAACTTAGGTTTATTTTCGAGAAGCGGCTAAAGTTAGTTTCTTCTATCATTAGCCGGCTAAACTTAAGTGTAACCGCAGGCCCTTGACTAAAAATGTAGAAGCAAATGAAAAAGGAAATGAAAGGTTAGGTTAGATTCCCAGGAGGGAACCTAACCTAACCTTTCATTTGTTTTTTCGGGGCCTGTCCCGATGGGTCCCGCCTTGTGGTGGCGGGGGGCTCAGTACCCCGGGCGGGACTGCTCCTCCGGGCTTTGGTCTTCAAGCCTGCGACGGAGCGTCTTAGGGTGATAGGTTGCGGTAGTGTATGGGCGCTATCGCAACTGAGGCGGGCTGCGGTGTCGTATGGGAGGCACCGCAGTTGAGATGTAGGGGCCGCTGCGGGAGAGGAGTGTCGGTGTTACGTCGAGCCGCTCTCCCTACCTTTCGTGGCCACGGCGGGGTCGCCACTGCTTGTTGGCGGACGAGGTTTTGCAGGGGAAGAGGAGTGCCGGTGTTACGGTGCCGCTCTCCCTATCCCCTGTGGCCGAAGTGGCAGGCGGCGGACCACTGACCTCACCCGTCGCAAGGGACCTCAGGCATTCAGACACACGGGGATGTTTGGCGCCCATCTGGCTTAGTCCCCCGTGGGTGGGAATGGCTAGACACTCACGGTCATTCCCGGCCCCCTCCTTGTCGGAGGGGCGTGAAGGGCCCGCCGTGGAGGCGGTCGGTCGCCGGTGTGGGATTGGAATGGAAGTAAAGGCTCTGCTGGTTTCCCAGTCCCCCGGTGCGGTAGTGCCGCTGGGTCGTTTTAGTGAGTGGAAGTCCTACATCTCAGTCCCCGATGGGGGGGAGATGCATGAAGCATTTTTTCCCAGCGTCAACAAAAAAAAATAGGTTAGGCCAACATAAACATTGCATCGTGCGCGCATTGACTCCCCTCCGCCCCCTCAAGCGACATGTTTGCCCCTGCACGTCCATTGAATACATTTTTAGCCGATTCGTTGATTAGCCGGCTAAAGATGGAAATTCATGACTCAAACTAACATGATATCGAACGTTAGCCGCTTCTCGAAAATAAACCTAAGTTTAGCCGGCTAATCTTAAGTTTATGTTCACACCTATCTTTAGCCGTAACATATACTTACTAAATTATAGTATTCCAGTACTAAGGGTCTCTGAGCTAAGCCGCGGACAGACAGACGGACATGAAGAATCTATAAGGGTTCCTTGTTGACTACGGAACCCTAAAAATTCTTGGTTGAAATAATAGTAAACTGAAGTTTATATACGAAAGTGCGTCAATGGCGGTTATCTGTGCTAACATGCATGACCGTAACTGGGATAACTACTTTTAGAAATTTTGTCCGTTGAAGCCCATTGATTAATTTACACTGACTCACTTTATTCAAATTTTTCCTGTAGTAGACGTTTCTATTCAAATTTTTCCTGTAGTAGACGTTTCATTGGGATTTTATGATGATGATTATCGTATTTTATAGGTTTTTAAGATTAATGACCAACCTCGCAAACCCTGTTGTCAGATTTGTATTCAGTTGATTGGAATTGAGTTGAAGTTACTTCTTATTTACAGGTAAAATCGCACCATGGACTGGCAGATTCTACACTCTCCTAGACCCATCTTATGCCAAGAACCATATTCCCATTATTGGTAAGTTTCATAAACTTAGAATAAGCGTTGCGGATATCGAATATTTTGCAAACATCATCTCTCAAGGATATATTTAGGTAGTAGCTTTTGCCTGGGACTTCTTTTGCAAGTTAAAGAAATGAAAAGTATACTAGTATAGTGTTTAAGTCAACTATTAGCCATCAAACAAAAAAGTTTCGTTAAAATTGGTTCAGTAGTTTTTCCGTGATGCTCGAACAAATAAACAAACAGAAAGTCCAAAAATCTGTGATTTGTATTTAGGGGCATCAGAATAGCATAACGTGATATATTTTTTTAATAAATATCTTTAATGTACAGACAAAATCAATTTACAATTTTATAATAGTAGAGATACCGGGAATTAAAACAGTTTGACGGCTTTTTACCATGATATAGGGTTTCTATGAGTACCAGTTCGCCCGTGATAAAAAAAAATAGCCATAGAAGAAAATAGTACTTACTAATGATATTGGACGGACACTTCCCGCCCCATGTAAATCCATCACCTAAGGGGGTGAAATAAGGAATAATTATTTATATGAAAGTCCTTTTTTTTTCTGTGGTAAAGATTCACACAAATTTGAAATTAAGCTGCTCGTAAAAAATAAATAAACATTTAACGTTTTCAAGTGTTTCGTGAAAATCATCCTCCAAAAGGGTGGATACGGGATGATTTTTTGTCCGTTTGTAGGTTGGTATACCTACAAGTCTTTCATTCTTAAAGTTAGAGGTATACAAATTTGAGTTAAACAATAAAAAGTACGTGTGTACGCTTTTTTTTAGATATTCATCCTTTGAGGGGGATGAAGATGAAAGTTTGTACTTATGGAACTCTTCGGGTTTTTTGAAATTGAATAATTTCAACTCATGCTAAAAATATAAAAGTATTCTCATTCAATGCAAAATTAAAAGCCCTACTACCTTTAAAGAGACCAGTTTTCGACATTGTAAGTCCTTTACGAGACATAATAGTAAAACCTTTTTTGGGGGTACATTTCTACCCCCCACTACTTATGCACAACTCCGCCGGGGAGGAAAATCTAGGATAGTATTCATCATCATCATAACATCCCATGAAACGTCCACTACAGGACAGGGAGCTCCCTCCAGAATTCTAGCTTTTGCTGGAAAATGTGGAGGTACCATAGTCACCTCGCTTGTTAGCGTTACGGCTGGCACCATGGATCGCGGTTGTAGGTAACCGCAGTAAGATGTAAGATAATTATAAAGGAGGATGCTGCTGCCCATCCTTCAGTTAACCCTTAGTCGCCTCTTACGACACCCACGGGTATGTATGGGTTGGTACTATTCTTTGCCGGCACCACACGGGGCATAAGGATACTCGTAGTACTAGCGGGTCACAAATCAAGCTATTAGAATAATAAAATATTTCGTAGGATTTATTTTCGATTTCTTACTTCATTATGTACACAAATGACCTAATATGGAAATTGCAATTTTTCAAAATAAAATATGGGATTGGAAGAAAGTTAAACTTCAACTTCTTTTTAGTGGCAATTACTGCCAATGTCAAGTTAAGAAGGCACAGTTTGATAATGTTTTTATGTTTACAGCAAGGCGTTCGACATGATTGATCACGTAATAATACTACAATTAGATAGTATTTGTGAAAAAATATACTTAGGATTTTCTTCTTCAATCTTGACAAGCATTTGTTGTTTGTAGTAGTACTTATAGTAATATTGTTAATAAATATTTTCTGTAGTTCCCCAAGGCTCTCTATTAGGCCCACCTTTACTTATTCTATTTATGTCAGCCTGCTGGGCTTTTTCTACTCAAACATTTTCGTATTTTCTGATAATGTAATGCGGGGGCGCCTTCATAACTTCAGGAAAATTTTATATATATTCTTTATTGTCCACAATAGAATTTTAATTGAGTTCTACTACCTTTTGTAATAAACTAAATCTTTTATGAGGGTTAGTTACAATATCTATTTTTCCATTCTTAATTATAAATGTGTGCTAGTCTTCTTCCGTAATACTAAAAAAAATATTATTTCAAGGAATTACATCAATATGTCTCTTGAATTTTTCGTATTACTTCCTTTAGAAAGCAAGGAAAGATTGATGTGTGTGTTAAATCGTGTAATTCTCTCCGTAGCCTCTGTATCGGAGCACCAGCCGACATCCTGGGCCTCGTTCTACTTCGATCTGCAGGTGCTGGTGTTCCTGTTCCCCGCTGGACTCTACTTCTGCTTCACGAGGCTCACTGACGCCAATATCTTTATCATCCTCTACGGCGTGCTGAGTATCTATTTCGCGGTTCGTATTCCTTCTCTCTACTTCTGCTTCACCAGTCTCACTGACGCCAATATCTTTAACATGCTCTACGACATGTTGAGTGTCTATTTCGCGGTACCAATCAATAAATGAAAAAATTAAAACTAGAGACGATCACAGTATGAGGCCAAAATAACTAAAGTTGTCCGTTAATTAAAATGAACCACAGAATACTCTTAAAGAGTGTCGGGTGAGGAGTTATCTTTAGTTCTCAGGGTGATTTTTTGCTGTCTTTTTAGTGTCAAACCTAGGTGGTACGAGTAAAGCACGTTAAGAATATACAAAACTTACTATCAGGTATTGAAGAGACTTTTTTTTTATTTATGTAACATTTGAGCAAGCAAGCTCGTGCGTAAGCTACCACCTGATGGTAAGTGGTCACCACTGCCCATAGCAAGACATAACAAGACAGCTAAGAGCGTTACCCACCCTGAAAACTAAGATGGTGTGTCTCATGTGCCCGTAATTTTACTGGCTCCCTTGCCCTTTAAACTGAAACACAGCAGTGCAAGCACTGCTGCTTTATGGCAGAAAAAAGCAAGGGGGTGGTACTTCCCCAAACGGACTTTGCACAAAAGCCCTACCACCTTCGAAAAATTTACTGGTAAACTAAAACAATTTCCACATAAACATCCACTGGAAAATTAACTTTTTTGATAGCACAAACTAAGTTCTTTGAACATGCCGAAAATCCACACCTTCGGCTTATTTACTCGAATTTCGATTGCTATTTTATCAATCTCAAATGATGAATAAAGAGAAATTGAGCGCGTCGTAGCGTTGTTGAGTTTACTCCATCGTCTCCGCGCAATGATTCTTTACACTTTGATCGCTGATTCAATCCCAGCAACCCACAATTTGATCCACTCCTCAACAAAACCTTACCCCGCCTCTATTGTTCTAGGGAGTCATGGTGCGACTGATGTTAGTGCTGGCTCCAGTTATGTGTATAGTATCGGGGATTGCTGCCTCGAGTCTATTAAGCCTTCATGTAAAGGACATAGAGCCTAAAGTCGAAAAGCACGACAAAAAGAAGAAGCACGAGAACAATTTGGTGTTCCGGTCTGAGGTGAGTTTGTTTTCGGATACTTTATTTTTTAAGTAAGTTTTTCACCACAGTACATAATAAAGTAAATGGTACTAATACAATACGTATACATACTTAATGAAAGTATAGGAAGCGAGTGAAGTATGTCAACATCGTAGCAGGTGGAGAGCTATTGTCTCTGCCTACCCCGACGGGAAAGAGGCGCGATGTTATGTGTGTTTCACAATAGGGAGAAAAGCTAGAAACTAATGTTTCAGAAAGGCTCGGGGAGAATAACAAAACCGGACAAGTGCGTGTCGGGCCACGAGCAGTATAGGGTTCCGTAGTTTCTTAAGGATTTTTTGTCGTTAAGCAGGTTTTCAGTATTAGACGATCAAGGCACAGTCGAAAGTGACGTCAATTATTTCCCTTTTTTTCCCAATTCCTTACTCTTATAGTTAAATATTTCCATGTTTGACTTGGTTATAAAATTAAAATTTTACTTTTGCAGATGGAAAAGGTTTGTTTATAGTACGGTCAACCGCACGTGAATGGAAACATTTGCAACTCTATTAATATGCCATAAAGGCCAAAGTGTTTCTACTGACGTGCTGTTGGGTGTACATTACTGCCATGGCCTAAAAAAAACGTATTGAAAGACGAACGTGACAATGTGGGCACAGGCCTACATGCGTACGTCCTTCAATACCTGGTTTCGGCCAAGGCTTGATAATAATAGTAATTTTCTCAATAAATGCGTGGAAACTAACACTTTCTCCTTACCAATATATTGCTTGTTTACATTGCAGTTTTTCATTTTCATATTCTATTTAATCTGTTTTTTTTATATATATTTTTTACAATTTACAGCATTCTTTCTGCAAGCCAGTTCGAAATATAAATAAAATCTTTGTTAAATTATGTTTGGATAAGTTACCTCCTTGATTGTTATGATGTGATAAGTTACCTCCTTCGTTCTGACGCTTTGATAAGTTACCTCCTTGGTTGTTATGCTTGTTGGTACATTCCACTTTTAGAGACAGATATGAGTTTTTATAGTAATTTACTCGGTCGCAAAATTCGATAGAAATGGATTTCCATACTAACCTCGCCGGCAGCTGCTCGCGGGTATTTTACCAGTAGGTACAGCCATTTTAATTTATCTTGAAAAAGGTTGTCAAAGTCAAAATAATGATAGAATTGCCAAGCATGTTTGAGAAAATGTAATAATTTGAAATTGCGACCACGACGTTCAGGTATTTGAAGCAAGTAACGTCGTTTGTTTATCATTTATCTGGTAGCACTTTCCATACTAACTTCGCCGGCAGCTGCTCGCGAGTATTTAACCAGTAGGTACAGCCATTTTAGTTTATCTCGAAGAAGGTTGTCAAAGTCAAAATAATAATCGAACTTCCAAGCATGTTTGAGAAAATGTAACAATTTGAAATTGCGACCACGACGCGACGTTCAGGTATTTGAAGCAAGTAACGTCGTTTGTTTATCATTTATCTGGTAGCACTACTTTTAGAGTTCACGAAAGATTTTGTAAACAATAATAACCCCAAATTCATAAATAGGTGTTGAAAATGTGGATATTACCGACCAGCTGTAGGTATAAATAAACCACAGAATATGAAGGGTAAGAGCCGGTTCCCACTATGTCGTATGTCGGATTCCGATTTTAATCGGGTGTCGGCGATCTGTTCCCACTTGTCGAATATCGGATTCCGATTTGAACAGCCGCCATACAAAACACACGACATTTCTTGTCGGATCCGACACAAAATTGTTGTCGGACGAGTGTGAACAGCTTCATATAAAATGCTCTGCCACTGGAACCTCCGATTATTAATCAGATCCGACACACGACAAGTGGGAACCGGGCCTAAATAGAAGGAGGATTGAAGAAATAATTCTTCACAAGGTAGTTAAGGCGTCATTCTATTAATTTGAAGGCATTTTGAAGGGCTATTTTGAATATTTCCTAGTGATCACTGATGGATGATGTGATATTTTAATTTGGGACATGTTGGCAGATGTCATCCCATAGTAAAATAATTTAGCACTGCTTCTATTCCGAGCTAAGCAAGGAGGTCCAATTTCCTTGGTATAAACGACAACTCTGTGTGTTACAATCGTGTATCTGGTATAATTGAAGAGAAATCTTTTCTTAACAATATTTTCTTAGTTTGTTTACAAAACGTCGTCTACTTTCGTGGAGTGGATTATACTTAGGTTGCCAATCGGTTTTATTGTAATACAATAAATTAAAAATTACGTTAAACTAGACATCGATTTAAAGTATTTCTTCATTTCAGTTCTAATTAAGTAGATAAATGTAGACATGTTTTAAATTGAACTAGTCGGTACATAAAGGAGCTGGAGTGAATTAGTTAGACTTTTTCAATTATATAGGATGTTCGGATGAATATAGTCACAAGGAACCTGTCACTGAAGGAACAGCACAAGGTTCGGTGCTAGGCCCACTACATTATCTTGCGTATGTTAATGATATGAATAATTGCATTCAAAACTGTACCATTTATCAATACGCGGACGACACTTGTCTAATAGCGGCTGATAAATGCCTTAAAACAGCCGAATATAAACTACAGGGTGACTTTGATAATATATGTAGATGGTCACATGATGCTGGACTTGTTCTTAATGCTGAAAAGACGAAAATAAGACACATTCACTCAACTCAGTCTAGAACCGTTGACACAATAAAAGTTATCGGTCACGATCATAGTTGTCTGCACTCTGCTACTGTAAATAATTTGCATTCACAAGTCAAATGTAAATGTGTACCGTTACAGCAAGTTACAGAACATAAGTATCTTGGATTGATATTAGATACCACATTTAATTGGAAACCTCACATAATAATGGTTTGTAACAGACTTCGGGCTATTTTGTCAAAATTTTATATAATTAGAAATAGAATTCCTTTTAAAATTAGACTACAAATGTACAACGCCCTTGCTGAGAGTATTATTTCTTACGGTTTAAGTAGCTATGGACGCACTTTCAAATCGTATCTGGATGAAATCTATAAGTTACAAGTAAGATTATTAAAGTTAGTGGTACCCTATAATTTTAAACGTCAAATAAAAAATGAAATGGAACTTTTTAATTACTGTAAGATATTACCGGTACATCTTAATTTTAAATATCAAATACTTAAAGAGCAATATTTTAGAACAGAAATCCAACATCCTAAATCATGTGAAAAAATCACTAGGCGGGTCACAAATAAGGTCCTGATAAAGCCAACTTTCTGTAACTACTATGGTAAAAGAACTTCTGTATACTTATTGCCAGATTTTATCAATAAATTACCAAAAGAGGTACGTGAAAGCATCACTACACATAACCTAGCTAAAGTACTAAAAACTAATTTATCACGAAACTTTACAACCCGTATTAAACGTACCAACTAACCAATCTCTAAGCGTGCGTTTGGAACATCCTGTGTTCCAACTCAGCACTATGAAATGAAGTTAGCAGCACTATGTAATTTGTACCTGAAAGAAACATGTAACTGGGCATCTGTCCCTCTCGCACTAAAAAAGAAAAGCATTGACTTGCCAGTAACATTAGGTTCTGTTCGCAACCCGCTCCACTTCTCGTGCTGGGCCCAATTTTAATTTAAAACTAATCAAAACTTAAAAGAATTAATCTAAAATTAAAGTGGGAAAATGCCCACTTGTGGACCTGAGTTGGGACAGAACGGCTGCGATGACACAGCGCTTAAATTTTATAACTACAACAAAATAAAAATATACAAATTAATATAATTTCGGAACCCCGAATTCTGAACCCCCGATTGGTCAGTGCATAGAGACAATCGCAACGAGGAATGAATTCATAATTGATAGATTAACTATTGGTATACGAAATCACCGCCCGCTGACGAATATAACAAGCATCAAGGCCTGGCCCACCGATCACGGCCAGGGTCAATGACCAACCCGCTCAGTACAAGTAAATACTACCGAGATACGACGACTCGGCGTTCTGACGTAGTATGTATTGGTTATGTACCTAATTGTTTCTCTATTTACTCTAATCTAATGAATGTCTGGGTTAGTGTGTAAATACAATATACTAAATAGAACGTAATACTCATGTGTATTAGGCCGGCCTGGTAGCCAGTTGTCATTGCTGCTATCTGATCTGCTTGACTGCACCGGTAGATTTCGCACTGGTCGGTAGATTTCACCTTCCACCGGTTTATTGTTTGTTATTCAATGGCCAAGTTAATACAATTCGCGACGATCCCGCGTCACGCAACACGAAAACCACGCGAAGCCGCCCGGTCCACCCGTGGCACAACTTGTACGTACAGATGACATTGCAAATTATCACTCGCGGCGACCCCACGTCGCAACCATTCGCGAACTTGAGTTTACACCAAATAATATTACGATTCCGTAAAACCACGCAGCCGCCCATCAACCGGTTAGGCAAATCAAGATGGCGGTTGGCTCCCGTTAGCCACACGATCGCCCGCCAATGCTTGTTTCATGCGACTGTGACAAACTAAAATGGCGACCCGATCGCCCCTTGCATTGTTATCGCTGCCCGCGCAGCGATCGATACTTCGAGACTTTTGTAACTACCTACCTAAAACTAGCGAAACCGCTAGTTGGTTCTAAACTTAGATTATAAATAACGGCAGCTTACTGCCTATAGATAAACAAAGAGCCCGAAAACGCGTAACCAATTTTGATTTGTCAATGTGTGCGTTAGATAGTGATGTACATTTTGGTATCGATATTCGTGTACCCTGGCGACATTGACTTGTCTGTTCAGGCGGTAGCGTCGCTGTCAACAATCGCAGTGTTTCACTTGTAGTAGGTAGTAGTGTCGATAATCCTCCATTTCTCCGCCTGGGGCCGTAGATAAGTGGATTTCTACTATCGTAAATGCCAGTAGTATAGAATAAAAATGTATGAGATTGATATTCACTGACGAAATGTTGCGTGACGGCTATGGCTATACAGCGTGAATTTGTGTTGGTTTCGCACCCGAAGCCCAGTGACTCTGCTCATGAAAACAAGCAACTTTCCCGAAGAAAAAAATTTTTTACTTGAAAAAAGTTTTTCGCCTCCCCATACAAAATGAGTCGGTCACGTGACCACTTTACTCGTACTATGGAGAAACGAAAAAAATTTTACGAGTAAAAAATTTTTTCTTCGGGAAATTTGCTTGTAATCATGAGTAGAATCACTGGGCTTCGGGTGCGAAACCAATACAAATTCACGCTGTATTATATGCAACTACCGTTTACGATTACAGAAAGCCCCCTTTTCTAGGTACTGTACAGATCTGAAGTCCCTTCATATAGGATCCTCAAATCAGATACGTGAAAGTTTTGGCCAAGGTTGATCGTCTAGAATAATATCCTTTTGAATATTATATTTTTCCTGAATCCTACGTCATTCCGTTTTATATATTTATAATATCTTGTAATTTACAGATTCTGCTCGGTGGAGAGTGGCAATAGAAGAATGAAAAAGAAACACACTTGTTATTTTAATACTTATATTAGAATATAAACCTAATCTTTACAAGTCTAATTTGTGTTATTTATTTTATTTTATATCACTATTTATTTAAATTTAGTTTCATATTGACAGGAGTAGTTCATCTGAATTCATGTAGTTTCATCAATTTAGGAAAGGTTTCATCTCATTTACAATGCAATATTAGAGCCGATAAGTTTCTGAAAAGAAACCTATGTTAATATAAACGAAGTAATAAAAATAATGTGGGGACAATCCCCAGGTTTGGGGCACCGCCATCGCCCCAAGCAGCTCGTCCTAGGCCTCCTCTACCCTAAGTCCTAGGTCCGAGGCATATCATCACCCAGCTCACGATGACATGACGCTAAACTACCCTAACAATCCAACTGGATCGTCAGGATTCTGATCATCCTCGCGGAGCTGGAAATCCCACCGAAAACTTAAACTACAGTAAAGACTAGGGTTAATGTATCTGGAGTGCGGAACCAACTAACCACAGTACAACCCAGACGGTGATGATGTCTCCCCCCGGTATGTTCATGCCCCGCGTCAAACCCGACTTCCACGTGGCCCACCTTTAAGGGACGATCACTGACTCATCCAGGGTTCACAGGGTATTGACTATTTCTTTTAGTCACCCATACCAGAGCTGGTCACCGAGCCCGCCAGGCACACGAAGCATACGGTCTTCCTTTAGGAAAACAGGGCACTCTCCATCATGAGCTATAAGAGCTCTTCCTGTAATCCCTCCGGGCAGACAATGACCGACATCATCGAATCCCTTAGTTTGTTTTGAAATAAGTTAAACTGAAAATAATTAGCCAGCTCCACACGTCCAAGTGTGAAGTCTGTACTAGATACGGGTATAGTATTATTGCTTGCATGGCCAGCCTAGATCAATAACGGTTTTATAACGAGAGACATAAAGAGTTTGAAGGGCAATCTCCCTCCCCCCAGTCACTGAGTGACTTTATTGCACCAACAAGGTCTCCGTATATCCTTCATAGCTCTCACTTGTGATGCGTAGCTAAATCTCTTTTCCGTTACCAACCCACGCAGGACAAGGATTATGTAGAGTAACCCCAGTCTAAACACTCATTTAAATAAAATGAATTGCATCTAAACTATAATGGGATTACCCAGCATATTTCGAAGAAGAACATATAAGAAGTAAGTATAACAAAAGATTACTGAAGGTAATCCTTAATTAAAAGTGAAGTATGATGACCAGAACCGAGAAGATACGGGATAGTAGTATCTAAGCTAGGTTGGGCCAAACATTTATGATTTAGGATCTTAAGGGAAAATCAAAAGCATCGAGTATTCAAAACCAAAAACACTGGGAGAATTTAGCGTAAACAACACTAGCTAAAACTCGATGTTCTTTAAAAGAGGACTCAAAGAAGTATAAAAATGGGGTTATTGTATATACTTAAATATTCGGAACTTATCTACAATGAAAAGAAACTAAACATTATAATTTCTGTTCCATTATTGTTTTCAAGAATCTATTTAGTAAAGTTAAGGTGGTTTCACACTGAGTCAAAGTATAATTTTAAGTATGATAATTTATGACAAGTTTTATTAAGGGAAAATTAAAACTTAGAATCTTATAAAGTTTAGATTCCTGTATGATTCAATGAAGATTAAATAAATTATTTAACTACTTTAGGATGACACACATAAAGTTCAGAGGTCCCCCAAGGTCAGAGTGTCGTACAGCCGTCGCAGCCTTATGGGCGAACGTCGTCAACACACTTTACAAGAAGCAACCCACGAACGAACGTAATGTCTCCATCAAGAATATTCTTCCTATTGATTCAGGACAATTCTAATTTATTCCTTATAAACAATTTAATGTCATTAGACTAAACTAGAATGTCCCTTCACATAAGAAGAAAGTTTTATGTTGTCTAACTACTCTACATTTGGTAATCTAACGCTAAGATCAGGAGGTCCTCCCGCGGTATATGCCACTCAAACGACGCAACCAATAGTGGGCAAGCGTTGTCAGCACATAACACAAGAAACATTATTTCCAAAATCCAACGTTAAAACACCTTGCTAATATCCCTCCATTTGTACTGGAGTAACACCAATTCATCCCATACATACAGATGGGAGAATCAGGATGAATCAGCGAAATCTCACACAAATAGAACGAGAAGAACTTTAGTATCAGACCCTTTTAGGCTTGAGGGCTCCGGCCCAAGAATGATTAAAATAAATAAATCCGAAGGTTGATATTATCAGATAGACTTAGACAGATACTCCAGTGACACGCGACATACATTAGCCACAACCAATATAGTGGACATCGGGGACACATGTCACGAGGGCATCCATCCATGCTTGGTTGAACTAAATAAACCTGAGACCAGGCATTTCTTAATCTCAAAATCTGGGACTCCTATAGTATGAAAGTAAAAGGAAAGATAAGCACCTCCTATGAGCTTGAGTACTGAGATGTAGTAATGCTCTCAGCATGTTCCAATTTTGGGAAATTGAGGCAAAAGATTCAAAATCACTATCAAAGCAATTTATTATTACTTGAAATATTATTATTTATAATATTCACTCTACTTAAACTTACCCTTTATTTCACAATAAAATATCACAATCTATATCCAAGTTTTAGTTTTCAGATATATTATTTTAAGATTTTGAATTGACGTTCTAATTCTTTTGAGCTGACGGAATATTTTTCTTAAATTTTATCATATGAAGACATTAGTATATTAAAAACTGGAATTTTGATTTAGGGCCAAAGATTTTATATTATTTTCTAAAAAAGGTAATTATTTAATGTATTAATATTTTCTTCCATTTTGATTTTGGGTTTTGATTTATTTTTTGTTAAAGAGTTAAAAAAAATTTATAAAGATTTCAAAATAGCGTCTAGCTTTGAGTAAAACTAAATCAAAAATGATTTATTTGTTGACTATTTGACAATAATGTCAAATAGACAATTCTACCTAAAAAAGTATAAAAATATACATCGTTTAAAGTCTCCTTGAATTGATGATAATAATATACATCGTCCAAAGTCACTTTGAAATGTTGACAAAATATACAACATCTAAAGCCACCCCTAATCGATGACAATATATATACATCAGAGTCCAGTTTCCATGATTTCACCAAGGACTATTTTAATCAATTTCTCTGTAAAGGAAAGAATTAAACACAATGGAATTTACATTACCTTTACAATCCAAGCAATACCTTTATTAGCCTTCACGTTTTATCATTTGTGGTTTGCTTTTCCATGTCTATAATGTTCCTTGTAATTCCTGTACCTGTTTAGAAATAGAACATTATCCTGCCTAGCTATACGCGAACAAAGACACTTGTAGAACTAGTTTATACTGAATTATGGGAAAAGAAAATCTTTATTACTATCTACAAATAACGACTCAGATTAGAAACACAGTATGTTATAATTTCCGCAGAGTTATTAATGTTTACAAACGAAAATCATTAAGTGGGAATATCAATTTACTTAAAGTATCACACAGTACAAGCCTCTTATGACCTCGCAGGTAGATCTGTAAAGCTGCAAATATTCTCCAATCAACTCTTCCTCTTTTGACATTGAAAACTGATTTTCTCAACGTTATTTAGCTCACATAACCTGGAAGAAACTATAAATTTCATTAAGTCACATTTCACCTTAACTCAAATACACACAACAACTTTGAACCGAAAATAAATAAAAGATGGAAAACCACAAAATTGAATACTTACATAACATTAGTTTCACTCCACTTATTCTTTACACTTTGGAATCAAACCCTGAATGTTAGCATCTTGAAATTATGCGCAAATAAACCTTCCTATACTATATCCTACACGAAGCAATCCCTATCTTTATCTCAATTGAAGGAATCCACAATCCAAGATCATAGCCTCCTTCAAAAGATTCGTCTCATCAGCTGTATGAATTCTATTTTTTTCGCGAGCTACAAAACAAAAAAATTATAACTCACAGAAAACCAGCATACTATCGACTTTTCTTTCACAGACGTCTCAAAGTAACATCAAGAATATTTGGAACGTTTACCGATTCCATTCTTCCATTTTTCTCCGTTTTTCCCAAATTTTCCTTGCTTGACGGCTCAAAATCTCTCTCACCTGAAACTTTAAAACATGTTAAAATTCTATTTGAGCTCCATTGCCCTCACTATTCAACAAATCCTGATTCTTAGTTTTCTTCTGTTGCTTTCGTTTATCAAAATTTTAGCAACTATTCATTTTTATCAGCAAAAATAGCTTTTTTCCTTCATTTTTCTTTTTCGACCCTTTCCCGACCCTGTCACGACTGTCACACCTTGTCATATTTTTCTACTCCCCGTTTCCCGTTACACTTCTTGACACTTCCTCTAAATAGTATTTTATGCATTTAAAATTTTTTAGGGTTCCGCAAGTGCACAGCCTCCCCCAAAATTTTATTATTTCGAAAAATCTAAGAAAACCCTTTTTTTTTTTTTTCGAGAATTCTAAAATTTTCAATTTTAAATTAATTTTTTTTTTTTTATTATTATTATTATTATTTTATTAAAATAAAACCTCCTATATTGGCCCTTAAATTTTTTTTATTCACAAATACAATAAACAAAACAAATAACTAAACTACTAATATTATAAATCATTAAACTAAATTAATTTTTTATTCAAAATTATTAAAATTATTTAACATGTTTATCTAAATTTAGATTTATTTCAGTTCAACCCTGATTATATAACCAAATTAAATTTGTATTAAATTATAAATTATTATAGTTCATTATATTTTTTAAAACGAAGTCGATTTAATAATGCCAGTCAATTCACTAACAAATTGACTCACTATATACTATAATCAAAATAGTCTTCTAATATTAATTATTAAATTAAAACTAATAAAATTATATTAATTAGGTTGTGACCAGGAATATCTCAATTCCTCTAAAGTTAAAATTTATGATATAGTCCCGTGAAAATCTCAATAGCTAACATCCTAAGTATAATATTTAGCCAAATGGACTGCATTATAAACTCCTTTGACACTTTGAGTTTCAGGATCAACGAGAATATACACATTAGCATATTTTATTCCTCCAATTCGATATGGTCCATCATATAATAAATCAAATTTCTTAGTTTTATTTCGACTAGAATCCGATTTATTAAGCCTCCTTAATTTTACCAAATCACCAACTTGAAAATCTATCAACTTATGAGTTCTATTGAATCTATCCTGCCGCTTCTGAATCGAAAGTCTAAGGTTTTCTCTAACTTCCTCTCTAATTTGGTCTAACGTTTTATTCGTGAGTGCCCGTGGTAGAAAACAGTCTACTTTAAGTTTCTCTGAATTTCCAAATAATATTTCATTAGGAGAAAATTTCGTACTCTCGTGGAACGTATTATTATACAATTCCTCAATCTCCAACAAGTAATGATCCCATCTAGTATGGTCATCATGACAATAAATTCTAAAGAATTTGTTTAATTCTTTATTCACTCGTTCTGTAGTGTTAGGTCGAGGATTACGAATAGTAGTATACAAAGTCTTAATTCTCAAGGCTCTGAGTCCATTTTTCCACTTGTGACTAATAAATTGTTTTCCGTTATCTGTCATAACAGCCTTAGGTTGTATTATTTCAGTGAACACTCTCATACAATAAAGCACTGAGTCTGCTGAAGCTCCACGAAGTCCGAAAAGTTTAATAAATTTACTAAAAGAATCCTGTATTACAAAAATGTAAATATAACCAGCCTCAGTTTTAGGTAGTGGTCCGAAGATATCAGCCATTACTAATTCACCCGGGTTTTCAGTTAAAATCGATTTACATTTCCCTACCCCTTTTATATAGTCAGGTCTAGAAAGCTGACAAACATGACACTTCTGAATACAAGACTTCACTGTCTTACCCATATTTATCCAATAACACCTTAATTGTAAATATTTCAAAGTTTTATATGCGCCAAGATGACCCATCTCTATATGTACCTGTTTACAAATCTCTTCTTGTAGTACCTTGGGCATAAACAAAACGTAATCTCCACGTACAGTTTTAAAATAAAGTAGATCATTATTGACAATACAGCGCAAAGTTATACGTGTAAATCTATCTGTTCTTTCGGGTACTCTAGAACCATTTATTCTCTCCTTAATCCCACATATGACGTTATCAAGCCGTTGATATTCCATCATACGTTGTAATTTATTTTTCAAGTCACGGTCAGTAGAAACACCTACATACATAACAGTTGGATACCACACCTTCTCTTCTTGCAAAACTCCCCCTGGCGGATATCTAGATAAAATATCTACCCCAATATTTTCTACACCTTTTACATGTTCGACTTCGAAGTCAAATTGTTCAAGAAATAAAATCCAACGTGTGACTCTACTATTGTATAATTTCATTTGTTTTATGAAAGTTAATGCCTTATGGTCTGTACGGATAACAAATTTCGCTCCTCTTAAATAAGTCTCAAACTTTTTCACAGAATAAATAATAGCCCACAACTCTTGTTCAGTTACAGTCCATCGTAATTCAGAACCCCGTAGCGCACGACTACAGAACCCCAAAATTTTAACCTCACCATTATTTCCAATCTGAAACAATGATCCGGCTATTCCGATCCCTGAACTGTCGGTCTGTAAATAATATAATTTATCCTGATCAGGATGGCTCAATAGAATCGTTGTAATAAATTCTTCCTTTATATTATTGAAAGCTCGATCTAATTCTTCATCCCAAAACCATGTTTGGTTTTTCTTTAATAACCTAGTTAATGGAGCAGTCAAAATACTATAGTTCCTAATAAAACGTCTATAATAATTACAAAGTCCCAAAAATCCTCTTAACTGTTTTTGTTTCTTTGGAATAGGGAATTCCTTTATAGCTTTTATTTTATCCGGGTTAGGTTTAATTCCCGAAGTTGTAACTATATGCCCTAACATTTTTACTTCACTGCAGAAAAAGTTGCACTTTGCAAAATTACAAGTCATTCCAGCTGATTCTAAACGATCCAAAACTATATCAATATGATCCAAATGGTCTTGCCAAGTCCCACTCGTTAGGATTGCAAGATCATCCAAATAATTGACACAAAACTCTCTAACACCAGGACCCAATATAATGTCCATTGCGCGACAAAAGGACCCTACTGACGTCTTAAGTCCTTGCGGTAGCACGTTGTATACGTAAGACTTTCCATTAACTGTAAATCCAGTATATTTTTTACTGTCCTCAGTCAACGGTATTTGAAAATAAGCGTTATTTAAATCAATCAATGTTATAAATTTTACACCATGAAAAGCATTAAGTATGTCAATCTGTAAAGGCGGTGCTTCTACTTCTGGAACCATATATTTATTGATTTCCCTAGCATCAAGTAATATTCTAACAGATCCATCGGGTTTTCCAGTGAAAGTTAGAGGACTACAAAAATTTGTAGTTTTCCTCGATATAATCCCTAATTCTTCCATCTCCCTCAACTTTTCTTCTACTTTTGCCCTATGTGCATATGGTATAGGATAGGTTCGTTGTATCCTTGGAGTACCCTCAATCATTTTAATGTCATGAGTATAACAGTTTGCCCTTCCAAGTTTCTTTGTAAAAACTTGCATATGGGATCTCAAAACATTAAAAATTTGTTCCTTCTCTACATCAGACAAATCCATTCCCAACCGAATACTTTTAAACAAATCTAATAATTGCTTTTCTTCACCGCCTTCTTTTTCGTTTTGTTCCTCTATTCCAGATATTAGATTTATCCGATTCTCTTCTAAAAACCCACTAGAAAGATTTCGAAACGGAATAGTAATTTCTCCTTGTCCAACGATACCCAATTCTAATGTTTGTGGTTCTTTTAAATGCAAAACAGCGTTGTGCGCAACTAACCAATCTACCCCAAGGATAGCAGAACAAGTTAATTTAGCAATCACTAAAAATCCCGTATCAATATCAACTGAACCACACGTCAACGGTATAGAGACTAGTTTTTTTATTTGGAGACTCTTTTGTCCAACGGCTCCCCTCACACATATTGGTCTAACTGGTAACGCAGGGAATTTTAACTTTAATTCTCCTTGTAAACACTCTAAGAATTCTTCCGAAATACAAGTTACTTCACTTCCAGTGTCTACCAAGAGAACTATAGATTGCCCCAAAATTTGTAACTCAATTTCTGATTTAAATTTGGGCCCCTCATTCTCAAAGCAAACCTCTTCATCATATAAAGAGTTACCTTCATATTCTCTAATGAACTGATTATACATTGGTTGATTTTGTTTAATCACGGAAACGTCAAAAACTTTAATTAAATTTACGACTGTTTGTTTATTATTATATTCTTCTGAAGAATATCCTAAACCTTCTCTATCACAATTCGTTCTAGTATTATTCGGGGAAACAGGATATAAGATCCCTTCTTGGTCACAACCCAATCCTACCCCTGGCTTCCATCCTTGTTTTATTAAATATTTTACAGGAAAAAGATAATTTAGTTTTTTGTTAATTGCGGCCACCTCCTGCGTATTGGAAATGGCCCCAACTAGTTTAAATCTTCTTCTTGAATTATTTCATCAGTGATCCTTCCCCTTGAAGTCTCCCCCTCGATGTGAGCCACCACTTTTGGTTTTTTATAAAATGGTTTGTCTTTATTCGAAACGAATGGACTTTGACGCTTTGTTTCCCTATCAGCTCCAGTAGAGGAGTCAAAGGAAGAAGTTCCACATTGTTTATTCACGTCATCCAATTCACGAAGAAACTCTGTTGCCTCAATCAAAGTATTTCCTTTCTTCATCCGCCAAGCATATTGTACATCCTTCGGAAAGTGTCTCATCAAATCCTCCACTATTTGCCATTCAGGAATTGGTCTAGACATCATCTTTGCTTGCCCTGCTAAACTAACGAAATGTTCTAGCATTGTTCCATTTTCCTTAGACCAAGTGCCATTTACAATCATTCTTCTCAAGGTGTTTTGCTCGGCTTCTCCCCAATAAGCATCCAAAAAATCTCTTTTGAAATCCGACTGTGTAAACCATCTCTGTCTATAAATTCTGGCCCATTTTCGAACATCACCTTCTAAACAACTGATTATAGTTTCAATTGTAGCATCTTCATTAGGCATTCTCCGTAAATAATTCTGAAGATCCTCCAAAAACGACACTGGATGTACCCCAAATCTTCCAGGAAAACGTGGTTTTTCGACTCTTGTATCAATCACCGGGCAAATATTAATCGGTGCTTCATGCCTTTCAGACGAAGTTGATGCAGCGTTAGTTTCCCGTGCTTGCGACAACTGATTCTCTAAACTCGACACCTTCTGTGTCAGAATTCCCATGTTTCTTCGAAGTTGGCGAAACATAGTGGAGTTGCGTAAAGAAGGTCGTGGACGTTCTTCTTGCTGACCTGTCCTTTCTAATTCATCTTGTCCCTGAGATGATCTAAGATTATAACGAGGAGGCATTTTTCTTTTCTTTGGATACTGAAAGTTTATTACAAATTATAGGTTGGAATTTTGTTTAAATTAAAGAATAGAAAGCTTATCTAATATTCTTTCCTTAACTTCCCAAAACTGTTGCTTTATGGAGCTAATATTTTGATCTCCATCGATAATCTCTATCCTGTCAAAATCTTCCTTTATTAGGGTTCAATAACCATTCCTCATGAATGTTGTGAATCCTCTCTATATAATCTAACGTTATCCCTGTCTCTTCAGGTCGACCACGACTTAGGGCTCTCTGATAAGAAACCATAGGGGAAGTCCTAAGATAAACCACTAAATTAATTCGAGTAACCAATTGTTCTTTGAAATAAGAATAAGTTTCATCTAAAACTGCAAACTCAGCCGGGTGCAACAATTCACTCTCTTGCAATTCCCTAATAAAACAGTTTTTGGCTGAATAGATGGAACGTTCCATAACTTTAATCTTAGCGCTAGATTCTTTCGTATGATTCTCTAACATTGTTAGAAGAACATAATTTTGAAAACAGAAACCCCACTTCTTAGGATTTTCCTTAAATAACTGGAAGAGATTAACGCCAGATAAATTAGTCCATTTATCAATTGGTTCTGGTATTATCTCAAAATCAGAGTTGCCTCCCAAAGCTGCCAACAAAGTAGACTTCCCTGACCCTATGTTTCCTTCTATTGAGACTGTAAAATTTCCCATCTTTATTCTGAAACAAGGAATGCATCATATTTTCTATGGTCTCCAAAACAAATAACCCTAAGCTAAAACCAATTCTAACGTCCCGCTTAACAACTTTAACTTAGATAGACTTTACTCTCAAGTTTCTTCAGTTCAAAACTCGAAATTAGTGTATTTTCCATTTTGTTTCTTTTTTTCACTCTTCAATACCTCTCTCGCTTGAAACCAGCATATCCTGGTCACGGCACCAGCTGTACAGATCTGAAGTCCCTTCATATAGGATCCTCAAATCAGATACGTGAAAGTTTTGGCCAAGGTTGATCGTCTAGAATAATATCCTTTTGAATATTATATTTTTCCTGAATCCTACGTCATTCCGTTTTATATATTTATAATATCTTGTAATTTACAGATTCTGCTCGGTGGAGAGTGGCAATAGAAGAATGAAAAAGAAACACACTTGTTATTTTAATACTTATATTAGAATATAAACCTAATCTTTACAAGTCTAATTTGTGTTATTTATTTTATTTTATATCACTATTTATTTAAATTTAGTTTCATATTGACAGGAGTAGTTCATCTGAATTCATGTAGTTTCATCAATTTAGGAAAGGTTTCATCTCATTTACAATGCAATATTAGAGCCGATAAGTTTCTGAAAAGAAACCTATGTTAATATAAACGAAGTAATAAAAATAATGTGGGGACAATCCCCAGGTTTGGGGCACCGCCATCGCCCCAAGCAGCTCGTCCTAGGCCTCCTCTACCCTAAGTCCTAGGTCCGAGGCATATCATCACCCAGCTCACGATGACATGACGCTAAACTACCCTAACAATCCAACTGGATCGTCAGGATTCTGATCATCCTCGCGGAGCTGGAAATCCCACCGAAAACTTAAACTACAGTAAAGACTAGGGTTAATGTATGTGGAGTGCGGAACCAACTAACCACAGTACAACCCAGACGGTGATGATGTCTCCCCCCGGTATGTTCATGCCCCGCGTCAAACCCGACTTCCACGAGGCCCACCTTTAAGGGACGATCACTGACTCATCCAGGGTTCACAGGGTATTGACTATTTCTTTTAGTCACCCATACCAGAGCTGGTCACCGAGCCCGCCAGGCACACGAAGCATACGGTCTTCCTTTAGGAAAACAGGGCACTCTCCATCATGAGCTATAAGAGCTCTTCCTGTAATCCCTCCGGGCAGACAATGACCGACATCATCGAATCCCTTAGTTTGTTTTGAAATAAGTTAAACTGAAAATAATTAGCCAGCTCCACACGTCCAAGTGTGAAGTCTGTACTAGATACGGGTATAGTATTATTGCTTGCATGGCCAGCCTAGATCAATAACGGTTTTATAACGAGAGACATAAAGAGTTTGAAGGGCAATCTCCCTCCCCCCAGTCACTGAGTGACTTTATTGCACCAACAAGGTCTCCGTATATCCTTCATAGCTCTCACTTGTGATGCGTAGCTAAATCTCTTTTCCGTTACCAACCCACGCAGGACAAGGATTATGTAGAGTAACCCCAGTCTAAACACTCATTTAAATAAAATGAATTGCATCTAAACTATAATGGGATTACCCAGCATATTTCGAAGAAGAACATATAAGAAGTAAGTATAACAAAAGATTACTGAAGGTAATCCTTAATTAAAAGTGAAGTATGATGACCAGAACCGAGAAGATACGGGATAGTAGTATCTAAGCTAGGTTGGGCCAAACATTTATGATTTAGGATCTTAAGGGAAAATCAAAAGCATCGAGTATTCAAAACCAAAAACACTGGGAGAATTTAGCGTAAACAACACTAGCTAAAACTCGATGTTCTTTAAAAGAGGACTCAAAGAAGTATAAAAATGGGGTTATTGTATATACTTAAATATTCGGAACTTATCTACAATGAAAAGAAACTAAACATTATAATTTCTGTTCCATTATTGTTTTCAAGAATCTATTTAGTAAAGTTAAGGTGGTTTCACACTGAGTCAAAGTATAATTTTAAGTATGATAATTTATGACAAGTTTTATTAAGGGAAAATTAAAACTTAGAATCTTATAAAGTTTAGATTCCTGTATGATTCAATGAAGATTAAATAAATTATTTAACTACTTTAGGATGACACACATAAAGTTCAGAGGTCCCCCAAGGTCAGAGTGTCGTACAGCCGTCGCAGCCTTATGGGCGAACGTCGTCAACACACTTTACAAGAAGCAACCCACGAACGAACGTAATGTCTCCATCAAGAATATTCTTCCTATTGATTCAGGACAATTCTAATTTATTCCTTATAAACAATTTAATGTCATTAGACTAAACTAGAATGTCCCTTCACATAAGAAGAAAGTTTTATGTTGTCTAACTACTCTACATTTGGTAATCTAACGCTAAGATCAGGAGGTCCTCCCGCGGTATATGCCACTCAAACGACGCAACCAATAGTGGGCAAGCGTTGTCAGCACATAACACAAGAAACATTATTTCCAAAATCCAACGTTAAAACACCTTGCTAATATCCCTCCATTTGTACTGGAGTAACACCAATTCATCCCATACATACAGATGGGAGAATCAGGATGAATCAGCGAAATCTCACACAAATAGAACGAGAAGAACTTTAGTATCAGACCCTTTTAGGCTTGAGGGCTCCGGCCCAAGAATGATTAAAATAAATAAATCCGAAGGTTGATATTATCAGATAGACTTAGACAGATACTCCAGTGACACGCGACATACATTAGCCACAACCAATATAGTGGACATCGGGGACACATGTCACGAGGGCATCCATCCATGCTTGGTTGAACTAAATAAACCTGAGAGCAGGCATTTCTTAATCTCAAAATCTGGGACTCCTATAGTATGAAAGTAAAAGGAAAGATAAGCACCTCCTATGAGCTTGAGTACTGAGATGTAGTAATGCTCTCAGCATGTTCCAATTTTGGGAAATTGAGGCAAAAGATTCAAAATCACTATCAAAGCAATTTATTATTACTTGAAATATTATTATTTATAATATTCACTCTACTTAAACTTACCCTTTATTTCACAATAAAATATCACAATCTATATCCAAGTTTTAGTTTTCAGATATATTATTTTAAGATTTTGAATTGACGTTCTAATTCTTTTGAGCTGACGGAATATTTTTCTTAAATTTTATCATATGAAGACATTAGTATATTAAAAACTGGAATTTTGATTTAGGGCCAAAGATTTTATATTATTTTCTAAAAAAGGTAATTATTTAATGTATTAATATTTTCTTCCATTTTGATTTTGGGTTTTGATTTATTTTTTGTTAAAGAGTTAAAAAAAATTTATAAAGATTTCAAAATAGCGTCTAGCTTTGAGTAAAACTAAATCAAAAATGATTTATTTGTTGACTATTTGACAATAATGTCAAATAGACAATTCTACCTAAAAAAGTATAAAAATATACATCGTTTAAAGTCTCCTTGAATTGATGATAATAATATACATCGTCCAAAGTCACTTTGAAATGTTGACAAAATATACAACATCTAAAGCCACCCCTAATCGATGACAATATATATACATCAGAGTCCAGTTTCCATGATTTCACCAAGGACTATTTTAATCAATTTCTCTGTAAAGGAAAGAATTAAACACAATGGAATTACCTTTACAATCCAAGCAATACCTTTATTAGCCTTCACGTTTTATCATTTGTGGTTTGCTTTTCCATGTCTATAATGTTCCTTGTAATTCCTGTACCTGTTTAGAAATAGAACATTATCCTGCCTAGCTATACGCGAACAAAGACACTTGTAGAACTAGTTTATACTGAATTATGGGAAAAGAAAATCTTTATTACTATCTACAAATAACGACTCAGATTAGAAACACAGTATGTTATAATTTCCGCAGAGTTATTAATGTTTACAAACGAAAATCATTAAGTGGGAATATCAATTTACTTAAAGTATCACACAGTACAAGCCTCTTATGACCTCGCAGGTAGATCTGTAAAGCTGCAAATATTCTCCAATCAACTCTTCCTCTTTTGACATTGAAAACTGATTTTCTCAACGTTATTTAGCTCACATAACCTGGAAGAAACTATAAATTTCATTAAGTCACATTTCACCTTAACTCAAATACACACAACAACTTTGAACCGAAAATAAATAAAAGATGGAAAACCACAAAATTGAATACTTACATAACATTAGTTTCACTCCACTTATTCTTTACACTTTGGAATCAAACCCTGAATGTTAGCATCTTGAAATTATGCGCAAATAAACCTTCCTATACTATATCCTACACGAAGCAATCCCTATCTTTATCTCAATTGAAGGAATCCACAATCCAAGATCATAGCCTCCTTCAAAAGATTCGTCTCATCAGCTGTATGAATTCTATTTTTTTCGCGAGCTACAAAACAAAAAAATTATAACTCACAGAAAACCAGCATACTATCGACTTTTCTTTCACAGACGTCTCAAAGTAACATCAAGAATATTTGGAACGTTTACCGATTCCATTCTTCCATTTTTCTCCGTTTTTCCCAAATTTTCCTTGCTTGACGGCTCAAAATCTCTCTCACCTGAAACTTTAAAACATGTTAAAATTCTATTTGAGCTCCATTGCCCTCACTATTCAACAAATCCTGATTCTTAGTTTTCTTCTGTTGCTTTCGTTTATCAAAATTTTAGCAACTATTCATTTTTATCAGCAAAAATAGCTTTTTTCCTTCATTTTTCTTTTTCGACCCTTTCCCGACCCTGTCACGACTGTCACACCTTGTCATATTTTTCTACTCCCCGTTTCCCGTTACACTTCTTGACACTTCCTCTAAATAGTATTTTATGCATTTAAAATTTTTTAGGGTTCCGCAAGTGCACAGTACCAACCCAAAAAAGTCGGTGGAACTGTAATTTATGTTTCTTTGTTCAAATCCCATTTTTTTATCTTCGTCACTGCACGACCAGTGCCACCAGCATGAGCCCCTATCTTAGGCCAAATGTATTTTTTTTATTTTTAATGTATGAAGGAAATGTCAAATTACAGCATTTGAGGCCGCCAAAGGCCTCTGACATATGGCTCTTTAACGACTACATCCATAGGTAGCAGTCGGGACCAACGGCTTAACGTGCCTTCCGAAGCACGGAATCATCCAACTTATCGGACTATCAGGTGATTCATCCTGCAATGTCCTAACCAAACTGGGGAAGTCGCACAAAGGGATTTTTGTTTGACAGAGTCCCCACCGGGAATCAAACACAGAACCTCCGGACTCCGGATCGAGAGCCGAGCGCTCTAACCACTAGACCACGGAAGACGTTAATGGCTGATAATTCTACAAAGCAGAAAATCGCTAAATTTCACAACCACAAACGCAACGCAACGTTGGAATGCGTATTGAAGACGCATATTTCACAACATCAGACAGAACCACAATTTAGCCTAGTAGGTAAAACGTCATCGGTACTTACGGAGAAGACGCAGGTTCGAATACTGTCTGTGGTTGTGAAATTTAGCGATTTTCTACTTTATAAACAAAAATTTTAAAATAGTCAGTTTTAAGGAAGGAATGACATTATATTTTGGTAACAATTTGTTTGAGTCGATAATAACTATACGGAAGTGCCTCCGCTGCTGCCGGCGCTGATTTTTTAAAAATTGGTAACAGAACTAAATTAATCAACCCCGATTCCAAGCTGCCGAATCTGTTAGCTCCTTTTAATAAAGTTGTATTTAGTCGACATTTTCTTTTATATACCTACATCTAGAAAATGTTTGCTACAAACTTAAGAGTATTTTTTAGGATTCCAACTCGTCCAATCACCCTTATCAATTTTCCTTTTATATTCGAATCCTTTGGAAACTGTTGAACAAAATGGCAAAACAAAGTTATGACTGACCTACTTCTGTTTATTTCAAGACGAAAATGGTAAATCAAGTATTTCAGTACGCGACGCGTAACAATGCGTCTGTGAGCTCGTATTATAAACATAAAGGAAATAGGTATCGATAAATTTGAGTCAAGCCCTAGCGTAAATGTGAGCTATATTGATGAAAAATATAACACTAAAATTCAGAACATTATCAACAACTTAACTTATTTCAATGCAAAATACGAAAATAAGCAATTCAGAAGAAGCTATTCTATATTTTAACTATGAAATATAAGTTATTTTAAGCAAAAAAACACATAGTTCAAAAGTAATAACGTCCTAGGAATTTACCCGTGAAATGTACATTTCTCTGGACTATTTTTGTGATTAACACCACATCCAACTACACTACACACCGTCATAATTAAAAGTATCCTTATTTTTATATAAATATGTAGTTTTTACGCAATTTTTTACAAAAAACTGGAAAGCTGGTTTTTCGCGTGGCTCAAAGTGGCCCCCTGTCATTCAAAATCGGTTACAGAGCTATTCGATTCGCTATCCTTTGCTATCTTGCAGTATCACCGTAAGAGATTTGTTTCTCGCTCGCACTCATTGTTGGTCTTCTATGCTTATGTCTATGGTTCTAAACAACTATACTTGTCAACTGTCTGGGTTAAGTAAAAAAACAACACAACACCTATTTTTTTGTTTTTAAAACACTGGTTATTTGTTCAGGTAGGAGCGCTATTCGTGGTAGTGCTGGGCTGCTTCCTGATGTCGTACGTGTTCCACTGCACGTGGGTGACGTCGGAAGCGTACTCGTCGCCCTCCATCGTGCTGTCGGCGCGCGCGCACGACGGCGCCCGCATCATCTTCGACGACTTCCGCGAGGCCTACACCTGGCTCAAGATGAACACGCGCGAGGTGAGGCGAGGAGTTGTTAATGTCAAAATTTTGGATATTTCTCGTTTTATTTTTAAAGTTATTAATGTCATTTCACTTATTAGGTAACGTAGTTTCGATATTAAAGTTTTTTGATATCTGTAATAGTTATGGAATAATCGCCTGGACACACTTAACGATTACACCCTATACAAGGTGTAACAGATGTGAATCTGCCCATGAAACTGAACAACTTTCCCTAAGCAACATAGGTCGAAATACGAAAAAAAATTTTGACCTTCCATAGAACATTTTGTATGGGAGGTAAAAAAATTTTTTTCGTATTTCGACCTATGTTCCTAAGGGAAAGTTGTTCAGTTCCATGGGTAGAATCACATCCTTCAGGGTCAATATACCCTTTCTGTTAAACCTTGTATATAGGGTGATTTATTGAAAAACCCGCGTTTCAAAATCCCTACAGCACCATCTGCTAGCGAGTTTTAACTAAGACTATAGCAACAAAGCTCGGTTTCCAGGTACTTCTATTCTAAATTAACAAACAGAATCCTCTAATTTTATTCTTCACTTAGAACACGTCCCTATTCCTAAGAGTGTATTAAAATATATGGGCGTCACTAACACGATCAAGATCAAACAAGACAGAAAAAACCGGCCAAGTGCGAGTCGGACTCGCGCCCTAAGGGTTCCGTACCTATCTACCATATGATATACTAAAAGCTTTTGTTCTTTGATTTTAAAAGCTCCACGACCATCCAACTTGACCCCTCTTTCATAGAAAAGTTCTTGAAACGGGAGCTCACCTTAATTGGTTACTATTATGAGAAAAATTGAAATATTTAATGATTTTAGACTTTTCCCTTTATTTGTACTATGAGACCTAGCTTCTTGCCAAATTTCATAATTTTAGGTCAACGGGAAGTACCCTGTAGGTTTTGCTTTTTTGCATAAATGTATGAGGACATAAAAAGACAATCTTTTATTGCGTCGTTGTAAAAAAAAAAAAATTCTGATCTTGTGTGGTTTTTGGACCTTAATATTCGTTATTTATTTCAACCTGATGCCTCTGCTCGTTCGTGAGAAAAAGGGTCTTGACAGACAGACAGCCTGACAACAAAGTATATATATAGGGGTTCCGTTTTTTTTTATTTTGAGGTACGGAACCCTAAAAAAGTGTTGCAAAATAAGTTTCTACTTCACAATGAAAGAGTAGATTTGATGTGCGCCTGAATGTAAAATTAACTCTTAATCACTCTAAATTTGCAGGACGCAAAAGTAATGTCATGGTGGGACTACGGCTACCAAATAACAGCAATGGCGAATAGAACAGTTATAGTAGATAACAATACTTGGAACAACACGCATATATCGCGCGTCGGGCAAGCCATGGCGTCTACAGAGGAAAAGGCGTATGAGATCATGCAAGAACTCGACGTCGATTATGTACTCGTTATATTCGGAGGACTTATTGGCTATTCGTCGGACGGTGAGAGATATTTAATATTTTGTTCTTTTCTGACTTTTTTTTTCATTTTCTTGACTCTTCAAAGGCTTATGAGATATTGCAAGAACTTGATGTCGAAGGATATTCCTCGAATGTAGCCACAGATTTTTGTTAACTCTCCATGTTAAGCCTATATTAAAGGCGTATCATATAATGCAAGAACTCGGCATTGATTATTAACTTGTCATATTCGGAAGACTCATCGGGTACTTGCTTGATAGTAAGATACATTACAGTATTTTTAAGAAGAACATCGTAACTAGCGTCCGTTACATTTGCAAGTCTTAAAAAACGATGGCATTTTTGACGAGGAATTTAGTTTGGGTCTGCCAGAATCGACACCATTGTTACCAATTTTTTTTTAAATAGCATTCGTGATCTAGTGGTTAGAGCGTTCGTCTCTCGATCTGGAGGTTCCGGGTTCGCTTCCCGGTGGGGACACTGTCAAACAAAAACTCCTTTATGCGACCTCTCCAGTTTGGTTAGAACATTGTAGGATGAATCACTTGATTGTCCGAAAAGTTGGATGATTCCGTGCGTGGACGTTAATCCGTTGATCCCGACGACTATCTACGTATGTAGTCGTTAACGAGCCATGTCAGAGGTCTATGGCGGCTTAACAACTCTGACACCAGGGTTTCTAAAGCCATAATCACACCTAGCTGAATTCAAAGACTAATTCGGCATACATTGCTCATTGAAGTAAAGATATTGAAATTAACATAACCAAGCCTCCCAGCAATGTATGCCGAATTTGTCTTTGAATTCAGCTAGGTGTGATCGTGGCTTAAGGTCGGTCATCGGCCTTGCATCTCACACGATATGATGATGACCAATTTGTTAACGGTTGTATCCCCAGACATAAACAAGTTCCTGTGGATGGTGCGTATCGGCGGCAGCACGGATCGCGGCGCTCACATCAAAGAGGCCGACTACTACACGCCGGCCGGCGAGTTCCGCGTGGACGGGGACGGATCGAGTACTTTGTTGAACTGCCTCATGTACAAGATGAGCTACTACAAGTTTGGACTTGTGTATACCGAGGGCGGTGAGTATATCATACAAATATAAGATCCTAATGAATTTGTGAACACAATTTTAGCATTTTTTATCACTAAACGACTCGTGAGTGTTACACATAATTATGTATTACCGAACTGCCGACCTCCCTGAAGATCTTCGTACAAGATCGAAACCTGTCCGTCCTTCAATATAGGGTGATTTTTAATTAGCCTCCCAACAAAATGTGCTATCGGCTGATGCAGTTTCTATGGGAGGTCAAAACCAGATTTTCGTATTTCGACCTATCGGTTTCGGTCAAAAATTTGTGTCGTATTTCGAACTTTGTTCCTTGGGAGAAGTTGATCAGTTTCATACTCTGAGTAACATCCTAAAATTATGTTCACTATGACATTAGGAACTTAAAATATCCCATCCTAGAAAATAATTTTAACTCATGATAAAAATACGACAAAATTAAAAGCTCTGCAACCTTTATACAGACCAGTTTTTGATATTGTGATTTATTATTTGGGGATATATTTTTACCCCCCACCACTTATGTCTTATGCACAACTCCGCCGGGGAGGAAAATCTAGAATAGTTATAGTGGGAAAAATTTACAGTTTGCCGACTGTATATACTGTAAAAGCTGCAATTTTCACAAAACTTTTCATCTCATACGCAAATTTCAGCAGTTTTTACTACGTTTCGGAACCGTCTCTGCGTCGCCTGGGACAGTTCCAGTACTATTTGGAGTATCTAAACTAGACAGCAAAATTAAACTGAAATTCTCAAACATAGGGAAATCACCTCACCTCACCTCTTCACCTTCAACCCTCATTCATCCCTCACCTTCATCTCTTTTTACCCGACTAGGAGGGTTATGATTTTGACAGGCTAATAAAAAATAAATTTTTAACCGTACCGTGTTAGGTATCAAATGAAAGGGCTTAGTGAGCACATTTCAAAAATATATATATTGTTAGATTTTTTATGTATTTACAACCCCAAAATAATTGAAATAAAAAATCAGTTCAAAAACTAAAACCCGACTACTGGCAAATCTTGCTATAAAAGGTATGAAACAAGAAAATATTGTCATCTGAAATTGTTATGTACAAACTATGGTATTTAATAAATATTCATACCGATGTTCAGATAATAGCCGTGGTCATGTTATGCCACCTATCCGAAAAAAGCGATCATAAACTTCAGGGCAAAGAGGCATAACAATATGACCACGGCTATTATCTGAACATCGGTATGAATATTTATTAAATACCATAGTTTGTACATAACAATTTCAGATGACAATATTTTCTTGTTTCATACTTTTTATAGCAAGATTTGCCAGTAGTCGGGTTTTAGTTTTTGAACTGATTTTTTATAGTATTTCAAAAATGTATGAAGATTCATTTACTTGTAAAAAAAGTAACCAGCTCCTTTTGAAATTTCAACTGAATGGCGCTGCTGATCATCATTGCAAAAAGAAAATGCAAATTGGAAATACAGATACTTAACGGTCTCCCAGTAATAAAATAGAAGTCAGGTTGATTGCTACTTTCATATATTTTCTTACAAAAAGATTTCATTTATTTTACTAAGCCATAAAAAAGAAGTTCCCTCAGTGATGAGCTCCACCCACAGAGCTTTAAAGTCCATGCGTGTTGCCCTGCATCTAGAGTCGAATATTTAATCGTTTATCATGCTAAATACACCCAAAAACTCTTTGCGCTGCTTGGAAAATGTCTGACAACAGACTGACAAGCGCTTACGTAAGTTGGTCAGTATACTAAGCCAAACATGAACCAAGATTTTTTTACTCTTCTATTGGTTGCGCGCGCAGGCGGAGAGGCACTATCGTACATTTTAGAAGAAGAAGTTGACAAACACCATAGAAAATTGCCTATTCGTGTGATAACCATGGAATCTCTTCGTCTGCCTGCGTTCTATCTCTTACTGGCAAACCTTTCAGACTTTTGTTAATGTTTAATAACGGAAAACATTGTTTTTGTCAGGTCGTCCGCCGGGCTACGACCGCGTGCGAGGCGCGGAAATAGGCAACAAAGACTTCAACCTGGACGTGTTAGAAGAAGCCTACACCACCGAGCATTGGCTCGTGCGTATATACAAGGTCAAACCGCTGCCCAACCGGGGCTGAGATACCATTTAAATACTATAGCAACCGGCAAATAATGTTTGTCGGAGAATGATCAGGTCATGAGTACAGTTCTTGTATTGACGCACTTTATTCTGGCAGTTACTATTTTCATTTTATTTAAAAACAGACAGTCACAATGGTAACTTATGTTAAAAATTATGATAGAACAACGGACCTGTAGTTCCCTAACTTACAATAATACGTTATGTTAATGTGAGAACTCTTATGCAAGGAAGACAGAAACAGTAGAATACGTCAGTTGTAAATAGAATGAAGTTGTCGATACAAGTACGGTACTCATGACCTAATCTTTCTTCGACATGTTTATAGTTAAAAACTTCCTCTCTTCGGATATTTCTACAAAGTAGAAAATCGCAAAATTTTCAATCACAGAAAGGATACACTTCTTCGTATATACTGGAGATGCCCTAACCAACTAGGATACCTTGGTTCTACCAGATTTGAAATTTGCGATCTCTTTTCGCATTTGACGTTGCATTTGTGTTGCCACCGATGGGCTTGCTATTCTAGTCAACTAATCCATCGTTGCAGATAGAATTCAAGACGAAAATTGGTAACACTGTATGCTTGAAAAATGTTGCCGGTACATATGATAAAGGCTTAGGTTAAAGTCCTGCCTGTGGTCGTAAGTTTTGCGATTTTCTACTTTTTTAACCATCAAATAACTAAAAGTCAAAAATCACTCATGACTTTCATAATTACAGCTCCTGCGATAAAACAGCACAAAAAGTCATGCGGCACAAAATTTTATTATGCATGTCATGAAAATAATGTGTATGTCTTGCATCTCACTCGAATTGTAAGCAGTGTTCATAGCACTTTGAAATTGAATTCATGTGTGATATATTATCGCTCTAGATACTGAGTAATTTTGGACCCCTGGCCAAATTTTAATATGTTACTCAGTACTCAAATCTGAACCACTTTTCCAAAGAAACAAGGATCGAAAAATTAATTTTGTTTTTGGGTCTCCCATACTTTGCACCAGCAACAGTGGAACTTGTATGGGACGACCAAAATGTTTTTCTCGTTTTTCGACCCATGTTTCTTTTGAGAAAGTTGTTCAGTTTCATTTTCTGAGCAACATACAAAATTTTGGATAGGGGTCCAAAATTAACCCTGTATAGTACGCGACTACTCGGGATTGTGGGCGAAATGTATGATGTAATGTATAGGAATCCTGACCTGTCGCGTACTTTACGTGGATAGTTTTTAATAAATATTATCATGTAAATACATTGTTGCCAGTTTAATAATATTTTCCACACAATGTATATCGTAGGCGACATCAATTCATGGGTATTTTGGACTACTGGCCAAATTTTTTCATGTTACTCAGAAAATAAAACTAAATTCGCAGGAATCGAAAAGAAAACGTAGTTATTTATACGCGATAAGGCATAATTTTGCTTAAATAGCAAAACATTTCTCATAAATTTTCCATTTTCCGGGAACTATGGGAAATTGACATGGGGTCCTATGCCAAATTTTTTTCTTTAATATCTTCTCCAAAGAGACATGGCGATAAAACATTGTTGTCGTCCCATACAAACTGATAAAGTCAAAACAAAATCTCGTTTTCCGACTCATGTTTCTTTGTAAGATTTCTTTAAGAAAGTTGTTTTGATTCCTGTACTGGTAAACATGCTTAAATTTGGATAAGGGGTCCAAAAGTAAACCGGTGGTACAGTCAGCATTGGGCGTCCTCCCCGGTTGGGTTAGGACATATGCATCAAAGCCGTTGTGCCCGACTGCTACCAACGCATGTAGTCGAGTCAGCGACTGACACCAGGGTTTGTGAGGTCGGTCATCGACCTTACGACCCACGAGATATGGTAATGAAGCATTTCAGTAAGTTGAGCATGCGCACTACGACTTGGCGAGTCTTCATAGACTAAACCGGTTAGAGTCGGTTATGTTATCTCACATAAAACGTGACAGTGTCGCGGTGCGCATCTTAGCCCGGCTGCTGTCTATATAGTTCAAGACATTCAAATTGATCATAATAATGTATTCGACACTAATATTCAAGTTATTGTTGGATGCGTGTAAAACACTAATGCTCACAAAGATTGGAAAAAGTTGTATACACCGTGACTTTTTAGTGGTTTCGCACCCGAGGCGTAGACACTATATAACAAAAATACAATCAATTCGTAGTATTACTTTTCTTTAATCTCTTGAAATGACGGAAAAAAAATATCGAGAATGTATCGAAAGAAACTCGTTGAAAATCGTAGTAGGCACGGTACACTAAGCGTGCGCGCGTATTTGCAGGTTCATTCATCCATCAGATACCTACCTACCTACGCGGGAAGTTTCGCAGCCAACCAGCGCATAAATCGGTAATATTTTTGAATGTCGACGACGGAGGTTGCCTGCTAGCCTGATGCTGGCAGGCTTCTGTAAATATGTATATTTAAACTTAGACGTAAGCAAATTCCAAATTACGACATTGATTAGTTTTGGCAGTCTCTCGGTCTCTACTTGATTTACTTTATATTTACTGTGTGTTTTACCGTTTTTATTATATTTCATTAACCAAAGGAGCTGTCTTCTAATTTCGCAGCCAACCAGCGCATAAATCGGTAATATTTTTGATTTACTTATATTTACTGTGTGTTTTACCGTTTTTAAATTATATTTTATTAACCAAAGGAGCCGTCTTCTAATTTCGCAGCCAACCAGCGCAAATCAGTAATATTTTTGGCAAAAATATTACCGATTTATGCGCTGGTTGGCTGCGAAATTAGAAGACAGCTCCTCAGGTTAATAAAATATAATAAAAACGGTAAAACACACAGTAAAAAATAAGTAAATCAAGTAGAGACCGAGAGACTGCCAAAACTAATCAATGTCGTAATTTGGAATTTGCTTACGTCTAAGTTTAAATATACATATTTACAGAAGCCTGCCAGCATCAGGCTAGCAGGCAACCTCCGTCGTCGACATTCCCCCTCCTGGTGGCACGACCAGTGGCACCAAAAGTACTCCGACGGCGCAGGTTGCCCATCAGGCTCAGCGGATCGGGAGAGGTACGATCTTTCGCATAGGACGTCGTAAGACGCCACCTTGGGTTCGCACGTCTACCACACGCACGATCCCATCTCTCCCGGTCAGCTTCTGGGTGACCCGCCCCAACGGCCATACGTTCCGTGGCATGTTAGGATCAGCCACTAGCACCAGGTCTCCTACTTCTATTTCTGTTCTGGCTCCTGTAAAATGATGGCGTCGCAACTGAGGTAGATACTCGCGCACCCAACGATTCCAAAACTGAGTCGCCATGGCTTGAGATTTCCGCCACTCACGTCTTCCAAACTGGTCTGATGGATCGCAGCGTCCGACGGGAGCATCTACTGAAGAAGCGCCAATGAGGAAGTGATACGGAGTTAGAGCTTCTTCACTTCCTGGTTCCGTTGGAACGTAGGTCAGGGGCCGGGAGTTCAACATTATTTCGACTTCCGCCAGGAGTGTTACTAGAGTCCATTCTTTGGGAGTGTTCTGGTTTAGAATTACTGCCAGACTTCTCTTCACGGACCCAATTAGTCGCTCCCAAGCACCTCCCATAGAGGGCGCTCCTGGCGGTATATTTTTCCATATGATGCCGCGCTGAGTTGAAAATTCGCTCTGTTCCTCCAGCAATGCTCGACGCAATTCATTAGCCGCCCCGTGAAAAGCAGTTGCGTTGTCGCTTGTTATTGTTGTTGGGCGGCCCCTTCTTGCAATAAAGCGGCGGAGCGTGTTTATCGCGGCATCTGTTGTAAGTTCATTCACAACTTCAAGGTGGACGGCGCGAGTGGACATGCATGTAAATAAGGCGACCCACCTCTTCTCGTGTCGACGTCCAATCGTTACCATGAGGGGTCCAAAATAATCTAGACCGACGTGAGTGAACGGGCGAGTGTGATGGCCCAGACGCTCTGTAGGTAAGGTACCTTCCGGTGGGATGGGTGCGGTCGACGCTTTTCTTCTTCGGCAATATGTGCATTGGTGTGCCACGGAACGTATGACGTTTCGAAGGCCTATTACCCAGAACCTTTGGCGACATCCGTTGAGCACCGTCTCATTGTTCCCATGACCGAACTTGTCGTGTAAATATTTTATATATAAACGTACTGCGGTGTCTCGGCCGGGAAGAATGAGAGGGTGTTTAACAATTTGTACGTTGTTAACGTTGTCAATTCGCCCACGCATCCGCAACAACTGTTCTTCGTCGATATAAGGGTTCAGAATTCGAATATTACATTTCAAAGGGAGAGAACTAGACCTGCGAAGAATTTCGTACTCCTCGGGAAACGTCTTCCTTTGAACTTGTCGCCAAATCATCTGCTCCGAAAGATGTAAATCATCACAAGATAAAGTGACGTCATCGACAAGAGGAACAGAAGTTGCACCGGCTGCGTTTTGACGTCTGCGCTGTAACAACAATGCGCCAAATGTATACACATATGCAGTAGAGCGTAAGAATCGACTCCAGCTGCTGAATCGATTCACATCTGGTAGAGGGATGTGAAGCGGTTCGGCCGGCTCCACGATAAGTCCTACAAAATTTCTGAGTTCTCCGCACTCATAGATAGAGCGCCAGTATGCGACAGCAGCGTAGGCTGAGTCGCTGGCGTCACAAAAGGTATGGAGCTCTAACCTAGCGAGCGCGCCAGAAAGGAAGTAGCAGCGAGGCACTTTCAGAGATTCGATATTAGTAAGGGCCTCGCACCACCCCCGTAAGACGCCACCTTGGGTTCGCACGTCTACCACACGCACGATCCCATCTCTCCCGGTCAGCTTCTGGGTGACCCGCCCCAACGGCCATACGTTCCGTGGCATGTTAGGATCAGCCACTAGCACCAGGTCTCCTACTTCTATTTCCGTTCTGGCTCTTGTAAAATGATGGCGTCGCAACTGAGGTAGATACTCGCGCACCCAACGATTCCAAAACTGAGTCGCCATGGCTTGAGATTTCCGCCACTCACGTCTTCCAAACTGGTCTGATGGATCGCAGCGTCCGACGGGAGCATCTACTGAAGAAGCGCCAATGAGGAAGTGATACGGAGTTAGAGCTTCTTCACTTCCTGGTTCCGTTGGAACGTAGGTCAGGGGTCGGGAGTTCAAAATTATTTCGACTTCCGCCAGAAGTGTTACTAGAGTCCATTCTTTGGGAGTGTTCTGGTTTAGAATTACTGCCAGACTTCTCTTCACGGACCCAATCAGTCGCTCCCAAGCACCTCCCATAGAGGGCGCTCCTGGCGGTATGTTTTCCATATGATGCCGCGCTGAGTTGAAAATTCGCTCTGTTCCTCCAGCAATGCTCGACGCAATTCATTAGCCGCCCCGTGAAAAGCAGTTGCGTTGTCGCTTGTGATTGTTGTTGGGCGGCCCCTTCTTGCAATAAAGCGGCGGAGCGTGTTTATCGCGGCATCTGTTGTAAGTTCATTCACAACTTCAAGGTGGACGGCGCGAGTTGACATGCATGTAAATAAGGCGACCCACCTCTTCTCGTGTCGACGTCCAATCGTTACCATGAGGGGTCCAAAATAATCTAGACCGACGTGAGTGAACGGGCGAGTGTGATGGTCCAGACGCTCTGTAGGTAAGGTACCTTCCGGTGGGATGGGTGCGGTCGACGCTTTTCTTCTTCGGCAATATGTGCATTGGTGTGCCACGGAACGTATGACGTTTCGAAGGCCTATTACCCAGAACCTTTGGCGACATCCGTTGAGCACCGTCTCATTGTTCCCATGACCGAACTTGTCGTGTAAATATTTTATATATAAACGTACTGCGGTGTCTCGGCCGGGAAGAATGAGAGGGTGTTTAACAATTTGTACGTTGTTAACGTTGTCAATTCGCCCACGCATCCGCAACAACTGTTCTTCGTCGATATAAGGGTTCAGAATTCGAATATTACATTTCAAAGGGAGAGAACTAGACCTGCGAAGAATTTCGTACTCCTCGGGAAACGTCTTCCTTTGAACTTGTCGCCAAATCATCTGCTCCGAAAGATGTAAATCATCACAAGATAAAGTGACGTCATCGACAAGAGGAACAGAAGTTGCACCGGCTGCGTTTTGACGTCTGCGCTGTAACAACAATGCGCCAAATGTATACACATATGCAGTAGAGCGTAAGAATCGACTCCAGCTGCTGAATCGATTCACATCTGGTAGAGGGATGTGAAGCGGTTCGGCCGGCTCCACGATAAGTCCTACAAAATTTCTGAGTTCTCCGCACTCATAGATAGAGCGCCAGTATGCGACAGCAGCGTAGGCTGAGTCGCTGGCGTCACAAAAGGTATGGAGCTCTAACCTAGCGAGCGCGCCAGAAAGGAAGTAGCAGCGAGGCACCTTCAGAGATTCGATATTAGTAAGGGCCTCGTACCACCCCCCCCACTGGCGACACTCGCTGGGTGAGAGCTCTTCGTCCCAACTTTTCGTTGTCCGCCACGTTTGTTGAAAAAGTATTCGACCGTGAATAGTAAGTGGGATCAGAATGCCCAATTTGTCGAATATTTTCATTAGATCACTTAAAACCGATCGTCTAGTAAGTTTGATAGAATTTTGGGTAATCGAACTTTTAAACATAAAATTGTCTGATTTTGGTAACCAAAACATACCCAAAATTCGGAGACCGGTATCAAATACGTTCGATCGCCACAGTAGACCAACTTCAAACCGCCCATTTGGTAGCCGTCGCGTGGTCTCGTTTAATATATGTAGCGCGCGTTTCTCTTTTTTTCCGCTTTACAAACTCCTAACGATTCCAATTTGTAATAATCTCGAATCAAAACATCTAGTTTGGTATCGTCAAAAGTTTGTAGTGTAACGTTGTTAATTAGATAAGGTTCTATGTTAACTTTTGTGTTCCCGCCAAAAAGTACCCAGCCCAATTTTGTCTTTGATGCTATGGGTTGTGAAAGAGTTCCAATACGATTTTCCGTTGATAAAAGTGCACGCCAATTATTTGCACCGATTAAAACCTTTGGGGTCGCCGAAACATAGTAAATTTGTGGAAAGAGGTCTGAAAGGTAATTTAGTTTATCTATGTCCTGGTGTTTGATTGACTGTGTCGTCAATGTCAGGTTTGGCACGGTATGGACGTTTGTCAAACTTATTATGTCAGATGAATGTTTACCTTTCAGCTCTACAGAAAAAATGAATGATTTTATGCTTGATTTTGTTCCTGTAACGCCTTCGAGACTGATCTCTGTTGGTGTGCCCTCTGCACCAATCTGTTTTGCAATGTCCGTATCCATCAGTGTAGCGGTGGAGCCATCGTCCAAAAGTGCATAAGTATCAACTGATGCTTTCGGTCCGAAGAGCGTTATGGGAACAATTTTCAGGTATATTGGCTGAAAACTAGGAATGTTTGTAGTATATACAGGGTTGGCGGTCGCGGACGGCAAGTAAGGTGATACAGCAGCAGATGTGGTTCCAGACTGTGAGGGGATGGGTTGTGATGATGATGATGACGGTATGGTTGTTGTGTTGTGACACGCTTGCATAGGCCTTTCGTGCTGTACGGGTCTCTCTTTGTGGAGTAGCGCCTATGATGAGGTTTCTTGCATAGACTGCACGGTTTTGCCTTGCAAGTGCGCCACCGGTGGTTGTCTTTGAGACATCTTGCACATACCTTGTGGTTCATCACCCACTGCCATCGATCATCTACAGACAAGGCAGTAAACTTATCGCACACCTTGACTGAATGAGCCTTCTTGCAGTAGAGGCAAGATATTATTTCTGCTGCTGGTATGTTAGGTTGCTTCGGGTTACTAAGACCCACTGCTGGACTAGGCCTAGGTGGGATAAAAACACTGGTCCCTTTTCTTGGAAAAGTAGGAGGTGAGAAAGAGAAAGGCTGTGTTGGGCCAAACCTTAAACTCCTATCAGCTTCTCTAGTTAGAAATTTACCTAAAACTTCTAGGCGAGGAGCCAGAGGATGGGCAGCCTCATAGTCAGCAGCATAGTCCTGCCATCTTGCTAATAACAATGGTGTTAATTTGCCTAATATACACTGAAACAATTCAGGTGAAAACAGATAGCCAAATTCTTTCATAAAATTTATTGTTGCCAAAAAGTTATTTAATTTACATGCCAAAATATTTAAATCACGACCGAAAAATTCAGAATTTAGTTTCGGAGAGATTTTTAAAATATTAAGTTCGTAATTTATAATTATTTCTGGTCTGGCGAAGCGCATGCGAAGTGTGTCGATTATACATGTAGGGTCCTCGGCAGTATAAAGTAAGGACGCAACTGCTTCGCGCGCCTCGTTATGGAGGCTTAGCCTTAACCTATTCAGGTTCTCAGTTGGCGAGAAATAATTCTTAGTATCGTCGTACTGACGCTTGAAAGCTAGCCATTCGTGCGGATTTCCAGCGAAGGTAGGCAGCGATGACACTACTGCTGGCTTCCTCGTAGCGGCGGTGATCTGCTCCCTCGTTAGGCTTGCGATAGCCTGGGCCAGAGCCAACACGCTGCTGTTGGAGTCAGGGTGGACGTGGGTGGGCTGCGGTGGAGGCGGTGGGGCATCGTTTGCCTCCCACTCGCGTTGTACATCACACAACCAATCTGTAAAACGTCCCGGCCCATCTCCGGGACTCAAAGGTACTTGATTAACTAAATTAGTATGAGTGAGTGGTAGAGGGCGATTAGCGGGTGAAGAGGGCTCATTTGGTGGTAGAGGGGTTGGCTCGGTAGCAGGGAGCTGTGGGTTAGTCGTGTCGATGACTACGACGGGATCAACAGCGATGCTGCCTGCAGTTGAGCCGATGGCGGCTAGTTCCGCCTCATACTCTGCCTCCAAGGCTTTCTTCTTAGTTTCCGCCAGCTGCTCCTCTAGGTCTGCCAAACGGCGGAGGTGACGGGCCTCTGCTGCCTTTCTGGCACTTAAAGTAGTTCGCTCACTTACCCTGGTACTGTGTGAGGTGCGGGAGGCATTATCTGCCTCACCACACTGTGCCTTTGTCTGGGAGCGTGTCTTCATTTTCAAATTTTGATATGTAAAATTTGGAATTTCGCAAGAAAACACGGATCGAAAGGACCAAAAATATTACTGATTTGCGCTGGTTGGCTGCGAAATTAGAAGACGGCTCCTTTGGTTAATAAATATAATTAAAAATGGTAAAACACACAGTAAATATAAGTAGTAAATCAAGTAGAGACGAGAGACTGCCAAAACTAATCAATGTCGTAATTTGGAATTTGCTTACGTCTAAGTTTAAATATACATATTTACAGAAGCCTGCCAGCATCAGGCTAGCAGGCAACCTCCGTCGTCGACACTGCCATCTTAAATCTCAATCTTCCCTTCATACTTTAATGGGCTTAGGACCATCATAATACCTAATTAGGTTTTACCTTTAGCCCTGATTTCACCAAACTGTGTTTGATAACTAACCGACCTGTAATTTTTATTTAATACAACCAAAAATTGTTTTTTTTTTTAAAACCAAAAAAGTTTTACTAACAAATCATTATTTACCTACTTCTTTAAATTGTTGTGGAGTTGATTAAACTACCGCAAATGCATGGTGAGACACTCAATAACCTAAAAAGTCAGTACCTACCTAGGTATCTGTTAGATAACCAGACAATCAGTATGGTGAAATCAGGGCTTAAGCCACGATCACACACACCTAGCTGAATTCAAAGACTAATTCGCCATACATTGATGGGAGGCTTGGTTATGTTAATTGCAATATCCTTACTTCAACGAGCAATGTATGCCGAATTAGTCTTTGAATTCAGCTAGGTGTGATCGTGGCTTTAAAATTCAAAAAGTTGTAGCGTTTTAAATAAAAGTAAAATTTCTAGGTAGATACAGACAAGTGTAAACTAAGCTTGACACTAGCAGTGACCATATGAGTTTAAGATAAGAGCGTTACAAAATCCAATGTGTCTAGCTTGACGTGCTTTTGACTGTACCTACCTAATAAAATTCAAAAAAATTGTACCTAATTAAATTAGGTATTACGGCGTATTTAAAAGATTGGGATATTTACAACGATTAAATTTACAGTTACTTACATGAGTTTATGTACACAATTTTACGAACTTACACTTCACGATAACGGAGCAATTGTTCAAAGTGCTGACCATTGCGCTGGATGCACATCTGCGCTCGTTTTCGTAAGTTGTCTTTCAGTTTTCTCAAAGTGTCCCTATCACTTTTCACAACCCTGAAAGCCCTTCGAATTTTTATTTTTAAGTCTTCACGCGTTTCGGCTTCCTCGGTGTACACTAAGCGTTTTATTTCAGACCACAAAAAAAAGTCCAGTGGGGTTAAGTCCGGGCTTCTGGCTGGCCAACGCACTGGACCTCCACGCCCTATCCACCTTTCACCAAACACTTCGTTCAAATGGGTTCTGACTTCCCTATGATAATGGGCTGGACATCCGTCGTGTTGGTAGTACATGTTTTGCATGTGACTTAACGGTACGTCTTCCAGCAGCCATGGGATGACCCTCCGCAACATGTTTAGGTAGGTACCTCCCGTGAGGTTCCCTTCGACGAAATAAGGACCGACTATTCGGTCATTGATTATACCGGCCCACACATTTACACTAAACCGCACTTGATGCGCGCACTCACGGATAACATGTGGGTTATTGAAGGCCCAGAAATGTTAAAAACTCTATCATCGATAGGTATTCGGCATTCGAGTATTCGTAATGCCGATCCATTTTTGCATAGCGCGTACGCACCTGTGACGTTCACGGGAATCGCGTGTCAACTGAAATGATTTATTATGAAGGGTTGCACGGTGCGCGGGCGGGGTTGGGAGAGACGGAGGCGGCGCTCTAGGCTAGGTGCAGCCGGCGGGCAGTGATTTGATTGGTTGGAGCATGTGCGGCGCTAGCGCTTGGAGCCTTTGATATGCCGCCACAGGTGCCGACAATCATTGCGCATCGCGTATCGCGTGTTTGATTGATAATTTAGAGCGCTACCATTTGTTCTCACAGTTTCGAGTTCAGAGGTAAAAAAAACTTTTGTATTTTTGGAGTTATTTTTTTTTATTACTGCCAATCGAAAGTATTTATGATACATAGTCTCTAGGCCTCGGATGCGAAACCACTAAAAAGTCACGGTGTAGATTATTATGGTCACTTTGAGTGTGTGGCACTACAACGTATAACGAAAAGGTGTAATAATACTGAAGGGAGTGAATCTGCCCATGAAACTGAACAACTAAAATCTCCCACACAAAAATGCGCTATCAGCTGATGCAGTTTCTATGGGAGGTCAAAAATTAATTTTGTTCTATTACCTATGTTCCTTTGTAAAAGTTGTTCAGTTTCATAGGCAGATCACCCCCATAGTATTATCACACCTTTCCGTTACACGCTGTATATGGACACCTGAAATGCTTAGCTACTTTTGATGCTGACTGTACACAACTACAACCAACAGGCACTTTCGTGGAAGTCGTCTAGTTTTTTTCTACTGTGTTATGAACACAATTTTGTAGTTTTATAATCAAAAGTATGAAAGGTGCAAATTAATGTTAAAAGTTCGCTAGATAGGCGTCATAAGAAAAAAATCCCTAATTGGCTGTATACAGTAGCTAGTTTAACGTGGACACGTCTCATGTAAGTAGGTAGAGTCAAGAGCACGTCACGCTCCTACCCCCCTTCCCTCCCCTGACTCATCCAAACTCGTCGTACAAAATAACTCTGACTGTGACTGTTAATGCGCAGTCAAAAACTGAGTCGCGGGGGTGAGCGCGGCATGTGGGGAGGCGCGCGAATCGTTCATTGGCTCTCCGCTTGTCACCCAAGCGCAGAAAACAACCGTCAGAGCCAAACTTATCCTGAACGCGCTATAATTCCTACTTGACAGGTCTTTTTTTAGTCCTCCGTACCCAAAGGTTGAAAAACGGGTCCCATTGATATACCTCCGATGTCTGTCTGTCAGCGGGCTGTATCTCATGAACCGTAATAAATAGAAATTTAAAATTTTCCCAAATTGTGTATATCTGTAGCTGCTGCAAAAACAAGTAATAAAAATTAAAAATATATATCGGCGCAGGAGAGCCCGTGCAATCAGATCCATCCAAGATATAGTGGGTTCAGGTACAATCAATTAGGATCTAATTATTGTTGCGTCACGTTACGGGCTCCGGTCTTGTGCTGAGGCACCCGGACCCTTCTGGCCCAGTCTGACCCTGGATAGTTATTACAGTTAACACTATGATTGTACGTCTTGTGCTGTAACTTTACTACTCATTTGTTCAGGAATCTCACGATCACAATCATCTACCAGATGACTTGTGTCGTCCTTTCACATTGACGCTTCATCAGATCGACAGCTATCTAAATACTTAGCTGCCGTCTATTCCTGAAGCAAGGAGGCCTCACTCGGCGTCGCTAAGAAGGTGCTGCTACTAATGTGCCTACATATATAAATAATAGGTCTGTACCTATGAATATAATTCTAATGCTATTTTTTTCATTTGCCTTATATTTGAAAGTTGACTTTAAGGTTATCAATTTACGCATAAAATAAAGTTTTTATTTTTAGTTTGATATATAAAATTAAAGGTTCGAAAATTGTTCCGTCTTAAATGTCGTCCGATTTCATCATTAGATTTGTTATATTTTTTACAGATAATATTTTTCGAAAATTAAATTTAAGCCTCTGTTAGCTTAATGTCTTCCCAATAATGCTTAAAAAAATTGGATTTATAATTTCCAAGAAAAATGCAAAAATGTTAGTACTGAAAATTGAGTTTACCTAAAATTCACCATACAAAACGACAATTTCATAGGTAAAGACCTATTATATGAACGCGCTATACCAATTATTGCCGCCAGAGGGCCCTATATCCACTTACCACGCACTTATCCCTATACCCCCCAAACGAAAGCATAGACGTATCCACGTCAAAATTGCTGTTTATAATGTCAAATTCCTAGGGCATAGGCGTTAGGCTGATTTCAGAGCGTAGCGTGCGACACGCTCCGGCGACACGCGCGCGTTTGAAAGTGGACTAGATAGTAGGTAGCGTTTTAGAGCCGCGCCGTTCGCCGCTACTTACTCTCTAGACTCGCGCATGCCGCCGGCGCCGTTGACATGCCACGCTCTGAAAGCCTTAGTTCCGATTTATGTATACATCTGCCAACAAATCCTAGTCGCTTTATACACCTTTATTTTTTTATCACCCTGTAAATCTTAAGAGATGGTTCTGCCCATAAAACTGACCAACTTCTCCCAAGAAACGGGTCGAAATATGAATTTTTTTTTCGACTAACCCATACCAACTGCATCAGCTGAGAACACGTCTTATGGGAGGTTGAAATTATTTTTGTATTTCGACCAATGTCCCTTCGAAAAAGTTTAGTTTTATGGAAAGTGTCACCTCTTAAAATTTTGTTAAAAATAAGGGTGCATGGAGTTTTAAGAATCTGACTTTTGTCGCTTAATCCGTTTCTGCATGTGAAATAAAATAATACTTTAGAAAATGCACAAACTATTAGATTGTTAAACTTTTTTAGCCTATAAATGTGTAATGATCATCCTTGATAAAAATAATTATAATTATTTGTAGAACCAAATTGAATATACCATTTTGAGTACCTAACGATAGTTTGAGTACATTACATTACATTCGCGAGAACGTAAGCATAAAGGGTGTAAGCGACGGTGTACCGAAAACTAAAAGGGCGTGCCCAGTCAACGAAACTGAACAACTCTCCCAAAGAAACATTTTTGGGACATGAAAAAAAAATTTGGCCTCTATAAGTACAAACTGTTTGTCCAGAGTGAGCAATTTGTATGGAAGGGTGAAAAGTTTTTTCGTTTCCCAGAAATGTTTCTTTAGCAAAATTGTTCAGTTTCGTTGACTGAACATGCCCTTTCAGTTTTTGGTATACCCTCCCTTACAACCTGTGTATCCAATCTGGTTCCAGTTAACAATTAACTTTTACATACAAAAATTTGTCATAAATTTTTAGTCCAGTCAAATGTCGCAAAGCTAGACTTAAAAATATAGACTGAGAACTGTTCATATTTATTGTAGAGAAATATTGAATATGTATTGGGCAATAATTATGTCTACCTCTATTGTAGTTTTTGAGCGAATTTAGTCCTTCAGCTTTCCAATTTTGACCTAGATTTTGTGTACTACATGACCGCTACAATTAGGCGCATGACAGCTAAAAAAGACAAAAATATTTGTAATTTATTTCATACTTTTAATTGTTGTTATTTAATTCAATATTCAAGCCGAATGCAGCTTATATTTTTTCTAAATTACATAACTGTTATGCACCTAATTGTAGCGGTTACGTAGTACTAGTAAATGCAATATTGTCAAGTACACATGAACACAAATTGACAGTTCAACCGAGAGTACCATGATAGTATAGAGACCATTTTCTGATACCATTAAAATATGAACTTTACTACTATTACCATTAGATTAATTTCAGATCGAAACGGAAAAATGCTCGAGCGTGCTTGAGATTTTTTACTTTTGATTTGAACCTAGTCGCAATACTGATAATTAAAGGTTCTTTATTCGGTGATATCATAAAATTGGCAGTCATTTTTCTGCACTGTTTGAACTGATCGTGATCAGTGTTCACTGCATCCGAATCGGACACCAATTATCCGAACCAGGGTGTCTACCCTCAATTTTCATGCAAATTCAAAACTTCGTCCCTTGACGATAGAGTAGGATATTGTTTGGACTCTAATCACTGCCAATTTGACAATTCATCCAACCAATATTCTACTCTATTGTCAGTGAACGAAGTTATGAATTCGACTGTATCGAAGTAGTGTCGTATCGAAAATTTTGAGTAGATCTCTAGAGATCTTCCGACATACGTCGCAGACGTACGTATTCGCCGTTCGGTTGGCAAATTGTTAAACGGCGTCGGGTCGTAAAATGGAAAATTTCTTAATTTCTCGGCATTTAGCAATTGCATAGGCATTGTGTACAGCGGCGAATTTACAATTTGCCTGTGACATATAGACTACTTGATACAATCAGTCCTCTTTTGTTGAACTTGTTCTTGAAGGGCAATGGTCAGCGTACCTAATCTTTTATAAGCGCACAAAATTTGAAGTGTCACACACGCTATATAGGTTTCTTTAAAATGATATATACAGGGTGCTAGTAAGGAAAAGTCCTGCAATCCTTTAAGTACATATTCTACCTATGAAACTGAACAACTTTGTCCAAAGAACATGATGTACGCGATAGCTCAGGAGTACAGGCGAAATGAATGGAATATTGAAAGCATTGTTTTTTTTTTTTCGTATTTCGACTTAAGCCCCTTGGAGAAATTGTTCAGTTTCTAAGTGGTTTTAAAGATCACAGTGCTTTCTAACACCCAGATTAGATACAACAATTTCATGACATTTTTATAGATCTTGTGAGACCCAGTCATAAAAAAACAAAAATAAGTTGTAAAAAATCATTTTTTATTAGAATTAATAAAGTTTATTACATAATTAATGAGGTTTTTATTAATTAAATTACATGCTTGTTAGTCTTGCACCAACCAGTTGGTATGACGTTGTGATATAACACTGATGCTATCATATAAAGCGATATGTTTGCTTAAGGCGAGGTGGTCCCAAAAGTTATGTCTTATGTTTCTACTTCTCTCTTACTACTCTTGCGTGTTAGGGTCCGCGCAGACCGAAAGGCAAAATGCGCGCGCAGCCCGGCGCGGCGGATGCGAGAGCAGTTTCTCAGGGTTGCCATGCCATCTTACTAATGTGTAGCGATAATTCAACACTGGGGCGTTCATGCGTGAATGTAATGGACTGGGATATTGTAAAAATGCACTTTATCTGATGCTGTCAATTTCTTTTTAGATGACCTATAAAGTTAAAAAGAATTTTGAAGAAATTTTGTAAAACTGACATTTATCTAATCTCTAAAAAGTTTTTCAGTATACCGACACTAAAAAATATCCATAAAATCAAGCATTGAAAGATAAACAGTCAACTACAGAAAGCCTCCTAAATCTAATGTAACACATAACATTAATGAGCTTTTCTTTAACTTAGATAATGAATTCCTATGCCGTCAAAGGCCCAGCGCAGACAGAACGGAATAATCCTCGCGCGGGCTCGGGCATTTTCTGAGGGATCGAGCATGCGCGCGACCGCGCGAGCCTGCGCTAGTAAACCGTCATCTTCTACCGAAACATGCCAGTTTGTCGCGGTTCGTCAATAATGGTGGACTGGGATATGGTTATAATTGCGCTTAAGGTAGGTAAATATTTAAAAAACACGCCCACAACACTGCGCGCGCGCTGGATCGACTCCGCGCGCGGATGCCCGCGTATCCTCGAGGATGCGCGAGCCTTTTTTGTCGGGTTCAAGCATATATGCACTTTATTTCAATGACGTTAAAGTTGATTTTCGAGTACCTTAATAAAATCCTCTCCGATGCGCTCTCTCTGTCTGCGCTGAGCCAAAAGCGACTGCTCTCTTACTCCACCATACAAAAAATTCGCAATAATCTATGCAATTAAAAAGAGGGTTGCGAATTTTTACGGTCGTATAATATGGCCTTGAACTCTGGCCGCCATTACCCTATTCAATTCGGTGGGGTAGTGCCACGTGACCCAGGATTTTGAACTTTGGCGAATCATCCCTCCGATTCCCGCCAACTCTAGTCTATCGTTTATACGTCATTCGAAAGGTAATTACAATAGGTCGTAACTCTCTATACACACTAAACCAAAATAAACCGTAGCTTCGACGGAATAAGGCAGAATATCGAGCGCGGAAGCGCTCGCGTTTGTGATGCCGATCGGCATCACTGGTGCTCTAGAGGGAGGCTCATCGCTCATCACACGATAGCAAAAAGTCCGCTAATATTGCCGGTTTGTATAACGTGCACAGGATAAGTTTGGCTCAGACGGTTATTTTTTGCGCATATGTGACAGGCGGAGAGCCAATGAACGATTCGCTCGCCTCCCCCCACCTGTCACGCTCACCCCCGCGATTCATATTTTAAGTTCGGCGCATTAACGGTCATAGCCAGAGTTATTTTGTACGACGTATAACTGAAAATGGTTTTTATTTTAACACTTCCAGTGTTCGGATAAATCTACAAAGTAGAAGTGGTTGTGAAATTTTGCGATTTTCTACTTTGTAGACGTATAACAATTTATCTTTTTTGTCACATAAAAACCTTTATGTTAATGTTAAAACCTTTATGTCACATAAAGGATTGGGAAGAGGTCACAAAAGATCGTGACCAATGGAAAGCCGCGGGAAAGGCCTTTGCCCAGCAGTTGGACCTAGTAGGCTAAGAAAATAAATGTCACATATACGACTGCTGCACGGGCTTACAAGTGATGTCACTACGTTACTGCGTCTCGTCAGCGTCCCCCTGGTCGGAGCAGTCCTCGGGGCGGAAGGTGTCGTCCTCGTGGCGGTGCTTGGTGCCACGCGCCCGCTTGCGCGCCGGCGAGTGCGCGATCGGATCCATCTACAACATTTATAACCTAAACATGGTGTGTATAGTGCGCCCCAGCGAACTACAATACTATGGAACTCTAACTCAGAACAAATTCCATTCAAAAAGTGGCCCTACGTGAAACCAAAAGGACGTATATTCAAAATACGAATCAATTGGTTCAAATTGAGAACGAGAGCAGGGATTGGTTCGCGCGCGTTATGCAATGTCAGCTAGTGGTAGTTGAGAGGTAACTATTTTAGCTCCGCCTACTTAGGTAAATATTTCGTGGGGTCAAGTTTGAAGCGTAGTTATCGTTCTATAGTATTGTAGTTCGCTTGTGCGCCCTTATGGTGCCGGGCAAGAATAGTACCAACCCATCTCTACCCTTGGGCACAGAATAAAGTAATAGTACACACGGCCGCACATCAGTAGAAACACTTTTGGACCTTATGGCGTGGTAATAGAGTTGAAAAAGTTTCTACCGACAAGCGGTTGACCGTACTATCATACCAGCCGTAATAGTACTATGGTACCAGCCATAACGCTGACAAGCGAGGTATGGTAATTCCCCTCCACATTTATCAAGCAAAAGCTAGAATTCTTGAGGGAGCTCCTTGTCCTGTAGTGGACATTTCTGACTGACTATCATACAGAACGGACTCTCTGCCCCCCTTGCAATCCACCACGCGCGCACTTTTCCGCGTGATTCTCGTAGTCCTTATGCGAGCTTGCGCGACCTTCAAATTTCAAATTCGCGCTCGATGTATGTAGGTACGGGGTGTTCCGTGGGTGTCATAAGAAGGCATATGGACCGGGAGATGGGCAGCAGCATCTTTCTGTGTATCGTACCATCTTACATACTGCGGTGACCAACAAGAGCGGTCGCCAGCCGCAACGTTTCAAGCGTGGTGACTATGGTGAATCCCCTGCTAAGCACCACGCCTTCTTGCTGGAGTGCTGGAGGGAGCTCTCTGTCCTGCAGTAGACGTTTTCATGGGATGTTATGATCACAGGGTGTATACCATTAGGTACACTAGACACCTGTTATATTAGTACAGGTTTCCGAAAACTGAAAGGGCATGATTAGTCGACGTAACTGAACAACAAACGTCCAATTAAGTTTTCAATTTCCATATTCATATTAATTTTTTTTCTGTTTGCAATTTTGTATGGAGTAGCCGATATTTTTTTTTTCCATTTCCTGAAAGTTTTAGTGAAAGTTGTTCAGTTACGTTGATTGATCGTGCACCTTTCAGTTTTCGGAAACTTGTCCCTTACACACTTCATAAGTATTTAACGAACAATATTTTATAAACTACAACATATGGAGCGGGTGAAAATGGAACCGTATTCAAAAAGAAACCCTTAAGCCCGAGTCACACATAGGCGGTATGATTGCGAAAGCGGTCCGGGGGCGGTAGCACGATGAAATTCAAAGGAAAACTAACTTATTTTCTAAATCGGTGATTCAATTACCTGCCGCACCAGTTTGTATTGGCCAAAACCAGTTAGGAAAACCTCTTTGAAAGCCTTGTGAAGAGGCTTCTTCTTGAAGATTGCGCACTGCTTCGAAATTATATCCACTGCGTCTTCAAAAAGTTCTAAAAACGATAACAATACATTATACAGGGTGTTAGGAATAGTACCGATTTCCTTTAAACCACATGAACTATAACTAGAATAAAGAACAATAAGCATGTTTAAACAATAAAAAAAGAATAAAAAAATAATATTAAAATTTAATTGTGTCAACCCTAGCCAGACTAAACTAGAGACTAGAATAAAGAACAATAAGCATGTTTAAACAATAAAAAAAGAATAAAAAATAACAGAAATAAAAAACTAATATTAAAATTTAGATCGTAGCAGGTGGAGAACTGTGGTCTCTGCCTACCCCGACGGGAACAAGGCGTGATGTTATGTATGTAAAATTTAATTGTGTCAACCCTAGCCAGACTAGCGGCCCGCATATAGATACCTATTTAACTTTTTTACAATTGATGCGCCGCCGCCGTCGGGTGCACGTTGTGATTCTTAGAATAGGGTTGGCAACTAAAACTATTTTTTATAGGAAGAATTTTATTTTTATGTTATTTTTTTATTATCAATATGTTTAGTGTACTTTATTCTACTTGAACATGTGGTTAGAAGGAAATCGGTACTTTTCCTAACACCCTGTATAATCCAGCACCTGGCTGTACTTCTGTAGGGAAATGTGCGTATCAAGGATTTTATATCAGGAATGCTAGCACCTGGCTGTACTTCTGTAGGGAAATGTGCGTATCAAGGATTTTATATCAGGAATGCTTTGTAGGTACCCTAGTAGTATTTATCTATCTATCTATCTATCTATCTATTTTGGACTCTGGTGGACATCCGCCACCTGGTACATTTACCAGATTTAGTTTTTTGTATGGGATTTTTTAGTTTTTTTCTGCAACTATTTGTGTGGTATATCAAATGAAAGGGCATTATGAGCTGATTATAAAAATAAACTAATTAATCACATTCTATTAAGTAGTAGTCTGGTTCTATTTTTATTTTATCATTTCCGGGATAGCAACCGCCTTAAATATAGTGTTTTAAAATTACAAAACAAACTTAAAAGAGAAAGGCCAATTACAGCTATCCGCATATTACTGGTTCTAGTTTTTGAAAAAAATTTTGGTGTTTCAGATTTTTTGCGATCAGAGCCAGTGTTGCTACTTAAGCCGATTTTTAGCTAGATTTAACCACTTTTTCTGCAATTTTTTTTAGGATAAGTAATTATTTGTTTAGTCACTAACTTAATTTCTGCAGCAATGAAATTCATGTGCAGCTGAGTATGATTTTTACCCAAATTACTTACGCTTTCTCAACTTTCAACTGTTCAAGTTCTTAGTCAATTTGGTGTACTTTTTTCGTCACTATATTAGATTTCAAATATTATCTATACGTTTCAAAACTTTCCAACGTAAAAATCAACAGCCAAAGCAGTTGAAACTTGCCGCAAATGACCATTTGTGTGACCACAAAGGTGGGAATGTTGGTATAGCTCTCTCTTACTTTCCTATAGCTGTATCTCTAACCGATCGCGCTCAAGACTTATCGTGTAACGGGATGACTGATGGCGCTGATCACAGTAATAATAACAGAAACACCGCATACTTGGTTTATATTCCACACATCCTACAAAACGCTTTGAAACATCCTTTATAATGCGCACGGCTAAGGAGTGGAATTATTTGCCCGCGTCTGTGTTCCCGAGCTCTTATAACCCGAATCTATTTAAGTCGCGAGTGAATAGGCTTCTTCTGGGCAAGCTCGTTCCATCGTCGACCTCATCTCTGTCCTTAGGGCTAGATCGAGGTCAAGAGGAAGCCCATACACAGTAAAAAACAATAATAATGCTGATTAAAGTACGATCGCCATCACGACTGACTGTGTTTTTGACCAATTATTTCATTGAAACCACGTACCGAAAATTGTTTAAAATAATAATAAAGTTTCAAAGGTTCCAAGACAATTGCTTTAAAATACCTAAAGGGTAATTTTTTGACCCCTATTTAGCAAAATAGTATCATATGTTATTCAGAACAGAACAAAAGACTCGCATAAATTAATAAAAAAATTTTGGTCGTCCGCTCGTTTAAAAATTCTACTATACAGGTTGTAAGGGACGTTGTACCGAAATCTGAAAGGGTGTAACTTGACCAAAGAATATTTTTTTGGAAAATGAAAAAAAAAACCTCACAATACAGACTGTTCGATCAGAGAGAGCAGTTTGTATGGAGGTAGAAATTTTTTGAAGTGAAAACTTCTTTAGCGGCGCTTGGCACTTTTTTGATGGGTAAAAAATTTTTAACTCACGTCAGATGTCGCGTCAGATCTGGCCTCAGATGTTTAAGTTTTGAAGTGAAAACCTCTTTAGCGGCGCGTCAGATCTGACGAAGATTGTCTATATATATGTAATATAAATTGTCATGTTTGTCTGCGATAGCGCAATAAATGAATATTGTATGTACTTTTATACTGATAAATAAAATAATTCGTGCGAAATTATTCCCTAACGTAACCATTCCAAAATATTTAAAAATGCACAACATTGATGTTTAAGTTTTCACTTCTGCCGGCACTCCCGGAGTGCAACCCGTCCTTTTTTTTATGTTTTTTTGGGAAAGTTGTTCAGTTTCGTTAATTGAACACACATTTTCAGTTTTCGGTACACCGTCCCTTACACCCTGTATTTCCGGCGCGGCTCGTTTTTAGACCTATGTGTCTTTTGAACAATTATTCGGATTTTTGTTCTGAATAATATATATTTTTCATTGTAACTTTTTACTTTATTTCTATACATTATTTTTATTTATTATTATATTTTATTATTTATTTCTATATTATCCTTATTTCTAAGGCATTCTCACCAGTTTCCTGAATCTTGTAGCTCTTGGGTTTGACATCATAGACTCTGTAGTCCAGCAACAAGGTGACGGGCACCTGATCCTCTTCCTCATCCTCTACCTCCCTTTCAATTTTGAATGACACTTCCATGTGAGACCTGTCCAGCGTTGTGAATAGTTCACCATCTATGTTTAGCAGTTTCTGTGGACAATAGATTATTTCAATCATTAAAGAATGAAATACTTCACAATGGATACAGTTTAATTAAAATTACAGCTAAATTAATAAAATTAAAATTTATTTAACTAAAATTTACACAAATAGAAACCGGCCAAGAGCTAAAATACATATTATCTCTTTCGTTCTTAACATGTTGTCCACAAATAAATAAAAACTTCTTGTTAACCAATCAGCCTTTTACTAAGTACACCGTCTCCCGAACTATTCTCAAATTACAAATAATCTACACGTGCGTCTACAGTACCTCTTAACTTTAAGAATACAAGATTGATTTTTGAATGCTCTAACAGCAACATGTAGAGTTGCACAGAACGGCAACGTCGCACTTCACATCATGCATTCAAAATTTTCGGCGGGAAAATGATTTTTGTTTCTAGCACCGAAACCGTAAGAGACCTAGAGACTCATTTTTCTTGGTGCTTATTGCATCAAATATGCACTCTCTATTTGTATATCGTTCAGCATTCTACGTGGAGTACTTTTTGAGTTACAGCATGGGCTTGCTGGCGAGACGTCTCCCCAGCAAGCCCATGAAAAAATACAAATATCTCAAAAGTTAGTGGAGCTAGGATTTTGAAATATTTGCTTCCTACTGTTCCGAGTAGGTAGTAAATATTAAGCTTTGTTTTATCTTCCTACCTACTATATGTTCCGAGATATCATCTGGGCTGGCTGGGACGTCTCTCCAGCCACCCATAATTATTGATGAAGTGCTCCTACCATATGGACATTTTCGATTCGGCTTTTTTACAATCAATTGCACCAGACATGCAGTAAATGTAGAACTATGTTTAGAACCAATTTGGGTCTATTCATGTAGGTAGAAAATAAAGTCGGTGTTTATTTTCTGTATAAGAAATATTAGCGCAGACGTGGGTATTCAAATAAAAATGTACAACGCGACTCGCGGGTCACCCGAGGTTTTGGCGCGTCGGTGCGATAAGGAAAGCGGGCCGGCGATATAGTTGTTAGCATGTAGCAGTCGCATTCCACAGAAACGAGGGAAGGTTGTGTGCGCGCATCGGGAGGCCGAATCGGTGGCCGCGCTTGGAATTTGTTTTATTCCCGAATCGGGATTCGGAGGACTATCATATTGGGTTTGCTCGGGGCAAAATAAATAAGTAATTTAGTGGTGAAAAATACTTCGGGCGGCGTAAAGTGGACTCGTGTGCGGTGAACGAGACGCCATTTTTTGGGTCGATGCAAGCGGGGCGTATGGACTCATATTTGTCATGCTACGGGAATAAGTGTGTCGTGAATATACCATTCGGGGCAGTTTCCTGGCTCGCGGGGAGGACAGAAATTGCGGTTGATGGACAATTGTACGATAAGTACTTGACAAATAGGTATTTTTTCGTTGTGGTCAATGGTTATAGTTCTAGTAGTCACAAAATTACATCAGGAGTACCCCAAGGCTCTCATCTTGGGCCTGTTCTCTTCAATGCCTTTGTCAATGATATTCCCAGTAGTCTGAATTATTGTAAACCATTTTTATATGCAGATGATTTAAAATTAGTAGCCGTTTGTGAATCTTCGGAAGATGAGCAGCGTATTCAAGAGGATCTTGATAGAATAATCAATTGGTGTGAGGTAAATGGTATGGATCTAAACGCTAGTGTTTCCATGTTAAGTACACCAGAAAAAATAATGCTTATGAGTCAAAATATAGAATTGGCAGTAACTATATTCAGAAAGTGGACAAAATTAGAGATTTAGGAGTTGTCTTTGACAAAAAGCTAACTTTTATTCCACATATTGAAAGCATTATTAAAAAATCAGCTAGCATGTTGTATTTCGTAAACCGTAATTCCAAACCGTTTAAAAACAATAAAACCAAAATTATGTTGTATTACAGTTTAGTAAGGAGTAATTTGGAATATTGTAGTGTCGTATGGAGACCCCATTATGCCACTCACGCACTGAGGATTGAACGAATTCAAAAAAGGTTCGTTCCGAGCCTAGCGTTTGGTAATGGAGTAGCAAAAAAAATTCGCTCGTATAACAAGAGATTACGCCATTTCAAAATTTCCTCTCTTGAGGACCGAAGAGACATGCTGGATTTTATATTTCTACATAAGACCTTACAAAATTGTATAGATTGTCCCGAGCTACTTCAAAGCTTTAATATTCGAATTCCTCGTAGGCTCCCACGCTGCCCGATCACTCCTCTTTATCCCCCTCCTCGCAGATCTGTCCTCGGCTCCAACTCTCCTGTTTGTAGACTTAGTAAATTGGCCAATAGCTACAGTGACAAGGTGGACATATTCACGGACTCTATCTATAAGCTCCGTAAAATCTTAGCTAAGTAAGTTGCCTTATTGTATGTTTATATCGCATGAGGTGTTCGTCTATAATTAGTTATAGCACTTAAAATTGTTCCTTTGTTGCCTACAAATAAGTTTGTGTAGAATTGGTGTGTATAACTGTTGATGAACCTAAATAAATAAAATAAAATAAGTGACTTGTTTTAATAAGTACCGCGCCAGACGGGGCGTGGCCGGTGATAATTTGACTATATCTTGGCAATCCGCGTGGTGTGTGGGACGATTGAGAGCAATCGCCGCGTAGTTGCTATGGACTTGTGATTGGAAGGCAGATTTCCGGAATTATCTGCTATAACGGGTGTCGATCTGCGCATTCGGTGAGCGCGGCGTGCTTGAAGCATGAGGCTGGGGTTTGACCTGGATGCCTGCTGCGGGAGCGGCCAGCTATAAGATCGGCGCGGATCATCGCATCGACACCACAGTACACATTATAATTTATTCTATGTAATTGTATTTATTGGACATTCCTACTTGCACACAAATAGTAGGTACACTTCCAAATGTACATTTCGACTCGTCGCGACCACGGGAATCTCACCGGTAAGGGCTCCCGCACACGACCGAGAATCGGTGACCGATTTTATGTCGGCATCCCGCTCTGACGTGTTAGCACCTGAATCCTCCCTCCTTGTCCCGGCCGATAATCGCCCACCGATTCTCGGTCGTGTGCGGGAGCCCTAAGTGATTTCGAAAGGGTTGCAATTTCGGTCAAGCGCGAGTCATCCGGGGCACCAAAATTGTATAAGTGGGTGCGTAATTTATTCGGAGCAGATTTGACGGTCCGACGGGTTAGAGGCCACCGGGCGGTCATCTAGGGACGTAGTTCGGGTTGGTGCTCTTAACGGAATTTTGGTGCTCTCGAAATAAACATTATAATTGTTTCGGTCATCGACCCTGGATACTCCAAGCCGGTTGGAGAGGGTTTATTGTGGGATGATAGTTTCCTTAAGTGGTCGTCCTTACGGTGCGTGCATACTAGCGGCAACGGGTGCCTCCGCAGTGGGACGACGGGGGGTTATTCTGCACGTAACGGGTGTGACACCGGTCACGAGCGTACCATCTTCGGTACGATACGTGTAATATAGTTAAGGTAGTTAGATATAAGTTTAGCGCTGTGTATCGCAGCCCAATTTGTTACGCTCCCGCTCGGGTCTACGAGTGCACAGTTGCACTCCTGGGTACGTTTTACTCATAGGGCCCAGCGGACGTATCGGACCCGGGCCGCGGAGCGGACAAAACACTGAGAGTGCACTCTTGCACTGCTGGGTACGTTTAACTCTTTTGCTTTTATGTAATCTTCGTAGTTTTTCCTGTATAGAATGGGCTGGCTGACGAGACGTCTCTACAGCCACCCAAAGTTTTTAACTCGTAGTGTCGTCAGTTTTGATGCACTGAATCTGACACTTTACTGATGGAATGAACCAATTTCCACTAAATTTTGGTGTATGCCACTTGGCCATATTTCGCACGGGCTTGCTGGGAAGACGGACACGAGCAAGATAGCATAGTCGATGAACTTCGTCCCTTTCTAATTGTTGGTATGGACCAACTTCATTGGTATGGACCAATGAAGTTTGCACAATTTTCGTGCAAAAAGTTTAGTTTTATATGCACAAATTTTTATTTATAGGAATTTTTAAATACTTATTTGAATAATTTTGAAAGTGCAAAGTAAAAACTTCTCTCTGTTTTCATTAAATATTGATAAATGCAGAAAATATCATTATCTTTTGATTTATTTGGATTAAAAATCTTTGGTAAAATTATTTTGAACAAAGATTTTTTCATGACATTTTGTTGATGTTGTCATGGCAACCTAATTTATATATATCCCTTAAATCTTTGCGATTTTATGAATAATTTATAACATATTTAATTGCAAAATGGTTAAAACTTGCTGCATAATTAATTGCATAATTAATTGTAGAAGTAAATCTTGAACAACAATCACTTAGCGGGGAAAAGGATTGGATACAGAATTTTTTATGTATTAGATAGGATCGATTCTGTACATGCAGACAAAGTATCAGTTAGAGAAGGCCGACACACTACACTACATACTCCGGCACAGTGTGAAGCATAAAAATCACGTCGTCGGGCCGTCCGTTGATACTATGACTGCCATTCTGATAAGAACACTACAATTTTGGTGTAACAGTTTCTTATGATGAGTATAAAATTATTTCACTTTGAAAGAATGTTTACAACAATACATTATGCTGTATCCTTAATACGACCGTAAGTTTTACGTTGATACGTCTATTTAGGTACAGGAAAGTCCACGTCCCGCCCCGCACGTGCCGACGAAGAATAGTACCAACCCTAACTTATTCGTGGGTGTCGTAAGAGGCGACTAACGGATTAGCGGAGGACGGGCATCAGCGTCTTTCTGTTTATCATACCATCCTACATAATGCGGTCACCATCACCAATAACCGCGATCCATGGTGCCAGCCGAAACGCCAACAAGCGTGTTGACTGTGGTACTTCCCCTCCACCATGCGTTTTTGCTGGACTTCTGGAGGGAGCTCCCTGTCCTGCTGTGGACGTTTCATGGGATGTTATGATGATGATGATGATGATGACTGAATCGATTCAGACGGGGTTTTAAATAATGTGTTTGGCTTACTATCGTGCACAAGCTTTGTTTCATTGAAATCGATTCACCCAAACAGTACCTATATACGAATATACACCCATAATGGGTGAATCAAAAATCACTACGGGTCAAATCATTTTAAAAGGTCTTACCTATCACTGTACTAAGGCTTGCTTTTTTTTTATAAAAAGTGCAGTTTTTAAGAAATATTGGACGTACCGATTGTACTATTAAGGGCTTTCCTGCAGTCAACTAGCGCCCCCATCAGTTAAAAAAATATTACTCGCTAAATACAAAACTTACCGAAAATCTGTCTTTCCAGATTGAAGTGAAGGTTGTTTATTTAGAACCTATCAACCCTGAAAAATATGGTTCACTGTAGTTACAGATACAAAAACTGCTAAAAGTGACAGTTTTTCGCAATTTTTGTATCTGTAACTACAGTGATCTATATTTTTCAGGATTAATAGGCTCTAAATAAACTACCTTTCAATCTGGTAAGACAGATTTTCGATAAGACTGTTTGTGTTTCTAAATACAATAAAAAAAAGTTTTGTATTTAGCGAGTAATATTTTTTTAACTTGGAGGGGCTAGTTGACTGCAGGAAAGCCCTTAAAGTGAAGCTTTCTTTAGATGTATTGAAAGTTTACCGTTAGATAAATTTAGTCATTAAGCAAAAACTGTTATTAAAAACTAGAGGGAAACTAAACAAATCACTTAAAGAGAAAAATCCAGGTTGTAAATAGGTAAATTCGGGTTAGAGTAGGTACGGTACTAACAGGTTTATTCCAATTAACATTGAGTATATCATTATACATATAGCGCGTGGGTTTCTTTATTGTCGGTTTTCTTGTCGTGGTTACGTATATGGTATCGTTTTGGCCATTTGGCGGCAATATTTAGTACTACATAGATCTTTGGTTGAGTCAGAGTTACGTCAAGTCAGGTCAGGTCATGTCCCGTTAGGTCAGGTAAGGCGAGAAGAGGGCAGGAGAGGAGAGGACAGATTGAGACTGAAATTGAGGATGAAGATGAGGTTAATTAAGGCTGACTTTGAAGATGAGGTTTTGAATGGGTTTGCGCATGAGGTTGTGGAGGTTGAAGTTGATCATGATGAGGTTGAAAATGATGAGGATGGGTGGGGCCATTTCATAATGAGATGGGAACATTTTTAAACATTTCGAGGTTCTTCATTAAAGCCACTGTAAAAAGATTTTGACATTTAACCAGCAAAATGTATAACAGCAGCGCCCTCTTGACAACGTCATCCCGCTGCCAAAATGGCCATGTTGCACTGTAGGTGTCAATTTATATTGATGATTGAAAGAACCTTTCTGACGCAGCTCTTTCCAGTTGTATTTTCAGTTTGCTAACCTTGTTTCTAATTTTAAACAAATCCTCACAATACTTGTCCCACTCAACAAAAATATTGTGGTCACCCTATTAGAAAGGGACAGCTTCATCTCATATCACATCCTTATCGGCTCGCATTATTTTTGGCAGTGCGCAATCTGGTTAAAAGCGCCGCGAAGCGCCGCGATGTGCTAAATCTATGGTCAAGTAGGAATGAAAAGTAATCTGACATTTCATTGACATAAGAGGGTTGATGATTGGTTGATAATATACTACTAGTGATTGCAGTCGTTAAAAAAAATCGACATTAGTCGATTAATCTATAAAAATAAATAAAACGACTCGACAGACAACAGCTACATCAAAATTTAAAATTGTTCAATAAATGGCATCCCCTTTCTCTTTAATTTTTCTTGCGAAAACCAGTACTTTTGGGTTATCTACTGTACTTTGACAATGGATGACGGAATTATCGCTAGTAAAAGCAAGTAAAAAAAACCGGCCAAGTGCGAGTCGGACTCGCGCATTGAGGATTCCGTACCACCACATAATCATAATTGTATTAGTTAAAATTTCAGTAAGTTAATGTGCTAGATTTTTTGAGTCCGACACGCGCTTGACCAAATTTTATTATTTTTTGCGTTACTTTATAGCGTATGCACTATAAAAATACCAATTTTTAAGTTTGTAAGTGTTCCCGTTTTCAAAATAGAACTAAAATAAAAATCGTTTCCGCGACCATTCCACTTGACCCCTCACTTATATGAATGTTCTTGAAACGGGAGCTCACCTCAATTGGTTTCCTTTAGTTGTGAGAAAAGTTGTAATATTTAATGATTTAAGACTTTTCCCTTTATTTGTACTTTGAGACCTAGCTTCTTGCCAAATTTCATAATTTTAGGTCAACGGGAAGTACCCTGTAGGTTTTGCATTTTTGCAGAAATGTATGGAGATGAGGACATAAAAAGCCATATCTTTTGATTGCGTCATTGTAAAAAAAAACTTTCAGATCTTGTGTGGTTCATGGACCCTAATATATATTATCAATTTCAACCTGATACCTCTACCCGTTCGTGAGATAAAGGGTCTTGACAGACAGACAGACAGACGGACAACAAAGTGATCCTATAAGGGTTCCGTTTTTTTCTTTTGAGGTACGGAACCCTAAAAAGATATTGTTTGAATCAGTTTTTAATGCAGTGAGTTGAAGTTTCGAACGGCGTACGTAATATCATCATCATCATATCGTGTGGGTTGCAGGGTCGATGACCGACCTCACAAACCCTGGTGTCAGAGTTGTTGAGCCGCCAAAGGCCTCTGACATGGCTCATTAACGACTACATCCGTAGATAGTAGTCGGGACCAACGGCTTTACGTGCCTTCCGAAGCACGGAATCATCTAACTTTTCGGGTAATCAGGTGATTCATCCTGCAATGCCCTAACCAAACTGGGGAGGTCGCACAAAGAGATTTTTGTTTTGACAGTGTCCCCACTGGGAATCGAACCCAGAACCTCCGGATCGAGAGCCGAACCCTCTAACCACTAGACCACGGAGGCTGTTACGGAGGCGTACGTAATGTTACCAGATTATTCGATGGTACCTAAATTTTTTTGGTTGTACTTAACAACTTTTTTGCCATTCTTAATTTCTACGACGCTTTTATGTTTTTAAAATCAATGTTTAAGACTACTTTCACGTATAAACGGCAACGTTGTAATTCCTATAATTTTATACGAAGCTATACTTTTTAACGTCAAATAAGTTACGATTCGCTAGTTTGTTGTTTTAGTTGTTATCATTGTAAGTAAAAATTACTTAAAATTGGTTCAATACCTACTAAGAATTTCTTAGATTCAGTACACTTATGGATAAATTATTTTCTTTCGCGATTGTAAACAAACAATACACAACGAAAGCATTTGTGCTTATTGAAGTGTTATTTCTTGAGTACCTACCTACTGTGTAGGAAGATAAATGTGATATCTATGTCTGCTATTTTCCGTGAACGTAAAAGAAATATTTTTATTAGAACACTTCCTATGTTCTCTGTATAGCTTTAAGGTGTAATTTATATGAATAAGTCGTTTTTATATGTGAAGACCTGTAATTGGCATTTTAATTTTGAAAACATGCGCCTAATTTAAAAATAAGGCTGTGGATTTTCCAATAAGAGTAAAATGATTCTACAAAGTAGAAATTTTCAAAATTACACTACCAATACCAATTTTTCCACTGCCTGCATATAAAGCTGTGAAATTGAGCATTTTTCTACTTTACAAAGTAAAATAAAATTTATAAAATAATCAGTTTCATGTTGTGAGTTATAGCGTGCGCAGGATAAAGGCTCTGACACTTATTTTTTTGCGCTCCCCCCACCTGCCGCACTCACCCCCGCGATTATTTTTTGAGTTCGACGCATTAACGTTCAGAGCCAAACTTAGCCGCACGCTAAACCCACTAAGTCTTAGTGGGTCGAAACACGAAACATCTTAGTGACTAAGATGTTTCGTGAATAACGTTAACACCTCATATCGATATCGACATATCGACTTTAAATCACTTTTTTTGTTATGTCTGGCAACATTCTACGCGTCAGTGAAATGTCAGTTTAGTCCGCCGAATAAAAAACTATAATTTGAAATTAGCAGCGAATATTATTTATACGGAATATTTAATATAACAGCCTTAGCTGTTATTCGAAAAAAATATTCCGCTTTAAATTTTAGGTGGATTCGTAAATATTGCGTCTTAACATCATATTTAAATACGATATACACAAAAAAGTAGCTATTAACATTTAATGTTTTGCAAAACCGTATCTTTACTGGAGTACGAAGTGTATACGTGCCTTTTGAGTTGTTATATGAAAGGGAATTATTTGAAAACCACAGATCCACTTTCGATTGATCCAAAATCCACTGTGAACTTTTTGCCCCTGAAAGATGTGTATTTAGGCGTTAATGTGAGCACTGAAATTGATCGCTTATCCGTAGATGTGAGTTTGAAAACTGGAATCCAATCATTCCTTCAAAAAATGCAAACGTTTCTGACTGAACTGTGTACTCAATTAAAAACACGGTTGCCACTGAGCAATATTTTCAAAGAATTACAGTTCTTGGATCCACAGCATGTGGTTTACAAAGATTTTGTGTCAATTTTAAACATTGCAAAGAACTTTCCAAACCTTGTTGACGAAAACAACATTCAAAATGTTGATGACGAACTTCGACAAATAAAATTTGATACAAATGTAAGAGACTTGTTGGAATCAGGTGGAAGTAGCACCACCAGCACTATTTTGAGTGTAGACAAATTTTGGGGAGCGATTGGAAAAATCCTAGACGCGAATGGGGCTAAAAAATATCCACATATAACAAATTTCGCGAAAGCTTTATTATGTTTGCCCATGTCCAACGCTTCGTGCGAGAGAATCTTCTCTCAGGTGAATTTAAATAAAACAAAAATAAGGAATAGGTTCCTAAACCAACATGTTTCAGCTTTGATTACAACAAAAGAGGGGATTAAGGAACACGGTGACTGTGTCTCCTTTAAAGCATCTAAAAACATGATTAAAAAGATGTCCTCGAAATCCATGTACGCGGAAAATGAAGACGGAAATTTGGAAGCAAATGTTGATACGTAGAGTAAGTACCTAGCATAGGAATGTAATGTATAAGAAATTTGACAAATATTTTTGATTATTAAAGAAATTTCATTAAATTCGTTTGTATTTTTATTCGTTTCCACGAAGGCATATTTTTGGCATTTTTGGCGCCAAGTGTGGCAGATTTTGGCAGATTTTTAGCCCAGTCTGTGGCAGATTCGCAATTTATGAGATGGTCACACTGATAATTTCAGTGAATCACAGATTAGTATATATGTAGAGGGCTCAGTGAATGCACGAAGCCGTAAAATAAAAATTGATGTGAAAAAATTAACAATAATGATCAGTCCCAAACCATCTACTTCTTGTAGTCCGATAGCATTGCTTAAAGAGAAACGACGACCAGTTGCTCTAAGTGTTTCTGAGAAGCAGATGATAATAAGCGCCTTCAACTATGTGGTAGAAGAAGAAAACAAGCTTTGTGACAAGGATTTGCTGGAAAAACCGAAGAAAAATGAATGCGTTGAGAAAACGGCACATATTCTAGGGATTTCAAGATCAACTGTTTATAATGTTTTAAGAGAGAAGAAAGAAAATGTCCAGTTTAAGCCACCTAAACAGACAGGCCCACGAAAACGGGATAAATTTGAATTTGTTTCAAAGAGCTAAGAAATGACAATTATTATAATTGAGATTTAATCTTTATTTCCTTAGGTACTTTTATTTTTCTCAGTATACATGCACCTAAATACGTTTTTACCTAAAACAAACTTACAAAACACAATACATTTTTAAATTTATTCACAATGGCTTCATCATAATTTGAAATTGATTAGAATATGGCAACCCCCCAAATTTCACACCATGGTTTTAACTTGATTATCTAAATTTATGTTAAACTTCTGACCCCCCGACTTTAGATGTCTGACTCCTGAGCTGTGCTTCTTAGTTCTGATTTTTTAAACCCTGACTTGCAATCTCATTTTTAGTGTTCCGTACCCAATAAGCAACCCCTATAGTTTTGTCATGTATGTATGTATATCATTTAAACATATTAAAACATAAAAAGTTTACAAATTATTTACTCTGCCAAACTTCGCAGCACTGTCCGTCCATCCATGGCTTAGCTCAGACACCCTTAGTACTAAAAAGCTGTAATTTAGTATGGGATGGGTATACATTTCATCCATGCTGTCGAAGTAGTAAAATAAAATCTTAAAAAAACATTTATTTATGGTACCTAACCTACAAGTAGTGAGGATGATTTTTTATTTTCCTGTCTGCCTCATTGTGTGGGTGTTGTTAGATAGGTCTTAATTTTTTTTTATCTGGTCATATAATTTTTCGATTTAGGCTCAGCGCAGACAGAGAGGAGCGCATCGGAGAAGATTTTATTAAGGTACTCGAAAATCAACTTTAACGTCATTAAAATAAAGTGCATATTTGCTTGAACCCGACAAAATAGGCTCGCGCATCCTCGAGGATACGCGGGAATCCGTGCGCGGCGTCGAGACAGCGCGCGGCGGCGAGACAGCGTGCGGCGGCGAGCGCGCAGTGTTGTCACTGAGTTCAAAGAGGAAGGGTGTGTTTTTTTTAATATTTACCTACCTAAAGCGCAATTATAATCATATCCCAGTCCACCATTATTGACGAACCGCGACAAACTGGCATGTTTCGGTAGAAGATGACGGTTTACTAGCGCAGGCTCGCGCGGTCGCGCGCATGCTCGATCCCTCAGGAAATGCCTGAGCCCGCGCGAGGATTATTCCGTTCTGTCTGCGCTGGGCCTTAGGGATCTGTTTGCCCTGCTAGCTAAATGGTTATTATTGAAAATGTGAAAGAACTTACAGTAGTAGTATTATATGATATAAAATTAATTAGATTATAAAATTTTAGGAAAACGAGCAGACAAGATGGAAACCTATTGCTATGATCAATTTATAGAACATTCCGAAGCAAAAATTAAATCTCATCCAAAATTCTTTTGGACCTATATAAAATCCATACTAAAAAGCAGTGGCCTGCCCCAAACTATGCAGTATAGAGGTAAAACTACATCTAACGGTGAAGAGATCTGTAATTTGTTTAATGAACATTTTTATTCTGTCTTTGAGAAATCACCGAATTCATGCACTATTGATCTTGATAATTTACCGTTACCTCAAACCTCTATTATCGATGTGAATTCTATTGAAATTACAAGAGAAATTGTACTTCGACAGTTAAACTTAGTAAATGTACACAAAGGTGCAGGACCAGACGGAATCCATCCACTCATGATTAAAAAATGTAGCTCTGCTCTGACTACCTCTAACACTTATTTATATGCAGTCTCTTAAATGTGGCTGTGTACCTAGTATATGGAAGCGTGCATGGATAACTCCTATACCAAAAGGTGTTATTAGTCAAGATATAGAAAAGTATAGGCCTATTTCAAAACTGTGCCAGTTTGGGAAAATATTGGAAAAGATTGTAACTTCAGAACTGTCAAGAATCGTGCGACGTCATATCGTACCGAGTCAACATGGTTTTTTCAAAGGTAGAAGCGTAGAATCCAATCTTCTGAGCTTCTCTGAATTTATATTGAATGCTATGAACAGCAAATTACAAGTAGACGCCGTGTATACCGATTTTTCCAAAGCATTTGATAAGATTTGTCATTATACACTCATGGTAAAGCTTTGGAACCTCGGTATACACGGTGACCTCTTCAGATGGTTAAAATCTTATGTAGAAAATAGATGCCAGGCTGTTGTTTTAGGAGGTCACTGCTCACAATATAAGTACATTACATCAGGAGTTCCCCAAGGATCTCACTTAGGTCCCCTGTTATTTACATTATATATTAATGACTTATGTAAAAGTATATCTAGTTCTGAAACTTTATTTTACGCAGATGATACTAAAATATACAGAGCCGTACGTTGTATTGATGATTGTATGCTTTTGCAAAAAGATTTAAACAATTTTGAAAGTTTTTGTCATGAAAATAATTTATTCCTTAACCCAGATAAATGTCATATTATTAGCTACACTAGAAACAAAATAAAACTTAATTTTGACTATACAATGTGTAATAAAAAACTTAATCGAGTTCAGGAGACACGGGATCTTGGTGTTATTTTAGATTACCAGTTAACATTTGTACCGCACATAGATGTTGTTCTTAAAAAAGCATACAAACAGTTGGGTTTCATTCTGCGGGTCGGGAAACCATTTAAAAAGATGTCAACTTATAAACTTTTATATAATAGCTACGTGCGAAGCCGCTTAGAATTTGCAAATATTGTTTGGCATCCTTTTTATCAAAATCACATTGACAGATTAGAAAGATTACAAAAGAAATTTATCAAAAATATTAACTATAGCTTCGGAAACTCCTTCCCTGATTATGAAACCTCACTGTCTTATTACAAAATGGCATCATTACGTATACGTCGTGACCATGCTAATCTTATTTATCTACATAAACTCTTAAACAATCATGTCGATGCCCCTGCATTACTCCATGATATTTCTATCCGTGTACCTCACAGACGGGAACGTATTTGCACGAAAAGACCATTGTTTTCTGTTGCAAAAAGTGGCACTAATTATGTAGCAAATAGTTTTGTAAGGCGTAGTTGTTAACTTTATAACGACAAATATTCAAAGGTAGATATATTTAATCCTTCTTTATGTTGTTTTAAAAAAGCAATCTTTGAAAATGTTTCTTAATTAGTATATGTATCTATAATAGTTAGTACCGTAAGATGGGGCTATTTAAGATTCACGGGGCTATTATAGACGGCCCGAATTATAAGTTTTATCGATTTCTACTTTCGGCTAGAATATTAGTAGAAAACTGAATTTTATTTCTGGCAACACTATGTTTAATGTCAAACTGACGTGTAAGGTTTTGAGGTTATATTCCACCGGGAAGTGCAGTAGAACAACTGATGAAAAATATCTTAAAAATTATAAGATTTTACATACCGTCCTACTTTCGGTTGGATCCTACAAAGTTTAAAGGTGAGCGGGTATTGTGTGTAAGTAACAAAATGTATGGTTTTTAGTGATTTTAACTGTGTACTACAGTAAATAAATAACCTATACTTTATTAGACTTTTACGTGTTTTTTTGAGGTGGGGCTATTTGAGACAGCATTTTGGGGTTATTTTGGACACAACGTTCGGAAACTTTGTCCGTGTCATTTTTTATTTATTTATGGTTGTTTCTTTTTTTGCAGACACTTTGTTGCAAATATGGTTCGGGAATATAAGAGAACATTTCGCCACACAAATTGTAAGCTCATTTTGTGAAAGTTCTCCAAAGACTTGGTTCTTCAGAAGCCAATTGAAAAGCAAATGTTGTAAGCTCCTTTCAGTTAAAGTGATTTTTTATTTGATCTCTTTAATGTATGTTTTTAAGGTATCTATCTGTATTTGAGGTAACTCTATACGAGGTACCTAAATGTGATTTTTCGTGCCATTAAGTTTTATTTAATTGCAATTTTGTAAGACTGAAATTTTGATTTAGTGTAATAAAAATGGTTGCAAACTTCAAAACACAATTGGTTTTTATAATTTCCAACACCTGTAAATCGTCATAAATAGTAAAATTAACACCTAGAATGATAAGACATGATTTTGGAAAAATATTCAAATTTAAAACACAAAAAAAATATATATATATGAAAAATTATATTTTTTGATATTTTTTTTAAATCTATGAATTTAGGGAGTTTCCGAACGTTGCCTTTATGTATTCCAAATATCGCTAGGATGGCGCAATTTGGATTTACAACGGTTTTACGGTAAATTCTCAAATAGCCCCAACCCTGGGGCTATTTGAGACAGCTACAAAAAAAAATATATACAGCTTGTCTTGAGACCTAGATAGGAAACATTTATTATTAACGATAGGTTTGTAAGAGTTTCGTCGAAAAAAAAATATAAATGGATTCCATCTCTATGACAAAGGTCTCAGTGGCTGTTTTTCTGCCAAAATCGTCTCGAATAGCCCCATCTTACGGTACCTTGATAAGTTGTATTTTTTGGAAACGGAATACTTAGGTTGATAAGAATATAGGGAACTATAGGTCTAGTAGTATTCATGTTTGTACATAAGAAAAATCTGTAAATGACTGTTTGATTCCTGAATAAATAAAATAAATGATCAAAGTAAAAGGAAAACTATCACAGTTAAGTAGGCTTCACAGGTAAATGAGCTGTAGCCAAAAAACTGAAAACAATAAAAATCAGGCACTAGGACGTTGCTGAACATTGACAGTTAAAAGTTTTTAATCAACCTGCTTTATGACAAAGAATTCTATAGAAACTACGGAACTCTATACTGCGCGTGGCCGAACATTCACTTGGCTGGGTTTTTTATGTCCTATTTTTAACCTCTTACTTCTTATTCCTGATAGCCTTATGGCAAACGGGTTGGGATCGCAGTTTTCAATGGCCACTGCAACCTGTAAAAATCTACTGTAGTTCATACCTTTAATTTTTCAGCCTGTTCCAATCTTTCATAATAAGCAACAAGTGCTCTTCTAATTGCACCGAGACCCTCTGGACTCCTGATGTTATTGAACTCCTCTGTCACAGCTGACAGATTGAAACCGAGCGGGAATGACTTGGCTGATATTTCATTTCTGCCTGCAATTCAAATATCTCTGATACAACCATTGTATTTTTCTTATGACTGGCTTCTTGAACTGGACTCTTTTTGTAGTCATACTAGCTATTCCTGCAACTTTATCCCCATAGCTGATCTCTTTACTGTAGTGCGATGAAATATAAAGCCTCCATTAAGACACTCTAAGAAGAATTGGGACTTGGGATATACTAATCTTAGCTGGCATTTGATGTGTTGCACAAACCATGAATAAATTGGGATGGTAAATAAATAAAGCCTTTATTTTTGAGCCTACTTTACGAGTACATGTGATGATGACATACAAACTTTTTACATCCTTGCCTTTCTTTTCTGTTTTTCTATTGTGAGGGCACGCACAGCAGCTAGCACATAGAAACAACCAGTGCAAGCTAAACCAGTGCATCAAGGTCAAAGAGTTTCTTCCAACAAGCAGCTGTGTGTACCCTACAGTGATGTCCTTGGACCATTTATTTTTCCTGCTATGATTGTAAGACCAATTCATTTCCATTTTAATATAATACATTGGGATATGGGAATGCAAATGATGATGAGTGAGGAAGGTGAGGAGGCAGGTCAAATATATCTGATATCATCTGAATCCTAGGGCAAATATACCTGATTCCATCTCTATCCTGAGTCCATGTTTGACTGCATGTTTGGAGTCATGTTGCATGTGAAACACCACACAGCAATGTTCCCCAGCGACATAAGACTTCACTTCTGTCCCCGTCAGCATGGCAATCAGCTCTAAATCACGTTTGTAACTCTTTATAGAGTTTTCTATCATTATTCGCTGAAATATAAATTGTTAGAATATAACAACTGTGAGGACTTGAAAAACTTTTTGAACGACAGGCTGTCGGAGGCAATGTGATACTTTACAGGCTACATAAAAAAGAATAACTAACTTGTGGTCGCACAAAGCTATCCTCACTAATCTTTGACAGAGTTTGGGGGTGAGATTTTTTCTTGTACTTATTTCTTTGGATCTGAAACAGCTCGTTCTGTTTCTCTCGCAGTTTCTGCTCCAACTCGCGTACTTCTTCTTGAAGCTCATCATCGTTTCCAGATATTATATTAGTTGCTGCAAGAGTTGCTTGGTATGATATTACTTACTTACTATAACAGTGTTAGGAAAAGTATGTTTAGAGTAGCAAAGGGCGCGCTATGGAATCGGGACTACAAAATCACTTTAAAAATAAAATGAAAATTTGGAATGAGCATAAAATAGGAAATAAACTTACGCCCTTTCTTGAACATTTTTGTGATTTTTAACTGTTTCTTTGGTATAGTCATTTTGAATAAGAAAAAAAGACGTCAAGAATAATCAGGAAATTCAAGATTCACTACAATTATTCCACTATTCTTTACGATATATTCGTGTTGTTACGAATAAACACAACCCGAGCAAAGCAAACAACGAAGCCGTCTTTGGCCGATTAGCCGAAGCAAAGAGATTTTAATCTCGCTGCAGCGAGGTTCAAATCTCTTTGAGCCGAAGTTCATCAAGCACAGGAGTTGGTTGACAGGAGAGCCGAAAAAACGGGCAAAAATTCAAAACTGACATTGACAGTTTGGCTGTTCGGTTCGGATCTCAGAGTAAAAAAATATAGAGGCCGCCATATACATATTCTGTATGAGCTAGTGAAGTGTACAGCGTCTCACTGTTGCCCATTCTAGTCGGTCAAAAAACTCAGTTAAGTTTTACAAAAATCAAGATATCTTTAAAAATCTAATGTTTTTTAAACTTTGTTTGTGGTAGTGAAAATATATAGTTTTTTGCAGTCAGTCATTAAAGGGCCCCATACAAAGCCCTGCCTGCAAGGCCCTGCTTGCAGTGCCACTGCCAATCGTACTTTGTGTGGTCATGCAGGGCCGATTTTTTAATTGTTCACCCTGCCCACAGATTAGTATATATGTAGAGACCCTGCCGCAGGGCCGCAGTGGCATTCTGCAAGCCCGACTAGACGATTCTCCCCACTCCACACTGCAAGCAGTGCCATGTGTGGTTAGATCAGGCCGATTTGATCCGCCATTTTGTTTGGGTTGCGTTCCGAATCGGGTAGAAATTACCCTGACAGTAGGATAGCGTTATATGACGTCCGTCAGTGTGGTCGAGACAGACTGCTGTCAAAGGGTAACTATTACCGTTTTGGAACTCACTCTTGTTTTCGTCATAAAAAGTTGAAAATCTCTTTTTTATGAGCCAACGGGAGAAAGATGTGTGGAGGGCTTGGAGCAGTTGTGGAGGGACATATTCGAACTATATCGAGATTTTCCGTGCCTCTGTAAGATTAACAACGAGCAATGCCATAACAAAGACATGCGGTCCCAAAAATATAAGACTTTTAATGAAGATGCTACATTGTCGGCTTTCAAGATTTTTTAAAGCTATTTTTAAAAAAATATTTTGATTAAACTATTTTAAAATTTTAATTTTAATAAATTTTTTTGTTATCATCGGGGTCTAACTCTCTCAGTAAATAAGCGTGACCCAACGTCTCTCGCAGTAGTTAGGTACATACACCATTGTTTTCTTTTCGTGTTCTTTCTGCCACAAGTACAGCTAACGCAATTTTTGGTGTTTTGATAATGATGAAGCTATTTTAGTATAGGTAATTGTATGGGAAAGACAGCACTGGACACGTCTGAACGCAACAGCGCAACGCGCTCTTATGACTTGCAGGGCTTTGTGTGGCAACATCCTCTGCGGCAGTACTGCAAGCAGGGCCCTGCAGGCAGGGCTTTGTATGGGCCCTTTAATGCTAAGACCGGAAGCGTAAATAATTCGTAATAGCCATTTTATTCGTGATTTTTTCCTGAATGGTAAGTGTTTTCACCAGAAAAACTGTGGTAGTAGCATTTATTAGTCCCATGTCACATATTTCTCAGAGAGAAAGATAAAAATTTTACGTATTTAGGATTTGAAAAAAATCCATACATTTTAGTATGGAGGTCCCTCGCAAGAAAGTGCTACGCTTATGGCTCCCTCCTTAGCAGAAAGAGCTGCTACTTAAACCTCCTTGGTTCGGATACTCCTTGGGTGGATATGCGTTTATGAAGATTAATTTATTTTTTCTTGGACAATTTCAGTCAGTTTGGTTTTGGAAGGAGACGCTCTCCTTTATAAATATGTGGGTTTTGAATGGAGCGCAAACATATGATAAAGGTGCAAGCGCATTTAGGCGGATCGCCAAGCGGATTTTGAATACTTTGTATGAAAATCTATGGAACAACGCGCACCTACACTACGATTTAAAACCTGCTCATCAGCTTTGTGTGCGGTTTTCGCTACTCCGCGCATAGATTTATTACTTCGCGCGTGGCGCTTTAGGGCTCCCGCACACGACCGAGAATCGGTGACCGATTTTTTGTCGGCATCCCGCTCTGACGTGTTATCACCTGAATCTTCCCTCCTTGTCCTGGCCGATAATCGCCCACCGATTCTCGGTCGTGTGCGGGAGCCCTTAACCAGATTGCGCTCTTCCAAAAATTATGCGAGCAGAGTAGGACGTAAGATGAGAGGAAGCTGTCCCTTTCTAATAGATTTTGCATGACATTTTGTTTATGTTGCCATGACAACATCAACAAAATGTCATGCAAAATCTTTGTTATATGACAGTTGCCTTACTCCGTGGTGTTAACGGAATAACCGAAACTGAGAAAATAGTTTGTTCAGAATCGATAGTAGAATCAGTTTCACGGATTTTTGATAGGAGTATTTTTTTAATGTTTATTATTTAAATTCTTGCCGCTTCTATTCTAAATATTTCTGTGGATACGCGCGCTGGCGGCCGGGCGCCGCGCGGTTAATGAGCGCTGAGGAGGGGAGGGAAGTGTGCGTAGAGTGCGCGGACTAGAACGATGAAACTTGAACAGTGATAAAACTTTAAAGTAACAATATCTAGATAAAAAATACTTTTTTCAAGATTTTTCTTACAGGAATGTATGGATTTATTTTAATAAAACACGTTTTATGTCCCTATCACTCCAGTTTCGAAAGGAATATGGTTATCTTTTTCTTTCATGTTACCTCTACTACGTCATTATGGCGTCATATTTTTTGTAATAAAATAATAAACCGAATAAAATGTAATAAGTAATTTTGTCTAACTTTCCTGTGATTCGTGATCCCGTCGACTTTTTTCTTTTTTGCCCAACTATTTTTACATTTATGCACTGCAATCCAAAAAAGTACTTAAACAAGGTCTTAAATATGACAGGACGTGCACATAGTCTCCTTGTTCGAACTTATGAGGTTCATTTTAACGTATCTAACGTAACGTATCTACGTCGGTTATATAATTGTAATATCATTGTGCAAAAAGGCATCTTTTGAAACTATGGATTCAGACCACAAAACTGCACCACTCTTCTCAAGAAAAAAAAAGCTACTTCCCATTAACCAGCTATGAAAAACTAACAGCTAGTTGCGATAAAACAAGAAAACTTCCTCAATCGCGACTGGTTGCGTACAAAGAACAATTTTTCATTTACATTTCATACCCTAACAGTTACGAAGAATGAATACGAATTCTCGTATCGTAAACAGCTATGAACATCCCCCTTCGACCGTTTTAGCAAAAGTTTTTGCCAGTTACCAATGTAGAAGTAATCTTGCTACACAACCAGTTGTCAAAGACGAATCTATTCTTTTTTCACAACTATAATTGTTTACCTTTATTTATAGTTAATAAGATAACTTCTGGTCGCATACAAAACAATTTTTCTTAGGCCGGAAGAAATTTAAGATGGATCATGGGATGGATTGAGAGTAAGAGGAAGGCCGAAGAAAAGGTGGATTGAAGTGTATTGTTATCATGGCCTGCGGCCAAAAAAAATTACAATATAAAATGAAGTAAAGAAATGTCATTTAATGTACTGCAAATAAGTCAAATCACAAATCTACGCAGTCGAAGAAATCCATCTCGTGTGCCCTATTAGCTTGACATCTTCTTGTGTTAATCTGCCGTCGTTTAACCGGATTTGTAGTCTGGAAATATTTGTAATCAATTTATACAGGCTGTCCAAAGAAAAGAAAATTGAGACGAGGACATTGAGAGTTCATTTACGAATGATAGTATACTAGATCACCAACAAAAATGTATTTTGATGCCTTTTTCTCAAATGATCAAAATGTAAGTATTTGATTTTTTTTTACAATAACATATCTAAAGAATACCTTTCCTCACTATGCCTTACGGACCACAATTCGGGCATGTACTTGGGTTTCATAGTACTCAAGAAATGTTCCCTCCACAATTCTTCTAGTTTGAGTAAGCCCCCGTGCTCAAGGAAGTACTCCACAACTTTCTGCCCGTGACATTCGTAATCACAGTTCTCGAATCTGTTGAAAGTTTTCCTTATTAAAAGTTTTGGTCATATTTTTTTTTATTTTTTTTATATAATTGTTTAGGGGTAAATGACCAAGAAGTTAAAAAGTGAATGATTGTTCAAAGCATTATCATAGCATAGTAGAATTGCTTGCAGTACCTAAATATTGGATTGATGATTAAAGGACACTGCTGTTTATCTTGAGTTTCAAAAGCTCTTACCCACCCTTTACGACACTCATGGGTTTGTAAGGTTGCTCATCGATCTATCAACCCACACGATATGACGATACAACGAAGACACTCATGGAAAAAAATAGAGGTACTATTCTTCGCAAGCCGACTTTTGGGTATCAGCATTACAGACACGAAACTAAGCGTGAACTCAGTAAATATTAAAAATTACAAAATCGAATTCAATTTTGTCATTTGCAAGACTAAGCTAATGCTTAGTTTTGTATCTGAGCCTCTGCCTAAGACGCATCGTAAGATGAGTCGTATCGCATTATCACCATAACGTGTCATCGAAGCGTGTATTATCACTACCTAGATAGAAAATGAAATCTATCGCAACGGCGGCGTAACATTATTCGCACAATACCAACGCAAATCGTATGTCAGCGGCCTCCTGCAGCAACTGCTCCGAGACGTGGTCGTGATCCGGGTAATGCGTTAGTAAAATGTTTTCCATGTATTTGCGTCTCTCTTCGCGCAGGTTGTGCATCATCAAAGCGCTTGCTGCTTCCCGTACTTTCCTGATACAAAAAGTATAATTCACTTAATGGTGACGATTCTGGTGCATTTTGGGCAGGTCTTAAAATGTTTTTGTAACCTCTTATAGGCTGAAATAAAAACACATTTATACCCTTCGAAAGTTTAGTTTGTTGCCGCAAGAATTTGGACCAATAAGACTACACCTTTCCCTTTTCTAAAATGTGGTCCAACTCTGTTAAAAATTTAGTCCAACGTCGATTATAAAATACGATCCAACCCCATATTTTTAAAATGTGATTCAATTCAAGTAAAAAATATTATTCATCTCCTATTAAAAATTTGGACCGTCCAACTTCTGTATGCGCGAGTGGTCCATCCAATTGACCTGCAGTCTTTCTCAGAGATGTATCGGACGATGCCGAGGGCGATGAGTGGCGCACCACACAACTCGGCGAGCCGCGCGCGGACGGCCTGGTCAAATATGTTGCTGCGCTTTTCGCACGGGTTGCACATCGGAACCACATCATGAGATGAGTGCTCTTTCATTATTTCTGAAATAGAAAGACCTCTCTTAAATGAAAAAAAAAAACAGTTCTTATGACTGCGTACTCAAAGGGTGCCAACGGAACTTTATTATGTATTCCGATTTTATTTCTTTTGAAGTAGAGAGGATTAAGGCAGATTGAGCAGTTACGAAAGCGAACTTGGATTGGCACGACTGACGAGAAAACGGCAGTTCAGAATGCTCAAGCTGGCGAGAGGAGGTGAAAAGTAGGGGTGCCTACCAGCTTTTGTTGACAGAGGAAAAATGCTTGTTTGGTCCCTGAGCTAGCGAAAGTACAAGTAATACAAGAATACGAACCTGGAAAATACATCCGATACTCCCTCGGCACGATGTATTTGCGTAAAAACGAATATCTGGCTCCGCAAACGACGCACTTGTTTTCTTTAGTCAACTGATACCTCCCAACGGACCGACCCGCCGCCGGTTCAAATTTTAGTCGAACCCGTAATGGAGGTTCGCTTACGAAATCCGCTAAATCTTTCTCCACGTACCTTCAGAGCGAGAAAGAAGATTTAATTAATTTCAGAAGCACAAAAATACATAAACTATTTATGTTTTTTTTGTACGGTCAGAACAAGGCTCTACAATTTCAGTGTTCTATCCAATTAATCAAGTTAACAATCGAATGGAATTTGCGTCTGAATTTTTAGTTTATGTTACAAGCGAGCAAGTGGGTCACCTGGTGGCAAGAGGTTACCGACGCCCATAACACTGTCTTATTAGTGACAGAATGGCACTAATGCCAACCCGAAAAAAACGGAATGTTTCATGTGCCGGTTACTTCGCTGGCTCTCTTTTTTAGGCATTTTACATCATAACTTGAAAACTACGAGTGTAGAAGAAGGGAATAGATACGTTTTAATCTGGTTGAACTAAATAAATCTCTATAATTTTTAAATACAGTTTAGAGAAACTTACTTGACACTCTTACTTTGAACTTTATGTTTCGTGCTGAACTTTATATCAGCATATTTCCAACACAAATCATCTAAATTTTGCCACTCCTTGGAGTTTCTCCTGGCGAACCAAAAGGAAGTGCCGTTTTGACACTGGTGAACTAATTTGACAAACATTTTTATGGCAACGTGGGCGTCTGCTGCAGCGTAGATTGTTTGACGATCTGTTAGCTGATCTGCACCCCAGTTTCTGCATCGAAGCTGAGATGTAAATGGAATTCCAGGTGAGAGTTGTATAAGATGACTAAAGGCACCCTAAATCAAAGCATAGGTATGCAGCATCTTTTTAAAATTTCGGCTATTGTCCAACATTTTCTTGCGCTACCTTGCGACGCGACGAAGATACTCGTAATAGGCGTTATCCAGGGCGAGATAATAACACTTCAGCGGAGACGGGCGGTGAAGCCGGACGAGGAATCAATGTGACTGATGTCCTAACTGAATCACCCTTCTCCCCTCCCCAACATCTGTCACCCTTCGGGCTCGAAGTTATTGGACTATACTTCAGAAATTGGATAATTGAAAAGACAATCGTAATGCCACAGATTGTCATTGTTACTGAGAATTGGTCCGATATGGAAAAACCCAAGTTGATTCGATATTTAGATTCGAAGCAGAGTAAAAATTTACCTAAAAATACTAGGCCAGAACTTAAGTGACGGCCCGCGGTGTGAGCCGTTAGACGGCACCGGGCGCCGATATGAGGGGAACGCTAGATTCAGTCAAAAATAAGGGTAACCTGACGTAGGCATTGGAGATTTATATAGCTTCTTCTCTGTTCATCTTTGTTTTTTATATTAAGTCATTTGATGTAAAGCCATGCAGTGTATATCTATTCCGACCTCAGATAAATGATTAAAAGCGAGGGTCCAAACATTTTGACTGAATAAAATATGCTAGCGCATAAGTTAGGCAGCTCCAAATAATTTGACTGCTGGCAAAATACCATCATTATCACATTAGCCGAAAGACGTCCCTGCAGGACACACCTAGTTGTGGGACAGTATTCGATATTTTTAATCTAGTCCAGCAGTGGATGTTTTAAGCCAAAGGAAAACAACATGTAAACAACAATAACAAACTTGGAAATAAAAAAGTTGATTACACTGCAACTTTTATCCAATTGCACTTGTAACAAATCCTTGGACAAACTGGCTAGCCTTCCCGCATGGTAGCCACACAGTTCAGCAAGATGTCTTATATCTAGCGTGGATTTCAATTCAACTCCATAATCCTGTTGTAGGTATTTTCCATTATCATAAGGTGCAACACCCACTTTGTATATTGATTCATCTTCTAGTAGATCCTGGAAATATAAAATGCTTGGTCGGTCAACAGCAGTTAATGAAATTAAAAATATAATTGATATCCTTAAAGGGAGACCACAAATAAATAATAAACTAGCTTTTAAAATGTTTTGAAATGTGAATATCTTTGCACAGTTAAAAGGATGAAATACCTTCAAAGACTGAGGCACTCTCTTCATCTGACTAAGCCTAAACAATCCACATAGTCCATCAAAAGTGGACAGTTGTATTAAAGCTACTGGCTGTCTCTTTCCTTGATCTGTCACCCACTCACAGTCAAAACCTATTGCTCGGTGAATGTTTATCCTTCTGTGAATATAATAGAATTCTATAATATAATACTTGTTCTTTTATTGGAATATTTTACAACAGTAATATATTATTATTATACACTAATTATTATATATATATATTATTATTATACAGTAATTATTCATAAAATATAAAATAATAGTCAAAAAATAATAAACAAAACATTACATACCTACACTTATTAAGAAAACATTAATATACACTATCTAGAAGATCCCGCCTCCTCTCGCACCTGGCTCAAACGTACCCATTATACTGGCCGCGTTTCCGCGCAGTATAGCCATGACTACCTGTTGGACCAGGCACAAGCCGGCGCGGGGGTCACTCACTACCGCGAGCTCTCAAGCGCCTCCCTATTGCTCTTACTAAATATTTTGCCACCGAGCACCACACCTGAAGTCTCGACGGCAAACGCGACAAAGTAATGTGTCCACGTTAGATCTGCGTGCTTTTAGTATGTGGACCACTCCGCAGCCACCCCCGCAGTCTGCGTGGTGCGTGGTAGATGAGACGCCGCAAAGATGCATGTGCAGGTTGCGTCCCAGAACAAGGCGTGACCTCGTTCCCATGGGATTAGTGTCAGTCCGTCGGGTCTTTAACCGTCTGTGCTGCTCAGGCCCCGAGGCTCTAAATTGCAGGGAACGTCAATTGACACCAGTGCACGGCGAATAATTTCGTTCAGCACGTGATGCCGAGGATGTCTCCCGGCACATATTTTGCAGCTGAGACCATGCCGCCCACTGGAGAAAACTAACTTCCCGCAACGGCACCTATGTGGCTCACACATCCTGCACCCTAGTCGGAGAGCTGCCGCTATCCTCAACGTGTTGACATCTAGGAAGTACCCACGTGGGGGGAAGACAAAGCATGAAGCCATGCTCTCGTCTCAGGGCAGATAGCCACACGCAACTGGGCCAAATCCACCCCTGACGACAGCCCGATGAGGTCCGCAAACACTGATTTAGCCCATAGATCATCCCAGTGTCGCTGGTATTGGGGCTTTTCCGGCGTTATGGCATTAGGGCAAAGTGCAGTCCAAGCCGTCTAAGCCTCATCCGCGAAAGGAACGCTGAAGCTGTCACCCTCAAAAGAGATAATACTAGTGACGAGCTCCAGTGAACCTTTCGCGGAGGCCAAGAATGCAGACAGCCCAGTATCCTGCATTCGCCTCACCCCTAAGCCACCATAACAGGCTGGGAGACTAGCTTGCCGCCACTCCTGTTCGCCCAGGCTGACGTTATACACTTCCTCCAAAGAACACTTTAGGACATCGTCCAGCACGGCGACGTCCTGGGGGAATAACCACGTTGGACAAGTCCTTGCCATATAAGTGAGCTCTGGTAAGGAAATGCAGTTCCTGAGCAAAACAAGAGCGACGTGAGCCGATATATGTTTAAGCTGCGCATGCCCCTCTTTTCAAGAAGGGCGGCGGGAACAGCTTCAGGAAAGATCGGCTTTCCTAGAAGTTCGAAATTGTCCTTAGTGACAACTTAAAGGCCCGGTATTAGCGCTTTGAACCTTGGTAGACGTGCTACCGCTTCGGGCCCACACGGGAAGATCTCGCACTTAGCGGTATTCAGCCTGAGACCCATCTCCTCAAAATTTGGGAATAGGCTCTGAATGTCTAGCTCCAAGATATCTTGCGGCCCTCCGACAGTAGCGTCGTCCAGACACTAGACATTCAAAGGCGATTGCAACGATTTTATGACCTAATGTATTGCTAGGCTGAAGAGAAGAAGTCCCAGCGGATCACCTTGCTGGGCCCCAACTTGCGACTCGATAGCAGAGCTGTCTGTTGCATAACTCTGGTATAAGAACGGGTATACCGAGGGGATCATTTCTCTCGCCTCTGCCAGGACGATGTCTCTCTCGACGCTGTTGAAGGCATTGCATATGTCGAGCTTAACAATAACCTTATCGGAGTTGCTCCCATCCATGGCAAAGGCTCGAGTGGCGTGAATCGCCGCTTCACACCCTAGCGCTCTCCCAAAACCCAATTGGTGGGGCTGGAGGAATGAAGCCATTCTGTCCTTTACCGCACGGCATCCAAGTTTAGCGACTATTCAACGAAAAGTATTTCTCACCGCTATAGGTCGGATCCCGCCGTCCTTCTTGGTAAATGCGCAGAGCGAGGCACCATAAAGGTATGGGTATACCTCCGGATTCACCCCCCCATACAACATCATATTGCAAAGGTTTGTAAGTGACTCTCAAAGCCGAGTTCCATTATCCCCGGCCACCGGAGAAATCAGCTCCTTCAAATGCTGTGATCTTAGCCCATCGAGGCTGGAAGCAGAAATGTTGTGAAAGTATGCAATGGCATTCGCCACGTCCTCACAAGCCACAGAAAGGGCGACGCATGTCCCATCTTGTTCGTTAGGGATTGCAAGAGCTCTTGACGGAGCAGGGTGTTTCTCCCGGAGCGCCCTAAGGGTATCTTGTCCCATAGGAGCGAGACTGCTGTCCGAAACCAGCAGTCGCACTGCACCGCTCAAGTCTCCGTCATGTACCTTTGCCTGTAAGGAGAAAGCTGTATTACATTCTCTTTCACTCTCGCCGTCAACGATTTGCCGCTCTCCCGCTCAGGTCTAGAAATAAAAGGATAGGAGGAAGAACCATGCCTCTTCACTATTATTAGACCTCAAATAATCATCGATGAGGCCTTTTAATTTCTCCGCTGCCGCACTTCTTGCTCCCTTGGGTACGTGTTTGAGAACCCTCACCTTGGCCTTCAAGCATGAAAGATTTTCCAGCCTTAAGGGTTTGTCGTGTGTTGGAGAAGGTGTAGAAACAGTCTGATCCTCCAGATGATCACCGGCGGATGGAGGGGATTTTGCGGCATCCAGGGCAGCTTGAACATCTTTGTGCTTACATCGGGTGTGTCTTTTAAGGCCGCCACTAGTAAATAAGTAGGGGTTTGACGTTATCGGTCAATGAAGGCAGGGCACTCTTGAGCGGCCGCTGTTCATTGTTTATAAAAATTTATCAACATAAACAAAAGTTAAATGAGTCAAAAGACAAAAATTGTTACAATTAAATTAACAACAAATCAGAAAAATCATAAAAAAATTATAAGAAAAAACTAAGTAGTCAACAAGCAATAAAATAAACTTTGTCGAAAACTATTCCTCTTAAAATTTAATAACGTGCCACCAAATTTGAGTAAATTTTTACCAAATAATATTCACCAAATTTTGTCTACCAAAATGGATGAATGTACAGATTCAGATTATTTTATTCAATGTAGATTCTTTACAGAATACTTATTGAATGTCATGCAGAATACAATTCAAATAGAGCGAGTCTACGCCGTTTCGGATCGTGCTGTGGCAGCGTAAAAGAAACGGCAAGAAACCACTGCAGCACGGCCTACTTTAAGAGTCGGCTTTTACAATGTGTTTCTTGTGTTTCGCTGGAATATCAGAGCACCATACCTCTTTGTCATTCATATAGTCATCTAATCTATAGTAAGCTTTTTTACATAACGTTTGCTTTACACATTCTTTAAACTTTCTCTCAGGTAATTGCACTATATTTTCAGGTATTTTGTTGTAGTATCGTACACACAGACCAACGAAAGATGTATTGACTTTAGTTAATCTAGTATATGGTTGATCAATTTTGTGCTTATTTCTAGTATTAAAATTATGCCTGTCACAAATTTTAGGTAATTGATAAATGTTCTTTCTAGCATACATAATATTTTCATAGATATACTGGCATGGCACTGTCATTATGTTGATTTCCTTGAACAGTTCTCTCAGGGAATCACGAGTCTTCAGGCAATAAATTGCTCTTATAGCTCTCTTTTGTAAAACGAATATTGAATGTATATCAGCTGCTCGGCCCCAAAGCAGTAAGCCATAAGACATAATGCTATGGAAGTAGCTAAAGTAAACTAGCCTTGCGGTAGCTACATCAGTAAGTTGTCTGATTTTTCTGACAGCATATGCAGCCGAGCTCAATCGACCAGAAAGAGCCGTTATATGAGGGCCCCATTGAAGTTTAGAGTCTAGTATTAACCCTAAGAAAACTGTACTATTTACAAAATCTAATGGTTCATTATTCAATACTATGTTATGTGAAGTAGACCTTACATTTGGTAGTGCAAATTTAATACATTTAGTTTTTTTGGCGTTTAGGACTAAATTGTTAACAGTAAACCATGCATGAATCTGTCCAAGTGCATCATTGACTTCGTTATAATTTTGTGATTTTCTACTTACATTGAATATTAATGAAGTATCATCAGCAAATAACACAATCTTTGACAGATTCTTCACTACAGTAGGGAGGTCATTAATATAAATAAGAAATAAAAATGGCCCTAATATGGACCCTTGAGGTACGCCAATTTTGACAACAGATCCCAGTGATTTCGTTTTGTTTACTTGTACCTTTTGAATCCTGTTTTCCAAATATGACTTAAGTAGTTTAAGTGAATTATTCTTAACACCGTAATGTTCAAGTTTTAACAACAATGTGCTATGATCTACGCAATCAAATGCTTTGGATAGATCACAGAAGATACCAATAGCATCTTCAGATTTTTCCCACGCGCCAAAAATGTATTTTAAAAGTGCAGTTCCGGCATCCGTTGTACTGCGCCCTTTCGTAAAACCAAATTGATGGTCATGTAGTAAGTTATTTCTATTAAAGTGCGAAAGCATTTGATTGAGTATGACCTTCTCAAAAATTTTATTAAGTACAGGTAAGACTGATATTGGTCTAAAATTACTGGGATCCTTTTTGTCACCAGCTTTGAATAATGGAACTACTTTACTTTTTTTCATTAAGTCAGGAAAAGTACCATGATCGACACAATCATTGAATATAACAGCTAAATATGGAGATATAGTATCAATGATCGCACTGCAGACTTTTACTGACATTCCCCATAGGTCCTCAGTAGTTTTCATTTTAATACTTTTAAAGGCTTTAACAATTTCGTTAGGGGTGACATGATTGAACCCAAATTCAGTTTCGCAGGCGTCCACATTCTTTTGAAGTAAACCGCTAGCAAGTGAAGATGATGAATTGAGTGACTCTGTTGTTTTCAAAGGAATATTAGTAAAAAAGGTTTCGAATTCTTGAGCCACTTCTACGTTTGAACTAATGGTTCCGCGATTTGTATGAAGTGTGATTTGATTGTCACGCGGTTTCACTTTACCAGTTTCACTGTTTACAACATTCCATACAGCCTTAATTTTGTTATCAGCAGACTGTATTTTTTTCCGTACACCAAATTTGCTTCTGGCACTTCGCCGGCCGCTGCCGCGGCACGCTCGCTCTGCTCGCTTGGCTTGTGCGTTGTGGTCGCAAGATAACCTAATACAACCTAACCGAACCGGTTACCCAAATTTGGTGTACGTTCAGCCATTTTGGTGTACATTCATCCATTATGCCTAAGTGTATTGGGGTATAAAAAAAATATTATGGGAATCATTTAATTTGTTGCCAAATTTAAATAACAATAATCTGAAAATTCTTAAGAACAAAGGAAATATTCATAAATTATCAATATCAAAATTAAAATTAAATTAGTAATGAATTATAAATTAGTAATAATATAATTCTTCTTATGAAACTGAACCACTTTTCCCAAGAACTATGTAGATTTTTATCACACTATTAACTACCTACTTACTTCAATAGGTACCTAAATTAATAAAAACAGAACTGACCCACAGTAAATAGATGAGCTTATCAGCAGTATGGAAACTCGGCCTATTTTTTGAAAATCGCATCTTGCATCATTGAAGCGTCAGGGTTGTAACAAATCAAACATCAAATAAAAATGTTATTTTTCAAGTAACAAAAACCCATACATTGCAGAACCAAACAATAAATAAATACATTAAATAATAAATGCAAAACGAAAACAAATTTTAAACAAATTCAAAACAAAACAAATTCAATTTCAAACAAAAATTAGAATTTCACTTAGTCGCCTTTTATCACACAAGGGAAGGTTAAGTCACTTAGTCGCCTTTTATGATACAATGGCAGAATAAGACCTTTAGTCGCCTTTTATGACACAAGGGCAGATTAAGACACTTAGTCGCCTTTTATCGCACCCGGAAAGGGTAAGTCTCTAAGTCGCCTTTTATCGCAAAACGTCACTTAGCCGCCATTTATCACACAAGGGCAGGGCAGAAATAAAAATGTATATGTCCATATGCCGCACAATATGAATATGACAAGATGAAACGACCGACAACAACAACGACCCACCGCTTCCCTTCACGCGACAACCCACAGAATACAATATACTCGACAACCGCGATTGAATTCAGGGCGGCGCGGCGGGCGAACTTTGCTTAGCGGCCTGTAGGACGTGCGTTTGTATGAAGCTTCCATACTACTGATAAGCCCATCTATTTACTGTGACCAGGGACTAGATAAGTACTATACGTACAACCTGTGACTAACAATGATATTATATACAAACAGTAACGAAAGGTTTATTGGAAAAGTTTAGCAGTAAATTTAGAATAATCAACAAGTTAAATCATATAAAATAGTAATATTTAAAAAACTTCATTCTGTATAGTATTCGCAGCTGATTATTATTTTGAGGTTATATTATACAAACAAACGCTTACTTGCGTAATTCGTGCACCACTTCATCGCATGATTCCTGATTAGTCACAGTCTTAACGGTAAGATAATTCAGAGCCTCTACAGCATCACGCAATCTGAACTTAAACCTGAAAAATACGTAAGCGGCACCAGCACACACTATGGCAATCGCCGTGGAGGTTACGCCGTATATAAGCTTAGAATTATCCATAATTACTGATAACGCTGTTACACTATAACTTTAACTATAACTATAACTTTAACTGTTATGATTTTTTTTTGGTTTCATTGTCCCTTTCGGAAAGGCAAAGAGTACAAAGCCCATACAGCCATGTCTGATGTCCTTAATCTGTCTTTCTTTTTGCTCCCCTCGTAAAGCGATAGTGAACTTTACGAAGGAAAATGACTTTTTGGGACAACACAAACGGGGCTTAAACACGAGATCACTTGAAATCTTCATCAGCTGCGCACTCCGTAGTAAAACTGCATAACACACTGCACAAAAAACCCAAAATTTCAATTAAGCAGGCAAACGCCCATGTCGAGTTCCCGCCAAAAAAGCCGAGAATCATGTATGACTAAAATGTTTATCTATCTTATCTATCTATTTTTATTTTATCTCATAAAAAACCAGATATTTATTTAATGGCATCACATCTCATTAAAAATCGTATTTCGCCAGTGTCAAAGTAAAAAAAAATATTACAAAATTATGGCGAGATCGCCAATGTCCAGTGAAAGATTGATTTACACAGGAATCCACATCACGAAGATCGAAGACGAGGAGAGCCTGTGCACCACGATGACTCCGTTAAGGTGATAGGGGAAATTATTGAAGTCAGGATGACAGCCGCTTCTCACCATCAAACAATTTCAGTATATGAATGTATTTCCCTATGGTATTTCCATTTGAAAGACGTTTACAGGATAACACCCTATCAAATTATACATTAAACTCTCATATAAACAGGTAAAACTAAAATTGAAATAGATACATGACCGCCATCTTCAAATGCTGTCAAACGAACAATAACCTGTCGGTCGTTTGTAAACATTTGAAAATGGCGGTCATGTGTCTATTTAAATTTTAGTTTTATCAGTTTATGAGAGTTTGATTACCCAAGGGGCAAAAAGCTATAAATTAAAAATTTGTTGGAGGCAAATATATGATAAAGCCGATTGATTTTAGGCCGTATTTACAAACTACGTTATGTTTGCCGTAGAAGAAGTTGCGCGTGGGTTTTTACAGTCGCTTCTCTTTTTCTTACCATGGTGCCACTTTGTTTGTGAAGCGCTGTAGTTTAGGGAGTTTATCAAAAAATATATAAACTATTATTTTTACGCAATCTGCAGTTGCGATCAAAGATTTTGAAACCTATCTGCAAGCGTTTTAAGCGGAGTGCGTATTTTTTCATTCCTATATCGCAATAAGTGGTGTACATATAAAAAGAGAAATTGTATTTCGCAATCATTATACTTCCTTTTATCCTTTTGACGTTATTTGTCAAATACATTGTGCAAAAAGGCATATTTTGAAACTATGTATTCAGACCAAAAAACTGAACCACTTTTCTCAAGAAAAAACAAGCTACTTCCCATAATTAACCAGGGTTGCGTTCCAAATCGGGTTAAAATTACCCTGTGACAGCAGGATAGCTTTATATGACGTCCATATGTGTGGTCGAGACAGACTGCTGTCAAAGGTAATTATTACCCGTTTTGGAACCCAACCCAGATATGGAAAGCCAACAGCTAGTTACGATAAAACAAGAAAACTTCCTCAATCGCAACTGGTTGCGTACAAAAAACGATTCATTTGCGTAAACATACCTACCCTACTCGTAACAGTTACGAAGAAGGAATTTCAACAGCTATGAACACCCTCTTTCGACCGTTTTGGCACACGTTTTTGTCAGTTACCAATGTAGAAGTAATCTTGCTACAAAACCAGTTGCCAAAGACTCTTCTCTTTTCACAACTATAATTGTTTACCTTTATAGTTTAGATGAAAACTTAATCTACTGGTCGCATACAATTTTTTTTTGCGGCAACTGATGATTACTAATCGCAGTTGCCAGTACGGCCGGAAGGAATATAAAGTGTATCATGAGATGGATTGAGAGCGCGAGGAAGGCCGAAGAAAAGGTGGATGGAGTGCATTGTTATCATGGCCAGAGACCAGAAAAAAACAAAATATAAAATGTGGTAAAAATATGTCAATTTATTATATTGCAAATTAGTCAAAATGCAAATTTACGCAGTCGAAGAAATCCATCGCGTGTGCCCTATTAGCTTAACATCTTCTTGTGTTAATCTGCCTTCGTTTAGCCGGATTTGTAATCTGAAAATATTTGTTACCAATTTTAGGGCATTGACAGTTCATTTACGAAAACAGTATTTTAGCGAAAACAAAAATGTGGAAACATATTATTTGGCTATTTAAAAAGTATATATATAGTCTTTTTCATAGAATAATTTTCAAAGTATAATCGATCACCACCAAAAAATTATTTTATACCATTCCCCTCTAAAAAGATTATTTTATTCACTGGAAACAGTGAATAAAAAGCCCTTTTAATCACGATTTTGGTGTTTGAATTTAGAACACATCAATATATTCGACCAGCAGCGACTCAATACGAAGTACCAGGAGAACATGAATATTCAAGAGGAGGACAGCGACTGGAGGCTTGGACGGGCATAAAATAAAAAGGACCTACCAGGAGAGCATAAACATAAAAGAGGTGGTCAGCAAATTAAGCTGTATTCGAGAAAATAGGATGAATGTATATTCATTTTATGATATTTAATCAACTAATCAACAATAAATTTGTCATTTAAGTAACAAGATATAAACTTTTGATGGCTGTTTGGAAGTTTAGTCTGTACCTCTCAAATAGGCATGTAATCTGTGCCCGCTAAAAAGAAAGAATGCGATGCGCGCCTTATTAACAAATATTTGTTACATGAATATATTCGACCTCCATCTCAATGCTTTACAACCTCCTTAAATGTATATTTTCGCTTAAATCTTTCTTTATCTCGTAGTCATGGTATTATAGTACATTATGGTACTAGTGTGTAACATTTTGATTACCGCCGAGGCGCCTGAGCCGTAGGCGAGGGTCTTAAGAGAGCTGAGGACGGCAATCATCAATACACACGTGTATCATACGACGTTTTTCAACACACTTGTGAAATTTTTTTTAAAATAATCTATAACTCACTAGTGAGTTATAGCAATGAAAAAGTAACAGTTTGATTATGGGTGTTATTCTGTGCCTAACTGCGGTGACCATAGAGCCACTTTATGAGCAAGTGTATTGAAAAAACTTTTTGAGGAACAAAGCAACTCAACCAATAAAATTTAAAAAAAAATCTGTAGCTCACTAGTGAGTAATAGCAATGAAAAAGTCAGTTTAATTATGGGTGTTATTCTGTGCCTAATTGCGGTGACCATAGAGCCACTTTATAAGCAAGTGTGTTGAAAAGTATAGTATGCAACTCTTGAATAAAAGGGATTTAAATCGAGGGCCATGAATCACTCGCGTCGCTCAAGATTCTAATACTTGAATCACTCGCTGCGCTCGTGATTCAATAGTTATGAATCACTCCCTGCGGTCGTGATTCTGTCGTTAGAATCCTTCACTTGCTCGTGATTCTTCTCTGGACCTCGCTTTAAATCCCTTTTATTCACTAATTGCATAATATACTCGTACTATTGATGCGTTTTTCTCAATGATCAAAATGTGAGTGATTGATTCGATTTTTTTTGTTACTATAACACATCTATAGAATACCTTTCCTCATTATGCCTGACGGACCACAATTCGGGCATGTACTTGGGCTTCATAGTACTCAAGAAGTGTTCCCTCCACAATTCTTCTAGTTTGAGTAAGCCCCCGTGCTCAAGGAAGTACTCCACAACTTTCTGCCCGTGACATTCGTAATCAGAGTTCTCGTATCTGTTGAAAGAGGAAAGTACCTATTGTTTAAGTTTTCCCAATTAAAAGGTTTGGTCATAATATTTTTCATCCCATCTATTCGAAAAGAACGACTGGGTTCTCCTTTATAAGCACCCAAAGGTTGTGTTTTATATGAAACTAGATAAGTGCGCCGGAAAGTACTTTGCGGCGCACTTATTGAATTTGGTATATCGTAGTGTTCAGCGCCAAAGAAATCGGACGCAAATATAGTAAGGCGACTTAGTGACTTAACCTTCCCTTGTGTCATAAAAGGCGACTAAGTGCCCTAATCTTCCACTAAGTGTCTTCATCTACCCTAGTGTCTTAGAAGGCGACTAAGTGCCTTAATCTGACATTGTGTCTTAAAAGGCGACTAAGTGACTTAACCTTCCCTTGTGTCATAAAAGGCGACTAAGTGACTTAACATTCTTTTGTGTCCTAAAAGGCGACTAAGTGTTTTAATCTGCCCTTGTGCGATAAAAGGTGACTAAATATTAGATTGATGATTAAAAGGACACTGCTGTTTATCTTGTGTTTCAAAAGCTCTTAACCACCTTTTACGACACTTATGGGTTTGTGGGGTCAGTCATCGATTTTACAACCCACACCGAAACTCACACGATATGACGATACAACTACGATACTCACGGGAAAAAATAAAGAGGTACTATTCTTCGCAAGCCGACTTTTAGGTATTAGTATTCTGACACGAAACTAAGCGTGGACTCAGTATTAAAAATTACAAAACCCAATACAATTTTGTCATTTGGAAGACTGAGCTAATGCTTAGTTTCGTATCTTAGCCTCGGCCTAACAGAGTTTCGTATCGCATTATCACCATAAAGTGTCATCTACGTATATATTAGCACTACCTAGATAGAAAATGAACTCTATCACAACGGCGGCGTATCATTATTCGCACTATACTAACACAACTTGTATGTCAGCGGCCTCCCGCAGCAACTGCTCCGAGACGTGGTCGTGTTCCGGGTAATGCGCCAGTAGAATGTTTTCCATGTACTTGCGTCTCTCTACGGGCAGGTTGTGCGACTGGAACATCAAAGCGCGCGCTGCACCCCGTACTTTCCTAATACAAAAATAATAATGCAATTAATGGTGGCAATTCTGGTGCATTTTGGGCAGGTCTTAAAGTGTCTTTGTTACCTCTTATAGGCTGAAAAAGACAGGAACACATTTATACATTTCGAAAGTTTAGTTTTAGTTTGTTGCCGCAAAAATTTGCACCAATAAGACTGGACCTTTCCCTTTTCTAAAACGTGGTCCAACCATGTCCAACTCTGATAAAAAATTTGTCCAACGTCTATTATGAAATACGATTTTTTTTTCAGTTAAGAGATATTATCCAACTCCTATTAAAAATTTATACCATCCAACTCCTGCTCCTTATGCGCGAGTGGTCCAACTGACCTGCAGTCTTTGTCCGAGGTGTATCGGAAGTTGCCGAGCGCGCTGAGTGGCGCACCACACAACTCGGCGAGCCGCTCGCGGACTGCCTGGTCACGTATGTTGCTACGCTTGTGGCACGGGATACACAGCAGAACCACATCATGAGATGAGTGCTCTTTCATTAATTCTGAAATAGATTGACCTCCCTTAGAAAAAAAAACTGTTCTTATGGTTCCATACTCAAAGGGTGCCAACGGAACTTAATTAAGGATCCCGACTTTATTTCTTTTGAAGTAGAGAGGATTAAGGAAGATCGAGCAGTTACGTAAGTGTACTTGGCTTGGCACAACCGACGAGAAAACGGCAGTTCAGACGTCTCAGGAACCGCTGGAGTTACTAAGTGCAGAAGTTCTTGAATGCCCTTAGAAAACCGGACAGGCGTGAGGAGGTGCAAAATACTGATGCCTACAAGCTTTTATTAGCAGAGGCAAAAATCCTCTTTGGGTACTTGAGCTAGCGAAGTAATACTACAATACGAACCTGGAAAATACTTCCGATACTCCCTCGGCACGACGTTCTTGCGTATATACGATTCTCTGGCTCCGCAAACGACACACTTGTTTTCTTTAGTTAACTGGTAATACCTCCCAACGTCCCCAACGGACCGACCCGCCGGCTCAAATTTTAGTCGAACCCGTAATGGAGATTCGCTAACCAAATCCGCTAAATCTTTCTCCACGTACCTTCAGAGAAAGAAAGATTTAATTAATTTCAGAAGTATCAAAAATTCATAAACTATTTATGATTTTTTTTGTACGGTCAGAACAAGGCTATACAATTTCACTGCTCTATCCAATCGAATGGAATCTGAGTCTGAATTTTTAGTTTATTACAAGTTACAAGCGAGCAAGTGGGCCACCTGGTGGTAAGAGATTACCGACGCTCATAACACTGTCTTATTAGTGACAGAATTTGGCATTAATGCCCACCCAAAAAACTACGATGGTATGTCTCATGTGCCGGTAACTTCACTGGCTCTCTTTTTTAGGCATTTTTCATCATAACTTGGAGACTAAGAGTCGTTAAAAATACTAAAATCTATATTGAAATGTACAATAAGTAAAGCCCTTTCATATTATGTTACTCAGACTTTTTAAAAGCCACAGCAAGATTGTAAATAAAATAAGGACATAATATTATAGTCACCAGTGATCACCACTTATCATGGGTTCTTTAGATGATTTAAATGAAGTTTACGCAAAATTACTTGTATTTTCTCTCTCTTTCTCGCATGCAACATTTTTTTTTATTCGCATTATCGCGATCTTAATCTACGAATTATACTTGTTTTAAAAGTTGGTAATTTTTGTATACTTACTGAGTAAGTTGCTAAAATAGTAAGCTACATTTTACTCCATTCAGCTAGACTACTACTTTGCAGATGTGTAACTTTCCTTTATTTCAAAAACATTGTTTAACCTTTGTTGATATTAAAAATCTAAGGTAGCAAAAAATCCAAGCTACAGTAATAAACTGCAGTAACTTACCAAAGTGCCTTCTTGTTATCACAAGTACAGAGCATTTCGCCATCAGCAGTCTCCAGAATGCAGTTGTGGTACAAAGGTTTGCTTCGTGTTGCGTTTGCATACCTCTTACTTATTTCATCAACATTTCGTTCTTTCCAGTTTCGCCTATAAAAACAATCACTTAATATGTTTCTTTTTCTTTCTTTCTCATCTTATTATAAACTCTTATTGGTCTATTTTTTAAATACAGTTTAGAGAAACTTACTTGACACTCTTACTTTGAACTTTATGTTTCGTGCTGAACTTTATATCAGCATATTTCCAACACAAATCATCTAAATTTTCCCACACCTTGGAGTTTCTCCTGGCAAACCAGGAGGCATTGCCGGTTTGACACTGGTGAACTAATTTGACAAAAATTTTTATGGCAACGTGGGCATCTGCTGCAGCGTAGATTGTTTGACGATCTGTTAGCTGATCTGCATCCCAGTTACTGCATCGAATCTGAGATTTAAATGGAATTTCATGTGAGAGTCATTAAAGATGACTAAAGGAACCCTAAATAAAATAGGTATGCACCATCTTTGTTATGCTTGCGGCTATTGTCAAACAATTTCATGCGCTAGATAATGGGCGCTAGCCAGAACGAGATAATAACACTTCAGCGGAGACGGGTGGTGAAGCCAGACGAGGAATGAATGCGACTGAAGTCCTGAACTGAATCACTCCTTTTCTTCTCTCCAACATTGGTCACCCCTCAAGTGGGTCGAGCTGGAAGCTATTGGACTATACTATAGAGATACTTTAAAGGTCAATTGTAATTGGTCCAATATGGCAAAACCCAAGTTGATTCGATATTTAAATTGGAAGAAGATTACAAACAAATGACCCCAAAAAAATTAGGCCAGGACTTACCCAGTTGTGGGACAGTATTCGATACTTTTTATCTAGTCTAGCAGTGGATGTATCAATCCATACGAAAATAACATGTAAACAACAATAACAAACTTTGAAATAAAAAAGTTGATTACCCTCCAACTTTTATCCAATTGCACTTGCAACAAATCTTTGGACAAGCTAGCTAGCCCTCCCGCATGGTAGCCACACAGTTCAGCTAGATGTCTTATATCTAGTGTGGATTTCAATTCAACTCCGTAATCCTGTTGTAGGTAATTTCCATCATCATAAGGTGCAACTCCTACTTTGTATATTGATTCATTTTCTAGTAGATCCTAGGAATATAAAATGCTAGGTTAACAATAAGATGTAGTCAACAGCAGTTAATGAAATTTAAAATACATAGATAGCCTTAAGGCGGTTGCTGGGTGGCAGCACCTTACTTTTAGAAATAAATTTATTGCGTCGCAAATACAAAACTTTTCGGTAGTATTGTTCGTTTGGCGGCAATATATGGTAGTTATATATGTTATAACCCACAACATCATAGCTTAGCTTATCATTTATAGCTTTGTATTGGTAAAGTGCTAAAAGTGGCCGTTTTTGGCAGTTTTACAATACAAAGCTATTCACGATAAGCTACGATGTGATGTGATGGATAATAAAATATAGAACTACCCCAAATTGCGGCCAATCAAACAATCCTTATTATATGTCTTGTATTTATGACGCAATAAATTTATTTCTCAAAGTGGCAGCACTTCTGCTCAGCAACCAACTTAAAGGGAGACCACCATTAAACAATAAGCTAGCTTTAAAAATGTTTTGATGAATATCTTTGCATAGTTAAAAAGGTAGAATACCTTCAAAGACTGAGGCACTGTCTTCATCTGACTAAGCCTAAACAATCCACATAGTCCATCAAAAGTTGACAGTTGTATTAAAGCTACTGGCTGTCTCTTTCCATGGTCTGTCACCCACTCACAGTCAAAACCTATTGCTCGGTGAATGTTTGTCCTTCTGTGAACATAATAGAAAATTTATTGGAAAAGTTTATCAGTAAATTTAGAAAAATCAACAAGTAAAATTATATCAAAATAGTAATATTTAAAAAACTGCATCCTGTATAGTATTCGCAGCTGATTATTTGAGGTTATATTAAACAAACCAGCTTACTTGCGTAATTCGTGCACCACTTCATCGCACGATTCGTGATTAGTTACAGTCTTAACGGTAAGATAATTCAGAGCCTCCACAGCATCACGCAATCTGAACTTAAACCTGAAAAATACGTAAGCGGCACCAGCACACACTATGGCAATCGCCGTGGAGGTTACTCCGTATATAAGCTTAGAATTATCCATAATTGCTGATAACACTGTAACACCATAACTTTCAAAAAACTATGATTATTACTTATCTCATTATTATAGAAAACCAATTAATAACCAAAAAAAGCCAGTTTTCACTTTTATTGACAAAAACAGCCCTTAATTCAATTCAATCTTTGATGAGTGGCTTTTGTGTGTTCACAATTCCGCCAATGTCACGTAGTGAAGTGAATACACGATGGAGATTCGCAAAAAAAAAAAAAAAAAACCCGGATATAGAATCCATTGAATAATCCTTTAGAGTACAAAACAACACAATATGTACAACAGAACAAGATAGTTATTATTAAAAATAATTTTCATAAATAGGAGAACATTAGAGTTTAATATGATTATAACTGATGAATTTTGACAATAAGAATATAAAAGGAGAATCAACAAGGGATAATAAATATTTCATATTAGTGGGCAAAGGGATCTCTCATTTTAAAAATCAAACAACTTCTTTTAGAATGTCATAATAAAAATTTACTAATTGTTTTATCCTGGATTCCTAGCCATTGCGGGATTATTGGAAATGAAGCTGCAGATTGGTGTGCTAAAGCTGCGATTCACTCTGGTTTGGAAAATTATAAAGAAGTTCAATCCCAGGATTTGTGCAATCTAGCCCATTCCCGTTTGAGATCTCAATGGAACATCCTGTGGTCTTCATCTAAATTCATCAAGGGTAAATTTTATGGTGACATCCAACCTGAAATTCCAATAAAACCGTGGTTTTTCAAGTTTCGTAAAATTCCCAGACCTATTATAACAACAATCTGTCGTATTAGATTAGGTCACTCCAGCACCCCGGTTCATTTAAATAAGATTAGGGTTCGGGATAACTCCCTGTGTGAATGCGGAATAGACGAAGGTGATATAGATCATATATTTTTTAACTGTCCCAAAAACAGCCCTTCTGGGCACACTGACCTTCTGGGATTGACATGTCAGTAATTATAAGATTGACATTTGCTTTTTGTTTACGGAGAAGAAATTGCGGTTGCGAGACGTATCCGAACGCAATTACTTTTTATTATGGCAACATTTTCTTAAAAAAAAAAACATTGAAAAACCCAAGGAGGTTTTAGTAGCAGCTCTTGCTGCTAAGGAGGGAGCCATAAGCGTAGCACTTTCTTGCGAGGGACCTCCATAATAAAATGTATGGAATTTTTTTCAAATCCTAAAAACGTAAAATGTTTATCTTTGTCTCTGAGAAATATGTGACATGGGACTAATTAATGCTAATAACACAGTTTTTCTGGTGAAAACACTTACCATTCATGAAAAAAACGGTGTTAAAAATCACGCATAAAATGGCTATTACGGATTATTTACGCTACCGTTCTTAGTATTAATGATCAATTCACACGTAAAAAACGATAAATGTTCACTTTCGCAAACAAAGTTTATACTAAAACATTAGATTTTTAAAGATATCTTGATTTTTGTAAAACTTAACTGAGTTTTTTGACCGACTAGCATGGGCGACAGTGAGACGCTTCACGCTTCACTAGCTCATACAGAATATGCATATGGCGGACTCTATAGTTTTTTACTCTGAGGAAAAACCAATCATCAGTGACGTTCAGTGTGACCAGAATTAGCAGAATTCTATGATTTTAGCAGAATATGAACCCAAATGTTGTGCTTAGCATAATATGTCGCAGATTAGTAAAAGTTAGCAGTGTGTGTGAACACAAAAAGTACTTTTGGGTATTCTGGACAGTCATCCATCAGTACGGTATTCTGTTTTATATTTTTTAAATATTTTTATTACAAAACAAACTCATTTTGTTAATTGACTTGCAGAAGCGTTCTCGTTATAGGTGCAAATATTCTTAGCAAAAACGTTTTATTTTGTATTTTCTATACAAAATATAGAATTTAAAAAAGTTTGGCTTAATCACAGCCTTATAAATGGCATAATTTAGCCGATTTTAGTCAAACAGCTAGCATAATAATTTGTATCTGGACACACTGGTGACGTCTGACGTCAGTCAAGTGTTTTGCTTTCTGGCTTGTTGGTGTATCTTGAAACGGCCGATTGCCATCTTATTAAAAGTTGAAGTGTTTTTGCTGTATTTTCTTAAAATTCTTGACTATCTCTACGAACCATGGCGCGGGACCGAAGTCCTGATAGAAGAGGTCGTGAAAGAGACCGCCATGAGGACCGTGATTCTCATAGGGAAAAGGTAAAGCGCCGTGAGAGGTCACGGAGTCCCTCTAAGAAAGATAAAGATCGATCTCGGAGTCCTATGAGAAAGGACCGTGACAGATCGAGAAGCCCTCGCAAAGACCGCGGACGGTCGAGAAGCCCTAAGAAACGCGATGGTAAGGACAAAGATAGACGTGATGATAAAGAAAAAAATAAAAGCAAGAAAGATGACGAAAAACAAGAGGAAGAGGAACCAAAGAAAGAAGAAGAGCCTCCAAAACCAGTAAAGAAGGAGCCCTTGTCATTAGAAGAGTTGCTTGCAAAGAAGAAGGCAGAAGAAGAAGCTCGTTCCAAGCCTGTCTTTTTGACCAAAGAACAAAGAGCTGCTTTGGCTCTAGAAAGGCGACAGAAACAAGTAGAAGAAATGAGAGCGAATGTCGAAAGGCCAACACCAACAATTACTACCATTGACCTCACTGGACCTTCCAAGAGAGAAGAAGAGAGAAAACACAGAGAGGAACAGCGGGACAGAGATAGAGAGAGAGAAAGGGAAAGAGATATGCGTGAGAGAGAGATGCGAGACAGAGACAGGAAATATGATGATAGGAGAGACAACAGGAGAGATGATAAGAAAGAGAAAAATGAAGAAAGTTCTAAAACAAAAGACAAGGAGCGTGAAGAAGAAGCTATAAAAGCTCGATACTTGGGTATTATTAAGAAAAAGCGTAGAGTCAGGAGACTTAATGATAGGAAGTTTGTCTTTGACTGGGATGCCTCTGAAGATACCTCAAATGACTACAATGTATTGTACAAGGAAAGGCATCAAGTGCAATTTTTTGGAAGAGGACACATTGCAGGTATTGACATCAAAGCACAGAAGAAAGACCACTGCAAGTTCTATGGTAATCTCCTTGAAAAGCGTAGAACTGAACTTGAAAAAGAACAAGAGAAGTTACGTCTCAAAAAGGTGAAAAGGAAGGAAGACAAGCAAAAGTGGGATGACCGCCATTGGTCTGAAAAAGAACACGATGAGATGACAGAACGTGATTGGAGAATCTTCCGTGAAGATTATAACATCACCATTAAAGGTGGTAAAATTCCTAACCCAATCAGGAATTGGAAGGAAGGTGGTTTCCATGCCGATATAATGACAATCATTGACAAAGTAGGCTACAAGAGTCCAACACCTATTCAACGTCAAGCTATTCCAATCGGTCTACAAAACAGAGACATTATTGGTGTTGCTGAAACTGGTTCTGGTAAAACATTAGCTTTCTTGATACCTTTACTCACTTGGATTCAGTCATTGCCTAAAAGTGAGCGTATGGAGGATATTGATCAAGGTCCTTATGCTATAATTTTGGCTCCAACACGTGAATTGGCACAGCAGATTGAAGAGGAAACTAGTAAATTTGGTGTACCACTTGGAATAACATCAGTAGTAGTTGTTGGTGGTCTTTCTAGGGAAGAACAAGGTTTCAAACTTAGACTTGGTTGTGAGATCGTCATCGCCACACCTGGTCGTCTCATCGACGTCTTGGAGAACAGATATTTAGTTCTTAACCGCTGTACATACGTCGTTCTCGACGAAGCTGATCGTATGATTGACATGGGTTTCGAACCGGACGTACAAAAGATATTAGAATACATGCCCGTATCCAATATCAAACCAGACTCAGATGCAGCCGAAGATGCTTCCGTTTTACTTGCAAATTATAATACAAAAAAGAAGTACAGACAAACTGTGATGTTTACTGCAACTATGCCCCCAGCTGTTGAACGTTTAGCACGGAGCTATTTACGTCGACCTGCTATTGTATACATAGGTTCCATTGGCAAGCCAGTGGACAGGACAGAACAAGTCGTTTTCATGGTTGGCGAAAACGAGAAACGCAGGAAACTGACAGAAATCTTACAACGCGGAGTCGAACCGCCGATCATAATATTCGTGAACCAAAAGAAAGGTGCCGATGTCCTCGCCAAGGGTCTGGAGAAACTTGGCTTCAACGCTTGTACATTGCATGGTGGCAAAGGGCAAGAGCAGCGTGACTTCGCTTTGGCGAGTCTCAAAAACGGTTCCAAAGATATCTTGGTGGCGACCGATGTTGCTGGGCGTGGTATCGATATTAAAGATGTCAGTATCGTCATTAATTACGACATGGCTAAGTCTATTGAAGACTACACGCATCGTATCGGGCGTACTGGTCGTGCCGGGAAGACTGGTAAAGCGATATCCTTCGTCACTAAGGAAGATTCTGGTTTGTTCTACGATCTGAAGCAGTGCTTGCTCGCTAGCTCTGTTTCCACTTGCCCTCCGGAGCTTATGAACCACCCTGAAGCACAACACAAGCCTGGCACAGTCGTCACCAAGAAACGCCGCGAAGAAATGATATTTGCTTAGGCTTAATTTCTTCTTGTATAAAAAGGCGTCATGTACGTTGAAGATGCTATAATATTTTGTCTTAAAATGTTTGATTTCACTAATGCACTTATAATATATGTATGTAAGTAAAACATCATATATGAAATTCACTATCAGTATCTTCACATTTTCATTTTTTTATTTATTTCATACACAGAACACTGAATGGTCGCGCGTACCGCTTCCGGCAGCAATTTCATATTTATGGTTTCCAGCAACTTAATCATAAATAAACTATAGAGCTAAGTATTATTGTGCCAATAACAAACCTCTGCCTATAGATATTAATTTTTTTGAGACTAAACTTTATAGTAAGAGAAATTTCATCAGTAGATAAAATATTATAGCCTCTTTACTGTGTAAGACAGCCTTTAAGTGAATTGTAGAATAAAAACCATGAATTAAAAACAGTATAACATTTTATTTCAGTACCTTTACAATTGTTACTCTTTTTAATAAATAAAATTGACTAATAAACGTAAATACATAACAACAATGCCCATATTGTCAATTTGAACATGGAGCTGAAAAGAAAGATAAGAACACATTAGTATATACAGGGGGTAAAAAAGATGTCTAGATTGTAATTTCTAAAAACATTATGGGAGAGCCAATTTCTTGTTTTTCGCCCCTTATTTCTATGGGAAAGTTGTTTCAGTAAGAACCTAACATTTAGTTGGTCTTCATACAAAGATGGGGTAGACGACGGAACGAGCTTGCCCAGAAGAAGCCTATTTACTTGTGACCTGAATATATTCGGGTTATATGAAATCGAGAAAACGAACGCAGGCAGAGAAATACACTTCTTAGCTGTGCGTATTATAGATGTTTCAAAGCGCTTTGTACGAATGTGTGGAATATCAACCAAGTGTGGGTGACATCCTGCGGTGCGTCTGGACTCCCGATTGTAGAAGGGGGATGGCGGAATAAGCGGATTTAGCTCTTGGGCACACTCTCTGAAGTACAATCTGTAAAAGACCGACGGACGTGCACCTTTGCGACCGCGACGGTGAGACAGACTTAAACTTGGTTTTCCCCAGCATCTCATCACCAACGAACATACTAAAATGTTGTCAGGGGTCTTATAACTATGTATGTCCTATATATAGAACAAATTATGTACCTAGTGATACTAGCGTATAAGGCGAGGCGTGAGGCGACTGGGTTAAAAAACCAGAGGATGGGCAGCAGCATCCTTCTGTGTATCGTATAATCTTACATTCTGCGGTTTCCAACAACCGCGGTTCATGGTGCTAGCCAGGGCCGTCTTAAGCCATGTTGAGGCCCTTGGGCACACGAGATTTAACCCCACAATACACTCATACCATCTGGGTGCCCTTCCATTAAATCGTGTACAGTCGATGCGCGATCTAGATGTCCCTCAACACAGAATCCTCAGAGAAAAAAACTGCATAAAAACTTATTTTGACGATGCCAAAAAATAGTCATGAAATAGTCATAAATAGTCACCATAAGGAAAAAAATAGTCGCGTTACAATTCTAGAGTTATAGCTATGGTTTGCTGAGGATTATGGGCATAGGCTATATACAGAATCCTCAGTTCTGATGCAAGCAAACCGTGGGGACTATCGACTTGGTTTTTATTTTAAAAAATAGTCATGAAATAGTCGTCTTGACTTCCAAATTCTCAAAAATAGTCGTTCAAGGATTTCAGAGTTACAGGGGTAGCTTGCTGAGGATTCTGTGCATAGCATTTCACGGACGCAGATTCCTGCAGAACGGTTAGGTTTTTCTATTTGATACTGATGTCAAAAAATAGTCAACAAATAGTCGTCTCAAACCATAATAACTTCGGTCTGGTTTACCTACTAGAAGTATGTTAAAAATTCATGTTAACTTCGCCATACATTTTTCCTTTGTACAGTCGCGTACACAAAATTATTTGATATAGATTTCAAGTTGTCAAAAAAAATGGATTTTGATATTATTAGAGGCTTTTATTTTTATATATTGTTGCAGACCCTATTTTAGTGTTATCTATTTTTATTAGGTAAATAAGAGCAGTGCACAGCCCCAACCTTTTGGTCTAAAAACTTATAATGTAGGTTCCACGTTTAAGGAAAGGTAAAACTAGAATATCGGGCTTAAACCCAGATGCATTCAGTAAATAAAAATACTTTAATAATAATTGGAAGGTTCGCAAATATTACTATTACTGATTTGTATTATTCTACTGATGTGCTATTGGGTAAAAGAAACACATATGCAGCAACATTTTAATTTTTATTGAATAGTTAAATGCGTAGGCAAACAACATTGATCAATCAAGAAATTAGTAAAGTTAGTATAGTTAATTTAGTAATATTTGCGAACCTTCCAATTATTATTAAAGTATTTTTATTTACTGAATGCATCTGGGTTTAAGCCCGATATTCTAGTTTTACCTTTCCTTAAACGTGGAACCTACATTATAAGTTTTTAGACCAAAAGGTTGGGGCTGTGCACTGATATATCAGTCGGTTTATCCTCTTATTTACCTAATAAAAATAGATAACACTAAAATAGGGTCTGCAACAATATATAAAAATAAAAGCCTCTAATAATATCAAAATCCATTTTTTTTGACAACTTGAAATCTATATCAAATAATTTTGTGTACGCGACTGTACAAAGGAAAAATGTATGGCGAAGTTAACATGAATTTTTAACATACTTCTACAAGGTAAACCAGACCAAAGTGATTATGGTTTGAGACGACTATTTGTTGACTATTTTTTGACATAAGTATCAAATAGAAAAACCTAACCGTTCTGCAGGAATCTGCGTCCGTGAAATACTATGCACAGAATCCTCAGCAAGCTACCCCTGTAACTCTGAAATCCTTGAACGACTATTTTTGAGAATTTGGAAGTCAAGACGACTATTTCATGACTATTTTTTAAAATAAAAACCAAGTCGATAGTCCCCACGGTTTGCTTGCATCAGAACTGAGGATTCTGTATATAGCCTATGCCCATAATCCTCAGCAAACCATAGCTATAACTCTAGAATTGTAACGCGACTATTTTTTTCCTTATGGTGACTATTTCATGACTATTTTTTGGCATCGTCAAAATAAGTTTTTATGCAGTTTTTTCCTCTGAGGATTCTGTGTTGAGGGACATCGATCTAGGTGTAAGATTCGATCCACAACTTAAATTTAATGACCATATTATCGATGTCTGCTGCGCTGCTAGTAAATGTCTGGGTTTCATTAAACGTCAGTCCAAATTCTTCTGCCATCGTGAGCCAATATCAATTCTATATAACGCTTTTGTCCGCAGTAAGCTAGAGAGTAATTCGATTGTATGGAACCCTCATAACATTCTGTACACTGATATGCTAGAAAGGGTACAGAAGTCGTTTTTGCGATTCCTTATACAAAAAACTCTACGGATTTTATCCATATATGTACCCGACACTTTTTGTCCAGGGTATGGTCTCCTATAGAGCACTGGAAGTAAGGCGAAAACTAGCGCTTATCAAATACTTTTACTACCTACTCAATGGTAAGACCAGCAACCCCTTACTCCTGGCGCAAATACCATTTTATGTCCCTCCACCTCAAAGATACTCCCTACGGCCGCGCCGTCACCCCTTATTTGCAACAAATATTCCTCGGACGAGAATGCTTGAGCACACCCCATTCTACGAAACCCTAGCACTCATAGACAGCCTTGCTCTCGTGAGTAAGGTTGATCTATTCAGTGCACCTGAGACGAAGTTTCTTACAGCCGCCGGCTGCTACCTGGAGATGATCACTGTCCGAAACTCACTGGTTGAAATACCGCATCCAGTGATACCGGACAGTGACCGTCTTTAACGCCTATGACGCCTCTTCTTAGTATATAATATAGAAATTAACTATGGCTTACATGTTTAGTTTTTAAGACTGTTAATGTAAACTGTAGGTATGTCTAAATAAATGAAGATTTGGGGCCCTTTTGGGAAATAAAGAAAAATTATGATAAAAAGATTTTTCTCCAGTTATCTAATACCTATTTATTATAGTTATATCAAAAACTTAAATCTAGTAGGTACTCATATATTAACAATTAGATAAGAATTCCTGTGCTGAATTTTTTTGTAGTATACTATGCAATTAGTGATTAAAAGACGGATTTAAAGCGAGGGTCAGAGATGAATCACGAGCAAGTGAAAGATTCTAACAACTGAATCACGACCGCAGGGAGTGTTAGAATCCTGAGCGACGCGAGTGATTCATGGTTCTCGATTTGAATCCCTTTTGTTCAAGAGTTGCATACTATACTTTATACTGTGACTACGAGAAAAATTAGGATTTCAGCGAAAATATACATTTATGCTCAAGTCACACAGAGGCGGTATGATTGCGAAAGCCGTCCGGGGCGTTTTGGCGGGAACAAAATACCGCGCCGCGACCGCTTTTCAATGTTACAGGGTGCATAAGAACTCATACTTTACAAAAAATATCGGCCCCGGAACGCTTCCGCTACCGCCTCTGTGTGACGCGGGCTCTAAGGAGGTTGTTAGCATTGAGAGGGAGGTTGAATATATTGGTGTGTTCTAAATCCAAACACCAAAATAGTAATTAAGTGAAAAAATTGTCATTTTTTTTTAAAAGAAATATCTATATTCAAAATTATTATTAAACGAAGATTGACGAAAGAGATCTACCAGGCGAGAGTGAATGGAAACGTTGGAAGGGGAAGGCCTAGGCGAACGTACCAGGACCAAATTTAGGACGTTCTGAATAAACATACATACATAACATCACGCCTCTTTCCCGTCGGGGTAGGCAGAGACCACAGTCCTCCACCTGCTACGATCTTGACATACTTCCCTTGCTTCCTGTACTTTCATCAATCCTTTCATACATGCTCGTCGGTTTAGGGTACTTTTAACCTGGCCTTTATTCAGAACGTCCTGAATTTGGTCCTGGTACGTTCGCCTAGGCCTTCCCCTTCCAACGTTTCCATTCACTCTCGCCTGGTAGATCTCTTTCGTCAGTCTTCGTTCATTCATCCTCTCTACATGACCAAACCATCTCAGCATCCCTTTCTCGATTTTGGTCACTACGTCTTCTTTTACGCCACACTGTTCTCTTATCACACTATTTCTAATCCTGTCACTCAATTTAACACCAATCATACTCCTTAGCGCTCTCATTTCCACTGCATTAATTCTACTTTCATGCTTCTTCTGCCATACCCAGCTTTCACTGCCATACATCAGTGTTGGTACTAAAACACCCCTATGAACAGCCAAACGAGCTTTGTGAGACACCTTCTGACTCCTCATAAAGGCGTGCAGGGCACCATTCACCATGTTTCCAGCATTCACTCTTCTTTCAATATCACTTTCACACTTTCCATCTCTCGTAAACTTTGAGCCCAGATACACAAACTCCTTCACTTGTTCGACTTGTTCACCATCTATTAATATAGTACACTCTGTCATACATTCTTGTCTTTCAAGTACCATTACTTTCGTCTTGCTTACATTTACTTTCATTCCTTTCATGTCCAAAGCCACATTCATCATTGTTAACATCTCCTGCCACTCTCTTTCAGATCAATCAAACAATTATCCAAGAACAGGTTAAACAGCCAAGGTGACGCTACACATCCCTGCCTAACACCTTTTTCGATGCTAAACCATTCAGTGTGCGCCCCGTTTATTCTAACACAAGCACTGGAATCGTCATAGAGAGATGTCAGTGCTTGTATCAGATGCCCGTTTACCCCATACAAAGACAATGCTGACCACAATTCATTCCTCACCACTCGGTCATAGGCCTTTTCCAAATCCACGAACGCGCAGTAGAATTTTTGGTCCCTAGCCAAAAACTTTTCAGCTATGCACCGCAAGGAAAAGACCTGATCTGTACATCCCATTCCCTTTCTAAATCCCGCTTGTACATCCCATATTTTTTCGTCATCAGTCTTTCTATCAAAACCTATGCATACAGTTTGCCGACGACACTAAGAAGGCTTATCGCGCGGTAATTTTTGCAGTCCTGTTGTGACCCTTTTCCCTTGTACAGCGGCACAATCACAGCCTTGCACCAGTCACCTGGTACTTGGCTGTTCGTCCAACACAGGATGAAAAGGCGGTACAACTGACTAGCCACAATGCCTCGCCCAGCCTTCAACATCTCGACCGACACTCTATCATACCCAGCTGCTTTACCTGATTTCATACTATTCATTGCTTTCATAATCTCATCCATATTTATCTCACTTACATAATTATCATCTTTATTCTCATCTTCATTCTCATTCATTTCCACAGAAGACCTCGGTACGCTGGCCTCTGCTTTTTCTCTCTCAAGAAGACTTTCAAAATATTCCTTCCACCTCCTCAGCACACATTCTTCACCTTTTATAATACTTCCATCCTGGCTTCTGATTTTACTCAGCTCCGACGTTCCAAACTTTGCTCGGGCTGTTCGTATGAATTTCCAGAAAAACTTTTGGTTGGGCTGGAAATCTTCAGTAAGCCTTCTGTCAAACTCATCCTTACACTCCTCTTTCTTTCTCTCAACAACTTCCTTAACAATACCTTTCACTCTTTTATATACCTTTCTTGCTACACTAACGTCATCACTTGTTGCCTTCTGCATTCTTTGGTTAGCTTTTACGGCTAACCAATCTGACCATGCTTTCTTTATCCATCCACATATTCTTCTTTTTTTCCACCCTTTCTCCTTTTTGACACCCCACAAACATCGACAGCTATACCTACTACTCCATCTTTAAATTCATTCCACAAACATTCAATATCATTTACTTCATCCAGGTTCACTCAAGCCTTTCAAGTATTCTTTTCTGACATCCTCCTCTTGCAATCTCTCTACTTTAATACTTTCTTGAACGCTCGTCTGCTCTTGTGGTCTATGCCGCCACCGGTTAAATAGACCACCAATTCGGGTCACAACCAGGTGGTGGTCTGTGTCGATGGCGACTCCACGATATGCGCGAGCGTCCAGAACTCTTTTCCTCAATTTTTCATCCACAACTACAAAATCGATCATACTTCTCGCATCACCCTCCTCTCTTGTGGTCAAACATAGTGTTTACCACAAAAAGACTCCATTCCAAACATATCTCAAGCAAACTTATTCCATTATCATTCACACGTTCATCACCAAACTTACCAAGAACTCTTTCATAACCGTCACGCTTTCTTCCTACCCATCCATTAAAATCACCTAGCATGATAACTCGTTCATTCTGATCACATTTCTCTAACGTATCTCTCATATTTTCCCAAAACTCATCTGTTTCTTTCTGGGCTTTCAGGGACTTTCGCGAACCCATATTCGTTGGTGCATATGCACCTAGAACAAAAATTCGGGTCAGTCCGACTTTCAGCCTGACCCAGATGAGTCTTGGGCTCACACACTCGACTTCTTTCACGCACCCTACCATTCTTCCGGAAAGTATGACACCGACTCCCTGACAGCCTCTGCTGGTACTGGGAACACCAGACCAGTACGCTGTGTAAGGGCCGTGTTCTGTGGTGTCACAACCTTTCCATTTAGTCTCATTCACACACAGAACGTCTATACGCCTTTCATCCATCATCTGACATACTTCATCTATTTTGCCATTCATGCTTATTTTGCCATACATGCTTTTCGCCCCCGCGAGGAACGGGACGTGATGGGTTGCGAACCACATCGCCGCCTTTCAAGTTTTTATTTTTACAAAAAACATTGCGTTCCCACGAGTAGCAAGGGATTGTGGTCCATCCTGGCAGAGCCTGCATACCAGGACAAGGCTAGCCTAGTTCTGGGTTCGCCTGGGCCCAGGGCCTGTGACCGCTTTCGACTAGACTCGCCTCTAGCCACGCATCCATCGGCGCGGTCAACCTTAGATTGGCGGAATGGACAGGGATAAAAGGAACGGGAGGGATAGGTTAGTTGGGACAGGAATACTTGGTGTAGGAAAGGAATAAGGTAAAAAGGATATTACTTTCTCGGAAGGATCAGGATGAGTTAGTAATAGCTCGGGGAGCCGGGGTCGCGTACCCGTATACAATACAACAACTCCCAAGGAGAGGGTAGTTGAGATGTGTACCCCCTAACCTAAGGCCAGGTTAAAAGTACCCTAAACCGACGAGCATGTATGAAAGGATTGATGAAAGTACAGGAAGCAAGGGAAGTATGTCAAGATCGTAGCAGGTGGAGGACTGTGGTCTCTGCCTACCCCAACGGGAAAGAGGCGTGATGTTATGTATGTATGTATTATTAAAAATTAAGAAGAATAGTAATGAAAAGTATGGTTATGAAAAGTTGCTAAAAATAGCTAAAACATTTTTTAAGTTCTAAGAGTTGAAAATAAGCCACTAAAACCCTTAAAAATCCGCTAGATCTAGCGACCAAGTCGCTAAAACGTTAACACTGGCTGTTTTACATAACTTTCAGGGGCTCCCCTGGCCCTGTGGGTGCAGGCCATAGACAAATCATACAGTGCCAACATGGTATTTGATGTGTGAATCGTGCAATGCGCAAACTCGAATGTGGATTCGAAACGTTTAATATAAGTAGGTGATCGCTAGATGGTGATGTAGTTAGTTAGAATACACTCGTAAATATTCATGTACAGCCTAATAAAAAGTTAAAATGCGGTACTAAGTACTTTTTAGGAAATAGAAATGTGTAAATATATCGGTCTTTCGGGGCCCTCGTAAGAATGGAGGCCCTGGGCATGGGCCCCGTGTGCCCTTATGGTAAAGACTGCCCTGGTGCTAGCCGTAACGCTAACAAGCGTGGTGACTATGATACTTCCCCTCCACATTATTTCAGTAAAAGCTGGAATTTTGGTAGGAATTCCCTGTCCTGTAGTGGACGTTTCATGGGAAGTCATGATGATGATGACTAGCGTATAGGACATGTCTAATTTGTTTCATTCCGCACCGCGAAATGCATCGGTGCGTTATAGGCATAGACACAACTTCAAATTATCACGAAAGGAATAATAATTCCCAAATAATAACTTACTAGGTATTGAGCATGGGCGATCTTCTACGTCATCATTTATGTATTCTGGTCTAAACAAGGTACCTGCGGAAATAATTTAAAAATATTCAGATGTAAAATTAAAGTATGGTATATACTCCATTTTTAGGGTTCCGGTACCAAAATGGTAAAAAAAGGTACCCTTATGGTGCGACTTTGTCTGTCTGTCTGTCACACCTGTATATCTCGGCAACCACTTGCCATGACTTGAAATTTGGAATAATTTTAGAATATGGTTGTCCAACTTAATGGCACATGAAAGAATTAAAAAAAATTATGACTTGTATAGGGGGCCCAAATGGGGGGGGGGGGTTCAAATTTCAAGTTATCGCTACTAGGTCGAGTAGGTATATGAAAGGGCTTTACTTGTGAATTCTAAAATACATTTTTGTATTTTTTTTTGCGCCTCTTAGTTTTCAAGTTATGATGAAAAATGGCAAAAAAATAGCATTCCCCACCCCTTATCTCCGAAGTTAGTGAAAGGAAAAATATGAATTACTTACAGTCGATTGACTTTCATGTAAATTATACAGCAAAAATAAAACGATCTTACTAAATTAAATTTAGTTTTGCGGTCCTAAATATGGACTTTATTGCTTCCAATAATTCTATAGGTATATCGGAACCCTCGGCGCGCGAGTCGTACTCGCACTTGACTGTTTTTTTTTCGTTTATTCCAACGCTTACCACATTTTGCAGCCATGACACTAAAACCAGAGTATACTGGACGGAAAATATATCGTTTTACAAAATTGTTTTTTTCTGACAGCTTTAGCCGATTGCTTTTGACATAGCTCCAAAATGTAATTGTAACCATTGGAATAAACGAAGAAAAAAAAATAGATCATAGACAGTAATTGTAAAAACTACATGGTGGTTTATTCATCAGAAAAAAAATGTGGGTCTCTGCTCTGCCCATGAAACCAGAACTACTTAATTACAAATGGATTAATGTAACTTGCTGCATATGGGTATATTAGGTACCGACTGAGGTGCAAAAGTACGATTCGCATGCTTCGATATATTTTTAGCTCTGCACATTAACCATCACCATCAAAGTAACATTAATCCACCTGTACCTGTGGTTTTCATGTAGCTTTATGTTATATTTATTGGGGCCAGGTTCCAAAAAGGGGTCACAATTACCCTTTGACTGCAGAGTGTCTCGACCACATAATATGGACGTCATATAAAGTTATCCTGCTGTCAGGGTAATTTCTAACCGTTTCGAAACGCGCCCTATTTATTATTATTATTATTCTATTTATTTTATTGATACATATGAATACAGATATGTTAAAATTAAACACAAGCCTAACTAAAAGCTGCAACAAAACAAAACAGAGTAAGCAAGCACCAGCAGATTATCAAAATTCGGGAGTACTCCTGACCACCAAGCCTAAAGTGCAGTGTCAGTTGCAAAAAACACCTATTAACGTTAATGTCACGTTACTCATTAGGATATTGTGCAGACTTTTCTGTATTATCATAAAAATAATATTTTGAGCAACAGATGTAAATGAGATGCTCTATGTTGCAACTAACGCTACATCCTATTTCAGTGTTCTAAATCCAACTGAGGAAGGTATTTGAAAAACAAACCAGTATTATAAATGTAAACATGAAAGCAACACTGAAACATTCATCCATGAACATTGATCACAAGCAAGCCATAACATGAAATCCTTCACTAACCTTTATAAAGAAAGTCATGCCTAGAATCTGGATGATCCCAAGTATAGAAAGAAACGTAGAATATGGCAAAAATAATGACGTCATAGTTTACTTTCATAAAAATCTTTCAGATCAATAAGTAGTAAAAAATTAGAGTAGCTTATTTTACTAAGTTAGATACTAGCGACAAACAAAACATTGCAGCAAGAAAGCCATGCCAAGAATTCCTTCACCAATATTGCTCAACAAACAGGCCATGTCGAGAATTCCTCCACCAATATTGCTCAACAAACAGGCCATGCCAAGAATTTGTCTACGAATATTGCTTTACAAGCCAGCCTTGCCAAGAATTCCTCCACCAATATAGCTCAACAAACAGGCCATGCCAAGAATTTGTCTACGAATATTGCTTTACAAGCCAGTCTTGCCAAGAATTTCTCCACCAATATTGCTCAACAAACAGGCCATGAAAAGAAAATTCCTTCCCCAATATTATTCTACAAGCTAGCCTTGCCAAGAATTTCTCCAACAATGTTGCTCAACAAACAGGCCATGCCAAGAATAATTCCTTCCCCAATATTATTCTACAAGCTAGCCTTGCCAAGAATTTCTCCACCAATGTTGCTCAACAAACAGGCCTTGCCAAGAATTCCTCCCCCAATATTAATCTACAAGCAAGCCATGCCAAGAATCCCCACACAAATACGAGTATTTCTCAACAAGCAAGCCATGCCAAAAATTCCTTCACCAATATTTCTCGACAAGCAAGCCATGCTAAGAATTCCTCCACCAAGCAGGTCATGCCAAGAATTCTTTAAGTGTACCTAGTCCTTCTTTTCCGTGCTCTCAGCTGGTTTAGTCTCCTTAGACGGTGGAGGTGTGACCAACGTTTTCACGGACTCAGCTACTGATTTCGACAAGTCCACAAACTCAGATAAGTTTTGCGGAACATGAAGATCGGGGAACTTCAGTTCCAGTTGTGGGTCGCCGGGTTTTACTAGAATTTTGAATACATATTTTATAAAATAGAACTTTATATATGAAATTGTCCAAATTTTCTTAGAGATTAATGAGATCATAATTCCTATAATTCTAAAGCAATTTTTTGATTTGTCTTATATTTGAAAGTTGACTTCAAGGTTATTGATCAATTTATGCATAAAATCAAGTTTTTATTTTTATAGGTATATAAAATTAAAGGTTCGAAAATTGTTCCTCTTAAATGTCATCCGATTTCCTCATTATATTTTTTTACAGATAATATGTTTCGAAATGTAAATTTAAGCTTCTGGAAGCTTAATGTCTTCCCAATCATGCTTAAAAAATATTAATATTATTGATATTTAATTCCTAAAAAACTGCAAAAATTTTAGTACTAAAAATTTAGTTTACCTGAAATTTGCCATACAAAACGGCAATTTCATAGTTAAACCAATAAAAGATCGAGTTATTAAGTACGCTTAGATAGCAAGGCCAGAAGTTGTACCGTGAGTTGTACCTATATTGATAAAGCTGAAGTGTTAAGGACTTAACAAACATATTTTGAAGGCACTGAATCTGTTTATTTTTTGTGTCTTAAAGTAAAATTCGAATTGAAAGTCTAGTCTTCAGGGTGCCCATCAACCAAACTGAGCTAGGTAGTTAACCTGTAAGCTGGAAAAATCTAGCCAATAAGATTCCTCCATTTTCGTAGCTTGTTAAATGGAGCAATCCCAGTGGTTGGATTTTTCTAGCTCACAGCAGTCACAGCTTAGCTATCTCGCACAGCTTTGGTAAAAAGGCACCTAACCGTGATATTATGTCCCTATTCCTTACCCAACCATTATTGGGAAATAAAAACCCTTTTATATTCCGAGCAAAAGCTATGTGAGCTCACCTCCGTAGAGGAAGTTGTAAGCGATATTGATGTACTGCTTGGCGAGCACTCCGTTCTGCCGAGCCAAGTCCTTGGTCTCCTCGGGGAAGCACACACCACCCATTATTGTCGTGCCCACACCGGCGTAGAATATCCTCTGGAAAATTAAAGATTAAAACATCTTTAAAATACTTTTCACTTCCCATGCTCGGAAAGTTGTAGTTTATGAAATGAAATGATTTATTTGTACAAAACATGGTGTAAATAAGGTGGTAAGTACATATTGTAAAAATTATTAACTACAACTAACTTTGATAAAACTAATTAACCTCTAATAATTCATAATAGAATTTTTTTTTTCTTTCCTTTAGCCACCGTTTCCTGTGGAGGCGAAATAGTATCAAAGGCGGGTGTTTATATTCAGAGGGAATAGGCAGCCTAAAATTGCTGGGTATAGGCAGCCTAAAATTGCATTATTATGCTCTTGGTAAAAATAGTAGATTGTATCACAAGGCTGTAAAATAATATTTTTAAGGCGAGGGCGCTATTTTGAAACCAGAGCGAAGTGAAGGATTCTTGAGTAGAATCCCGAGCATGGCGAGGGATTCTTAAGTAGAATCCTGAACGTAGCGAGGGATTCAATAGGTCGCCCAAGGTAAAAATATTTTTGCTGCCGCGTAATACACTCTACTTTTCATCTCCCTCTAAGAGAAAAGAATAAGAGGCTCATTAAGTCACACTCGTCATTAATTTTAAACAAAAAATACCATTACAATATTATTTCTTGATGAAACAATACTAAAAATCATATTAAGTATTATTTGTAACCACTGAAAATGTTATTGACATTTTTGTATCGACTAGAAACAGAACCTCTTTGGTTGGTAGTCTTGTTTACATTTCAAGTATATTTCTTTTTTTATATTAATAATAATTTTAATAGTGCAACCAGCCAGTATCATTTTTCATACAATATTTTGGTTCGAGTTCTATGGTTGACCTAAAATATCCCTATGGTGGACCTAAATTCAAATTCTAATTTTAAATCCCATTTTCCCAAAGTCTCTTGCAGAAAACAGCTATTTTGTGCGCCTTTATTGACGAACCGTTCAGCGATTTTCGAATAGATGGGATGAAAAATAATTTATTCTTCTAAATTGACTTTCCAGCAAGTATACAGCAGCGGTAAAATCGACTCTGCGCAGCCAAGGACATTGTTCAAGTAGTTTGTGTAAGGTAGTAGCGGGGAGGTGGGGGAGTGGGAAGGAAAGAGTAAGAACTAGTTGCCGCCGGGAGCGATGACGAGCGATGGCCCCCCTCCCGCCTCGCCGCGAGCAAACCTAGGCGCGGTACAGCGGTTGCGGTCAGACTATAAACGGTCACCGTCAGAAAATGATTAATTCAGTTTGATTTCTACTGAAATGGTTGTAATATATTTTCTTCTAAAAAGATATTATCATTTATTTTACAAAGCTATAAAAAAGCCGGTCAAGTGCGAGTCGGACTCGCGCGTCGAGGGTTCCGATGTGCCTATAGTATTTTTGGAAGCAATAAAGTCCATTTTTAGGACCGCAAAACTAAATTTATTTGTAGAGGTTTTTTGCAGATTTCTAAAAACTACTACTTAAAAAGATCGTTTTATTTTTGATGTAATATTTACATAACCTTCTATCGACTGTAATTAATTCAGATTTTTCCTTCTACAAACTTCAAGGATGGTATTTTGGAATGGTATTTTTTTTCACATTCTTCACCATAACTTAAAAACTAAGAGTCGTAAAAAAATACAAAAATATATTTTACAATGTACAAGTAAAGCTCTTTTATATGATACCCCACTCAACCTAGTAACGACAATTTGAAATGTTGCCCATTTGGGCCCCCTTTGCATTAATAATCATAATTGGTTTTTAATTAAGGTAATTAAGTTGGGCAACCATATTCTTAAACTATACAAAATTTCAAGTCGATAGCATGAGTGGTTGCCGAGATATACAGATGTGACAGACAGACAAAGTCGCACCATAAGGGTTCCTTTTTTTACCACTTTGGTATCGGAACCCTAAAAACGTAGTTGAGAAATGTCAGAAAATTGCCTATTACATTCTAACCTTGATAATTCCTCCTCTAAGGCCGAATATGAACCCAGTGATGCCTCCCATAACGACGGCACCATAGCGGATTTCTTTGTTTTCCTCCTCACGCAAGTATTTCACGATCCCTATAAAGAAAAACATTTAAAAACTACAGTGGAATTTTATTGGCTATCAAGAGACGAATACACTAAGGGTGGGTTGCACTCTAACTTAAGTCCGAGCCACACTGAGTGCTAGTGCTACTATTGGGATAAAAAAATTGTTTGAGTTTCATGAATATTCGGATGTATAGCCCTACAACAGGAAATAAACCAACACGTAATAACGACCACGAAAAAGGTAAAAAGAGGTCAACTTAGTCAGGCTGCGTTTGCCTTTTATAATCGACTAGCTTCGCCCGCGTGGAATTCAGACAATCTGCGGTATTGTGCAGTCTCCCTCTACCTTTCCCCCCCCTCCCCCTGTCTCCCTCCCTACTCCCCCCCACCCCCACTCTCAACCCCTCCTTCTCTCTCTCTCTCCATCTCCCAACGCCATCTTAGCCGCTATCCATATCCTTATAAAATATAAACATAGAAACGACACCCATATTGATTTTTAGACATTTCAACCCTATCGCACCCCACTCCCATCCCCAGGGGATGATGGTATTTCACGTCCAGCACGTTGGATTTCAAAATTGTTGTAGTTTTCGTAATCAGCGACCCGATAAACCATACAAACGATACCCATATTGGTTTTTAGACTTAGGGCTCCCGCACACGACCGAGAATCGGTGGCCGATTTTTTGTCGGCATCCCGCTCTGACGTGTTATCACCTGGATCTTCCGTCCTTGTCCTGGGCGATAATCGGCCACCGATTCTCGGTCGTGTGCGGGAGCCCTTATTCACCCCATTTCCCTCTTTTAGGGGTTGAATTTGGGGTGGAATTTCAATAACAGCGATGTACGTTCTACAGAATTACAACCCTAATGCCTGAATAATAAATTTAGTGGATTTTACTTAAGAATAAAGTCTAATTCGTGTGAATTTAACTCAAGAAACAAAGGATTTTCATACAAACTTTCATCCCTTATTTCACCTCCTTAGGGGATGAATTTTGAAAAATTCTTAAGCACATACTTTTTTATTTTTTACCAAGAGTTTAAAACCAAATTTTTAATTTATTTTTACGGACCACCATTCGGAAAAAAATCATCCCCCTTTTTAACCCCTTTGAAGGGTGATTTTTAAGAAATGCTTAAACATGTAGTTCTTTATTTTTTACCAAAAGCTTAAATTCAAATTTGTGTGAATCTAGCTTGAAAAACAAAGAACCTTTGGAGAGAACCCCCTAGGGAGATGAATTTTCCAAAATCCTTTCTTAGTGGGTAGTTTTGACGTGCATAGAACCTGTGTACAAAATTTCAGATCTGTATCTATAGCAGTTACGGCTCGGCGTTGATAAATCAGTCAGTCAGTCAGGACAAGGTCTTTTATATATTTAGATTTAGCCCGCAGTTGAGTGTGAGGCGGCCGGCAGAGTGACGGAATTGTGGGATTGTGTGGGTCAAGTCGACCATGAAAGAAAAAAGGAGAAAGTGGACAACTGAGCCCGCGGACTGAATGGGCTGTGGGCTTAGTTGACCATGAAGCCCAAAAAAAAATTACTCTAAACTTTATAGAATTACCCTGTTGTTGCTGTTGCCCGCGACTTCGTCCGCGCAAGATTCTATATATCTATCCGTTCGTCCGCCCTTCCACCCTTCCATCCGTCCATTCCTCCATCTGTCCAATGTTCTATCGGTCCATCGTTCCATTCGTCCGTCCATCCATCCATCCCTTTCTATCCCTATCTATTTCTTCTATACCTATCTATCCCTTTCCTGCCCTATCCATCTCTTTCTATCTATATCTATCCATCTATACATTAATGTTACTTTAACTGTGCTTTAACGCTAAATAAAATTTTTCATAGATTTTACTTCTAAACAATCCGATTTTCTTACAAACTTTCAACTCTGTCATTATTATTTACCCCCACTGGGGGATGAGGTTGCAAAACCGCCGGAAAACTTGCCCAGCTATTTTATTGTTACTTTAACTTAAAACTCTAAATCAACATTTATTAAAATGCATGCATTTATTTAAATGCATGCATTTATTTAAATGCATTAGCATCTCACTTCTAAAGAATTGGACTTTAATACAAAATTTCCACCCTTATTTCACCCTTCTGCGGGATGATTTTCGAAAAACGCTGGCTCAAATCTATCTCTACTTTTTGTACCTAAACTAAATCCAAATTGTTCATGTATCTTGCTTCAAAACTGTTGAACTTCCACATTAATTTTCAACCCTTATTTCACTCCCTTGGGAGATGTGGTCCCAAAACTGCTAAAGAATTAGTTACGTTAGTTTCCAACCATAAGCCAGATTGATTAACTTAGTAAAATTTGCTTCAAAAAATAAGAACTTCATTTACATAATTTCATCCGTTTTCAACCCAAGGGTTGAAATTTCAACAACAGTTGTTTTGTTTCCAACCATAATATTTAGGGTGCTGGCTGCAATTCGGGCATATGATTTGCTCATGATTCATATTAATAGGGATGATAGATCAGCTCAATACGAATCGATTTGGTCCTTACAAGTTTTTCTGTGCGTTGCTGCGTTTTTGAGTTAAAGCAAAAAAAATGAAAATAAGATACTAAATATTGTTTTTTTTGTCTGCCTTTGTGGCTCCTGTTTAAAATACTTCTGAAGGTGTAGAAAATCGAAGAGGCAGACATGCAGGGCTCTGCATTATCACAGGACGAAGTAGTGAATTCTTGCATTTTGAAGTGCTGTAACTTTACGACGCAGGGCTATTATGGTGGCAGACCATTTTTCAGGAGTTTTATACATTGTATTTAATCAGATAGTCTGCCAGGTGTATGTTTCACTGTCAAATTTCAAAATAGTTAAAACTTAATTCCTCAAAAACGAAGGGGTGTGGATGAGCGCCAATATTTTTTGTATTTTTTAGAGGATGCTCCTTATCATCAGTCAAAGAGGCAGACATAAGCAAATCATATAGAAATTTGTTCTTCATCGCCCTTACTATAAGCCAAAATAACAAATTAAGCAAATTTTCCTTGAAAAATAAACAAATACACAAACAAAATTTCATCCCCCTTTTCAACCCAAGGGTTGAAATTTACACTGCTTACAGTGAATACTGCTGTGAATTTGTGCATCACAGTGGTAGATTAGGTGTATATTGCAGAAATTGTGAAAATATGCTTCATAGACACTTATTTCACCATGTAATAATAATAAATATAATTTATGCATCAATTTGCTGTATACCAACTTATACAAAACAAATAAGTGTTCATGGTTGTATTGCTGCTTATAAGCAAGTAATAAGTATTGTTTTTCTTGCGACTTGAGAGCTTCAGATAAGATTTATTGTGCGATTGATAAGATAGAAACTTTGTCAGGTAATCTCAAGCCTACGTCATAAAAAAATTGTTCAGAATAGTAGATTCATCTTGTATTCATTCATTATCATCATATCAGCCGAAAGACGTCCACTGCTGGACATAGGCCTCCCCTAAAGATCTCCATGACGAAGATCTCGCATCCAGCGGCTTCCCGCGACTTTGACCAGATCGTCGGTCGGGGGGCCTGCCAACAATTCTTATTAATTATGTCTAGTTTATTCTATTCAATACTGTATTTATTTATTTATTTATTTATTTATTACAGCCTTGTTTTCCAATACTGTATACATAACAGCAATACTTATTTTGTATGTTGAAATAAACCACATTCTTGTAAAAATCCCCACAGATTTTGATGAAATAAAAAATATAAGGGTCCATAAATCGATTTATGACCGCTCGGGCAGTGTCGCGTAGGTACTATAAGTATAATTTTTGCAAAAAATTCATCTCCTCAGTGTTTTCATGTATAGATTAGGAACAATTCTGCAATACAATTCAGAAAACCTGGCCAGTGGTACGGTCAACCACTTGTCGGTAGAAACTTTTTCAACTCTATTACCGTGCCATAAGGTCCAAAAGTGTTTCTACTGATGTGCGGCCGTGTGTACAGCACAATTTGTTTGTTATTAGATAATTTTGAGAATACCTCAGTTAACTAGATGCAGTCAAGAGCACCTCAAGCTTGACACTTAGCACTTTGTACCTTCTTCAAGAAACCGTGGAATGAAAATTTGCACTGCCAGCGTCAAACTTGACTTGCTCTTGAGTGTTCTACAAATATTTCAAATGCTATGTAACTGTTATTTTATTGCTAAACCAATATTGATTGGTATAGAACACTGGGGAAGCAAGTAAGACATTGACAGGCTGCATCTTAAGACGGGTGATTGTAACTTTTTATTAAGTTGGAATTGGAGATATATTTTTAAAATTTTATGAGGTTAAATTTCTGCTATCAAACACAATAATAACTTACAATCTGTCCTGTCCTGAAACTCATTGTAGTTGTCCCTAACAGCCTGTGCGGTGGAGTCTGTTTGAGCTAAAACAGTCTGAACGGACTGACGGACTGCTCCAATAGGTTGCTTCAGCATTGATTGTAGAAAGCTCAATTGTTCCTTTGTCGTCTTAGTTTCCATGTATCTGAAATAATAAGAAACCATGCAGTTGCAAATAAATTTCTTTCATTACAAACATTTGAGTGACTCATGTATAAAATTGAATTGTGACTCTTTCGAAGAGAAAAACAAATCTATCTTTTTTAATGTTTTTTTTTCTCATTTTTTCAATATTTTTTAATACAATAAGACACTGCATCATCTGAAAGCACATTATGAATGAGAGGTCCTTGTCATTCATGTGAAAAGTTGTTGAGTTTTAAACCATGGTGATAAAAAAAATTTTGTGTGCACAATGAGAAATAACAGGCAAGATGGAAGCAGTTTGCAATGGTGAACTTATCCCTATGAACAGATCTCTTCTAGTGAACCAGAGCTGGAAGAAGTATAAAACGGGGGACAAGATTAATTATGTGCTGCAGCGCATGGATGACATGCTCACCCCTGAGACTCATATGTTCAGTTTTATTAATGGTCAGAGATAAGAGTTAGTTTGCGCAGCGTATACTAAGAATTTTTTGTGTATGTTAAGCATGTTTTACCAAACCTTATTGAATTTGAATGACTTACTCCCCATATTTAGCATGTGGACTTTCGTAGATTGGCAGATCAGAAGGCCTCATCAGGGGGGGCTTTTCCGGCTCTTGCTTCGATTCTACCGGCGTCGCAGCCTTTACCACAGGCACCAAAGCCACCATCCCACTTCCTACTACCACTTTCCTGTACATCTGAAAGTAATGCAACACAACGCACTCACGGCTACTGATTTTTTTTCACAATGTTCTCTACTGACGGCAATTTTGAATATGCATACCTCACTCAAGAGAAAGAAAAACTGAAAATTACATAAAACTGAAAAAATTCATTCGGATCAGCTGTCGGGCGTTTTTTTTTCTTTTTGATTTGACATTGAGAGAAAAATCTGATTGCCATGCGTATAAACAGCAAAGACAAAAAGGAATACGTTTCAATGCTGCCATCTATTGATTTGTGGAGGAATCTGTTTTAACCTTTTTGTGCAGAAAAAGTAAATAAAAAAATAAATAAATAATAAGTTTTATTAAACTATAAAAATATTTCATAAAAAAAATATTTTAAATATGTCTCTCTATTTTTGCACTTTTGCCTTTTGCATACTAAAACATTGACAGACAATTTGTGCTTCGTCACCAAAAAGGAGTTATATAATACCAAAGATTTCGGACCTCCTTGCTTCGCTCGGAATAGATACCTTGCTAATTTATTTTACTATGGGATGACATCTGCCAACATGTCCCAATATTTTATGTCAAACTATCAGTGATCACTAGGAAATATTCAAAATAACCCGTCAAATCCATAGAACGACGCCTTCGCTACCTTGTGACGAATTATTTCTTTAATCCTCCTTCTAAGTACCCTTATTTTTCTGTGTATAATACATACATAGGAAACAATTAAATAGGTGTCCGAAAGAAATACTTCGATGCTTTATGCTAACTGTCATAAAAAAAATAAAAGAAAAATAATTTATTTATGCATTTCATACAAATGTTTTCAATAAAATGAATGATGTCTGCCTTTAAGCTTACAAGTTGCCTGTGTCGGGAGACACCCCTCTTCCGAAATATGCACATACTTTTATGTGAGCCACAAAATTTGCTGGTAAGTATATTAACAGTAGTAAAAGTATATTAACAGTAGTAAGTATATAAACTATTGGTCCATGAAAAGCTACATAAAAGCGATCTTCCGATCACATTGAAGCGCAAACTAATGGACAGCTGCATTCTCCCGATTCTTACGTACGGTGCACAGGCTTGGGGGCCTACTACGAGCTCTTATAGCAGGACCTAAACTGAACTGCCCTGCTATTTCGTACCATGAGCTGTTATTAGCAGGCCTGCAACAAGCCTGTTTAGGTTGACGTTTATAAACCGTTCACCTTTTTTTTTGTATGGAGATTCCGTACCATGACGCTTGTTTTGACAGCTCAAAAACAGATTTTTCGCGTCCTAAACGCATAGATTTATATATTCAAGATAGGGTCTTGGGAACAAGCGGTTCAAAATTTCCCCGTACAAGAAAAAATACCGCCATCTGTGAAAAATCGCGTGAACTACGTTGTGTAGTACTTCGGTCGGTGCTAAATACACGGAACGGAAATAATATGGCGGGAAAAAATAAAACAAACTTTTTACTGTTTTTAGGTGATTTAGGACTGGTTTTTCAGTTTCATTAATTGGATTATAGTCAAAAACAATAATAAGAAATAACAATAATAATAATAAGAGTATATTGTTTCTTCAACTAAGAACATTCCATTTTGTTGGTAATTTTATTTGCATTCAATGTTGACAATATGACTGACAACGACTGACGTTTGTTGGTCCTAAACGTCAGATTTCGGACCAACGAATTGGGGACATTGTAACGTGCCGATGGGCTAGTACTTATATATAAGTAAATGCCTAAACGTCAATTAAAGCGATATTGAAAAAGAAACTCTTGACTGGCTTTTTCAACATTGTTTTGTAAAATCGAGTGGCTTTATGTGCATTTTGAGGATTTTTACACTTATGTTTGAGTTTCTTTTATTATTCAAGGTAAGTTAAGTACCACCAAATGCCCTCCACTTAAAAGAAACTTGCTATGTGAACTATAAGTGGTTGGCTTTGAAATCAGTCCTTTGATAACATTCGGTTTTGTTTGTAGATATGCAGATGTGTGATGAATTGGAATTGAGTTTTTGGAGACAGAATACTGAACAGAAGAAAAAAGCAAAAGACGGTCTCTTGACGCTTTTGAATTCGAAAGATGAAGCCTTCATACAACAATATATTCCATTCTATTTTTGTAGCCTTGTAGCTTATGCATAATAAATAATATATTCTAATATATAGGTATTTGTTTAATGTGTTATTTTACTCAAAATACCTTGCTATTGAATATTCATAAAAAACTACTGTAATCCTATTCAAGGATCCTATTGTTTGAATACCTACTCCAAGTGCGTTCAAAAACTGAGAATATCGAAGTAGTCATATTACAAATTGCGTCAAAATTATTTAATAGTGGAAGTTATAGTTTTAATAATAACATAACATGCATTAGTTTAATAGTCTAAATTAATATTTGCCAAGTAATATATTTAAACGAGATTTTCATAAAAAGCAGTAAAGTAAAAAAATATTTGATGTTAGTTTTTAAACGTATTATTAGAAAAGAGACAGGCTTGTATAGCTCTATCTCACTCTAACACACTGATGTTTATCAGGCCAGCATCATCATCGGGACGTCTGCGGCCTCATGAGGCGGCCGCAGGTGCGGGTGTGAGGTAGCCCTCGTGACCCGAGCCGAATCTCACCGGGCATTAGGCCCGGCGGTCATGGTGGGCTAAGCCCTATAGGTTGGTACTTTCTGGCTGAACCTTATGTGGGGACTGGAATTGGTTCTTTTTTTTTTTTTTTTTCCGTCAGCCATCTTTTGATTGCACAATTACACAAGGCCCAGCCAGGGTACCGGACATGACTTAAACCCGACTCACATCACGAGGGGCACCCGGGCGCGTCGCGCGAACAATGCGCACTCTCAGGCGCGGTATCGGGGTGGAGTCGTTGGTCTGTCTGTCGGTATGTTGTGTACTATTACTAGGCGTCTGTCTGTCAGTCTGTATTGTGTCATTCTGTGCTCTGGGACTGGAGGGTTGTTTGGGATGCGGGTGGGATGTGAGGGTGAAGGAGGACTCAGGAGGTCTCTGGGAAGTGCCCTGCGTTCATCTGGTGGACGAGCGTGCAGAGGAGCAATCCCTCTGAGGTGGGTGTGGGCCGCGTTGTCGGCCCTGTAAAATAGGCGTTTCGCCAGGGCTTTTACGAAGTCGTTTATTGTTTCGACTTTGAGGTCGTTCCTTATGACGTCATTGCGGACGTATCGGCCCGCTCCCGATATCGTCCGCAACGCGACATTTTGGACGACCTCAAGTCTTTTTCTTTGTGCCCGCGAGCACAGACTGTACCACGCGGGGGCAGCATATGTCAGGCGTGAACGAACGTACATTTTGTACAGACGCAGTTTTGTTCGGAGCGGTAGCCTCGAAGCTAATACGGGTCGTAGTTGTGCGCGTGCGGATTTGGCCTGGTTGGTGACGTGCGTCACCATAGGCTTCATCCGCAGCGATCGGTCGATCATGCAGCCGAGGTACCGCACCGTGGGTACCCACTCTATTGGCTGCCCTCTCAATTGGAGTGGAGGGGGAGGGTATATTAGCGAGGTTAGCAGCGCCTGCGTTTTGTTGACGTTGACTGCCATGCGCCATTGGTCCAGCCAATGGGGCAGCAAGTCAAGCAGGCGCTGCATCCTAGCGATGGCGATCTTTGCACTCCTGGAGGAGGCAAAGTAGGCGCTGTCGTCCGCAAAGAGTGCGAGCTCTACGCCCCTTTCACCCTCTCGAAGGTGGTCGCCTTCGAGAGTTGGGATATCATTGGTGTAGAGGGCGTAGAGCGTCGGCGATAGACAGCTGCCCTGGGGCACCCCCGCTAGGATGGGTTTCGCAGAGGAGAGTGTTCGCTCGATTGAGACGACAAAGTCCCTCCCCTCGAGAAAAGAGGCTATGATCTTTATAAGGCCCGGTGGCATATCAGTGGATATGAGTTTGGAGAGAAGCCCGGTGTGCCACACACGGTCAAAGGCCTTCTCTATGTCAAGGAAGACTCCAACCGTGTAATGGCCCCTGCTTCTCTCCTCCGATAGGTGGTGCAATACTCTCACCAATTGCAACGTGGTTGAGTGCCCCCCGCGGAATCCGAATTGTTCGTCCCTCAATTTAATGAATGGACGAATTCTTCGGAGCAGGAGGCGCTCAAACAGTTTGGCAATATGTGAGAGTAGAGTGATCGGTCTATAGCTTGATCAGGCCAGAGACAAGCATAACCGTTCACCTTGCAAACAAAAGATGCAATAGTCGTTCACCTTTTTGAGCGTCATGGTACGATGCTAAGCGATCCAGTTTAGGGCCTGCTTAAGAACTGCCTGGAACTTGGATAGTATGTGTAAAGCTCATGGTAGGCCCCTTGGTCTTTGACAGAATATCAAAGATCCAGGCTCACGGTTTGCAAACGAGCAATGGAGCGCAGTATGCTGGGTCTGAAGCTGACTGATCGGGTTAGAAACACTATACTGCGGTCGACAACACAAATTATTTGGTTATTGAACAAACTTTTGAAAGACTCACGAAACGTGAATGATACAAAGATTTAAAATATTGCTGCGAAGTTGACAACAAAATCGACACAACCGAAAAAAAAAAAAAAAATTCTTAATTTTGATAGTTGGAGAAAATGTTTGTGTCAATTTTGACCATGTTTTCCAAAAAAATGGGCTATCGAGGGTAAAATTTTGGCCTATTATCAAAAAAAGGGATGAAGTATTTGAATTGACATCTAAGGGACGATTCGTTTGCCAAAAAGCTTGAAAATCGTCCTTTTCGGTCAATCTGGCAACTCCATTTCATTAAAGCGTGGTTGAAATATGGATAAAAGTTACTATTATTTTATTTATTTAAAAAAAAAAATTAGTAATTTTAAATTTAGGCCTAACAAAAAACTGAAGCCTGACACCAATCCTGAAGCCTGAGTGTGTTTGGCACTGGTTGGTCTAAAGTATTAAGTATAGCGGTTTACGGCGCGTAACGGAAAGGTGTGATAATATTAAAGGGTGTGAATCTGCCCATGTAACTGAACAACTTTTCCTAAGGAATATAGGTCATAGACCAAAATCTATTTATGACCTCCCATAAAAAGTGCATCAGCTGATAGCGCATTTCATAAGGGAGATCAAATTCGATTTTTCGAATTTCGACCTATGTGCCTAGGATAAAATTGTTCAGTTTCATGGGCAGATTCACACCCTTCAGTATTATCACACCTTTCCGTTACACGCTGTATACATGGACATATTTTTCCTATATAACATCGTCGTTCCCTTGAATTTATGCTGAGTTCCGAAACAGATAATAATTATCCTATGACAAAAGTTTGTTTCGATCACCGATATGGACGTCATCTAAAGCTATCAGAGGAATTCCTATATCCTGCTGTCAGAAGAATTCCTACCCCGTACCCGATTTAGATAGATAGATAGATAGAATATATTTATTAAAAAATGTTACAGTTTTTCTTAAAAACTAAACAAGCACCCGCAAAACTGTTAATACAGTTTGACTGCGGGAACAGTCTTGACAAAATCTTATGAACTAAAATTAATTAGATAATTTAAAAGAACAACTATTAAGTTAAGCTAGGCTAAACTATTCATCATATATATGTCAGGGCCCCTCTTGCAGTGATAAATTCAGCGGTCATACAACATAAAATATCCGATCACTACTATGTCTCGGCTACTGTGCAATGGAACCGCGCTCCGTCAGGCGATGACGGAAGCGCGTCAACCAGCTTGAATGGACGGGCCTCCTGCGCCACCTCGGCGTGTGATCAAATAAAGCCCGCTGTACGTCGTCGTGTACTCGATAATCGTATGGTCAGGGATAAATTGTTAGCGACTGATTTTGATGCCCTTATGTCCTTAGATTGTCCCATAAAACTGTACAATGCACTAAGACAATTATTTATCAATATTTATAATGAGTGTTATAAGTTCCAGATAGTGCGTAAAAGCAATAGAAATAATAAAGTCTGGGTAACAGATGGCTTGAAAAAAATGATTGCAGAAAGAGACAGATTATTTGTAGTTTGGAGCAATGATCCCGAGAATATGGTAAAACGCTTAACATATACTAAGTACCGGAATAAATGCTTTAAAATAATTTCTAAATGTAGTAATGAGTACGATAGACAGTGTATAATTGATTGTAATAATAATATAAAGAAAATATGGGATAGAATTAATATATTGATGGGGAAAGAAAAACAGTGTATAGATAGCCTTATATTGTCAAACATGGATTATGGAAGCATTCAGCACTTAACTAACCGGTTTGCGGCTACCTTTGAGGAGGAAATTCAGCAAATCAAGCACAATTGTGATATTAAATTGTTAAATAGAGACTGTTATGTACAAAATGTAGACAGGTGCATGAGATGGCAACCAACTAGCAGTAGTTATGTAAAGAAGGTAATAAAAAATATGAATACTAAGAAATCGCCTGGAAGCGATCTCATGCGCATGTGTGACATAAAGTTTATTTGTGACAAAATTAGCCCGGTGGTTTCTAAGTTGGTCAATTTGTCTGTTAATCAGAAAAAAATCCCTGATAAGCTAAAACAGGCAATAATACGGCCTGTACACAAAAAAGGCAGTCGCAAATCGTACTCAAATTATAGGCCTATAGCTATCTTATCTAGTCTGGACAAAATTATAGAAAAGTACATAATTGATCAGCTTGGGAAATATCTACAAACTAATGATATATTAAGCAAGTCTCAATATGGGTTTCAAAAAGGAAAAGGCACTAATACTTTATTGTCTAAGTTCACAGATGAGATAAATAATTACTTGGGTGATAAGAAGTTTGTTGTATCAATATTTTTTGACTACAAAAAAGCGTTCGATACCTTAGAAACGACCACATTATTGCACGCAATTGGAGAGTGTGAGGTGGGGGAGCCGCTGAAACAATGGTTCAGAGACTACCTCACATCACGCTCATATCGAGTTAAGGTTGGCGAGACGTTCAGTGAAGAGAGAAAGGTCCAGTGCGGTGTTCCACAGGGTTCGGGGTGCGGACCAATTTGCTACTTGATGCATGTCAATAGCCTCTGTAATGTACTGCAACACTGCTCGTCGTACATGTTTGCTGACGACCTGTGTGTGCTGCGGGCTGGTACCGACCTCTCTGAAACGTTGCGTCTCGTGCAGCAAGATGTGGATGCTGTAGTAAAGTGGTCGCATGACAATGGGATTGTGCTAAATTCGGACAAAACTAAATTGTTAATTATACATTCTCCTTATTTACCTGTCAATGATGTGCCTACTCCTATATTTGCCCACACCTATGATTGTTTCCATAATATATTTGTATATTGTAGCTGCAAACCTATAGAGAGAGTTAAATGTGTTACCTACCTGGGGGTTAAAATTGATGAGCATTTTTCCTGGGCTGAGCATATAAACTTTATTTGTAAAAAACTTACAGTAATTTTAGGTAAATTTTACCATCTTAGTCTTAAGGTTCCTCTCAGTACTCTAAGATTACTGTATAATACTTTGGTGGATTCCATACTGGATTACGCTCTTGATTGCTATGGACTAACATTTAAATCATATATTAAAAGGCTAGAAAACATACAAATTAGATTTTTAAAATTTTTGGTAGATAAGAAAACTAAAAACAAATGTAAGAATGATTACAGTAAACTATTTAAAGTGTGCAAAATACTTCCAATTAGCCTGAAGCATAAGTACTTACTTTTAACAAATAGCCATGGCAATCAGGAGCGTAACTCATTATTAGTTAATGTTACCAACAGTCATTGCACAAGATCAATGACCTCGGGTAAATTTATTGTCCCTAGAGTGACAAACTATTATGGAGATAGGACCCTTAAGAAGCGTCTTCCGTATCTAATTAATAGTTTACCCGATGACATTAAAAAAGAAACTAAAAAAACTAAATTTGAAAAAGAATTGAAAGAATTCTTCATAGATTGTTTGCCTGATAATCGTAGTAATTAAGCACTTTTTAGAAAATTAATATTATATGTTTTACGAGAATCAACTGATCCTACAGTCAAACTGTCTGTGCAGTTTTGTGGGACTTTGTATAGTTTTTAGGTCTGCATTTATATGTAACAATCAATAATAATAATAATAATAAAATAATTCAATAAATGTTGTTTCAACAATTTCGAAAATTTGTTTTTATTCGGTTCATGCCTAATATCAGGGGGCAAACCGTTCATAAGGTACAGTAGACATTTTTTAAGCGTTCGATCGCCATAGTAATTGTGCACCCTAGGAACAATAAATTTACCCGCCGATATCGACTTGATCATGTGTTAATAATGAGAGACGCTCCAGACTGCCATGGTTATTCACTAGAAATAAGTATTTATATTTTAGACTAACCGGAAGTACATTGCAAATTTTAAATAGTTTATTATAATCTCCTTTACAACCCCTTTTCGTTTTTTTTTTAGACACAATTAATTTTAAAAATCTTATTTGGAATGCTTCCAGCTTTTGAATACGAGTATAACTTTTGAATGTGAGACCATAACAGTCTAGAGCGTAGCTCAGTATAGACTCAATTCATGACATATATAAACATTTTAGGGTACTAGTAGGAACTTTGAAACTTAAGTGGTAAAATTACCTAATAGTATTCGTAATTTATTGCATACAAATTCTATGTGGGAAGACCAAGAAAAATTTTCGTCAATTTTCTATCTATAGCTTTACTATTGCTAGCTATCTATAGCTTTACTAATTTGAAACACTATAGCGCGTGCATCAGCAGCAGCGAGAACTTACTCCCGCCTGCTAGCTAATTAGGAACACGCATCGTCGCGTTAACCTATTCCGAGGCTCGGTCACAGTCGGTGAGAAGGGCTGGTTGGCTTGGCTGGCACGCAGTACAAAAACCTGCGTGCTTTTGCTAGTTGATTTTGTTTTGTCAATTTGCCTGTCAACAGCCATATCTATAAGTTAAAATTGCTTTAAGATTATTTTGTCTAGTTTGGTGGCAATGGTGGCAATAATAACAGCTAATGCCCTAAACTGTGTTTGCCTTCCATCTCCAAGCCATAGGAACCCTATCCGGCTTCGCCCTGTTAAAACTCGACCTAGAGCTATGTATATAAAATTTTACTTCCCTTTATAACAATTGATGAATCTTCACAAACAAAATTGAAATAGAGATGGCGCTACATTTGATGAATCTTCACAAACAAAATTGAAATAGAGATGGCGCTACATTTACTGTACTAACTGATGTAGTTCACTCTTATTCACTATCAATCCATGGCTTGTCTATGGTCATCTGTGAAGTGATGCGCTTTATTTTCACGTTTTAATGATATTGTACATAGTGTGAAAAGGAAAAAATAATTATATTTTCTTAGTAGTTTATCCTCAGAGTCAAAAACTATAGAGTCCGCCATATACATATTCTGTATTATTCTGTATGAGCTAGTGAAGTATAAAGCGTCTCACTGTCGCCCATGCTAGTCGGTCAAAAAACTCAGTTAAGTTTTACAAAAATCAAGATATCTTTAAAAATATAATGTTTTACTATAAACTTTGTTTGCGAAAGTGAAAATATATCGTTTTTTACTTGTGAATTGATCATTATTACTAAGAACGGAAGCGTAAATATATCGTAATAGCCATTTTATGCGTGATTTTTAACACCATTTTTTTCCTGAATGGTAAGTGTTTTCATCAGAAAAACTGTGGTAGAAGCATTTATTAGTCCCATGTCACATATTTCATAGGGAGAAAGCTAAAAAATTTACGTTTTTAGGATTCGAAAAAATTCCATACATTTTAGTACTTATGGAGGTCCCTCGCAAGAAAGTGCAACGCTTATGGCTCCATCCTTAGCAGAAAGAGACCTCCTTGAGTTTATCACTTATATACATTTCTTTCTTTTGGGTCGATTGTACTATTTTGCGGTTCATCGGTGGCATACAATGTGCAACATATAATGTTCAGCAGATAGTACGCACCTCGATAATGTGCAGCTGATATTTGGCGTCGTGACATCAACTATCCAGTCGCACAATATTTGCTGCGTAGTATGTGTCACTGGTTATTGCGCGCTCGAATAATGCGCACCTGATAGTTCACGTCACGTTTGGAAAAGGTCAAGTTCTTTATAGAGCTGTGTATCACCTTGGCCTATTTAAGTCGATAAAACTGTATTCTATATTTTTTTTGGAGTTTTATGTAGGTATTTTATGCCTCAATTTCACTTCTGGCACGAGCCGAGCGAGCGAAGCGAGCGTGGGTCCCATGGGATCGGTTAGGTTGTGTTTACTTTACCTAACGGACCTATGGAAATCATATTTAAACGATACTACTGTCTTTAAAGTCTTGGTAGCTAAGGTGAAATTTTCTCAACTGGTACCAATAATTTCTCTAAAATATTTTCATATCGATATAGTTAAAATAAGAGAAAACACATCTCTAGTGAAGGTCGATGCTTCGAGGTTCAATAAAATGACGTCGATTATCAAGCGCTTGAATAATGTGCAGCACAGTAGTACGCAGCAAATAATATGCAGCAGATATCGTTGTCACGTGACGTCAATTATCAGCTGCACATTATTTGGTGCGTATTAAATGTTGCACATTCTCGTGCCGCACATTATTGCCTACCCGTCACATCGAACCCGTCAGCTGTCATCTTGCTGTCACATTTATCTTCGTATCAGTCAGTTCGTCACGAATTTTTTCAGTCTTTTGTGTTTAGTCGTGATTTCTGTGCTCGTTCGATAAGTGGAAATAAGAATTACGCTAATGGATAAACATTGGGGAGTGATGTTCTAGCTTTTATAGAAATTGTGTGACGAATTGTGATCTACTTCGGGAGTTTGACGATTTGATGAATAGTTATGTGATTGTGAGTACGGTTTTAGAGTTTTCGAATCGATTTTGTTGTTACGTGAGGGTTCTGAAGCTGGACGTTTGTGTTGTGGCTGGTAGAGTGCTATGTCAGCGGTGCGCGCGGGGCGGGTGGTGAAAAGCCGCGGGAGAAGGCCCAAAAAATCAGGTACGAAGTAGCATAGTTTGTGCTGAAAATTTCGCTTGGAGACTTTTATTAGCGCTGCTTGTTTGAAACTTTAGATTTGAAGTACCTATTTAGGGTTATTGGATCGGCACTTTAAATATTTTTTGTCAGTTTTGCTCACTTATTATTAGTTTTAAAACTTATTCTTTTAACTCTTAACTTAACAAACAAGGTAATTTGTCTTGTTATTTTTGTTGTACATTTAATTTCAGATAGAAAGTTATTGTGTGATTAGTGCCCATCCAGTGACTTACTCTATATTTGCTTAAATCTTGGTCATAATAAAACATTTCGGGGGCCGCTGTGCTTTGTGCATTTTTTTCTTTCATATAACTATTTTTAATCAATTCCAAGAGACTTGAATAAAGTTGGTACTCCTGGAGAACTTGTTAGGTATGTGCAAGCTCACACATGACAAATATTAAAAGTGCCATAGTTTTATGACGCTTGAAAAGTTCTTCATGAATAGGCTTGGACATAACATGTTTTGCAGGCAGACAAAAGATTTGAAAATTTTAATAAGTAAGATGATCCTTTTGAGGTATGATTCTGTATTATTAAGAGTGTTTAAAGTATATGTAAAAAATGCTTTTATTTCTATTTTTTGTCCAGAATTTTTGAATTATATGATTCATTTTTTAATATTAAAAATAACCTACACAGCTGTACAGGACAGTGTACGGAAAACTGGAAGGGCATGCTCATCAATGAAACTGAGCAACTTTCCCAAAGAAATATTTTTGGGAAACGAAAAAAAAAATTTACCTCTTTGAACATGCTCTTTCAGTTTTCGGTACACCGTCCCTTACACCCAGTATAAATAGTTGATCGTAGACCATTGACCTCTCCATACAGGAAGTCAAAAAATGCTCTTAGCAAGGTCAAGTATTTTTTCTAAATATTTTATACAATCTGTCAATGATGGGCAATCATCCCTCAAAAAGGATCATAATTTTTTTACACTGTAAAATTTAAATAATTGTAAAAAGTTGCACATATCACAGTGTCATCAAACCTTTAGAGTTTACTAACAATGACTTGCATTTGCCAGGACAATAAGGTGCATGCACAGTGACGGTCGCCGTTGCCATCGCCGCACTGACAACATTACCTTGGAATGAAATGGTACATATTCTATTCATTTTGCTATCGTCTATCTTGAAAACTCTTCTCTCCATTTGAAATAGTGACATAATATCACACCATAAAACTAAACAAATTTTCTCAAAGAATAAACATAATCATACCATCCCATGAAGCGTCCACTGCAGGACAGGGAGCTCCCTCCAGAACTCCAGCAAAATGCATGGTACTTAAGAGGGCATTGACCATAGTCACCACGCTTGTAAGTGTTGTGGCTTTCGACCACTGTTGTTCGTGACCACAGTATGTAAGATTGTAGGATACACAGAAAGATGCTGCTGCCCATCTTCCAGTTCATTAGCCCTTAGTCGCCTCTTACGACACCCACAGGTAGAGATGGGTTCGTACTATTTATCCATGTGGTGCCTGGTGCGAGTGTGAGTCGGACTCGCGCACTAAGGGTTCCGTACAAACCTGTATGTATATAAGTAAAAGTTATGGTATTTTTATTGCTAAAAAACTTTATTATGTGATGTAAGTAACTAAAATTTATATTTGAGTTGATTGAATGAAAGGTAAATTGCGGTTTACGATTTATCACATATTAAAAAAACTACTGTACTTACTAGATCTCGTTCAAACCAATTTTCGGTGGAAGTTTGCATGGTACATCATATATTTTTTTTAGTTTTGTCAATATCTTATTTTAGAAGTTACAGGGGGGGGGGACACATTTTACCACTTTGGAAGTGTCTTTCGCGCAAACTGTTCAGTTTAGAAAAAAAATATATGGAAACCTCAATATTATTTTTGAAGACCTATCCATTGATAATAAATATAAATAAATAAAAATCATTTATTCACTTACACAGTACAAAACAAATTAATTCCTAATAATTAATAAAGGGTTCCGATACCAAAATGGTAAAAAAAAGGAACACTTATGGTGACGCTCTGTCTGTCTGTCTGTCTGTCTGTCCATCTGTCTGTCACACCTCTATATCTCAGCAACCACTCATGCTATCGACCTGAAATTTAGAATGGTTTTAGAATATAGTTGCCCAACTTGATTGCACATAAATTTTTTTTGAAAAAAGTATGATTATTAATGTAAAGGGGGCCAAAATAGGGGGGCCAAATTTCAAATTGTCGCTACTAGGTCGAGTGGGGTATCATATTAAAGGGCCTTACTTGTACATTTTAAAATATATTTTTGTATTTTTTTAAGTTTCTTAGTTTTCAAGTTATGATGAAAAATGTCAAAAAAAATACCATTATCTCCGAAGTTTGAGTAAGGAAAAATCTGAATTAATTACAGTTGACAGAGGTTTATGTAAACTTTACAGCAAAAATAAAACGATCTATCTAAGTTGCACAGTTTTTCAGAAATCTGCAAAAAAACCTTTACCAACAAATTTAGTTTTGCGCTTCTGAAAATGGACTTTATTGCTTCCAAAAATACTATAGGTATATCGGAACCCTCGGCGCGCGAGTCCGACTAGTCTTAGTCTAAAGTATAATTATATTTTTGTGGTCTACTGTGGGATACCCCACACATATGGATTTGATGAAAAAAATTATTGAGTTTTAGTTCTAAGTATGGGGAACCCTAATGGTTGAAATAGCTCCATACATGTGATCTGATCACCCGTGTACGCGAGCCGCTGCGTCCCCATCAGAAAAAATAGGGAACTCTAAAATTTATTGTTTTTTTTTTTAAATTTTTGTGTGAAAATCTTAATGCGGTTCACAGAATACATCTACTAACCAAGTTTCAACAGTATAGTTCTTATAGTTACGGAAAAAAGTGGCTGTGACATACGGACGGACGGACAGACAGACATGACGAATCTATAAGGGTTCCGTTTTTTGCCATTTGGCTACGGAACCCTAAAAAGAAAAACAACTTCCCATACACTAACTTCATGGTATTGGAGGATTTAGAAGATTTATTTAAATGAGTTAAAATGTTAACATGTTATTTATCCATATATCTTTTTTAGTCACCTATTACCCTTTGGGAAAATTTGTTAAGTTTTATGGTCTGAATAACTTACTAAAATTATGTGCACCGTTTCAGAATGACCCTATATTAAACATATAGCACATAACTATCCGTTTCTCTATTCCATTTTATTTATAATCTTGGGAATAAAATTATGGCACATCTTTTCCTTCAACATAAAATAAACAGAAAATATTACATCTTACTACCTATTTGTTCATAATTCATGCTGAAAACTGTTTCAGAATGACCCCGTATTAAACATATAGCACTTAACTAACCGTTTCTCTATTCCATTTTATTTATAATCTTGGGAATAAAATTATGGCACATCTTTTCCTTCAACTTAAAATAAGCTGAAAATTTTACATACTACCTATTTGTTCATAATTCATGCCAAAAACTGTTTCAGAATGAACCCATATTAAATATATAGCACTTAACTATCCGTTTCTCTATTCCATTTTATTTATAATCTTGGGAATAAAATTATGTCACATCTTTTCCTTCAACATAAAATAAACAGAAAATTTTACATTTACCTATTTGTTCATAATTCATACCAAAAACTGTTTCAGAATGACCCCTTATTAAACATATAGCACATAACTATCCGTTTCTCTATTCCATTTTATTTATAATCTTGAGAATAAAATTATGGCACATATTTTCCTTTAACATAAAATAAGCTGAAAATTTTACATACTTACTACCTATTTGTTCATAATTCATGCAAAAAACTGTTTCAGTATGATCCCAAATTAAAGATATAGCACATAACAATCCATTTCTCTATTCCATTTTATTTATAATCTTGGGGATAAAATTATGGCACATCTTTTCCTTCAACATAATATAAGCTGAAAATATTACATACTTACTACCTATTTGTTCATAATTCATGCCAAAATCAATCCTAAATATTTTCGTATTAAGTCTCATTTCATCTCAAACACCTTAAATATTATTTACCACAATAAATGTTAAAAAAACTTTTTAAATAACAAACAATAAACATTTATTTATATTAAAAGTCTGATGGGAGTTTAAATAACTCTATTTAAGTTAAATGATTTTTTGATTTGCTTAGGAAAATCTCAAAATAAGTGAAAACATAGATGTAAGGTTGCCTTAAGAGATTGCTGTAAGCAATAAGATATAAGCGCGCAATAAGATATAAGTTGTTCTTACGCAATTATTGTAAATTTGTGTGCAATAAACAGTTTCTATGTATCTAAACATTTAGTAATGAAAACAAAGATTTGTTTTTTGGGTATATTATATACCTACATTATATCATTTCGGTCTGTTACGTCCAGTTCCGCGAACGTCCATTTCCGGGAACGTCCATTTCCGCGAAAGTCCATTTCCGTGAAAGATTTTTCATTGTAAGTAAGAAATAATATTGCATTAATACGTCTAAATACCGATCTTTAGGTCTCCATCATCAAAAATAACGAAGTTTCGAAACCCTTCTTCATGTTGGTAGAAGAAGGCTGGGGGTTAAGTTAAGTTTAAATTTGAAATACGGACTTCAAGAAATGGACTTTCACAGAAATGGACTTTTGCGGAAATGGTCGTTCACGGAAATGGGCGTTCGCGGAAATAGTCATTCGCGGAACTGGACCTAATAGACCGAAAGGCATTATATGTATAACTTTGGGATGCTTAATTAGATTCATTGTAATTTTTGAAGGTTTAGTCATTTAGTTATTTTCATTATATTCATAGTAATTTTTGAAGATCTAGAAATTCTGTAAAATAGATTTCTGAATCTGAATATTCTGGCAACTAATTAAATAAAAGTCAAATAATTTAAAAAAGACAAATAACTTAAAAATAGTGCAATTCTTTATAATAAAATACAGATTATTAAGGTAAACAAATTGGTACCTAACATGAGACAGAATGTCCATAAATAAATTCTCTAGACTGTATTCAATCTACCCACTTTGTTTTCTGAAGAGCTTAATTAGTCTGAAGACTTAATAAATTCTAAAGGACTCAACTTAAAGGTTGGTTCACATTATATTTGTACCTTTACTTAATGCCACTATCATTATCATAGACTACTTTCTTTTTAGTGCTAACTTATTTATTTATTAAAATGTATTTTAAATTCAATACAGACATTATTACTTGGCATTTCTAAATCATGGATGAATCACTTCTTTCTGTGATACCTATTAAGAGCTTTTAAAGGGTCAAAAATGAAACAAAAAATATTTAAATTTTAGTTTCCTACAAGCATTTACGCGCCATCGTATGTTGTAAACTATCCTTAATAGCTGGTAGTTACTCTGTAGTGCAAGCAAGGCAAATCAATACAAATTGCAGGCAATAACTCTAATGTATTTGTTCTTAAAAACACATAATATAAAACCTTGAAGTCAGATCTGTTTGTTATCTAAGTATCAGTTGTATCTTTTTTGAATCATTAGACAGAATAATTACATCCTATACTATTTAGTGAGCAATGTTTGTATATATTATATAACTATATTTAATCGGTTTCTCGAAAACGGCTCTATTTAGATGAAATTTACTTTACGGGGGTATTCGAGGAGCTCAGAAGTGCGGGCTAAATGTATGGCGTGCCATAAGCTATGAGCTGCCGCATAGTTTAGGTGCCTTGTCTGGGAAAATTCGTTATCCCCGTTTTTTAAATACTTCTTGAAAATTGCGCGATTCAGAAACCCTACAGCGCCATCTGTTGGTAGGCTTCTGTTAAGATTATTCGGAGCAAAGCTTGGTTGCCTTGGTACGGTCAACATTTTCAACTCTTTTACCATGCCAAAAAGTCCAAAGTGTTCCTACCGGTGCTGTTGGGTGTACGTACTATCCGAAAAACTTCAGCAATAGGCGGAAACTCACGTCCTTTTCGTTTGTACCGAATACGCCATATCAACTCGGTCAGGAGCACGAATTCGATCTGCTCATAATTTATCAAAATCCTTATAGGTACGAAAGAAAAAAAGAAAGAAAGTGTGAAAGATTTAAACTAGGTCAAAGAATAAAGTAACATACAGAACGGACACTCTCCGCCTCTCCTATAATAGGTCGAAAAAAATGCACAACGCAGATTTTTTTGTACGTTCTTGGGTTAATATGACAATTGTGTGGAACTAAATTATCAGCTTCAAAACACATTCGATGACTGCGTTACGCGTTAGCGTAATGTTATATATATATATATTCTTTGACTGCGTATTGCCCGCTGCTAAACTAAAAACTTTTTCAGAATTTTTAAAGTTACACTTTTCACTTTTAACGTACATAAAATTTGCTACGACTTAAGGATACAGTACAACAGAACTATAACTCTTTTTAGGGTTCCGTACCTCAAAAAAAAAACGGAACCCTTATAGGATCACTTTGTTGTCCGTCTGTCTGTCTGTCTGTCTGTCTGTCTGTCTGTCTGTCTGTCTGTCTGTCAAGACCCTTTATCTCAAGAACGGGTAAAGGTATCAGGTTGAAATTAATACCATATATTAGGATCCATGAACCACACAAGATCTGAAAATTTCAATTTTTTACAACGACGCAATCAAAAGATATGGCCTTTTATGTCCTCATCTCCATACATTTATTCAAAAATGAAAAACCTACAGGGTACTTCCCGTTGACCTAAAATTATGAAATTCGGCAAGAAGCTAGTTCTCACAGTACAAATAATGGGAAAAGTCTGAAATCATTAAATATTTCAACTTTTCTCACAAGTAATGGTAACCAATTGTGGTGAGCTCCCGTTTCAAGAACATTCATATAAGAGAGGGGTCAAGTTGGATGGTTCCTGAGGCGATTTTTGTTTTAGTTCTATTTAAAAACGGGAACACTTACAAACTTGAAAATTGGTATGTTTATAGGGCATAGGCTATAAAATAACAACAAATAATAAAATTTGGTCAAGCGCGTGTCGGACTCAAAAAATCTAGCACATTAACTCACTGAAATTTCAACTAATACAATTATGTTTATGTGGTGGTACGGAACCCTCAGTGCGCGAGTCCGACTCGCACTTGGCCGGTTTTTTTTTGTGACACTTTTCTATCATTAGTTGCATTCCAAATTTTCTTAAAAATACGAACTTTCAGCTTAGTTAATTAATTTTGTCTCCACAATTATGGAGGTCGCCGCAGAGATAAACGCGTTAATGAACCTTTCTTTTTTAAGTCTTGCATTTTTTTTGTAATTTAATTTGTCAGCTTCTTCGGCTTCGTTTCTGAAACACTTATTATTTATGTGACCGCGCGCCATGTTTTACACTTACTTTTAATTACTTGCAGGCAGTAAACTAACATTAGAATAGAAAGTACAAACCAGGGCACAACTATTCTGCAACTTTCTTCTTTAAGGCGATTATAGCCCTCAAATTAGAAGTTACGCGATCGTCAAAGCAAATATCAACCTTATTAATACTTCAATACCGTTTACATAAGAGTGCTCTTCAATGTGGCTTTTACAACCAACGATGAGACGGAATTTAGGAAAAATTAGGAAAAACTTACTTTTTCATATGAAATTAACAGATAAAAAATCGTATGTTGTATTTAAAGAATAAGGGTTTTTTTAAATTTATTAGTGTAACAATATTTCCAAATATCATAGCGCTTTAGGAGCAGTAGGAAATTCACGTAAAAAATCAATGTACCGTAGATACAAAGACATAAAGAAAAAACCGGCCAAGTGCGAGTCGGACTCGCGCCCTAAGGGTTCCGTACATATCTACCATATGATATACTAAAAGCTTTTGCTCTTTGACCCCTCTTTTATAGAAAAGTTCTTGAAACGGGAGCTCACCTTAATTGGTTACTATAAGTTGTGAGAAAAATTGAAATGTTTAATGATTTTAGACTTTTCCCTTTATTTGTACTGTGAGACCTAGGTTCTTGCCAAATTTCATAATTTTAGGTCAACGGGAAGTACCCTGTAGGTTTTGCTTTTTTGCATAAATGTATGGAGATGAGGACATAAAAAGCCATATCTTTTGATTGCGTCGTTGTAAAAAATTTAAATTTTCAGATCTTGTGTGGTTTATGGACCTTAATTTTCGTTATCAATTTCAACCTCATACCTGTTCTCGTTCGTGAGAAAAAGGGTCTAGACAGACAGACATACGGACAATAAAGTGATCCTATAATGGTTCCGTTTTTCTATTTTGAGGTACGGAACCCTAAAAATGAATGTACCAAATGTTAGTCCTTGAACTGATGTTTCACATATATTTTTTTCAACTTTTCTTGACCAGCTATAAATGCAAAATGCCCATTTGAGGGATCTAATCGCCTAAACACGGCAGGTGTGCCAGCCAAGTTCGCAAAGAAAAAGGAAGACGAATTACACGAGACATTTTGAAATTTGAAATTGGAAGGTGGCGTAGGCCCGCATATTCAGGGTGTCTACTATCGAAACGATACTACTCGAAACATGCAAATGCAAAACTTCGTCCCTTGACAATAGAGTAGAATATTGGTAGGATGAATTTTCAAACTGCATCCAACCAATATTCTACTCTATTTGTCAAGAGACGAAGTTTTGCATTTGCATGTATCGAGTAGTATCGTATCGATATATCGGACTTTGAGAGTAGACACCCAGTACAGACACTCAGAAGGAGCACGAGAATCTCGCGGGCGGGTGCGCGCGGTGGTGCGGGGTAGATTGCAAGGGGGGCGGAGAGTATCCGTTCTGTATGATAGTACTTTTATCTTATTCTGTGCTAGCGCCCCACCCCGGCTTCGCATGTGAGTTGCGCGACTTAGGGCCCGTTTCACCACTTCCCTGCTAAAGTTTATAAGCAAGCTGACAGTTAAAATATCTGCCAATTAAATATGTCTGATTTGTGTCTGTGTTTATGTTTATCTCTGTCAGTTAAAGCAAGCAGACACTTGTAAAGCAAAATATTTTCACTATTTGACAGAATAACTTGCAGATTGTCTGAGAGTTTATAGGGAAGCCGTGAAACCGGCCATTACAGTTTGAATTTTGAGTTGCATGTTGCCTCATTGCCTACCGTTTATGTTTATAAGTTAGCCTTTCCAGTTGATTTATATAGCAAAATTAGTGACTATAGCCACATTAGCCACTGGCCTGACACACAATAACTAACTAGTAGTAATAGAATATTAGATTGCTGGTCTGTAGTGAAAATCTGTATTGATCGATTATTCATTTACTAATGGTTTATCTACAACTTCAAATTTAAAGGATTCTTAGAAATATTTGTGGGTCTTAAGACTGCACTCTGCGCACACTAGCGCCCTCATCAGAATTTAATTAATTTCTTTGAATTGAGGACTAAAATGAAAAATTTAAACACGATAAAGTGTTCTTTGTCAGGACAGCGTTATTTTAAACTATTACAATTAGCTTTATGTTATCTTCATCATATCAGCCGAAAGACGTCCACTGCTGGACATAGGCCTCCCCTAAAGATCCCCATGACGACCGGTCCTGCGCTGCTCGCATCCAGCGGCTTCCCGCGACCTTGACAAGATCGTCGGTCCACCTTGTGGGGGGCCTGCCAACGCTTCGTCTTCCGGTACGTGGTCGCCACTCTAGAACCCTTACACCCCATCGGCCATCGGTTCTTCTTGCGATGTGCCCTGCCCACTGCCACTTTAGTTTAGCGACTCTCAGAGCTATGTCAGTTACTTTTGTTCTTCTGCGGATCTCCTCATTTCTGATTCGATCTCGCAGAGAGACTCCGAGCATAGCCCTTTCCATAGCTCTTTGGGTGACCTTGAGCTTCCTGATAAGGCCCATCGTGAGCGGCCACGTCTCGGTTCCATATGTCATCACTGGCAACACACACTGGTCAAAGACTTTCGTCTTGAGACACTGCGGTATTTTGGACGTGAAGATGTTGCGGAGCTTCCCGAACGCTGCCCATCCGAGTCGGATTCGACGAGTAACCTCTTTCTCTAAGTTGGATTTACCCAGCTGGACTGTTTGTCCCAGGTATACGTATTCATCGAGCGTAAAGTCTCCAACTTTGAGTGGAGTGGGTACAACAAGGGCGTTAGACATAATTTTCGTCTTATCCATGTTCATTTTAAGACCCACTTGTTGTGAAACTCTACTGAGGTTATTGAGCATCGTGCCGAGATCTTCCAGGGTCTCAGCCATTACGACAATATCGTCGGCAAATCGAAGGTGGGTCATGTACTCGCCATTGATGTTGATGCCAAGTCCTTTCCAGTCCAGGAGTTTGAAGACGTCTTCCAATGCAGCGGTGAACAGTTTAGGAGATATGACGTCTCCCTGTCTCACTCCTCGATGCAATTGGATAGGTTTCGAGTCCTGGTCCTGAAGACTGACTGACATAGTGGCGTTTTTGTACAGATCCTTTAACACTTCAATGTACCGATAGTCGACTTGGCACCTCTGGAGAGATCGTAGCACAGCCCACGTCTCGATCGAATCGAAGGCCTTCTCATAGTCCACAAACGCTAGGCAAAGTGGCTGGTTATACTCTTCGGTCTTCTGTACAACTTGCCGTAGCGTATGTATGTGGTCTATGGTACTGAAGCCTTTACGGAAACCGGCTTGTTCGGGAGGCTGGAAGTCGTCGAGCCTGCGTGCGAGACGGTTCGTAATGACTCTCGAGAACAGCTTATAGACATGACTCAGAAGTGAGATAGGTCTGTAATTCTTCAGCAGGGTCTTATCACCCTTTTTAAAGAAGAGCACCACCACACTTCTGTGCCATGCCTGTGGCGTTTTCCCTTCGACTATGACAGAATTAAACAGCTTCTGAAGAGCTTTTAGCACTGGCCTTCCGCCTGCTTTCAGAAGCTTAGCCGTAATTCCATCGTGCCCGGGTGCCTTGTTTTTTCTAAGCTGTCTGAGAGCCATTCTAATCTCGTACAAGCTGACGTCCGGGATATCTTCGGTATGGTGTCGGGTAAGTCTAGCTCTTGGATCGTTGGCCAGACTGCTAACGGGTGGGCCGGTTGACGTGTATAACTGTCCATAGAACTTCTCGACCTCCCTCAGTAGCTCAGGCTTGGACGATACGGTTCTGCCATCCTCGGTCTTCAGCTTCGTCAACTGGCTCTGTCCAATAGACAGATCTCTTTCGAACACTTTGGAGCCCTTGTTCCGCTCAATCGCTTCTTTAATATGATTAGTATTAAATAGCCGAATGTCGCGAGTCAGAGACTTAGAGATCTGTTTATTGAGCCGCCGATATTGAGAAGCATCTCCCGAAGACTGCAGAACCATTTCGCGTCTTTCTTCCATTAGCTTGAGGGTATGATCTGAGATCTTTTTGGTTCTTTTAGTACGGTGGGGTCTGAAATACTTTGACCCAATTGTATGGACAGTTTCCACGAACCCGTTATTGTAGTCGTCCACATCTATGCATTCACCAAGGCATTCGAAGCGATTTTGCAGTTCGAGCTGAAAGCCGTCGGGATTTTGGATATTGGTGGGTGCGGGTCGGAGCGTAGACTTCATCAGTCGAGTTCTTTCCAGCTTTACGTTGATATTCAATGTGCCTCTTACCAACCGGTGATCGCTTCCGGTTTTAACCGCATTGATCACAGAGACATCATTGAATATTTGCTTCTTCGTCGACATGATAAAGTCAATCTCATTTTTTGTAGCACCATCGGGACTAATCCAGGTCCATTTTCGGTTTTCCGACTTTTTGAAGAAGGAATTCATCATAAAGAGTCCTTCTTTCTCCAAAAAGTCGGCTAACATGTGGCCCCTGGAATTCCGATATCCAACACCAAATTGCCCCACCCTCAGCTCACCATCGCCTCGCTTGCCCAGTTTCGCGTTGAAGTCCCCCATGACAACGGTATAGTGGGTCTTAGGCGTATGTATGGCTTTAGAGATATCCTCATACATAGCCTCGACTTCATCATCAGAGTGTGTCGATGTGGGGGCGTATACCTGTATGACCTTCAGCGAATACCGTTTGGTGATTCTGAGTATAAGGTACGCTACCCGCGACGACACACTCTCGATCATGACGACGTTGTTCACGAGAGACTTGTGGACCATAAACCCGACACCTCCCTGGGACAGTTGGTCGCCCTCCCGGAAATAGAGCAAGTTACCTGATTTTAGGGTTATCAAGTCCTCCCCCTCTCTTCGGACTTCAGATAGACCCAAGATGTCCCAGTGTAACCTGCTCAATTCTTCCTCGAGTTCAGCAACCTTCTCGTCGGTCCGCAATGTGCGCGTGTTGTACGTTGCCAGGGCCAGAGGTCGTCGTTGTTGGTAGCCTGGCATCTGCCGGGGATTCTTCGCACCCCCTGCCCCACCGTTACCATGACCGCTACCAGAGCCAGGAATAGCGGGGCCGCCGGGGACTAGGGGCCGGTGCTTATTGACGTGATTCATAGGATTTTTAGGGGGTTTTACCATAGTCGCCACGCTTGGCAGACGGGTTGGCGTCCGCAGTGTGATGGGATAATACACAGAAGGACGCTGCTGCCCATCCTCTGGATTTCATTCCCTTAGTCGCCTCTTACGACACCCATTGGAAGAGATGGGTCGGTACTATTCTATTCTGGGCCGGCACCGCACGGCTTGTTATCTTGTTTATTCAAAATTCTTAAAACGGAAATTGGTGGCCAACGGTGTCCTGACAAAGAACACTTTATCATGCTTAAATTTTTAAGTTTTTGTCTCCAATTCAAAGAAATTAATTATATTCTGATGAGGGCTCTAGTGTGCGCAGAGTGCAGTCTTAAGGGGCTGATAAGAGCTAAATACGCTTCACTTGAGCAGGTTTATAACAAAAAGTGATGAATATATGGCCGTGAAAAAAAATTATTTGATAATTAAGCATCTTTCCAAGAATATGGCCGACTCCGAAACACGATTAAATATATTTTGTACGCCATAAAAAAATCCGAAGTTACCTCTGCTTTTTGCTTTTGAACCGTTTTTCTCAAGTACCCATTAATCTATGATGTCAAAACTTTTACACATTATTCAATACATTATGCATTATAATATAGCTATTTGATAATTAATGTTATGGGTACAGATTTTGAAAAAAATTCAAAAATGAGCGAAAAACGTAAAACAGCGCGAATCCGCTCCGTTCTAGCACGCGCATTCTGCCCTTTGTTAGAAAGGGAGGTAATTCAGCTATTATCAGCCCCTTAAGCAAAATTTTGTGGTTGTTTTTTGTGATCCTCTTAAAACACAATTTGTGGGTGCAGTTGAAACCGGGTGCAGTTGAACATGGGGGAGTGCAACTGATCCCTCTAATCATCCCCTATCTACTGTGACATCTGGTTTTCGCCCTGAATATCATGTGAAAAACCAAGGTATAAAAATTCTCGACTCCCATACCATAAGTTAACATGATCTGTTGGTACTTGCAAAAGTGTTATAATTACAAGGAAAGAAACAACCGACATAAAATGATAACAATATAAATAGATGTTTTGGAAACTGAGTAGTTTAGCGCCATCTACAATTTTTCGAGGCTCTTGAAACTAAAATTTTGCGTAAGTAATAATTATCGCGCGATTGTACTTGCTTACAAAATAAAATCGTTTTTAAATATCTTCTTCTTTAATTTAAGAGCTTGCTAGGCTCTTGTCGATGGAGTAACTTCCAGTCCTCACGTTGTATCGCGAGCTGCTTTACCTCCTGAAACGACACGACATTGACCTTTTCTTTTATCTGGTCAAAGTAGCTTCGCCTAGGTCTTCCTCGTCCCCTCTTTCCTTCAATCTTTCCTTCTATTATGTTTCTCAGGAAATTGTCGTCCCGTATCTGGTGACCTGTCATTTTCCCTCTTCGGTTATCTATTGTTTTTAGTAAACCTCTTTTCTCTTTGACTATTTCTAGCACCTCCTCGTTTTCGTCCAGCTAATTCTTTCCATTCTCCTCCAGCACCACATCTCAAATGCTTCTAGCCTTTCTCTATCTCTTTGCGTCAGTGTCCATGTCTCACTTCCGTACAATACAATGCTCCATATGTAAACCTTGATTAAGCGCTTTTTAACCTTCTTAGATATTTTGGCCTTCAGGAGGTGTTTCTTTTTATTAAAGGCTTTTTTAGCCATAGCTAACTTTGGTTTTAAATATACAGGGTGTTAATTTGATTGCGTGCCATAGCTCAGGGGCGGGATCGGTCGAAATACGAAAATCCGCTTTTGACCTCCCATAGAAACTGCATCAACTGATAGCGCATTTTGTATGGAAGGTCAAATTTGGTTTTTCGTATTTCGACCTATGTTCCTTGGAAAAAGTTGTTCAGTTACTGATCCCCCCCCCCCCCCCCTGAGCTATGGCACGCATTAAAATTAACACCCTGTATAATATAAAAATAATTGCTATTTTGCCACTTTAGCGTATGCTGTAAATATAATGTTCAACCAGTTTTTTTAAATTACCTGTTTAGGCTTGTGTAAGGCCATTTTTGTATGCTTTCAATTTAAAATCCAATAGTGTATTTCTCACTGCTGCCCTTTGAATCGTAAATGAAATGAAGAATAATTTTATTGAACGGAAAACCCTATACGGATATGTCAATACTGGCTGAAGCTGGAATAAATTGGATTTGCGATTCAGATCAGGATGTAGGTGTATTGATGATGTAGGCAAACGTCCGTTTGGCGACTACTTTGTCAACATTCTTTTATTTCATTTATTTCGAGTTTGTTTGTTTATGTATGTTTCAATACATTTGCTCGAAAATCGTACTTACAAGGACGTAAACATTGCTCATAAGTACTTACGTACCGAACTAGTGCGGTAAGTAAAAAAAGTATACTACCAAGGAGTTTGTACACTCTGATCATAAAATTATTTTGTATAAATACTACAGTGGTGACTTTTTACTTGGGTGACGACTGACTACCTATATTTAAAATAAAATGGAGCGTACCAGGAGAACATAAATCGACAAGAGGCTGACAGTACCCATGGTTGGTTCCTTTAACAAGTGTATTACTTATACCTGTTTTCTCACAAATGTATTGAAAAACGTCGTAAGATACTCGATCGTAAGGGTTATAACAAACTCGTGCCGATGGTAAACCCTCGACTTCGTTTCTGGTTTACAAAACGTCAACTCGTTTGTAATATCCCTACTTAAGGCACTTGTATCTTAAACTACTATTACATTTTGTTATTTTATTACGTATTGAATTTGATGTTCAGATAAGGCTGTAAACTACAAATACAATACAACAAATACAAAAGCTTTTATTCCCAAAAAAAAACACATTAAAAAGCACATACATTAAAAACATAGAAGGGAAAAGGTGTGGGCACAGCATAGGGCTGGTTTTAAGCCCACCCGACGTCGATTGGAGGGTAACACAAACAGAAGTATTATTATGGAAGACAAACAAATAACTATTATTCTAAGAAGTATTCGTCCGTCGTCGTTTCGTACTCGTTATTTGTAAATTATACGGCCGCTGATAAGTCATAATTACTTCCCTTTCTGACAAAGGACAGAATTCGTGTGTTACTGTTGGATAGAACAGAGCGAATTCGCGCTGTATTACGTATTTCACAATTTTTTTATTTTTCTCAAAATCTATGCCCATAATATTCAGAGATAGTCATATTATGATAATGCATAATATATTGAATAGCTCTAGTTGTTAGTAAAGTAAAAGTTTGTGTATACTTCTCAATCCCTATTTTCTAACTCTAAGCGAGAAATGTACATGGAGGTAGTGTTAGGCACATTTATTTTACTCTGTTCATCTAGCTAGACCTAGTGTACGCTACTGTGTGTTTTTTCTCTGAAATAAATATAAATATATAAATGTGTACTTTATAAATGTGTATAAATGTGTAGTTTTAAATGGGTACTTGAGATAAAATAGTTTAAAGTCCAAAGAAGAGGTAACTTTGGTATTGTTTTGGCGTATAAAATATTTATTAATCGTGTTTCAGAGTCAGCCATCTTCTTGGAAAGATGCTTAATTATCATTATCACATTTTTTTACGGCCATGTTTTCAACACTTAAAAAACTGCCCAAGTGAAGTATATTTAGCTATTATCAGCCTCTTAACACAGCAATAAAAGTTTTCCATCCCTTAGGTGCGAAATACAACAACCTTTTAACTTCTGAATATCTCGTCGAACAGCCCGAAAACTTTACCGAAACCATTTTAAAGAGCTGTCGAAATTAATACGCGCCGCGCCGTTTCGCATTTCAGTGGTTTCTGGTGTATTTTATAAACGGTAGTATTAAACCAGAGTTGTTGCCCTTCGCAACATCGCGTTTTAATCAAAACTCACTTAGGTTTAGGGTTATCAGACAGAAAATTAGGAGCTTTGGGCAAAATTTCTGATTTCTTTTGGCCTCGGCTAGCGTATATAGCGAAATTTTAGTGGATTTACTAAAAAATGTCTTTGAAAACTAGAGGATTTCTATTTGTTCATAAACGAGTCTGTACTGACTGTACCACAGCTGAGCAAAAGCGTTACTCATATACCTATCTTCTTCCCTATCCTATTGATTGCGAATGTCGGTCACCGACTTCAAAAGTCACCAGAACATTCCTCCATCGCTTCTTGAGCAGCCCAAAGATGATGGGCGATGGCCTAAGTCAAGCTTACTTCTGTACTGGAGTCCGTCGTGTGTTATACTCAATCTGTGGTGCTTTGGGCCATCGATCAGGGTGCATCCGACGCACGTGACCTGGCCAAACCCATTTTGATGTAGCAGCCTTTCTACCTATGACGGCAGCGCTTTGGAGCGTAGAGTAGTGTTCCGGATATGGTCAGTCCTCTTAATGCGTACACACGGCTGCTCGTCGGTGGTAACACTTTGACCTTGAGCTGGTCTCTGCTTCCGATAGTTTGTAGCGTAACGCTAGTTCAGCTTATACTCGTTTTGTATCCATCCACTTGCTTGCTACCGTGCGTACTAACTGCGCTCTATCGCTCTTTGATAGATCGCCAGTTTGGATTTCTTTGACTCTATGTCTAGACATAGGGCACGTGGGTACCTAAGTATCTACTTTTTTCTGTTGAACTTTAAGAACTAGAGTCTCTACGGTGTAATTACTTGCAGGCAGCTATATCTTCGCCACCAAGTGAGCGCGAGTGGGTGATTAATTTCCGTACCTATCAAATCACTTGGTACCTAATAAAAAAAAGCCTACTCAAACACCTCAAAATGCTAAAAATCTTATTTCTAACCATACCCTAGTAATGTATGAACAGAGCTTGTATCGGCTTACAGAACGACCTCGCATTTACTGAGATTTGTCTTGGGAGTTCGCCCGAGTTGGGGGTGTAGGTATGTGAGAAGGGTATCATTCACAATAAATATCGTAATCAAGGATACACGGCCCCTTAGGAGTATCTAGATTAATAGTAGGTGATGGGACCCGCAAGTATTGGGCCTATCTGTACCAATTTTAACCATTGCCATCCATTTATGATGATATGATCCATTTATTAGAATTATGAATGTACCTGAAAATTATTCTCAATAAATTTGCATTTCATTCGATGGCCGCGGCAGACCCCGACTCACATGGATGTCAGTTATAAAAAAACCGGCCAAGTGCGAGTCGGACTCGCGCACTGAGGGTTCCGTACCACCACATAAACATAATTGTATTAGTTGAAATTTCAGTAAGTTAATATGCTAGATTTTTTGAGTCCGACACGCGCTTGACCAAATTTTATTATTTGTTGTTATTTTATAGCTTATGCACTATAAACATACCAATTTTCAAGTTTGTAAGTGTTCCTGTTTTTAAAATAGAACTAAAACAAAAATCGCCTCAGCGACCATCCAACATGACCCCTCTCTTATATGAAAGTTCTTGAAACGGGAGCTCACCACAATTGGTTACCATTAGTTGGGAGAAAAGTTGAAATATTTAATGATTTCAGACTTTTCCCATTATTTGTACTGTGAGACCTAGCTTCTTGCCAAATTTCATAATTTTAGGTCAACGGGAAGTACCCTGTAGGTTTTGCATTTTTGAATAAATGTATGGAGACGAGGACATAAAATGCCATATCTTTTGATTGCGTCGTTGTAAAAAATTGAAATTTTCAGATCTTGTGTGGTTCATGGATCCTAATATATGGTATTAGTTTCAACCTGATACATTTACCCGTTCGTGAGATAAAGGGTCTTGACAGACAGACAGACAGACAGACGGACAACAAAGTGATCCTATAAGAGTTCCGTTTTTTTCTTTTGAGGTACGGAACCCTAAAAAGGACCTCGCAAGTGAGAACTTAGACCCCGTGACGACCCAGAACCGACGACTCTGGCGAGAAAAGATTAGGAGAGCCGACCCCAGCTAAAAAGGGGACATGGCCGGAAGAAGAGGAAGATTCGATTTTAAAAGTCTAACGAACTTTTGTCCAAATTCAGATAAGCCGCTATCACTCCTTGTTTTCTATTATAATCAGATTATAATGTATTTATTATAATTATAAATCTCGACACTAACCTAATCCATGTTTAATATGATCCGATCTCGCGAAGACTCGTGTCAATTACAAGCTTACGGCAATTAACATTGTAGGGCGTTGCTCCGGGCCGAGTTCAATTAGCAACGCGTCGAAACGGGACGGGAACGTAATTACGGATTTCATCGAAAGCGAAGGCTAGATTTCGCGAACTTTGTATGTGTACAAAGTGTAACGGAAAGGTGTGATAATACCAAAGGGCGTGAATCTGCCCATGAAACTGAACAACTTTTCCCTAGGAACATAGGTCGAAATACAAAATCCAAATTTGACCTCCCATATAAAATGCGCTATCAGCTGATTCAGTTTCTATCGTCAAAAATTGATTTTGTTCTATGATCTATGTTCCTAGGGAAAAGTTGTTCAGTTTCATGGGCAGATTCCACACCCTTCAGTATTATTACACCTTTTCGTTACACGCTGTATATCGGATGTAAAAAAAACCGGTCAAGTGCGAGTCGGTGACGAGTATGCGAGTATGCATGAAAGTTGATAAGAGAGCGTCTTGAGCAAATTAGATATTTTAAAATATCTTCTATCTATACTAACAAATGCTTTACTTATGCTAACGTAAATGACACTTTTTAGGGTTCCGTACCTCAAAAAAAAAAACGGAACCCTTATAGGATCACTTTGTTGTCCGTCTGTCTGTCTGCCTGTCTGTCTGTCAAGACCCTTTATCTCACGAACGGGTAAAGGTATCAGTTTGAAATTAATACCATATATTAGGATCCATGAATCACACAAGATTTGAAAATTTCATTTTTTTACAACGACGCAATCAAAAGATATGGCATTTTATGTCCTCATCTCCATACATTTATTCAAAAATGAAAAACCTACAGGGTACTTCCCGTTGACCTAAAATTATGAAATTTGGCAAGAAGCTAGGTCTCACAGTACAAATAATGGGAAAAGTCTGAAATCATTAAATATTACAACTTTTCTCACAACTAATGGTAACCAATTGTGGTGAGCTCCCGTTTCAAGAACATTCATGGGTCAGGTTGGATGGTTGCTGAGGCGATTTTTGTTTTAGTTCTATTTAAAAACGGGAACACTTACAAACTTGAAAATTGGTATGTTTATAGGGCATAGGCTATAAAATAACAACAAATAATAAAATTTGGTCAAGCGCGTGTCGGACTCAAAAAATCTAGCACATTAACTTACTGAAATTTCAACTAATACGACTCGCACTTGGCCGGTTTTTATGCTCTTACCGAGCTAGTAACAGCAAAAAAAGTTACTCATCAACAACATATGGAAGTTGCTTCGAAGACCGACCTCACAAACCCACAAAGCCTCTGGGCTCATTCACGACTTCTTCCGAAGAGTAGCTAGGACCAATGACATAACGTGCCTTCCGAAGCAGGGAATCATCTTGCTTTGTCCTTACCAAGTTGGTCCTACAAAGTGTCCGTGTGGTGCCGGCAAAGAAATAGTACCAACCAACCTATCTTTATCCGTCGTAAGAGGCGACTAAGGGATTGTGAACCGGAGGATGGGCAGCATCATCTTTCTGAAATTCGTACCACCTTACATACTGCGATCATCAACAACAGCGGTTGCCAGTATTGCCAGCCGCAACGCTTGACATGCGTTGTGACTATGGCAGATCCCCTCCACGCGTTTTTGCTGGAGTTTTGAGGGGAGTTCCCTGTCCTGCTGTGGCCTTTTCATGGGATGCCATGACTACAAAGTGATATAGATTTAACAGTGTCCCCACTGAGTTTCGAACCCAGAATCTCCGAAACGAAAGCTGAATCTGAGCCCTCCCTGTATATTAACCACGGATATTCATTCATTCATTCATTTATTTATTTGCATTCATGTACATGTTAAAGATCTTAAAAATTATATTACAGTATTAGTACATAAACCCTTTTTGGGCATCGCAAATGATTTGAAGGCATGCAGTCAATAATCTAACTTAAGTACCTATACCTATATAATCAAAATCAAAAATCAAAATCAAAATGTTTATTTGTAACTAAGTCTTAATATACTGTTCTGGTTTTGGGAACTCCCTTTAAGTATATTAATACTTGTGTTGGGAGACCCCACTCTTCCTAAACGTCTGTTACTAACAAACATCAAATCTTTATAATGTTAAGCTAAGTTAAAATAAAATTCTAGGATCATTTAAAATTAATATAACACGAACATGTAATTGTAATCCAAATTTTTTTAATATTACCAAATAATGACCATTAGAAGCATTTTTGAGTCAGTATTTGTTTATTTATCTACTTTGACCTGCTCTTGGATGAGAAAGTATACCGTAAAGACGAATTTGTACTGACGCCGCCAAGTGAAGCGTTCGAACGCGACCTAAGCTTAGACATGCTTATATACTAAAACGGCTAAACTAGCTACCTACAGTATATCTTAGCATAATTTCAAGACTATTCTGAGTAATCACGTTTCTATTCGTTGTATTTATTCAACACAACTGTTTTCCATAAACAAAGTCTAATGTAATGGGATGGGCTAAAGTGATTGAAAGAAAACTAAATATACTTCGGTCCATTTTAATGGCGAATATATTGTTTGTTTTGATTCGGAATGGAACAGACTGTTCTAAAGTAAGAGAAAATCGTCTGCAAACAAAAAGAGGGAATTTTCAATTACATCGAACAAACAAATGTATCAAAAATCTTTTAACTCAGACTGTTCGCGTTTTTCCTCTCGCTAGTGGACCGGGGGCCGAGAAGGTTTCTTCCTTTGTTTTCACGCGATATTCAGGGCGAAAACGAGATTTCTTAGTAGATGGGGGGCTATGACGGAACACTGACGTGACAGAATTATGAAAAGCGTTGACCGGACAAGAAAGCCGGGGCTTGAGCTAAAACAGTCCAGCCTGAAAATCTGAAAAAGACCTGAACACCGGGCTCCGGTCTAGAACTTTCACAAGGTTTTTTGTGATCTTCTCATCATCCCCTACCTACTAAAAAAACCCGTTTTCGCCTTGATTATCACGTGAAAAAGCCGTCTCGGCCCCCGTTCCATAGGGGTCAATTTCTTCAAAAAAATTAAAACGTACACATACACATAACATCACGCCTCTTTCCCGTCGGAGCACAGGTAGAGATCACAGTCCTTCCCCTGCTCAACGATCTTTACAAACTTCCCTCTCTTCCTGTACTTTCATCAATCCTTTCATACATGCCCGTTGGTTTAGGCCCAAACCAACGACCCAAAAAAAGGTCAGATAAAAGTACCCTAAACTTTAGGGTACTTTTATCTGACCTTTATTTAGGTCGTCCTGAACGTCCTAAACGTCCTGAAATTAAAACTTAAACATAAAAAATTCTAAATCTATTTGTAACTTATGCCTTAAAAATATTTATTTTTAGAGACAGGTGTGTTTCTACAATGTAGAAAATCGCAAAATTTCACAACCACAGGCAGGATTCGAACCTGCGTCTCCTGCGTCAGTACGCAGGTTCGAATCCTGCCTGTGGTTGTGAAATTTTGCGATTTTCTACATTGTAGATTTATCCGAACACTGGAAGTGTTAAAATAAAATCATTTTCAGGTGTGTTTCTTTAAATTTAAAAACTATCTTTATAGCCATTTGTTTGCCATACATAACCATGAGAAATACTCGTAGTACCAAGTAAGGAGTACTTATGTCTTTTTTGCAGTCGTCGTTAATTAAAATTCGAAGTAAAACTTTTTATTCTCTCCTCTGTATAAAGTTAGAAGTTTCAAAGCTGCATGCAAAGTGCTTGGATTGGATTTACGAGTATAACCGAAAACTTTGTAAAAAAAGTTTTACAAGAATTTATCAAGTGTATAAGAACGTATAATATAAGGTAACCTTAAGATAAATAACTATGTTTCGGTTTTTCGGCTTGAAAACTCTGAATAGTCTAGCTAGTGGCCTAAGCTAAGGTCCCTTTCACAATACATAAGGTGCGACAGCGCACGACATGCGTAAGCACGTGACGCATCGTGGATTTGGAAAATTGTACAGCTTTTAACGGAAAAGTGTGATAATACTAAAGTGTGTGAATCTGCCCATTAAACTGAACAACTTTGTTGAGGTTCTATATCTCAATTTAACTACAGCTGGCTGAATACCATGTCAAAAGGCTATTGGCACATGGTTGTCATTCTATCTGTTATTGTTTCGGTGAAATCGTCTCGTACTAAAAATATCTAAATTCTAATAATCAATTGTGTACTTCCATTAAAAGCATTTAAACAGATTCTAAGTGTGTTTACTCTGCTACATAGGAGCTTTAAGCACCTCTAATAAACTTTTCCCAAGAAACAAACATCATAGAACAAAACCAATTTCTGACCTTCCATAGAAACTACATCAGCTGATATCGCATTTTGTATGGGAGGTCAATTTTGGTTTTTCGTTTTTCGACCTATGTCCCTTGGGAAAAGTTGTTCAGCTTCATGTGCAGATTCAAACCCTTTTCAACACGCTATATCTCGGTGCGACGTTGTTATTGCGACATCGCATCGTATTATTGTGAAAAAGAATGTACCAATCTATTCTGTGCGTCTGTATTACGTAAAGCACGAAAAATATTTTATGAAGTTTATTTGTTTATAAATATTTGATAAAGCTTGTTTACGAACTCTTTTAGGGTTCTGATCTTAATATTGTTTTCTGTTATTTTTGTTATTTTCTCGTTTCAGTTGTGTGTGCGTGTTGTGAGACTGTTTTACGTTAAGTTAAAATGAGGGCACCGCAAGGTATCCTTTTGTTTTCACACGGGGAAATCCGTCATGGATACACTGCCGTCCGGCGGGGAACGACAGTGTTATGTCAGAGTCTTACTGACTAAAACCCCGTGGTGGCTCTGGCACATTTGGAGAGGTCCCGGGAATCGCCACAGGCATACCCCTATAGACCCCTGAGAAACACCGCATGACACCACGTGCGTTTGGGCTCCCTCTCGACCAGGATATGATACGCGCCTATCCGACAAATAATCTGCAATTAAGCGACGGAGATAATGGGGCACCCCGTGATACCGGAGAGCCTCCCTGATGCAGCTCCAGGGAAGTGTGTTAAAGGCGTTGGCAATATCTATGGATACTGCCAAGACCACTTTTCCCTGGGAACCCGCGTTCTCCGCCAGTTCCTTCACCCGCAGGATAGCAGATAGCAGGAATCCTACTTCAAAGTCAAAGTTGCAAAATATCGAGTGCTCGATGACGTAGGATAACTTGTTGTGCCGTCATAGTCTGTCCATGTTTTCTCCAGTCTCAGGTGGGTTTCGAAAGAAATATCTTTGATATCTATTTATACTTTCGTACATTTTTACGTTGATAAATTACAAGTATGTATACCTCTGTACGGTGTATCAGATAGTATTGATAGTTCTCATAATTTTTAGTAAATGTTCAATAATGTAGTATTGATATGACGTCTTCCAGTAGTTGATAATGTAGATATGTTGTTAGGTAGACAAAACATGTGTAATCCAGTCGTTGGGTGTATATTCTACTTGTATCACAAGATAATACAGAGGTAGATAATTACTGTAATACTCTCATTAAATGCTAAACATTGTGTGTAGATTCTCCACTGATTTTGTGTGAAGAAGATAATGTGATTGTGATGTGTCGGTAAAGAATAGTACCGACCCATCTCTACCGGTGGTGTCGTAAAAGGCGACTAAGTGATTACAAACCAGAGACATACTGCGGTTACCAACAACCACGGTCCATGGTGCCTGCCGCAACGCTTACAAGCGTGGTGACTATAGGACTTCCCCTCCTAAATCCACCACGCGATTTATTGGTATTCTTGGGAGCTCGCTGTTCTGTAGTGAATGTGTCATGGGATGTTGAACCTACACATTCGCACAAAGCGCATTGCAACATCTTTTATAATTCGCACAGACAAGGCTGCCAAGATCTGTTGTATCAGTAATAGTAAGCAGTCATATAACCCATATCTATATAATAGGCTTCTTTTAGGTGAGGCGTTCCATTGTCTACAGTATATTTTCTGTTGTAAAAGCTGGAAGAGGCAAAGAGCAAAAAAATCACATACCTACATTTTTGTTTAGTTTATCTTGGCTGACAAGTCAGCTGATCTTGGTAATTTTGTATTGACCAAACCGAAATTGTTCGTCCAGTTTCGTGTGAAAGATTTATAACCATTAACCTTGAACTCTTCTCTTACGCATTCCTCTGAGTCTTTTTACAAGCGCCTAGTTCGAAAAAACATCAATCTATGTCTACTTGACTTAGCGTCGTCGTCCGTAGACCATCAATCTGTCTGCATTCCTTTAGGTGTCCTTGATCAAGTATTTTATTAGATGCGAGTTTATAGAATAAAGTAATAGTACTATTATACAGAACGGACACTCTCCACCCCCTTGCAATCTACCCCGCAGCCCCGCACGCACCCGCCCGCGAGATTCTCGTAGTCCTTCTGAGGGTCTTTTGTACTGAATATGCGGGCCTACGCGACCTCCTATTTCAAATTCGCGCTCGATGTATGTAGTGTCCCCAGGGTGTGGCGAGGGGACTCCTTCCTGAATGACATGGAGGGAGACTGAATAACTTCGTAGTACCAGTATTTAAATTACATTTACGGCTTCGTAGTACCAGTATTTAAATTACATTTACATTTACGGCATTACGGCATTTATCTTAACAGAAAAAAAAACTTATTAACAAATAAGATATGAGAAGTGGTGTGGTCGAGATAGTATTTTAATTTAATTTGTTTAACTGAAGAAAATGAATTCTAAAATGACCCTTATTTTGTTAATTTTTTGCCCATTTGTAACCATTTTACTGCTACATTTTCGTATCAAAAATATATGAAAATTTACAATATTTTAGACAAAACAATATTTAATGATATGGTCGTTTTACATTTTTGATAATTTTAAAATGACATAGAAAAAATAATGCTTTTCTCTCATTTTGGAGAATTTCGGGGTCAACGGTGGTCGTAACAGCCACATTGCAAGGCACGCTTATGTGAACGTTACTGACGTGTAAATAAGGTCGAAATTAACATTGACGAGCGTGTAGCTGCTAATTTTAGGGAAGGTATAGCCTTAAATTGGCATGGTCTCAAAGACTGGTGGTGGTGTGAAGATATCTTCGAAGTTGATATGGCTCGCTTCTTCACACATTAATAAAGTTCATAACTAATTAATAAGTAACATAACTAATTCTTTTACGTAATTTCATCACAAACTGAAAATAGTTCGTTTAATTGTCAACAAGCTCTTTTATTAAAGTTTGTTGAATGTTTTCAATTAGATGAGATCATGAAAGACACGAAATTACATTAAAGTAAAGAAAGATAGTTTCAAATTGCTGCTCCCCGAGCACCTTAAAGGCAGCCGATTTCTATTAAGATATTACTCGTACTTTCATATTAAAATGATCAACTTTCAAACGACCTTAATAGTACTTACACTCTATAGAGTATCCATTAAGTGATTTAAGCAATGCTTTCCCCCATCCATTAAAAATTTTAATGGATTTGTGTAAAAAGTTTAAGGGAGATATTCTGGGTTTTGTCACTACCTATATTATCCAGTTATTGTATTTGAAAGATTTTTTTTCTCTACCTAAACATCGAATTTATCGGGTCATCGCCTTTTTTTTATGTTACAAGTGAGCAAACGAGCATTTTATGTTCTACTAGCGGCCTGCCCCGGCTTCGCACGGGTACTAATCTACGGGTAGAGTGGTGCCTTTTATTACGATATTATGACGTAGTCTTCAACTTGCTACACAATTTTTAAAACATTCTAAAATATTTCGTTATACACAACGTTTATAACTTCTTCAGGATTAGGTGCAAAAATGAACATATTGTGTTTTGATGTTACACGTGACAGGGCCACATACAATTGCCCGTGTGAAAGACAGGAGCATCTAAGAAAATTATTTTCCCTATGTTATTGTTGACTGATGACATCATTGAATCGTATACATTTTTTTTCTCTGGATCCAAACGACACTCATTTTGAACTATCTGTAAAAGTGAAAATAGTTCGTTTAATTGTCAACAAGCTCTTTTATTAAAGTTTGTTGAATGTTTTCAATTAGATGAGATCATGAAAGACACGAAATTACATTAAAGTAAAGAAAGATAGTTTCAAATTGATGCTCCCCGAGCACCTTAAAGGCAGCCGATTTCTATTAAGATATTACTCGTACTTTCATATTAAAATGATCAACTTTCAAACGACCTTAATAGTACTTACACTCTATAGAGTATCCATTAAGTGATTTAAGCAATGCTTTCCCCCATCGATTAAAAATTTTAACGGATTTGTGTAAAAAGTGTAAGGGAGATATTCTGGGTTTTGTCACTACCTATATTATCCAGTTATTGTATTTGAAAGATTTTTTTTCTCCACCTAAACATACGAATTTATCGGGTCATCGCCTTTTTTTTAATGTTACAAGTGAGCAAACGAGCATTTTATGTTCTACTAGCGGCCCGCCCCGGCTTCGCACGGGTACTAATCTACGGGTAGAGTGGTGCCTTTTATTACGATATTATGACGTAGTCTTCAACTTGCTACACAATTTTCAAAACATTCTAAAATATTTCGTTATACACAACATTTATAACTTCTTCAGGATTAGGTGCAAAAATGAACATATTGTGTATTGATGTTACACGTGACAGGGCCACATACAATTACCCGTGTGAAAGACAGGAGCATCTAAGAAAATTATTTTTCCTATGTTATTGTTGACTGATGACATCATCGAATCGTATACATTTTTTTTCTCTAGATCCAAACGACACTCATTTTGAACTATCTGTAAAAGTCGAGAATGGTTGAACATATCTAAAATTTTAAAAATCAGGCTTAGGACGACCAGTCGCAACGACGTGTGCCCTCCGTGTGTGCCCCCGGTGCCCCGTTGGGTCGGCTATCAACGGAAATGCGCATCGAGTGTGAAGCTCATTCTAGGACTTTAATTATAGTGAATTTAATATAGTGATGATGATGATAATGAATATAGTGATATCTTCCAAGATATTTGTTTAAATAACATGGTGTCAAGAACAATTTTGATCTATGTTCATTGCTTATTATTACCAAACCTTTAATTTAGATAAGGATCCGTACCTTAAGGGCAAAAATACGTTAAAAAATACCTTATTTTGAAAATCTACTTTTTTGCTATAAAAACTTGGTTGCTATAGATAATCCTTAAAAGATAGATAAATACTATCGCGAACTTTTCTTTAGAGCTCTTGGAGAGCAACAATTCTTTCATACGTAACTTTCATATAAATGAAACCATTTACGCAGCGCACGCCCAGAAAGCTCTCAAGAGGCACGTTTTTTTCCAACTCGATCGACAAACATCATCATAGTTTAGTTAATTTGCAATAAATATTTATAAATTATAACCGCAAACCTTCCTATTGAATTAATCTATCTATTAATGAAAACCGGATCAAAATCCATACTTTAGTTCCTGAGTTTAGCGATCACAGACAGACATGATGCATGCGAGACAGAAAAACGTTTCGGGGGACTTTCTTTTATAATATGTAGTGATATTGGCCTGGGGCGAATCATCTAATTCGACATTAGTAATATTTATAGATACTTACCGTCTTACTACAAAAAAGTTAGACATCTGTTGAACACTTGATCAAAAAAAGTGTTACTACAAAACAGCCTCTTGCGATCTAGGGTCTTACTACAAAAAAGATAGACATCTGTTGAACACTTGATTAAAAAAATGCGCACAAAATAACTGGCTATGTCAGTTGATGCGCAGAAGTCAAGTCATAAGAAAATAAGTCGTTTTTGACTTCTGCGCATGACAGCGTTATTTGGTACAATTTTTTTAATCAATTGTTCAACAGATGTCTATCTTTTTGTAGTACGACGGCTAATCTTTTGTTTCTGTTAAACACGTGTTTAACTGCTTAGACAGTGGTGTCGATTCTGGCAGACCCAAACTAAAACTAAACTAAATTTGACAGGTCTAAAAGTGTTGCTGGCTTTGTTACTCCCTACAGACTAATAAAGTACAGCGTCATTTTTAGACTTGTCAAATTTAGTTTAGTTTTAGTTTGGGTCTGCCAGAATCGACACCATTGTCTAGCAAAACACGTGTTAGACGAGTGTTTAAATTTGTTTTATAGTAAGACGGTTAGTGGTTATTTTTCATTTTATGTAACCCTAATCACTCTACTTACTTACGTACTACTCTACTTACGTACACACGGCCGCACATCAGTAGAAACACGTTTAGACCTTATGGCGTGGTAATAGAGTTGAAAAAGTTTCTACCGACAAGCGGTAGACCGTACGTACGTAGAGACGTACTTTAGCAGAAAAAGTACAATTTTTCCATTCTTGGGCAATTGAACTACCTATGGCTTTCATATACTAGGTGTCCATTCAATTTTATTGTTGTCTCATTGGCTAATGCCCTCAGCAACAGGCATTGTGCTACGTCACTGCCAGCAGTGTTACTCCACCAATATAACTTGATACACGATTTGTAATAGTTTTCATACAACCAGTGTATCTAGTTACTTTGGCGGATTTGTAATTATCTCGTAATGTGAAAGGACATTCAGCCGAATGAGTCCCATTACCGTTAGACTAGCTAACTACTACTAAGCTATCGGAATTGTAAAAGTGCCTGCTATTACGAAATTGGAAATACACTCACCGGCAGAAATAACCGGCCGGTCTGTTTTCTTTCATATATTTTCATACAAATATGGGGGCAAACGAAGCGTCAATATCTTACCTAAATTGAATAAAAATACAAATCTGATTGATGAGGTGTTTAGATAAGAACCTTATTAACAATATTGTCAAAGATTAGGTATATCTAAAATGTTGAAAAAAACGCGTGCGACACTTTAAACATTTTAGAAATTATGTATATTTTTTCTGAATGATGCACGGAATTTCCTGGATACCGTGCACAGGTCTAATCTTCAAGAATCTTAAGTCAGATATCTTATTTAATGATCTCACTGTTTATTCACGGATATTTATTTCGTTTAGGAAATATATTGACGCTTCGTTTGATCCCTTACTTGTATGAAAATGTACGACAGAAAATAGACCGGCCGGTTGTTTTTGCCGGTCACTGTAAAATGGGCTATTACAGAATCTACACGGCATTTAACAAAGATTTCAGACCTCTTTGCTTCCATGCTAATTTAGCTTACTATGGCATTTACATTTTAACTCTGAATGCAGAATTATTATTTTTTACTAGCTGTTACCCACAACTTCGTCCGCGTGGATCTATCGAAAAAGATAAAGAAAATACATTTTACCAAGGTAATGCTCAATGTTATGTTTTTCTGGATCATACCCAACCTTGCCAAATTTCAGCGAATTCAGCGGTAAGGGCGTGAAAGAGTAACAAACATCCAAATATCCAACCGTACAAACTTTCGCCTTTTATGATATTTCGCCTTTAAAGTAGATGTTATCCTTATTATTATCAGAATCACAGAATAACCTAAAAGTACTTCAGAATCAAAAGGATTTTAAAATAGCAATTTAAGGCGATCTGTTTTCCATACTAAATTCAAATCACTTGCATTCTTCTGCGGGACATAAAATGCTGTTGAAAAACGAGTGTATACTGCTATTTTTAGTTAGTACTTTCGGTGCATTAGCTGTATCTTTGTATTAATCAGCGAAAAAGTTTAACTAAAACTAACAATATACACTCGTTTTTCAACAGCATTTTATGTCCCGCACACAGATTAAATAATAGTAAACTAAGTCCCGCATGAGAATGCAAGTGATTTGAATTTAGTGTGGAAAAGGGATCGCCTTAACTTCGTGATATTTCCACTGGTAAATAAAAGGATTCAGAATATTCCATTAGCTAAGGTTGTTTTCATCTGTGTATTCCGGACGTAGGCGTTGACGTCAATATTTGAATTAATTTTAGATCGTATGAAAAGAAACTGTAATCTTAAAAACGTGCTATGAACGCGACGTAGACATGCCTTTGCTTGCTGTTCATCATATCGCGTGGGCTTTAAGGTCGATGACTTACCTCACAAAGCCTGGTGACACGGTTGTTGAGCCGCCAAACGTTACGCCTGTGACAGGATTGAAACCCTTAACGTGCCTTCCGACGCACGGAATCATCCTACTTTTCGGACAATCAGGATGCGATTCATCCGAACATTTTCCAATCTAACTGGATATTTAGTCTAGGTAACGAAGCGAATCGTTATATGAAAACCCCCGTATTAAATCCTCAGTCGATGAAACTTTGCTGGGGTATTACACTACATGAGACAAACCTATAAAAAAAAATCGGTTCTTTAAATTTTTCCATACAAAAATTACAAAAAATGTATTTAAAGAATTTGAAACTTTTTCTTTGGATATTTTGAATTTACATTTTAATTCATGATTCTTTATCATCCTGTCAAATAAAATCTGCCTGAGAAATTTACCAACTGCTTCGTTGCCTACACTAATACTACATCTACACTGGGATAACTCACTTTAGGCCAATTTAGGCCACAATCAGATCGCTCAGTGCCAACTTTGATACAGACAAAAAACTTATTTTGTTTTGTGATTTTGTCACACTTCGCTCTTTAGAAAATTATCGCGATCGGTCGTTATAAAGGGCTACAACTATTCCTGCTAATTTCAAGTCAAAGGAAAAATACGGAAAAAAGAGATGGGCCAAATACCGCAAAACGGCAAAAAGGCAAAATGAGAAACGCGTAAAATTACAACAATTTCAAATGAAAGAAATGTCAGGTTTTGTTACGATCTGGGTTTATTTGTTTGTATTCTATTGTAACCCAGTAAAGGTACTACATATAAGCACAATCTGAAGGTACAAGTTTTTTATTAAGGCGCCATTTTGGATGACGACGAAAATGCTGTTTACGGAATGTAATTTGATTTTCTCTAAATGAGCGACGCGGATGTAGAAAACATTTTTAACGAGAATTTGCGTGAATTTTGTGTTTCATATTTTCTTTTTCTTCTGTTAATACTCCTGAGGTTATTGGCCGTGCGGTGCCGACAGTAAATAGTACCAACGCATCTCTACTCGTGGGTGTCGTAAGAGGCGATTAGGAACTGGACGGTTGGTAGGTAGCAGCGTCCTTCTGTGTATCGTATCATCTTACATACTGCGGTCACAGACAAAACGCGGTCCATGGCGCTAGCCGCAACGTTAACAAGCTTGGTGATTATGGTACTTCTCTTTAAAATCATCGTACCACAAAGAGAAAAGAGCTCTACTCTGAACGTTTCATGGGATGTTATGATGGTGTTTATGCCTGAGGGTATGCATTAACTTTACTGTACAACTTTCCCAAAGAAACATTTGTCGGAAAACCAATAAAATGTCGATACAAAAAAACCGGGCAAGTGCGAGTCGGACTTGCGTGCGTTGGGTTCCGTAGTTCAAGCTTTTGCCCTTCGATTTTGAAAAACTCCGCGTCCGGGATAAAAAAAAAACCGGCCAAGTGCGAGTCGGACTCGCGCACTGAGGGTTCCGTACCACCACATAAACATAATTGTATTAGTTGATATTTCAGTAAGTTAATTGGCTAGATTTTTTGAGTCCGACACGCGCTTGACCAAATTTAATTATTTGTTGTTATTTTATATCTTATGCACTATAAACAAATAAACATACCATTTTCAGGTTTGTAAGTGTTCCCGTTTTTAAATAGAACTAAAACAAAAATCGCCTCCACGACCATCCAACTTGACCCCTCTCTTATATGAATGTTCTTGAAACGGGAGCTCACCACAATTTGTAAACATTAGTTGTGAGAAAAGTTGTAATATTTAATGATTTCAGACTTTTCCCATTATTTGTACTGTGAGACCTAGCTTCTTGCCAAATTTTATAATTTTAGGTCAACGGGAAGTACCCTGTAGGTTTTGCATTTTTGAATAAATGTATGGAGATGAGGACATAAAATGCCATATCTTTTGATTGCGTCGTTGTAAAAAAATTAAATTTTCAGATCTTGTGCGGTTCATAGACCCTAACATATGGTATTAATTTCAACCTGATACCTTTACCCGTTCGTGAGATAAAGGGTCTTGACAGACAGACAGGGAGACAGACAGACAGACAGACGGACAACAAAGTGATCCTATAAGGGTTCAGTTTTTTTTTCTTTTGAGGTACACTGGGTAGGACACATTATTCCTCGTTTTTTTAACCCGTTTTTAGGGTTCCGTACCTCAAAAGAAAAAAAAACCGGTCAAGTGCGAGTCGGACTCGCGCGCCGAGGGTTCCGATATACCTATAGTATTTTTGGAAGCAATAAAGTCCATTTTCAGGACCGCAAAACTAAATTTGTTTGTAAAGGTTTTTTGCAGATTTCTGAAAAACTGTGCAACTTAGAAAGATCGTTTTATTTTTGCTGTAAAGTTTACATAAACCTCTGTCAACTGTAATTAATTCAGATTTTCCCTTACTCAAACTTCGGAGATAAGGGGGGGGGAATGGTATTTTTTTTGACATTTTTCATCATAACTTGAAAACTAAGAAACTTAAAAAAATACAAAAATATATTTTAAAATGTACAAGTAAAGCCCTTTCATATGATACCCCACTCGACCTAGTAGCGACAATTTGAAATTTGGCCCCCCCTATTTTGGCCCCCTTTACATTAATAATCATACTTTTTTCAAAAAAATTTCATGTGCAATTAAGTTGGGCAACTATATTCTAAAACTATTCCAAATTTCAGCTCGATAGCGTAAGTGGTTGCTGAGATATAGAGGTGTGACAGACAGACGGACAGACAGACAGACAGAGCGGCACCATAAGGGTTCCTTTTTTTTACCATTTTGGTATCGGAACCCTAAAAACGGAACCCTTATAGGGTCACTTTGTTGTCCGTCTGTCTGTCTGTCTGTCAAGACCCTTTATCTCACGAACGGGTAACGGTATCAGGTTGAAATTAATACCATATATTAGGATCTATGAACCACACAAGATCTGAAAATTTCAATTTTTTACAACGACGCAATCAAAAGATATGGCATTTTATGTCCTTATCTCCATACATTTATTCAAAAATGCAAAACCTACAGGGTACTTCTCGTTGACCTAAAATTATGAAATTTGGCAAGAAGCTAGGTCTCACAGTACAAATAATGAGAAAAGTCTGAAATCATTAAATATTACAACTTTTCTCACAACTAATGGTAACTAATTGTGGTGAGCTCGCGTTTCAAGAACATTCATATAAGAGAGGGGTCAAGTTGGATGGTCGCTGAGGCAATTTTTGTTTTAGTTCTTTTTAAAAACGGGAACACTTACAAACTTGAAAATTGGTGTGTTTTTACTACCTACATAAGCTATAAAATAACAACAAATAATAAAATTTGGTCAAGCGCGTGTCGTACTCAAAAAATCTAGCACATTAACTTACTGAAATTTCAACTAATACAATTATGTTTATGTGGTGGTACGGAACCCTCAGTGCGCGAGTCCGACTCGCACTTGGCCGGCTTTTTTTTGTAAATGTTACGTTTTTAGTGTGCAATAAAGTGTTATTCTTTCATTCATTCATTATTCCAGGACCTGGCTATACTTTTGTAGGGAAATGCGCGCGTATAGAGAATTTTTGCGCATTTTTCATTATTTAGTTTTAATTTCAACGTGATACCCGTTCGTGACAAAACGAATGACAACAAATAAAAAATTTGCAAATTTTGTCATCATCATCATACCATCCCATGAAATGTCCACTACAGGACAAGGAAATCTAGCTTTTGCTGAAAAAATGTGGAGGGGGAAGTACCATAGTCACCTCGCTTGTCAGCGTTAGGGCTGGCACCTTGGACCGCGGTTGTGTATTGTGACCGCAGTAAGTAGGATGGTATGATACACAGGAGGATGCTGCTGCCCATTCTCCAGTTTATAACCCATAGTCGCCTTTTACGACACCCACGGGGTATGTATGGGTTGGTACTATTCATTGCCGGCACCACACAGGCAAATTTTGTATGTAGTAATTTTGTTTTCTTTGTCCTTTACCAAAACATGTTTCGTTGAGATTTTTTTTTTCAGTTTAATAGGAAGAGCACTCCGATCCCCTTTCAAAATTTGACCTCACCTCATCGCTCTGACTCTAGTATAACAGCTAGCACTCGAATTTATTACCAAGGTTTCATTTTGTTTAGCTGAACGACACAAACATAATTTTTATGTCGCTGTAATTTTTCAGCCGTCATCATGTCGTTCATATATTGAGTGTCCAATGTCCATGTCCAGGGTTTTATGTATGATACACTATTAAACGCGTTGAAATAATGCTTCGGTGTCAAGAGATAAGTAAGTAAACGGTGTCTAAATGACATATTTTTTAATGGTGTTGTCATGATCAGACAAATAAGTGTTATAGAAGTACGATTATAGTAGTTTATGCAACTGTCATAATTATAGGTAATAATATAAAAATATCATCTATATAGACCATTACAATCTTCAAGGTTATAATGCCTTTTCACGGCCCAAAATTATACCCTCGACATAATGACTGGTCGAGAATGAAAGCCGCTTTCCCGCGCACGACGTCAACGATAAGGTTATCAAAAGGCCCATCTCATCTGATAGTGAAATATTGCTGGCTAACGAATAAAACCCTTTGGTTAGGCGCTGCTAGTCAAAACAGACAACTTTTCTCTAAAAGCAACTTTATGTTCTAAGCAGTAGATTTTAGTTTTTTGTTGGGACTTTTGCTAGATTTATTTTTTTATTTTATTAATTCAATTTTTTTTATTTAATAATTCAGGCTAGGCGCTAGCCCCTCAACCGCTCGGTATCGGACTTTGCCCTTTTCGCCCGGACGGACGGACACCAAGCGAAAAATTACAACGATATAAAAATTCTACAAAGTATACAAAGTAGAAAATAGGACACACAGGCAGGACCACAGTAGCCTAGTTGGTAAAGCGTCTGCGGTACTTACGCAGAAGACGCAGGTTCGAATCCTGCCTGTGGTTGTGAAATTTTGCGATTTTCTACTTTGTAGATTTATCCGAACACAGGAAGTGTTAAAATAAAAATCATTTTCGATGTAAAAATTACGTATGACGTTTAGACAAATAAACGTTTGAGTTCTGCCGTTACAGGAGTTAGATAGATAGCATGGCATGGGGGGTGAAGTCTAATTTAAATGAGGCAGGGAGTGACCACCCATTCTGTACTACCTCTAGTATGTTATGGTGTACATTTGTGTTTAGACATTTTATCTTACGCCGGCCTTCGAGCTCGAAATGACAACGTAACAGCTACGTTTGTATTTGTAAAGGACAAGGCAAACCTGATGAAGGTCTTGCTAAAGATAGTGCCTCACAATGTCTCTAACAATAGCTTTGTGTGAAACGTGTTTAAAGATCTGGAGAACATTCTAGACTTACTGCCAAGTTTGTATGGTTTTCAGGTAGTACGTCGTCTTAGGGTCGGGCACGTAACACAAAAGTTAGTGAATAAACCGCTTAAAATATTTTGATTGTACCTTATGTACTAATTTAAAAACTCTCTATCGGGATCTACAGAGTGATCCAGAATTGGACTGACACACATAAGGTAGTGAGGTAAACGCGAATATGCATAACTATTTAGAATTTAATAAATGCAGACTACTAGATCTAACTGTGCTGTATTTCAAGTATCTCCCTAAGTCGTCGGTTATTTGCGATTTGCCTGAATTTTAATTAGTTTTGCTCCCGAAGCCCAGTGATTCTACTCATCAAAACAAGCAACTTTTCCGAAGACAATTTTTAGGGTTCCGTACCTCAAAAGAAAAAAACGGAACCCTTATAGGATCACTTTGTTGTCCGTCTGTCTGTCTGTCTGTCTGTCTGTCTGTCTGTCTGTCTGTCAAGACCCTTTATCTCACGAACGGGTAAAGGTATCAGGTTGAAATTAATACCATATATTAGGATCCATAAACCACACAAGATCTGAAAATTTCAATTTTTTACAACGACGCAATCAAAAGATATGGCATTTTATGTCCTCATCTCCATACATTTATTCAAAAATGAAAAACCTACAGGGTACTTCCCGTTGACCTAAAATTATGAAATTTGGCAAGAAGCTAGGTCTCACAGTACAAATAATGGGAAAAGTCTGAAATCATTAAATATTACAACTTTTCTCACAACTAATAGTAACCAATTGTGGTGAGCTCTCGTTTCAAGAACATTCATATAAGAGAGGGGTCAAGTTGGATGGTTGTTGAGGCGATTTTTGTTTTAGTTCTATTTAAAAACGGGAACACTTACAAACTTGAAAATTGGTATGTTTATAGGGCATAGGCTATAAAATAACAAAAAATAATAAAATTTGGTCAAGCGCGTGTCGGACTCAAAAAATCTAGCACATTAACTTACTGAAATTTCAACTAATACAATTATGTTTATGTGGTGGTACGGAACCCTCATTGCGCGACTCCGACTCGCACTTGGCCGGTTTTTTTTCGTCTTTTTAGTCGAACACGTGACCACTTTACTATGGAGTCGAAAATATTTTTTCGAGTAAAAATTTGTTTTGCTCGGGAAAGTTGCTAGTTATCATAAGTAGAATAACTTTGCTTCGGGAGCAAACTAATGAAATACGTAAACGATACGTTTGATCATTTACTCACCACATCTCTGCTTATTACCTCCTTTCCTTTAAAACTTCCTAGTTACTATTCCTAAGACTAGGAAAGTCTACGTCGATGACATAATAGAATTGCGTGTAAATTCAATGACGCAATAATTAGCATGAACTATCGATTATCCTATTGTGTCTTTAATGAGAGAATAACCTTCATTATTGACGAGATTACAAGGACTTAGCCGTAAGTAAGATTCAGTTATAGATTTAAAACATGGCGTCTTAAATTATTAATACAATGGTGTCATGTATAAGTAACGTCGGGGTGTGTCCGGACATGTTTGGACTATCGGCCTTCCATCCTGACATAGTACGAATTTCGCTTTGGATGCTTTTTATGAATTTTTTATTTTCGCATTAAAATACCACAAATTACATAAATGAGATGGGAATGATATGGATTCATCCTCCGTAAACTTGCTCTAGTTTGTGAATATAATTTTATTTGGTACCTAAAATGACCAGCGTTTTGCCAAATATATGTATTCAGACGTTTTAGGCGCCGGTCTAATCTAAGCGGTGCGATGCGGATGCGCGCAACCGGTGCACAACCGGCGCACAACCGGCGCGCAACCGGCAGCGCCGGTGCAGTACGCAAGAAGTGCGCGAAAGGTGTGGCGCGGGCGGCGGCAGTGGACGTATTTAGGGCATTCTAAATTTCGATTTCAATAAGACAACATGTCCTCTTCATCTGATGATGAAGACATGCTAGCTTTGGTGCATTTAGCAAATTTGCATAATAGGAGAATCTCCTGTTATGAGGAGATATGCAGTGCACCCTGTCTGGCGAGCGGGACAGGAGCATAGATTTTTCTATGTAATGAAAAATCTACAAAATTACATTAAATTAAATACATTAAATACTATAATCCGATCTATTGTAATAATAAATCACGGGATATTTTTCAATCAACTCACAAAACGAAATATTGAATTCTACGTCGTCACGCATTTCGTGATTCGTCCCTGTGTGCCTTCGTCCGGCGTGCAGCTTCAAATTGATGCGCGCATCGGGCGCACAGCACGACCGCGCCCCAACCTCGCCGCACTGCCTGGATTAGAACGACGCCGCGTCGCTTCTATACATTTTGTATGAAACAGAAGTGACAGGCAGCGTGCCGGTTGCGCGCCGGTTGCGCGCATCTGCATCGCACGCACCGCTTAGATTAGACCAGCGCCTTAGGTTTTTGTCCGTACTTCTAAAACTTTAAGATGATAACCCTAGTCAATAATAGCAAAATATGGCTAAACTTATTCTGGCGACTGACGATCGACTTATTAGTCTGTTCTAGAGGTTCTAGTAAGACTAACGGTCGTAGCTGCGGCAAAATTAAATGCCTTTCTCTGTATCGATGTTTCTAGATAAAAAAATGGCAGGGATGTCTAGGTATTTATGATAAAAATATATTTTTTCTAAGCTTCTTAAGCTTTTCTTATGCACCATATGGTGGCGGCAAAAATAGTACCAACCCATCTCTACCCGTAGGTGTCGTAAGATGCAACTAATGGATTGAAAACAGGAGGATAGGCAGCAGCGTCCTTCTGTGTCATACCATATTACATACTGCGGTCACCAACAATCGCGGTCAATGGTGCCAGCCGCAACGCTAACAAGCGTGGTGACTATGGTGCTTCCCCGCCACATGTTCCAGCAAAGGTTGGAATACTGGAGGGAGTTCCCTGTCCTGTAGTGAACGTTTCATGGGAAGTTATGATAAAGCTTTTCTTTCTGACAACGAAAGCGAGGCAATGTTTCTGACCGCTGTTGGTAAAATTTAACGTTTACCATATTTTGAAATTAGTCTCAGCTATCTGGTAGACAAGCCCTTTGGTGTGCTTGCCTTCTTTGCCGTGGGTTCGATCTCCGCCCAGGGCAAACATTTCTGTGATGAAGACAAGTACTTGTCTAGGTGTTATTTATCTATTTATGTGTGTAAATCAGTCTCTAATACCCGTTCAGGGTTCCCTAGTTTAGGATCAGATGACCTGATGTAAAATGTGTATCTTAGATAGCACTTATCTCGCACCTTAGGCCTTGTTGACTTGACGACTTTTAACAAAGCCTTAGATTAATAGGGTCCCGTTGATATAGTCGAACGGTTTCTAGTGTCCTTCACTGTAACTGATTTATGTCCCAGAGTCCTTGTGAGAGTTAGGGAAGAGTTAGGGGAGAACTAGGGAAGTTTGATTAGGTCTTTGCAGGATAAATCTCCTGATTACACGAAAAGTACGGAAAGTCCGGAAGGCACGTTAAATCCTTGGCACAGTAAATATATACGCTAAAGCAGTATGGAAACTCGACCCTTTTTTTGAAAAAAGAACTATGCTGCGACGGAGTGTCAGGGTTGTAATCCAGAAGTTTGAAATATTTTTAATCAGTAGAATACTGACAAGCAGGTGAAGCAGGCCACTTTGAGACGGTGTTCAAGGCTCTGCCTGCAGCTTTGCCCCGACTAGACTAGAGTTGCCATTGCCATAACTCACCTCCCCTTCCCCAAGGTCTGAGGATCAAATACGAACTTGTCAAAAAATATCTTAAGAACTAAAATTCCTACACGTGGCCATTCGATAAGAACACAACTCGTATATCAGAAGGTCAGCGTAATGAGACTAAATCGCCTTTCCTTCAATTCGAATAGAAAACACGGTCGCCCATGGAATACAAACAGCAGTATGATACAGACGGCCTGTAATAGGACCAGTGGGGGTCCACAGGGATACAAATACGACTGCCGCGCCGGTCGTAATGAAGATGGCTTGCAATCAGGGTTACAAATGTTACAATTCTGCAGTGAAATAATAGTAGATTACCCAACAAGTGAAGAAACGGACATTCCTTTCGTGCGAGGGACTAAGTTGGAGCAGCGAAGGATTCTAGAGTGAAACCCTGAGCGGAGCGAGGGATATATGGCCCGAGATGTTCTTTTTTTTTCACATGTTAGGTACGCTACTTTTCACCATTATTGACTACAGAAAATTTTTTTCAACAAAAGTAAAAATGGCGGCATTTGTTTTTCTTTATTTAAAATGAGCTATATTCTATGAACTAGCTAGTTACTCCAGTAAAATTACGAGAGATTGTATGGCGAAACGGAAATAATTGATAATAGCCGTGATTCTTTTTCAGATCTATAGATTATATTTCTGTGTAAAGCTTTTTAATGGAATCCACCTAAATAAACTTCATTTATTTATTTATTTTGCCGTCCAAACATTAAAAAAATATGGAATTTCGGAAAAAAATGTTAATAGATTATTTTTTTTATTTACGGCTTGCTATATATTCAGAATATCATATTATACATGAATCCACCTAAAAATATAAGCTTTTTTGTATTGTTTAACTTTTATAGCACGAAATTTAAATACAGCTTATCTTCGCAACCAAAAATAGTAATAGATCCGTTTTGCTTTCTAATAATTTAAATAGTGCTATATAATCACATTTTTGCCAAATCAAACATTAATGTTTACAAAATCATTGTAAACCAGCGATTACAAAAAAAAATTTTTTTATTTAGTATGGCATTTTTGTGAATATATATAAGAATCACTTACATTTAAAAAGGTTGAGTTTAGCTCAGTTTATTGCTATTATTTTACCTCGACTTTATTGGCCCTTATATGTAAAAATAAGTGGAGATTTTATATTTTGAAATAAATTGATATTTTTAAATATATTTATGGTGGATTTTGATGCCTATATGTAAAGTATACGTTTATCTATGATATAAAGTATATAATTGTCTATTACTATTTTTGCCTTAGCTGTTATTCGAAAATAATATTCCGCTTTAAATTTTAGGTGGATTCGTAAATATTGCGTCTTAACATCATATTTAAATACGATATACACAAAAAAGTAGCTATTAGCATTTAATGTTTTAAATTTTAAAAATAATTTGACTTTTCAAACATTACCAGTTACCGAACAATATGCAGTTTATAGGGACTTCGAATGTTGTGCAATAGAGCTTACCCAAAATAATTTAATTATAGTATGTATTTATAGGACAAGTAGTAAATACGCTAACTATGACATTTTTTATATTCAACTTGAAAAATTACTTTATGATCTTATGAAGAATAGAAGACAGAAAAAGATTGTACTAGCTGGCGACCTAAATATAGATACCATGATTAAGACTAAACATTCAAGACACCTCAATGACCTATGTAAAAATTATAACTTAACCCTTCATATCACAAATCCGACTAGAAAGGGCAAGACGTGCATTGATCATATGATCAGCAATATTACAAATGCTGTAGGTTACACTAAGTATTTGGGCTTATCCGACCACGACACAGGTCAGTTTTTAGAGATTCCCTTTGATATTAAAACAGTCAAGTTATACTGCATTGAAGAAAAAAGGGATTTAAGCGAACGAAACATACAGAAATTTGTAGAGTGTATAAATGCGTTAAGTTTTTCAGAAATTTTCCTGGAATATAATACAAATGAAGCTTTTTCGATATTTCATGAAATTTTAACAATGTTTTTTGAACTATGTTTTCCAAAAAGTCTTGTAAAAGTGGTAAAAAGAACCAACAAAGCACGATGGATTACTAAACGTCTGAAACAATCGTGTATAATTAAAAGAAAATTGTATTTCCGATATCAGTTAGCTAAATCTAATAAACATATTTTAAAAAATAAATATAATAAATATTTTAAAATTCTCAAGAAATGTATACTACACACACAAAAAGTAGGAAATAGTAAATATATAAATAAATCGAAACATAAAGGGAAAGCAGTATGGAATATCATAAAATCTCAAACGTCAGATAATTTTAGGGAAGATGGCATTAATTCAATTAAAATAAATAATAAAATCACATCCCATCCTATAGAAATAGCGAACTCTTATAATAAACATATAATAAATCTAACAAGTAATCCCAACACAAGTGTAATGACAAAACATAATATCGAAAGCTGTCACAATTCTATATTCTTAAGCCCAACAGACGCAAAGGAGATTTATAACATAATACTATCGTTGAGGAATACAAACTCCGTTGGTTATGACGAAATTTCCACTAAAGTATTAAAACTGGTTGCTAAACATATTGCACCACCGTTAAGCCATATAATCAATCTATCATTTTGTCAAGGCATATTTCCAGAGAAGTTAAAATATTCCATAGTAAAACCAATTTATAAACAGGGGAATAGAGATGATGTTAATAATTATCGCCCCGTAACATTAATTCCAGTCTTAGCAAAAATTGTAGAAAAGGCTATGGAAAAGAGAATAGTTTCATTTCTTGATAAATTTGACATACTAAGCGAAGCCCAAAATGGCTTTCGTAAACATAAATCTACAACATTAGCTATATTTAATCTTATAAGGTTAGTTATTGAAAGTCTGAATAAAGGTCAAACTCCTGTAGGTTTATTTTTAGATATGAGTAAAGCTTTTGACCGCGTCGATCATAGAATACTCTTGAACAAAATGGAAACATATGGAATAAGAGGAATAGCAAATAAATGGTTTGAAAGTTACATGGAAAACCGACTACAGTGTACGGAAATAACAAAAACCGATTTGAGTAATAAGAAAATGAAATATAGATCAAAATATCAAGTTAATAAATTCGGCGTCCCACAGGGGAGTATTCTAGGGCCCGTGCTATTTTTATTATATATTAACGACCTTCCGTCGACGACAAACCATAAAGTAATCCTATTTGCAGATGATACAACAATAGTAATTACAGGCAATGACAAAACAAACTTAGAAAATGAAATTAATGATACAGGCGCTAAAATAGTCGAGTGGTTTAATGATAATAATTTGAAAATAAATGTGGACAAAACGAAGCTCATTCAATTTAAAACTAATAGAGGAAAGTCACTGAACTTAAACATAAACTTGGACGGCAAACCTATTGAGGAAGTAAAATGTACAAGATTTTTAGGTATTCAAGTAGATGACATATGCAGTTGGACTCAGCATATAGAATCATTGTGTTGTAAACTAAATAGATTTTCGTTTGCTTTACGCCGCTTACGCGAGATTTCTTCTATAGACGTCGCTCTAAATGCTTATCATGGGTATGTGGCTTCAATTCTTAACTATGGTATCTTAATATGGGGCAATGGAGTAGAGATTATAAGGTTGTTTAGAGTACAAAAAAAATGCGTCAGATCGATGTGTGGAGCTCATTTTTTAGATTCATGCCGTCCTCTTTTTAAAAAATTCAAGATATTGCCGTTGCCTTGCATATATATTAAAGCTGCAGCAATATTCGTTAAACAAAATCCACAACTATTCCCTACACGACAACAGGTTAGCAACAGACAACTAAGGAAACATGTTGGTATTCAAAAACAAAATCAACCATGCAGATTGGCATCTTTACAAAGAAATAGTTTCTTCATGGCAATTAAAATATTTAATAATTTACCTAGTGATATAAGGATGCTGCCTCTTGTCAAATTCAAAGAAAAGCTACATTTTTGGCTGTTAGACAAATGTTTTTACGCGGTCCGGGAATTCGTACAGTAATTCTGATGTTCGTTCGTACTTCAGCTGATCATTATTAATTTAATACTATCCTAATATAATTATTGTTATAATTGAATTTGTATGCTTGTGTGTGTATTAAGTCTTTAGTAATAGTGTTGTAAACTTGTAATTGATTTAAATTAATGTTAACTTTAAAATTTGCATGCTGCTGAAGGCAGATTTTCGCAGTACTTAAAATAAATCTTATCGTAACATCTAATTATACCGACCGGAAATCAGTGCAAATAAATGATTTGATTTGATTTGATGTTTTGCAAAACCGTATTTTTACTGGACTAAGTGTTATCAGTACGTTTTTTTATTATTTTTTCATACAATTCGCATATTCGCTTTGTTCCAAATTCAGAGTGTCTTTTTTCACTCAGTGAAAACATGAGCGTTTTTTTTTCACTTTTTTTGATGAATCAGAGGCCTTTGTTTTAATGGCAATGGTTAAAAAGTTTTTTTTTTTGTGTTTGTAGTTGTTTCACTACAGTAGAGTAAAAATCTAGAACGACTATACAAAATGATTGGCTGATCGGTTCAATTTGCTCCAACAAAAAGGAAACAAAGACACTATTTATTTTCTTTGTCCAGTCCGATTTCTAAAATGATAGTAGGTGCAAAGTCCGTCTGGGGAAGTATACCACCCCCTTGCCTATTTCTGCCGTAAAGCAGCAGTGTTTGAACTGCTGTATTTCGGTTTGAAGGGTAAGGGAACCAGTAAAATTACCGGCACGTCAGACATACCATCTTAGTTCTCAGAGCGGGTAACGCGCTTTGCTGTCTAATTAGTCTTATATTAATTCACTAATAAGACAGTGGGTTTTAGGTGGCCCACCTGCTCGTTTGCCCACTTGTGACATAAAAAAATATATCAGCTGCCAACCCTTGCCGATATCTCTCTTATAGGGATGTACTTCGTATCTGATTTGCCTCTGGTGAATAGGCTATAACTATACCTATCTGTTGTATACATTGAAAGATACTACGATATTATGAAGGCTAGGTTTTATTGAGACCAGTCTATTGTAATGCGTCGTACATTGTAAGGTGAGTGTAACAATGGACCTTTTGCAATTCCAGCACTCGTGACTTAGTCGCGAATATTTTTCTTCCGATCTTGAAAGTGTATCAATCAATTAATCAATGTTTATTTGTGAAAACACAGGTGTTTGCTAGGTACAATAGTGCATTTTACAAAGTTTCACTGTGATTCAGCCATTCGGCGGACAATTTTTTAGTTCTGTCATTAAACATGCAAATTTTAAAATCAAATCAAATAATAATAAAATAAAATCAAAAAATTTACAAATTGTCATCAAAAATTAAGTATTTGCTATAAAACAGTCATAAAATTCAAGTATAAAATCTAAGGTAAACATGCAAAATGTCAAATCAAATTATAGTAAAATTATTAAGTGCCCCGTAGTAAAATTATTAAGTAGCCCCTTCGAGTCAAACCTGATAGGTGATCGTTAAAAGTAAAACGAATGCAGTGAGTTTTTTTTGCGGCTGATAGCCAAGCCATGTAACCAATCAGGTCGCTTAAAATTATAAAGTCAAATGCACAATGACTAACTGAAGGCGAACCTTCGAAAGCAACGGTTGTTTCATTCGTGTGGTGCAACGGTTGTTACCTGTAAAACGAAAAAAAAGTTGAAAAAATAAAAAAATAAAAAACTTATTTCTTTGCATTTAACTCAATTGTGAATACACATTTACCCTGCATTCACATTAATTGCATTCTTACCGCGTACGACCTAGAAAGCATTTTCAGAGCTTTCAGAGGCATGTTAACGTTTGTTCCAAATTGTCATTCTATTCCACTTCAACTTCCCTTAGAATTTGCATAAGCTGACAGCGCATTTTCTTATTCTATTCTACTTCAACTTACCATAGAAATTGCGAAAAAGTGCATTTTGTTAGGAGTATAACTTTTTTTTTTAAGTTTTCGACCTATATTCTTTAGAAAATGTTTTTTTCAGTTTCATGGGTAGATTGTCGTCCTTCATGCTTGTTATACGCTTGCTGTTACATCCTGTATAATAGTGTGACATTGAATTACGAGCTGTTGCAAGTGGAATCATTTTTGTTTGAAAAAAAAAGGAGCCAAGTGTGAGTCCTCTGAGGCAATTTAAATTCCATCTTAGTCAAGGAAGCGTTCTGTGGACGCGCCATTTTATTATTTGCTGCTTTTCTATACCTTATGCACTACAAACATACCAAAGTTCTCGCTTGTAAGTGTTTCCGTTTTTACGATGGAACTAAAACAAAAATAAAAAACACCAATAACACGTTTCTTGTGTGGGGCCCCTTATTTTTAACTTTTCATCGTTTTTATTATTTGTTAGATAATATGCCATTTATACACACATAGTGCATGAAAATTATAGCTACTGCGGTTGATAAGATACAGCCCTCGGACAGAGAGAATACGTCACGGAAGGTTTAGTAATAGGGCTCCGTTTGGACCCATGGGTACGGAACCCTAACAATTCTTTTTGGCAGTATTTTTTTTTAAAGCCAAGGTTATTATCCTTTATTTCACTATGAACGAACAAATTTATTCTTGGCTAGACTTGAATACTTAACGACAAACACATTAGTCTCTCATTTGCCCATTAGTTTGTCACTGTCATTGAAGGCGCGGGCCAATTGAAACTGATTTGAGTCTAAACTTCTAAAGTGACTCAAATGCGTTCTCATTGAAATTTACTGCTGGCTCGTTAGCATGCCAATCTATAAGCTATTTACAGCTTAGTGAAATATCGTCATGTCGTCAACATATCTAGCCTGTAAAATCACTATTTTAAAGTCCAGATGGAGCCACTACTCTTAATAAATCCTGCTCCCACCAAAAAATAGAGTTCAAATTTGCGTATCAATTTCTCCCGAAAGTCGTAAATTCAGCTCATTTTTAGTTTTACCAAAAAATGTAACTACATACATACAAACATAACATCACGCCTTGTTCCCGTCGGGGTAGGCAGAGACCACAGTTCTGCACCTGCTACGATCTTGACATACTTCCCTTGCTTCCTGAACTTTCATCAATCCTTTCATACATGCTCGTCGGTTTAGGGTACTTTTAACCTGGCCTTTATTCAGAACGTCCTGAATTTGGTCCTGGTACGTTCGCCGAGGCCTTCCCCTTCCAACGTTTCCATTCACTCTCGCCTTGTAGATCTCTTTCGTCAATCTTCCTTCATTCATCCTCTCTACATGACCAAACCATCTCAGCATCCATTTCTCAATTTTCAGTCACTACGTCTTCTTTTACGCCACAACGTTCTCTTATCACACTATTTCTAATCCTGTCGATCAATTTCACACCAATCATACTCCTCAACGCTCTCATTTCTACTGCATTAATTCTACTTTCATGCTTTTTCTGCCATACCCAGCTTTCACTGCCGTACATCAGTGTTGGTACCAAAACGCCTCTATGAACAGCCAGACGAGCCTTGTGAGACACCTTTGACTCTTCATAAAAGCATGCAGAGCACCATTCACCATGTTTCCAGCATTCACTCTTCTTTCGATGTCACTTTCCATCTCTCGTAAACTTCCATCTCTCGTAAAATGTAACTAACTCTACAATATTTACATTTAGTTCAATCATTATAGATTTTGACCCGGGAAAAATTAGTTCTTGGTTTTTTTTTTCGTAGGTCCCTCGGTCCGTAGTTCGTAGGTCCGTAGGTCCCTCGGTCACTGGGAGTGCTAATTCAAAAAGTAGACTGAATCAGGCTCCTGTGTATATTCGAAATTTTTTTTTTTCAAAAAAACGGTTTTTCTTGAATAACTCTGCCATTTTTTATTTTACAGTAAAACCGTGAAGACAAAAATTTTAGGAAATTTGATTTTCTACAAGTTTGGTCCTTACAATTTTTCTTCTAGGATCGATATTTTGGAAAGGTGAGATTGCAGCTTAAGAATCAGGAAAAAATGCCTAACAAATTGGGAAAGTCTGTGTGCCTATAAAACGTACAGGGTTCTGAAATGGGCAGATATTCGCATTTTTCTGCCTAACGTAGATTACGTACGACGCAGCTACGTAGTTTGCAATAACGCTAACAAGATTGGCTGTTATGTTGAAGTTAGGATACTTAGGATAGAGTTTAGGCGTCTCTGCATTGATTGCCTGGCGCTTGGCAGCTTTTCCTGCAGTAAAAGTATATTTTATCAAGTTTTTTTGGCTTCAATATTTTCTCGTTAATAGTTACAGGCTTATTAAAAGTACTGCAACCCTTATATTTTAGGTTGTATTTTGACATGTCGTTGTTATTTTACTCTCTTTCGATGTCCAGTTGAAAACAAACCGCAGCAAGTCTAACTAATCATATTTATATTATAAACGCGAAAGTTTGTAAGTATGGATGGATGGATGGTGGATGGATGTTTGTTACTCTTTCACGTAAAAACTACTGAATGGATTTTAATGAAACTTGGCACACATGTAGCTTATGTCCTGGAATAGAACATAGGCTACTTTTTATCGCGGGAAAACACTTCATTCCCATGGGAAGACGCATTTAATGCGGGTGAAACCGCAGGCGGAAAGCTAGTTATACATATTGCGGTCAACATTTCCTTGGTAATGAGCAATACGAATCAAGGAGTAAGTTTAGTTAGCCCTCTGGGTTGCGGGGTTCAGATGGCAATCGCTCTGTGTTACGAGTATAACCGATGCCTTCGTCAAATCATCTTATAGGTAGGCGACTTCTTTAACCTCACATGACTCTTAATATAACTTTTTCAAGGTGGTTATGGCTTTTGTGCAAAGTCCGTCTGGGGAAGTACCACCCCCTTGCCTATTTCTGCCGTGAAATAGCAGTGTTTGCACTGCTGTGTTTCGGTTTGAAGGGTTAGGGAGCTAGCGAAATTACTGGCACACGAGACACACCATCTTAGTTCTCGGGGTGGGTAACGTGCTTTGCTGTCTTATTAGTGTCAAGTTATGCCACTAATAAGACAGCGGCGGTGGTCACCACTTTCCATCAGGTAGCCCACCTGCTCGTTTGCTCACTTATCACATAAATAAAAAATATCCTTCGGGATACAGAAAAATTTTGACATATGACCCCTATGTCGATTTCCCGTAGAGTTCCCGGAAAATGGAAAATTTATGAAAAATGAATTACAATTTATGCGAAATTATGCCTTATCGCGTAAATAACTACGTTTTCTTTTCAATTCCTGCGATTTTTGACATGGGGCTTGAGAGTTTAAACGAAAACAGGCTAGGGCTATGAATGATTTTAGGATATTTCCAACTAAAAATAAAAAAACAAAGAAAGTCCAATCATAATTGTGCTCGATTTAAACCAACTTATAAACCTTGTTTAGCTCTTGATGTTTTTTCTGAGATGAAACTATACGAATCTAAGCATCTGTAGAGCGCTTACTTTCTCATGTTTTGTTTTTTTTTTTCTCTATCGTTTGTTTTATTTAGTAACCAGCTCGGCGATTTGTAATATAGAGACACATTAACATTCCAAAATATACGTATTCCTAGCAACTTGGTACATTCCAAAGACTTATGTAGAGAAAAAACTACGCTTTTATGGCAAAATCGTGATATATTTTATAAGCGTGGGAAATAAAAAGTATATATGTTTTCTTACAAGTTATACAAAGTGCTTTTTAGGGTTCCGATACCAAAATGGTAAAAAAAGGGAACCCTTATGGTGCCGCTCTGTCTGTCTGTCTGTCTGTCTGTCCGTCTGTCTGTCACACCTCTATATCTCAGCAACCACTTACGCTATCGAGCTGAAATTTGGAATAGTTTTAGAATATAGTTGCCCAACTTAATCGCACATGAAATTTTTTTGAAAAAAGTATGATTATTAATGTAAAGGGGGCCAAAATAGGGGGGGGCAAATTTCAAATTGTCGCTACTAGGTCGAGTGGGGTATCATATGAAAGGGCTTTACTTGTACATTTTAAAATATATTTTTGTATTTTTTTAAGTTTCTTAGTTTTCAAGTTATGATGAAAAATGTCAAAAAAAATACCATTCCCCCCCCCTTATCTCCGAAGTTTGAGTAAGGGAAAATCTGAATTAATTACAGTTGACAGAGGTTTATGTAAACTTTACAGCAAAAATAAAACGATCTTTCTAAGTTGCACAGTTTTTCAGAAATCTGCAAAAAACCTTTACAAACAAATTTAGTTTTGCGGTCCTGAAAATGGACTTTATTGCTTCCAAAAATACTATAGGTATATCGGAACCCTCGGCGCGCGAGTCCGACTCGCACTTGACCGGTTTTTTTACGATAGTATTCTTACCAAGAAAATGGTTTTGTCGAGTACCTCAGCAGTAAAAGTGCGATTCGCTTTTTTATGAAACCTGCGATCAAAGACTGGAGAACTTCAAAGAGGCTAGCTAAATGATCTGCAAAAGCCAAGTAGGTTGGTTATGAAAGGTGAATTCGAATTTTTATTGTCTTTTTGGTAAATTTTTCGCTTTAAATCTTCACATTTATAAACTGACAAAGATATCCAACTGCCTACCTGACTCAGTACAGAATGAACAGTCGGTGTAATGTTTTAAAAAACCGGCTAAGTGCGTGTTGAGCCACGCGCTGTATAGGGTTCCGTTGTATTTTTACGATTTTTATCGCAAAGCAGGTTTTAAACTTTCTACCTCCCAATGCTAGCCTAGCGCCTGATTGCTATTGTTATTATTTCCAGGTTTTCGGCTATAGCTCATTAACCTGTAAAGCTTTCCTAGCTGTGACAGTTTTCCTTTTAATTTCATCATATATATAGGTACTAGTACTGTGATTTTTTTCACGTATCCTGTAACAACCGTTTAGCTGGCAGGGGGAAGGGGGACACTGGACTAAATATTTGGCAAACGGATCCCTAAATCTAAAAATTATAAATGCAGTCACATTATTTTTAAAAGAACTATCCAACGACACCCCACACGATGGGGTAGACAAGAAAAAAAATATTCATCCCCACTTTACTTGTAGGGGAGGTACCCTAAAAAAATATGGTTTTCAAGATTTTATTTTAAGTACCTACCACTTTTTCGGCGTGGATGAAATATACATCTGACATCTGTACTAAATTACAGCTTTCTAGTACAAAGGGTCTCTGAGCTATGCCGCTGACTGACAGACGGACATGACGAAACTATAAGGGTTATTTGTTGACTACGGAACCCTAAAAACCAGCTGCAAAAGATGTGTGACGTGTAACAAGTGTTATTAAATAAATTTATCCTTTTTTAATCTTTTTCCTGAGGGTGCTAGCAATAAGAAATATGTGTTTTTTTGTGAGGCAACCACATTTTTATCTTAGGTTTCCCTATCATCATTGCCATCTCAAATCCCAAAACCAGTCAATCTATCTTTGTCAACGTCTATTCAAATTGATTCATCTTGAATAGACTAGTCTTCTATCTTCCAAAAAGGTTGGTTAAATCGGTTGCAAGAAATCGTTAAGTACCTATCATTTTAATATCTCAAAAAAGTCGCAGTACCTAGACAAGCGGCTATACATAATATAAATTGTAAACTCTAGAATAGAATAAAAATCTATGGGTTTGACATTACCAATTAGCATTCTCATCTAGTAAATCTTCTCATCTAGTAAATCTCAGATCGACTACTACAATGTAAAATTTAATGTAAAATTTCATGTAAATGCCTGCGAAGGCAGTTTTTAGTGAGACTAAATTTATATGTTCAACTCCTATGTACCTACCTGATTACTTTACATGAATAAATGAATTATTATTATTATTATTATACTATCTATTTAACGACTAACGGTTTACCGTGCCTTTCGAAGCAAACGAGATCATGTATCACTTTCTAAATTCTATGCAGGTTGACCTGCTAGGAGTGGGTGGATAGACAGTAGCAGCGGCCTGCATGCTACGCCACCCTTCTTGTTTACCCGCCTGACTGCCAGTCCAGTTTCATACGCGCGGATACTCTAGCTTTATACGCAAGAGCTCATTCCACTTTCAAAATATAAAGTTAGCATCTATCTGTCGCAGGCAAATTGTTTTACTATATTGCAAGTGAGCAAACGAGGTTCTTGTATTCGGCTGTATGCACGAAAATAGGCATAAGCAGGGTCATGATTCAAACCAAACCTTGAGCGGGTAGTGTAGGCAACGAAGCAGTTGACCCCAACACAATTCTCTCAGGCAAATTTTATTTGACAGGATGATAAAGTATCATGAATTAAATGTAAATTCAAAAAATACAAAAAAAAAATTACAATTTTTTTTTTAAATTTTTTTGTAATTTTTGTATGGAAAAATTAAAAGTACCGATTTATTTTGGATTTTTTTTTATAGAAGGTTTGTCTCATATAGTGTTATACCCCAGCAAAGTTTCATCGACTGAGGATTTAATGCGGGGGTCTTCATACAACGATCCGCTTCGTTGCCTAGACTAGGGTCCCTGGTTTTAGGCGTGTGTAGCGTAGCGCTGGTTCAGCTTATTCTGGTTTGGTTTCTACGTGCTTGTTGGCGTGTGTACACCCAACAGCACGTCAGTAGAAACACTTTCGATTCTATGGCATGGTAATAGAGTTCATAAAGTTTCCAGTTTTCCACTGACGTGCGGTTCACCGTTCATAATGATTATGTGTTTTAATCAATTTAGATAGTTATGTGATGTAACTTGAATATCTCTCATTATTTAGATTTTATTATGGACGTAAATAACGCTCACAATATTTTTTTCGTTTTCCTCTCATTTCCACTGATTGAATATCATTGTCCGAGTGAAGCTATTAAATTGCTAAGAGAATCAAAGAAAATATCAATTACTTAAGGATCACTGTCCACAGCGGCGACATTTGTCGTATGCGAGCAAGATACAAATGTCGTTTGTATTTTAGTTCTGTCTAAACAATCGACATGCAAGACTGTGACGTAACAGTTTATGGACTCCAAGGTCACGGATAAAATTCGTGGAAAAAGTAGCACATGACTTATGTCATTTTCTTTTTCTTCCTGATCACTTCAAATTCAAATAAAATCTGTGGCTTTTTTATTTAAAATTTGTATTATTACTAAAAGTTGCACTATTTTATTATTCAATCACGTACTTTCACAGTATAGGGAGGTCAGCTTTAAGTCGTTCTTGCACAAAATCGCCGGCAAAAGCTAGTCAACTACCTGGGAGACCGAGCTTCGCTCTATAATAGCCACCTCTAAAAAGGTCATCGGGTGAGAAAGCTATGCTACCCGCCAACAGATGGCGCTGTAGGGTTTTGTTTAAAACGGGGTATTTTAGGAAATGCTTAAAAACACGGGGAAAAAGAATTTTCTCAGACATGAGACCTACGAGTAGCTAGATCGATGTTTCGCCCCAGAAATTCCCGGTTTGGTAAATTTCATCGAAATCGTTGGAACCGTTTTCGAGAAACCGATTTCAAATATATATATATATATTGTTCGTTTAATGGTATAGGATACCACTTTAACCTGTCAGCTGTTCTAACGTAGTTCCTCCTCAAACCGTTGAAGAGGGTACTATTCCGTCCAATATCAATATTGATTGTGACAGAGTTTCCTATTTATGCTACGGCTTTTCGCCAATATGAAGTGTTTTCGGGGACGCTTCGAGTCTATTCACGAGGTGAAATTAGATTTCTCCATAGCACCTAACTTTTGGGAATTTTCCGTTGTCGAAGACGGGAAAATGGCTCATTCTGATGGATTATTTTATCGGCGGGTGATCAAAAAGTTTTGATTACTTGTGTTTTGGATTTTCTGGAAGATATTCGGCCTCTTTATGTTTTTATAATTCAGTGTAAGATGCTGTTTCGATGTTTCTTGATTGACTTTTGGAACTTGAGGCTCGTGACATAGCATCGCTCATAGAGATTAAATTGTATGTGTTTTAAGGATGTTTGCCCTTTTTATACGCAAACAAGATTTATAAGACTTACGGCCAGAGCTTCTTTAAGCTCTGTTAAATCCATAGAATACATTAAATCTATTGCTGTCCCTTTTTGTTTTGACGACAAAGAGAGCGGCAATAGATTTAAAGGAGCTTTAAGTTTAAAAATCCTTTGTGCATCTTGCGGTTACTTCTTATTAAGTAAGTAGGAGTAATTTCTTTCACATATAGGATGCATTTAATTAGTTTGTTGCTTGATAACTTCGCAGTGGCGAAGAGTCCATATAACACGATTCCTTCCGGCTTCCCTTTTGAAAAGACAGTACTAATAAATTAATTAATAACCTTGTATTTCTACTTACAATACTGGGACAAAACTATACACATATAATCGCAATTCCTACGAAAAAATCTCTTTTTAATTTTGCCTGATAAAATATTCAAAGCAAACATTTTTGGGCCAACTTATGCAAAACGCCTTAGTCCAGTAAAAATACGATTTTGCAAAACATTAAATGCTAATAGCTACTTTTTTGTGTATATCGTATTTAAATATGATGTTAAGACGCAATATTTACGAATCCACCTAAAATTTAAAGCGGAATATTTTTTTCGAATAACAGCTAAGGCAAAAATAGTAATAGACAATTATATACTTTATATCATAGATAAACGTATACTTTACATATAGGCATCAAAATCCACCATAAATATATTTAAAATATCAATTTATTTCAAAATATAAAATCTCCACTTATTTTTACACATAAGGGCCAATAAAGTCGAGGTAAAATAATAGCAATAAACTGAGCTAAACTCAACCTTTTTAAATGTAAGTGATTCTTATATATATTCACAAAAATGCCATACTAAATTTAAAAAAAGTTTTTTGTAATCGCTGGTTTACAATGATTTTGTAAACATTTATGTTGGATTTGGCAAAAATGTGATTATATAGCACTATTTAAATTATTAGAAAGCAAAACGGATCTATTACTATTTTTGGTTGCGAAGATAAGCTGTATTTAAATTTCGTGCTATAAAAGTTAAACAATACAAAAAAGCTAATATTTTTAGGTGGATTCATGTATAATATGAAATTCTGAATATATAGCAAGCCGTAAATAAAAAAAATAATCTATTAACATTTTTTTCCGAAATTCCATATTTTTTTAATATTTGGACGGCAAAATAAATAAATAAATGAAGTAAATTTAGGTGGATTCCATTAAAAAGCTTTACACAGCAATATAATCTATCGATCTGAAAAAGAATCACGGCTATTATCAATTATTTCCGTTTCGCCATACAATCTCTCGTAATTTTACTGGAGTACCTGTAAAAGTTTAATAGCACGTAAGCCGAAAAATTCCGGGTTATTCTTTCATAGACTGAGGCTCTCGTCCGTCCTTTTCACTCGTTTGAAATTAATTGCGCTCTGTCTCTGTCAAAATTTCGCGAAGTATTGGATGCAGTAAGCCGCTCCTGAGCGGGTTATAGAATATCATTGGGTTATAGCGATAGCGTCAAATTAGAAAGGTCAGTTAATTAGACGTAATTAGACGATGAATGTATGAAAACACAGAACTATATATAAGCTAACATATCTGTGTATGAAAAGGAGTGATTTAAATTTTCGCAGGGTTGTTTCGTTCGTGAAAGTTCGGCTGGCTCTTTCGTAAATTTTCGGCATTTTTCGTTGGTTTGTTGTTTGTTTTGATTTCGTTAATGCGATTTTGTCGTTTTTGTGTTGATTTTGGTTTTGTTACGTTTGTGTTATAGGGTTATTTATATTTTTCTACTTTGGATTTTGTGGGAGTGCTGACCGTGAGTTTTTCAATTGATTTATTTTATAATCAGATAAATAATGGACGGGTCAAAACTCGCGACGATATTCAAGTTAAACCGAGCAGTCAACACGTAGGTACTGTGCACTTGCGGAACCCTAAAAAATTTTTAAATGCATAAAATACTATTTAGAGGAAGTGTCAAGAAGTGTAACGATAAACGGGGAGTAGAAAAATATGACAAGGAGTGACAGTCGTGACAGGGTCGGGAAAGAGTCGAAAAGGGAAAATGAAGAAAAAAAGCTATTTTTGCTGATAAAAATGAATAGTTGCTAAAATTTTGATAAACGAAAGCAACAGAAGAAAACTAAGAATCAGGTTTAATTCCAGACATCAGTAAGTCATTTATATATATTTTTGTAGCTCGTGGAGGAAGCTATCAAATAGCTGATGTGATGAATCTTTGGAGGAGACCGAGATCCTTGATTTCGGATCCCTTCAATTGAGACATAGATAGGCATTGCTCCGTGTAGGATATAGTATAGGAAGGTTTATTTGCGTATAATTTCAAGACGCTAACATTCAGGGTTTGATTCCAAAGTGTAAAGAATAAGTGGAGTGAAACTAATGTTATGTAAGTATTCAATTTTGTGGTTTTCCATCTTTTATTTATTTTCGGTTCAAAGTTGTTGTGTGTATTTGAGTTAAGGTGAAATGTGACTTAATGAAATTTATAGTTTCTTCCAGGTTATGTGAGCTAAATATCGTTGAGAAAATCAAATTTCAATGTCAAAAGAGGAAGAGTTGATTGGAGAATATTTGCAGCTTTACAGATCCACCTGCGAGGTCATAAGAGGCTTGTACTGTGTGATACTTTAAGTAAATTGTTATTCCCTTTTAATGATTTTCTTTTGTAAACATTAATAACTCTGCGGAAATTATAACATACTGTGTTTCTAATCTGAGTCGTTATTTGTAGATAGTAATAAAGATTTCCTTTTCCCCATAACTAAATATAAACTAGTTCTATAAATGTCTTTGTTCGCGTATAGCTAGGCAGGATAATGTTCTATTTCTAAACAGGTACAGGAATTACAAGGAACATTATAGACATGGAAAAGCAAACCACAAATGATAAAACGTGAAGGCTAAAAAAAGGTATTGCTTGGATTGTAAAGGTAATGTAAATTTCATTGTGTTTAATTCTTTCCTTTACAGAGAAATTGATTAAAATAGTCCTTGGTGAAATCATGGAAACTGGACTCTGATGTATATATATTGTCATCGATTCGGGGTGGCTTTGGATGTTGTATGTTTTGTCAACATTTCAAAGTGACTTTGGACGATGTATATTATTATCATCAATTCAAGGAGACTTTAAACGATGTATATTTTATACTTTTTTAGGTAGAATTGTCTATTTGACATTATTGTCAAATAGTCAACAAATAAATCATTTTTGATTTAGTTTTACTCAAAGCTAGACGCTATTTTGAAATCTTTATAATTTTTTTAACTTTTTAACAAAAAATAAATCAAAACCCAAAATCAAAATGGAAGAAAATATTAATACATTAAATAATTACTTTTTTTTTAGAAAATAATATAAAATCTTTGGCCCTAAATCAAAATTCCAGTTTTTAATATACTAATGTCTTCATATGATAAAATTTAAGAAAAATATTCCGTCAGATCAAAAGAATTAGAACGTCAATTCAAAATCTTAAAATAATATATCTGAAAACTAAAACTTGGATATAGATTGTGATATTTTATTGTGAAATAAAGGGTAAGTTTAAGTAGAGTGAATATTATAAATAATAATATTTCAAGTAATAATAAATTGCTTTGATAGTGATTTTGAATCTTTTGCCTCAATTTCCCAAAATTGGAACATGCTGAGAGCATTACTACATCTCAGTACTCAAGCTCATAGGAGGTGCTTATCTTTCCTTTTATTTTCATACTGTAGGAGTCCCAGATTTTGAGATTAAGAAATGCCAGCTCTCAGGTTTATTTAGTTCAACCAAGCATGGATGGATGCCCTCGTGACATGTGTCCCCGAAGTCCACTATATTGGTTGTGGCTAATGTATGTCGCGTGTCTCTGGAGTATCTGTCTAAGTCTATCTGATAATATCAACCTTCGGATTTATTTATTTTAATCATTCTTGGGCCGGAGCCCTCAAGCCTAAAAGGGTCTGATACTAAAGTTCTTCTCTTTCTATTTGTGTGAGGTTTCGCTGATTCATCCTGAATTCCCTCTTCTGTATGTGTGGGATGAATTGGAGTTACTCCAATACAAATGGAAGGATATTAGCAAGGTGTTTTAACGTTAGATTTTGGAAATAGTGTTTCTTGTGTTATGTGCTGACAACGCTCGCCCATTATTGGATGCGTCGTTTGAGTGGCATATACCGCGGGAGGACCTCCTGATCTTAGCGTTAGATTACCAAATGTAGAGTAGTTAGACAACATAAAACTTTCTTCTTATGTGAAGGGACATTCTAGTTTAGTCTAATGACATTAAATTGTTTATAAGGAATAAATTAGAATTGTCCTGAATCAATAGGAAGAATATTCTTGATGGAGACATTACGTTCGTTCGTGGGTTGCTTCTTGTAAAGTGTGTTGACGACGTTCGCCCATAAGGCTGCGACGGCTGTACGACACTCTGACCTTGGGGGACCTCTGAACTTTATGTGTGTCATCCTAAAGTAGTTAAATAATTTATTTAATCTTCATTGAATCATACAGGAATCTAAACTTTATAAGATTCTAAGTTTTAATTTTCCCTTAATAAAACTTGTCATAAATTATCATACTTAAAATTATACTTTGACTCAGTGTGAAACCACCTTAACTTTACTAAATAGATTCTTGAAAACAAAAATGGAACAGAAATTATAATGTTTAGTTTCTTTTCATTGTAAATAAGTTCCGAATATTTAAGTATATACAATAACCCCATTTTTATACTTCTTTTGAGTCCTCTTTTAAAGAACATCGAGTTATAGCTAGTGTTGTTTACGCTAAATTCTCCCAGTGTTCTTGGTTTTGAATACTCGATACTTTTGATTTTCCCTTAAGATCTTAAATCATAAATGTTTGGCCCAACCTAGCTTAGATACTACTATCCCGTATCTTCTCGGTTCTGGTCATCATACTTCACTTTTACTTAAGGATTACCTTCAGTAATCTTTTGTCATACTTACTTCTTATATGTTCTACTTCGAAATATGCTGGGTAATCCCATTATAGTTTAGATGCAATTCATTTTATTTAAATGAGTGTTTAGACTGGGGTTACTCTACATAATCCTTGTCCTGCGTGGGTTGGTAACGGAAAAGAGATTTAGCTACGCATCACAAGTGAGAGCTATGAAGGATATACGGAGACCTTGTTGGTGCAATAAAGTCATTTAGTGACTGGGGGGAGGGAAGTTGCCCTTCAAACTCTTTATGTCTCTCGTTATAAAACCGTTATTGATCTAGGCTGGCCATGCAAGCAATAATACTATACCCGTATCTAGTACAGACTTCACACTTGGACGTGTGGAGCTGGCTAATTATTTTCAGTTTAACTTATTTCAAAACAAACTAAGGGATTCGATGATGTCGATCATTGTCTGCCCGGAGGGATTACAGGAAGAGCTCTTATAGCTCATGATGGAGAGTGCCCTGTTTTCCTAAAGGAAGACCGTATGCTTCGTGTGCCTGGCGGGCTCGGTGACCAGCTCTGGTATGGGTGACTAAAAGAAATAGTCAATACCCTGTGAACCCTGGATGAGTCAGTGATCGTCCCTTAAAGGTGGGCCACGTGGAAGTCGGGTTTGACGCGGGGCATGAACATACCGGGGGGAGACATCATCACCGTCTGGGTTGTACTGTGGTTAGTTAGTTCCGCTCTCCACATACATTAACCCTAGTCTTTACTGTAGTTTAAGTTTTCGATGGGATATCCAGCTCCGCGAGGATGATCAGAATCCTGACGATCCAGTTGGATTGTTAGGGTAGTTTAGCGTCATGTCATCGTGAGCTGGGTGATGATATGCCTCGGACCTAGGACTTAGGGTAGAGGAGGCCTAGGACGAGCTCCTTGGGGCGATGGCGGTGCCCCAAACTTGGGGATTGTCCCCACATTATTTTTATTACTTCGTTTATATTAACATAGGTTTCTTTTCAGAAACTTATCGGCTCTAATATTGCATTGTAAATGAGATGAAACCTTTCCTAAATTGATGAAACTACATGAATTCAGATGAACTACTCCTGTCAATATGAAACTAAATTTAAATAAATAGTGATATAAAATAAAATAAATAACATAAATTAGACATGTAAAGATTAGGTTTATATTCTAATATAAGTATTAAAATAACAAGTGTGTTTCTTTTTCATTCTTCTATTGCCACTCTCCACCGAGCAGAATCTGTAAATTACAAGATATTATAAATATATAAAACAGAATGACGTAGGATTCAGGAAAAATATAATATTCTTAAAGGATATTATTCTAGACGATCAACCTTGGCCAAAACTTTCACGTATCTGATTTGAGGATCCTATATGAAGGGACTTCAGATCTGTACAGCTGGTGCCGTGACCAGGATATGCTGGTTTCAAGCGAGAGAGGTATTGAGGAGTGAAAAAGGAAACAAAATGAAAAATACACTAATTTCGAGTTTTGAACTGAAGAAACTTGAGAGTAAAGTCTATCTAAGTTAAAGTTGTTAAGCGGGACGTTATAATTGGTTTTAGCTTAGGGTTATTTGTTTTGGAGACCATAGAAAATATGATGCATTCCTTGTTTCAGAATAAAGATGGGAAATTTTACAGTCTCAATAGAAGGAAACATAGGGTCAGGGAAGTCTACTTTGTTGGCAGCTTTGGGAGGCAACTCTGATTTTGAGATAATACCAGAACCAATTGATAAATGGACTAATTTATCTGGCGTCAATCTCTTCCAGTTATTTAAGGAAAATCCTAAGAAGTGGGGTTTCTGTTTTCAAAATTATGTTCTTCTAACAATGTTAGAGAATCATACGAAAGAATCTAGCGCTAAGATTAAAGTTATGGAACGTTCCATCTATTCAGCCAAAAACTGTTTTATTAGGGAATTGCAAGAGAGTGAATTGTTGCACCCGGCTGAGTTTGCAGTTTTAGATGAAACCTATTCTTATTTCAAAGAACAATTGGTTACTCGAATTAATTTAGTGGTTTATCTTAGGACTTCCCCTATGGTTTCTTATCAGAGAGCCCTAAGTCGTGGTCGACCTGAAGAGACAGGGATAACGTTAGATTATATAGAGAGGATTCACAACATTCATGAGGAATGGTTATTGAACCCTAATATAAAGGAAGATTTTGACAGGATAGAGATTATCGATGGAGATCAAAATATTAGCTCCATAAAGCAACAGTTTTGGGAAGTTAAGGAAAGAATATTAGATAAGCTTTCTATTCTTTAATTTAAACAAAATTCCAACCTATAATTTGTAATAAACTTTCAGTATCCAAAGAAAAGAAAAAATGCCTCCTCGTTATAATCTTAGATCATCTCAGGGACAAGATGAATTAGAAAGGACAGGTCAGCAAGAAGAACGTCCACGACCTTCTTTACGCAACTCCACTATGTTTCGCCAGCTTCGAAGAAACATGGGAATTCTGACACAGAAGGTGTCGAACTTAGAGAATCAGTTGTCGCAAGCTCGGGAAACTAACGCTGCATCAGCTTCGTCTGAAAGGCATGAAGCACCGATTAATATATGCCCGGTGATTGATACAAGAGTCGAAAAACCACGTTTTCCTGGAAGATTTGGGGTACATCCAGTGTCGTTTTTGGAGGATCTTCAGAATTATTTACGGAGGATGCCTAATGAAGATGCTACAATTGAAACTATAATCAGTTGTTTAGAAGGTGATGTTCGTAAATGGGCCAGAATTTATAGACAGAGATGGTTTACACAGTCGGATTTCAAAAGAGATTTTTTGGATGCTTATTGGGGAGAAGCTGAACAAAACACCTTGAGAAGAATGATTGTGAATGGCACTTGGTCTAAAGAAAATGGAACAATGCTAGAACATTTCGTTAGTTTAGCAGGGCAAGCAAAGATGATGTCTAGACCAATTCCTGAATGGCAAATAGTGGAGGATTTGATGAGACACTTCCCGAAGGATGTACAATATGCTTGGCGGATGAAGAAAGGAAATACTTTGATTGAGGCAACAGAGTTTCTTCGTGAATTGGATGACGTGAATAAACAATGTGGATCTTCTTCCTTTGACTCCTCTACTGGAGCTGATAGGGGAACAAAGCGTCAAAGTCCATTCGTTTCGAATAAAGACAAACCATTTTATAAAAAACCAAAAGTGGTGGCTCACATCGAGGGGGAGACTTCAAGGGGAAGGATCACTGATGAAATAATTCAAGAAGAAGATTTAAACTAGTTGGGGCCATTTCCAATAAGCAGGAGGTGGCCGCAATTAACAAAAAACTAAATTATCTTTTTCCTGTAAAATATTTAATAAAACAAGGTTGGAAGCCAGGGGTAGGATTGGGTTGTGACCAAGAAGGGATCTTATATCCTGTTTCCCCGAATAATACTAGAACGAATTGTGATAGAGAAGGTTTAGGATATTCTTCAGAAGATTATAATAATAAACAAACAGTCGTAAATTTAATTAAAGTTTTTGACGTTTCCGTGATTAAACAAAATCAACCAATGTATAATCAGTTCATTAGAGAATATGAAGGTAACTCTTTATATGATGAAGAGGTTTGCTTTGAGAATGAGGGGCCCAAATTTAAATCAGAAATTGAGTTACAAATTTTGGGGCAATCTATAGTTCTCTTGGTAGACACTGGAAGTGAAGTAACTTGTATTTCGGAAGAATTCTTAGAGTGTTTACAAGGAGAATTAAGGTTAAAATTCCCTGCGTTACCAGTTAGACCAATATGTGTGAGGGGAGCCGTTGGACAAAAGAGTCTCCAAATAAAAAAACTAGTCTCTATACCGTTGACGTGTGGTTCAGTTGATATTGATACGGGATTTTTAGTGATTGCTAAATTAACTTGTTCTGCTATCCTTGGGGTAGATTGGTTAGTTGCGCACAACGCTGTTTTGCATTTAAAAGAACCACAAACATTAGAATTGGGTATCGTTGGACAAGGAGAAATTACTATTCCGTTTCGAAATCTTTCTAGTGGGTTTTTAGAAGAGAATCGAATAAATCTAATATCTGGAATAGAGGAACAAAACGAAAAAGAAGGCGGTGAAGAAAAGCAATTATTAGATTTGTTTAAAAGTATTCGGTTGGGAATGGATTTGTCTGATGTAGAGAAGGAACAAATTTTTAATGTTTTGAGATCCCATATGCAAGTTTTTACAAAGAAACTTGGAAGGGCAAACTGTTATACTCATGACATTAAAATGATTGAGGGTACTCCAAGGATACAACGAACCTATCCTATACCATATGCACATAGGGCAAAAGTAGAAGAAAAGTTGAGGGAGATGGAAGAATTAGGGATTATATCGAGGAAAACTACAAATTTTTGTAGTCCTCTAACTTTCACTGGAAAACCCGATGGATCTGTTAGAATATTACTTGATGCTAGGGAAATCAATAAATATATGGTTCCAGAAGTAGAAGCACCGCCTTTACAGATTGACATACTTAATGCTTTTCTTGGTGTAAAATTTATAACACTGATTGATTTAAATAACGCTTATTTTCAAATACCGTTGACTGAGGACAGTAAAAAATATACTGGATTTACAGTTAATGGAAAGTCTTACGTATACAACGTGCTTCCGCAAGGACTTAAAACGTCAGTAGGGTCCTTTTGTCGCGCAATGGACATTATATTGGGTCCTGGTGTTAGAGAGTTTTGTGTCAATTATTTGGATGATCTTGCAATCCTAACGAGTGGGACTTGGCAAGACCATTTGGATCATATTGATATAGTTTTGGATCGTTTAGAATCAGCTGGAATGACTTGTAATTTTGCAAAGTGCAACTTTTTCTGCAGTGAAGTAAAAATGTTAGGGCATATAGTTACAACTTCGGGAATTAAACCTAACCCGGATAAAATAAAAGCTATAAAGGAATTCCCTATTCCAAAGAAACAAAAACAGTTAAGAGGATTTTTGGGACTTTGTAATTATTATAGACGTTTCATTAAGAACTATAGTATTTTGACTGCTCCATTAACTAGGTTATTAAAGAAAAACCAAACATGGTTTTGGGATGAAGAATTAGATCGAGCTTTCAATAATATAAAGGAAGAATTTATTACAACGATTCTATTGAGCCATCCAGATCAGGATAAATTATATTATTTACAGACCGACAGTTCAGGGATCGGAATAGCCGGATCATTGTTTCAGATTGGAAATAATGGTGAGGTTAAAATTTTGGGATTCTGTAGTCGTGCACTACGGGGTTCTGAATTACGTTGGACTGTAACTGAACAAGAGTTGTGGGCTATTATTTATTCTGTGAAAAAGTTTGAGACTTATTTAAGAGGAGCGAAATTTGTTGTTCGTACAGATCATAAGGCATTAACTTTCATGAAACAAATGAAATTATACAATAGTAGAGTCACACGTTGGATTTTATTTCTTGAACAATTTGACTTCGAAGTCGAACATGTAAAAGGTGTAGAAAATATTGGGGTAGATATTTTATCTAGATATCCGCCAGGGGGAGTTTTGCAAGAAGAGAAGGTGTGGTATCCAACTGTTATGTATGTAGGTGTTTCTACTGACCGTGACTTGAAAAATAAATTACAACGTATGATGGAATATCAACGGCTTGATAACGTCATATGTGGGATTAAGGAGAGAATAAATGTTTCTAGAGTTCCCGAAAGAACAGATAGATTTACGCGTATAACTTTGCGTTGTATTGTCAATAATGATCTACTTTATTTTAAAACTGTACGTGGAGATTACGTTTTGTTTATGCCCAAGGTTCTACAAGAAGAGATTTGTAAACAGGTACATATAGAGATGGGTCATCTTGGCGCTTATAAAACTTTGAAATATTTACAATTAAGGTGTTATTGGATAAATATGGGTAAGACAGTGAAGTCTTGTATTCAGAAGTGCCATGTTTGTCAGCTTTCTAGACCTGACTATATAAAAGGGGTAGGGAAATGTAAATCGATTTTAACTGAAAACCCGGGTGAATTAGTAATGGCTGATATCTTCGGACCACTACCTAAAACTGAGGCTGGTTATATTTACATTTTTGTAATACAGGATTCTTTTAGTAAATTTATTAAACTTTTCGGACTTCGTGGAGCTTCAGCAGACTCAGTACTTTATTGTATGAGAGTGTTCACTGAAATAATACAACCTAAGGCTGTTATGACAGATAACGGAAAACAATTTATTAGTCACAAGTGGAAAAATGGACTCAGAGCCTTGAGAATTAAGACTTTGTATACTACTATTCGTAATCCTCGACCTAACACTACAGAACGAGTGAATAAAGAATTAAACAAATTCTTTAGAATTTATTGTCATGATGATCATACTAGATGGGATCATTACTTGTTGGAGATTGAGGAATTGTATAATAATACGTTCCACGAGAGTACGAAATTTTCTCCTAATGAAATATTATTTGGAAATTCAGAGAAACTTAAAGTAGACTGTTTTCTACCACGGGCACTCACGAATAAAACGTTAGACCAAATTAGAGAGGAAGTTAGAGAAAACCTTAGACTTTCGAGTCAGAAGCGGCAGGATAGATTCAATAGAACTCATAAGTTGATAGATTTTCAAGTTGGTGATTTGGTAAAATTAAGGAGGCTTAATAAATCGGATTCTAGTCGAAATAAAACTAAGAAATTTGATTTATTATATGATGGACCATATCGAATTGGAGGAATAAAATATGCTAATGTGTATATTCTCGTTGATCCTGAAACTCAAAGTGTCAAAGGAGTTTATAATGCAGTCCATTTGGCTAAATATTATACTTAGGATGTTAGCTATTGAAATTTTCACGGGACTATATCATAAATTTTAACTTTAGAGGAATTGAGATATTCCTGGTCACAACCTAATTAATATAATTTTACTAGTTTTAATTTAATAATTAATATTAGAAGACTATTTTGATTATAGTATATAGTGAGTCAATTTGTTAGTGAATTGACTGGCATTATTAAATCGACTTCGTTTTAAAAAATATAATGAACTATAATAATTTATAATTTAATACAAATTTAATTTGGTTATATAATCAGGGTTGAACTGAAATAAATCTAAATTTAGATAAACATGTTAAATAATTTTAATAATTTTGAATAAAAAATTAATTTAGTTTAATGATTTATAATATTAGTAGTTTAGTTATTTGTTTTGTTTATTGTATTTGTGAATAAAAAAAATTTAAGGGCCAATATAGGAGGTTTTATTTTAATAAAATAATAATAATAATAATAAAAAAAAATTAATTTAAAATTGAAAATTTTAGAATTCTCGAAAAAAAAAAGGTTTTCTTAGATTTTTCGAAATAATAAAATTTTGGGGGAGGCTGTGCACTTGCGGAACCCTAAAAAATTTTTAAATGCATAAAATACTATTTAGAGGAAGTGTCAAGAAGTGTAACGATAAACGGGGAGTAGAAAAATATGACAAGGAGTGACAGTCGTGACAGGGTCGGGAAAGAGTCGAAAAGGGAAAATGAAGAAAAAAAGCTATTTTTGCTGATAAAAATGAATAGTTGCTAAAAATTTGATAAACGAAAGCAACAGAAGAAAACTAAGAATCAGGTTTAATTCCAGACATCAGTAAGTCATTTATATATATTTTTGTAGCTCGTGGAGGAAGCTATCAAATAGCTGATGTGATGAATCTTTGGAGGAGACCGAGATCCTTGATTTCGGATCCCTTCAATTGAGACATAGATAGGCATTGCTCCGTGTAGGATATAGTATAGGAAGGTTTATTTGCGTATAATTTCAAGACGCTAACATTCAGGGTTTGATTCCAAAGTGTAAAGAATAAGTGGAGTGAAACTAATGTTATGTAAGTATTCAATTTTGTGGTTTTCCATCTTTTATTTATTTTCGGTTCAAAGTTGTTGTGTGTATTTGAGTTAAGGTGAAATGTGACTTAATGAAATTTATAGTTTCTTCCAGGTTATGTGAGCTAAATATCGTTGAGAAAATCAAATTTCAATGTCAAAAGAGGAAGAGTTGATTGGAGAATATTTGCAGCTTTACAGATCCACCTGCGAGGTCATAAGAGGCTTGTACTGTGTGATACTTTAAGTAAATTGTTATTCCCTTTTAATGATTTTCTTTTGTAAACATTAATAACTCTGCGGAAATTATAACATACTGTGTTTCTAATCTGAGTCGTTATTTGTAGATAGTAATAAAGATTTCCTTTTCCCCATAACTAAATATAAACTAGTTCTATAAATGTCTTTGTTCGCGTATAGCTAGGCAGGATAATGTTCTATTTCTAAACAGGTACAGGAATTACAAGGAACATTATAGACATGGAAAAGCAAACCACAAATGATAAAACGTGAAGGCTAAAAAAAGGTATTGCTTGGATTGTAAAGGTAATGTAAATTTCATTGTGTTTAATTCTTTCCTTTACAGAGAAATTGATTAAAATAGTCCTTGGTGAAATCATGGAAACTGGACTCTGATGTATATATATTGTCATCGATTCGGGGTGGCTTTGGATGTTGTATGTTTTGTCAACATTTCAAAGTGACTTTGGACGATGTATATTATTATCATCAATTCAAGGAGACTTTAAACGATGTATATTTTATACTTTTTTAGGTAGAATTGTCTATTTGACATTATTGTCAAATAGTCAACAAATAAATCATTTTTGATTTAGTTTTACTCAAAGCTAGACGCTATTTTGAAATCTTTATAATTTTTTTAACTTTTTAACAAAAAATAAATCAAAACCCAAAATCAAAATGGAAGAAAATATTAATACATTAAATAATTACTTTTTTTTTAGAAAATAATATAAAATCTTTGGCCCTAAATCAAAATTCCAGTTTTTAATATACTAATGTCTTCATATGATAAAATTTAAGAAAAATATTCCGTCAGATCAAAAGAATTAGAACGTCAATTCAAAATCTTAAAATAATATATCTGAAAACTAAAACTTGGATATAGATTGTGATATTTTATTGTGAAATAAAGGGTAAGTTTAAGTAGAGTGAATATTATAAATAATAATATTTCAAGTAATAATAAATTGCTTTGATAGTGATTTTGAATCTTTTGCCTCAATTTCCCAAAATTGGAACATGCTGAGAGCATTACTACATCTCAGTACTCAAGCTCATAGGAGGTGCTTATCTTTCCTTTTATTTTCATACTGTAGGAGTCCCAGATTTTGAGATTAAGAAATGCCAGCTCTCAGGTTTATTTAGTTCAACCAAGCATGGATGGATGCCCTCGTGACATGTGTCCCCGAAGTCCACTATATTGGTTGTGGCTAATGTATGTCGCGTGTCTCTGGAGTATCTGTCTAAGTCTATCTGATAATATCAACCTTCGGATTTATTTATTTTAATCATTCTTGGGCCGGAGCCCTCAAGCCTAAAAGGGTCTGATACTAAAGTTCTTCTCTTTCTATTTGTGTGAGGTTTCGCTGATTCATCCTGAATTCCCTCTTCTGTATGTGTGGGATGAATTGGAGTTACTCCAATACAAATGGAAGGATATTAGCAAGGTGTTTTAACGTTAGATTTTGGAAATAGTGTTTCTTGTGTTATGTGCTGACAACGCTCGCCCATTATTGGATGCGTCGTTTGAGTGGCATATACCGCGGGAGGACCTCCTGATCTTAGCGTTAGATTACCAAATGTAGAGTAGTTAGACAACATAAAACTTTCTTCTTATGTGAAGGGACATTCTAGTTTAGTCTAATGACATTAAATTGTTTATAAGGAATAAATTAGAATTGTCCTGAATCAATAGGAAGAATATTCTTGATGGAGACATTACGTTCGTTCGTGGGTTGCTTCTTGTAAAGTGTGTTGACGACGTTCGCCCATAAGGCTGCGACGGCTGTACGACACTCTGACCTTGGGGGACCTCTGAACTTTATGTGTGTCATCCTAAAGTAGTTAAATAATTTATTTAATCTTCATTGAATCATACAGGAATCTAAACTTTATAAGATTCTAAGTTTTAATTTTCCCTTAATAAAACTTGTCATAAATTATCATACTTAAAATTATACTTTGACTCAGTGTGAAACCACCTTAACTTTACTAAATAGATTCTTGAAAACAAAAATGGAACAGAAATTATAATGTTTAGTTTCTTTTCATTGTAAATAAGTTCCGAATATTTAAGTATATACAATAACCCCATTTTTATACTTCTTTTGAGTCCTCTTTTAAAGAACATCGAGTTATAGCTAGTGTTGTTTACGCTAAATTCTCCCAGTGTTCTTGGTTTTGAATACTCGATACTTTTGATTTTCCCTTAAGATCTTAAATCATAAATGTTTGGCCCAACCTAGCTTAGATACTACTATCCCGTATCTTCTCGGTTCTGGTCATCATACTTCACTTTTACTTAAGGATTACCTTCAGTAATCTTTTGTCATACTTACTTCTTATATGTTCTACTTCGAAATATGCTGGGTAATCCCATTATAGTTTAGATGCAATTCATTTTATTTAAATGAGTGTTTAGACTGGGGTTACTCTACATAATCCTTGTCCTGCGTGGGTTGGTAACGGAAAAGAGATTTAGCTACGCATCACAAGTGAGAGCTATGAAGGATATACGGAGACCTTGTTGGTGCAATAAAGTCATTTAGTGACTGGGGGGAGGGAAGTTGCCCTTCAAACTCTTTATGTCTCTCGTTATAAAACCGTTATTGATCTAGGCTGGCCATGCAAGCAATAATACTATACCCGTATCTAGTACAGACTTCACACTTGGACGTGTGGAGCTGGCTAATTATTTTCAGTTTAACTTATTTCAAAACAAACTAAGGGATTCGATGATGTCGATCATTGTCTGCCCGGAGGGATTACAGGAAGAGCTCTTATAGCTCATGATGGAGAGTGCCCTGTTTTCCTAAAGGAAGACCGTATGCTTCGTGTGCCTGGCGGGCTCGGTGACCAGCTCTGGTATGGGTGACTAAAAGAAATAGTCAATACCCTGTGAACCCTGGATGAGTCAGTGATCGTCCCTTAAAGGTGGGCCACGTGGAAGTCGGGTTTGACGCGGGGCATGAACATACCGGGGGGAGACATCATCACCGTCTGGGTTGTACTGTGGTTAGTTAGTTCCGCTCTCCACATACATTAACCCTAGTCTTTACTGTAGTTTAAGTTTTCGATGGGATATCCAGCTCCGCGAGGATGATCAGAATCCTGACGATCCAGTTGGATTGTTAGGGTAGTTTAGCGTCATGTCATCGTGAGCTGGGTGATGATATGCCTCGGACCTAGGACTTAGGGTAGAGGAGGCCTAGGACGAGCTCCTTGGGGCGATGGCGGTGCCCCAAACTTGGGGATTGTCCCCACATTATTTTTATTACTTCGTTTATATTAACATAGGTTTCTTTTCAGAAACTTATCGGCTCTAATATTGCATTGTAAATGAGATGAAACCTTTCCTAAATTGATGAAACTACATGAATTCAGATGAACTACTCCTGTCAATATGAAACTAAATTTAAATAAATAGTGATATAAAATAAAATAAATAACATAAATTAGACATGTAAAGATTAGGTTTATATTCTAATATAAGTATTAAAATAACAAGTGTGTTTCTTTTTCATTCTTCTATTGCCACTCTCCACCGAGCAGAATCTGTAAATTACAAGATATTATAAATATATAAAACAGAATGACGTAGGATTCAGGAAAAATATAATATTCTTAAAGGATATTATTCTAGACGATCAACCTTGGCCAAAACTTTCACGTATCTGATTTGAGGATCCTATATGAAGGGACTTCAGATCTGTACAGTACCTACATAAAATAAAGAATTTTGATACCGTTAGAAATAGATTTAGCTATCTGAGAAGAGATGAACACTAGGTAAAAATTGCTACTAGTCACCGCAGAGTACCTCTCATACTCTTGCTTGACTGTATTGGCAAACATTTATCTCCAGTGATACCAAGTGATACCTACCTACTTACTCTGCGGCTGCGGCGTCAAAACTCACGTAGAATAGCTAGGTAGGTACTGTAGGTAGTCGTCTGTGATTACGAATTGTAGATATGTTGGTAGAAGATTTATCTGGTGCTGCATGATTTTGTTCGAATAATTTTACTCGGGCTTCCTTTCGCTAAAGTCCACCCTTCGCAACTGTAACTTCGTGAAGAGTTATGGGTTTCGGAAGAACTTTGTGGCGTTCGAAACGATATAATTTTACTCAAGGATCATTATGTTGTGTTTCCCTTCTTCATGATATTATTTTCTCGTAAATCAAAATAGAGAACTTTCCCATTTCTCATTAAAACCCACGCGGTCTGGTTAAACCTAAATGAATGTCCAAAAAGTTTTTATTAGCTTTTCCATCTCATGAATATTAAATTTCTGTTTGATACAGTGGTAAACCTGCTGCCTACTTTTCTGATGATCCCGGGTTTCATTTCCGGCCGCAGTAAGTTAGTTATCTGTCAAGCCAAGGGTTTCCAAGCCGCCAAACAGCTGGCGGCCGGTTTATACGACCGTTTTCCAAGATACTATCAACAATCCTTTTGATCTAGTGGTTAGAGTGTTCAGCTTTTGATACGTAAGTCCTGGGTTTGATTCCCATAGTGGGGACACAGTCAAACAAAGATCACTTTGCAGCCGGGGCCAACGGCTTAACGTACATTGTGAAGCAAGTTCGAGGTAATCGTACGTTACTGATGGTGGATGCGGGCGGTGTAGCGGGGATAGAAATCCCGTGCAAGTGACGTCACGTCACCTTACTATCACCATCACTTCACTTCCCCCAACACTTAGTCACCGCGCAGGCGGGTCGCAACTCGCGCACGATACGGAGATAGTCGAGTGTTGAGTTTGTAAGGCTGCTTTTCCAACAGAGCTGTGAGCTGGAAAATTCCAACCGATAGGATTGGTCGATTTCACAGCGCATTTGAGAATCTAGGAAAGTTGCTGCAATGTTATTGGTTGGAATTGTCCCAGCTCACAGCTTTGCTTCCTCGCACATCACTGGTTGAAAAGCAGCCTAAAACAGCTGATTGTCCCTTTATAAATTGATGTTGGTTTTCGGGTTTTAAGTGTATTCGAGCGTGTATGCGTGAGCCAAAGAGATTCGAAACCGCTTGTCGGTAGAAACTTTTTCAACTCTATTACAACGCCATAAGGTCCAAAAGTGTTTCTACTTATGTGCGGCCGTGTGTACAGCCAGAGAGTGCACGCGAATGGCAAAAACGTCCCTGACCACAGATTAGATTTCCTTAGAAGTTTACTATTATCTAATCTGTGCTTTCGCCTAAATGAGCCTACCCCTCTTTCCAGCATACATCTAGCACTGATGCTAGAAAGAGATGGTAGCTGTTTTGGATTGAACACGAACGAACGAACGAACACGGATTACAATCGGCCGGCCAAATGTAAACGGGCGCCATTATGTAAAACGGCGTCGGCAGATTGCTATCAGTGAGCGTCGCCAGATTGTATTTTAGGTTTGTTAGCTAAGGTAAACCCAACCCAACCTTAGGTTGGGTTAGGTTATCTTGCGACCACCACGAGCGAGTGCCAGAAACAAATTACGCGCCGTTTTGTGAAATGGCGCTGCTGTTATGTCTAACGGCGACCATGCCGTTTGTAATAGGGCGTTTTATACGATATGGCTGCCACATATATTTTCCTCATTGGCCTCAACACCCATTTAAATCCCATTTCATTCACGCAAACACGCAAAATTACGTTTATTATTTTGTAGTTTTCAGCCGGATATTGTCTTTCATGCATGACCTTACTATACGTAATTAATGAACTAGATGTAATGAGCTTTTCGTAATTGGATAGGCGTTTACGTAGTGTACTTACTATTTGTACTGCCTCCGGCTTCAATTTAACCACGATAAACGAAATATTATAGGATTGTTTATCTGTACCAGTTATATATCTTGGAACTAGAACGGAATTAATATAACTGTTATATCTGACAAGTTTATTTTTAGTCTTCAATAATATTGTTCCTTTTTTTTTGGCAATCTGTTTTTGTATAGGGAATGTGGCTTTGGACAGGAAAGGAATGAAAGTAAATGTAAGCAAGACGAAAGTAATGGTACTTGAAAGAGAAGAATGTATGACAGAGTGTACTATATTAATAGGTGGTGAACAAGTCGAACAAGTGAAGGAGTTTGTGTATCTGGGCTCAAAGTTTACGAGAGATGGAAAGTGTGAAAGTGATATTGAAAGAAGAGTGAATGCTGGAAACATGGTGAATGGTGCCCTGCACGCCTTTATGAGGAGTCAGAAGGTGTCTCACAAGGCTCGTTTGGCTGTTCATATGGGTGTTTTAGTACCAACACTGATGTATGGCAGTGAAAGCTGGGTATGGCAGAAGAAGCATGAAAGTAGAATTAATGCAGTGGAAATGAGAGCGCTAAGGAGTATGATTGGTGTTAAATTGAGTGACAGGATTAGAAATAGTGTGATAAGAGAACGGTGTGGCTTAAAAGAAGACGTAGTGACCAAAATCGAGAAAGGGATGCTGAGATGGTTTGGTCATGTGGAGAGGATGAATGAACGAAGACTGACGAAAGAGATCTACCAGGCGAGAGTGAATGGAAACGTTGGAAGGGGAAGGCCTAGGCGAACGTACCAGGACCAAATTCAGGACGTTCTGAATAAAGGCCAGGTTAAAAGTACCCTAAACCGACGAGCATGTATGAAAGGATTGATGAAAGTACAGGAAGCAAGGGAAGTATGTCAAGATCGTAGCAGGTGGAGGACTGTGGTCTCTGCCTACCCCGACGGGAAAGAGGCGTGATGTAATCGACCACTCTCCCCTAAAAACGTAAGTAGCAAAACGACCAAAAAAATTTAATCCGTTACAAAATTCGCTTTTCACTTCATGCAGTTCCCATATTAAGACCTTGTTTCTTTAAATAAAAACGAAATTTTTAAGAAGAGAGTTAAAGAACACTATAATCTCTCTTTGTCTAAGTGATCCGTGTAGTTTATTTATATATGTATTAATGTATTTATTAAAAGTATATTTTTATATAGGTATATGTGTGTATATATAGTTTATGTATGTATTTGTATAGTATAAGTGTTTTTTGTAGTTTATGTGTGTACGTTCTATCTGCCTCTTCCAGTCATATCACGCTTCCGTAGGTCTGCTGGAAGAAATTTCCGTGTAGAAATAAGCAGCACCTGTTGTGTCTTTTTTCTTAATTTTAATTTCACGTTTGTATTATCTTGTGTACAATAAACTGTAAATAAACAAATAAAAACCAAATCCCTGGTTATGGCTTTATGTATCTATTTACGGCCGTAAGTTGTACAATACGTCTAAGTAGATTGTAGGTGGGTACAGTCAAGCAAGAGCACGTCAACCTCCAACCCACGTCCACTTAACCCCCCTCCCCCTCACCCTCACGATCCCTCACCCTCTTATTCATCCATAGCTCGATGTAGTACCAATTATTGCCGCCAGAGGGCTCATATCTACTACCTCAAAAAGTTGTTCAGTTGCGTAGTCTTTGTCCACAGTTTCAGTTTTTACTTTATACACCCTCTATATAGGGTCCTACAGAAATAGTAAACATAATTTTAGTGTGTTATGGAGACCTTGAAACTGCACAACTTTCCCAAAGGAACAAAGGTCTAAATATGAAGAAACAGTTTTTGACCTCCCATACAAAATGCGCTATCAGCTGATGCAGTTACTATGGAAGTCCAAAAACTGTTCGTTCTTCTTATTTCGACCTATTCCTTGGGGAAAGATGTTCAGTTTCATGGTTTGAGTAACATGTTCAGATTATGTTCACTATTTCGTTAGGACCTTATATGGCTAGCTACTTAGATTTGACGTGTTTATTTTTAAAAATTCGCAAAACACCACAAAACCTCAAGTTGGTGTTTTGCGTAGCGTATGTGGTAATATGCGTCTGAAGGAGTCATCTTATCGACGTTATACTTCACCTTTCCAAACACTCGACCTTCCCTGGACGGTTTTATTAATACTGGAAAGATTTATAATACACGTAACCTACGTCACTTGTGCTGTTAATCTAAATAGGGCTATTTTATGACCACGTGTATTTTGTACTATCTTGATATTGCTCCTATGTAGCAATAAACTGTAATATAGATAGTAGCTGTTACCTGCGACTTCATTCGGTTGGAATACAAAAAGCTTATGTTCCTCTCGTCACGTCTGAAGAATGCCCTGATAGGTGTGCAAAGGACAACAATGTCTGGGTGCCTAAACAACGGGTGGCATTTAACTGCAAATCAAAAACCTTTTTTCTTTATATAAAGAAAATCCCAATCTTAATCAAAAATACTGATTGCACTTCTTCTTCTTAGTCGTATCCTCATGACTGAGGGACGACGTGACAGTCGTGGGCTGCTACTTGTGCCGCCACACCTCTCCAGATCGTCCTATCTTGAGCACGGTGAATGTTGGCCTGTAGTGTCGCTCCAGTAGCTTGCGTCGGCCCATTGCATTGGCATACGTCTTCCAGGTTATCTGAACCTCTTCTGACCGTATGGCCGAAGAATTTTAGGACTCGTTGCTTACAGATGGTGGAGAGCCTGGTCTTAATTTTCAACTCCTTAAGGATAGATTCATTTGTGCGCCGCTCGGTCCAGGATATTCGGAGCATTCTGCGCCAACACCACATTTCGAATGCGTCTATCCTTCTTAAGGTTCGAGCTTTAAATGTCCAGGTTTTGGATGCGTATAAAAAGATGGAAAATATGTGTCCGCATTTGCCTGATCTTTGTTTTGCGGTTGATACCTCTATTCTTCCATATTTTCTCGATTCTCTTTACAGCGGCTTTCGACATCTGAGATCCTCTGATAACCTCCTGATCGCAGTCACCATCGTTGCTTATTTGAGAGCCTAAATACACAAATTTCTGTACTATGTCGAGGTCATTTAGCTCGTTGGTTCGAACCATGGTACCGTTTCGGTCGACAAACATCAGTTTGGTTTTGCTCCTGTTGATGCGGAGCCCATACTCTCGGCTGATGCACTCAATTTTTGACAAGAGCTCGGATATTTCGGTTTCTGAGGAGCCAATTATGGTGGCGTCATCCGCGAACCGTAGGTTGTTAAGTAGGTATCCACCTGATTGCACAGTAAATTTTATTTATATAAGATCTGTTATTTCCTTGTTTTCTTATATTTTTTTTAATATAAATTGGTACGATAATATTGGAATAAACCGCTTGAAAGATCTTAAGAACTTATTATCAACGCCTGCGTAAGCTGTCAGTAACGAGCAACCGAGTATTTCTGATCATCTATTTGTGTAACTTCCAATTTTGTGAATTAATCTTTTTCCTGGCAATCATCTTTGAACCATCCCACGCACAATTTATTTTCTGCTTATAATTTCGCAATTTACCTTCCCAACTTTATTTATATGATTTCAAGATTGCTATTAAGGCGTGGGTCTCGGCTATTTTCGCAGATGTCCAGTAATTCCCATGTCAGGGGCCAGTACCTGGCGACAGTGGCGACCGAGGTTTGCTCCTTCTAACAGCGCCATCTTCACTGAGTGGGAAAACTACAGCGAAACTAATCTATAGATAAATTACGCTGTAGGGTTTCTGAAAGGCGCTACAGTTTTTCAGAAAACCCTTTTTGTTTAACCTACTAGATCCCACTGCTGGGCAAAGGCATCCGCGGCTTTCCATTGCATTGGTCACTTTTTGTTTGGTTCACTTATCTTTTGTATCCTCTTCCAATTCTTTAAGAAGGCATCAAGGTCATCACGCCATCGATTTCTTGGTCTACCTCGGCGTCTGGACCCGTCATGAGGTATCTAATGGGTGACTTTTTTTGCCCAACCTTTAGGGCATTTGACAGACTACCTTATTAAAAAAAAGGAAAAATGTGAAATATGAAATTAAATGTACCTAGTATAGCCTATTTGATGAAAATTTATAAAACTATATATTTCATATAATTACTCATACAAAATTTAAAAAAAAAAATATTTCGTTAACAAATACTGCACTAGAACGCAGACAAACAAATATTTTAGAAATATTACCTATATAAGGTATTTTGTTTATTCACGCATAAATTTAAAGGCAATAGCAATTTAAATTTATTTTGCGAGGCTGACTTTCTTACATTTCTGTTTTCTTTTTAAAGGCCTCTAACTTAAAATGCAATTTACGTAATTAGTAATTCGTCTTTAATTTACTCGAAAATGATACCAAACTCAACCTGATAATTATATTCAAGCGTCTACATTTCTTTTAAGATAATTCGGTCAAAGCATAATACCTTTGTACCCCTTGGCCCAGGTCGGGGCGCTCCCGTGTGGTACCGATCTTAATCAGGCTTTTTTGACCTCATGAACAACTGAGAGAAGTTTCAAAACAAAGTCAGGCTTTTCCTTTATACGACTCCCCAATAACCAAACTAATCATTTCAATTTACACATGTACCGTTCAAATTCTCTCCTGACACGCATAATAAAATATATTTTTGCACTCTATTTTATCTTTTAAGGCAAACTTTTTCAGAAGTATTCATATATTTCTTTCAGTTTCCATGTTTTTATTTTTCTCTACCTTTTTTCCGAAACGATCAAACCGCTCTTTCAAGTTGAGTAGGCTTTGCTTGCACAATGAAATGAATAACGTTTTTATTGAATAGAATCGTTCATGCCATGTTAGAATGGGGATGTTTGTTATGATTTTTACCCAAGATAGCCTTCGATTCTACTGTTACACAAGGGTATTCGCATTCGAATATATATTTTAATATTCTGCGTAAAAGGGAGCTAATCTAGCAAATAAAATGTTGAATGGAATTTTGGTTTTTTCAAATCACTTTGAAGATAAGAATAGAATAGAAACGTTTATTTGCAGAGATACTTACAAAATACAAATTCCAGATCTTATAGAAAAATAGTCTTAGTATCTAGTCTGCGAAACAGGCATGCAAATATTTATATAAATGAGCAATAGTCGTGCCTATCACTAATTATTCGTGGCTTTATACTCTCTATACTCCTTTAGGCTATAAAAACAATGTTCCATTAACCATTTAGTCACTCGTGTCTTAAACATGTTTCCATCTAATTGTTTTATTTCATCTGGTAGTTTATTATATATCTCTATACACATATTGAAAACATTTTTCGTATAAATATATTTATTACATGCTGGCTTATGTAGTAAGTTTAAATATTGAGTTCTTTCATATATGTATTTATATAATATATCTTATGTACCTATATTTTATAAATAGGAAAGAAAGTTGAGTTAGTAACAGTGCAACTAAGATATATTCGACTAGAATTTTTCAAAAACGTAACAAAGTAAATTAGTCAAGGAAAGTTCCAACTAGGTACCCATCCCAATCAAACTTTTCTCAGCTCACAAAAATGTCATCTACATATACATTTCACGTTTCAGTGCTAAGAATGATGGCAATAATGACGGACGGGAATAAAGAGGAAGTGCCGAAGGAGTTCATCGAGGGCGGGCGGACGGGGCGACGGAACGCGATGCCGGACATCCTGCATAGCGACGCCAATGTCACCACGGCGGACCTGCCCGCGAGGCTCGAGCAGCTCGCCACCAGCGGTGAGTCCCAGGACGAAGGTTACTAACCCTCTTACTAACCCTTTTATTGACATACCGGTTTAGCCATGGTCTTGTTGCGACGGTATAAGCGATAATCAATTCCACATGCACTCTCTAAACAGCGACGTTGAAAACCGATCGTCGTTTAGATCGTAGCGGACAGGTCGTGTGACCAAGCCGTTTTTTCGTCGGCGATATCACATTTGCAACAACAAATATAACGAATCTTTTCCACATTTTGTACTTTATCGCCAACGACGTTCCTATCATATATCATGTTAAAACATCCGCTGAATGCTGGGTATAGTACTTTTATTTTTTTGTGCAACCCAGGCAGGACTTCTCTAACGACAGACAATGTCATCTATCCCATTTGGCAGATGCTCGGACTACCGAACATCTTCCAGTCCTAGGTCGTCGCTCTTTTCTTTGCCTTCATTAATATTAACCATGGATATTAGCACAGCTTCTCAACCATATCGTGCTTTTAAATCATCTTAACCTGATTGACATTTGCATTTCCGTCCACATACTATAGATGGGTTCACAATATAATAACCACCGCACAGTGACTGTAACATGTATATAGTTAGTATTAACAGTAAAAACTTATGATAATATACGAGTAATCTACCAGATAGTTGACTCCATTATTACAGAAATGCAGACTAAAAGTACCACGTCGTCTTCCCTTAGCGTCGGTAATGCAAGTGTTGATAGTGAGAATGTTTTGAAGAAGTTTCTAGATTCTTCTCGCTCTGACCGTAGACATGGTATTGGTCAAATACAATGCCTTCATTCTAAGGAGGAGGCTACAGATGGTGAGTCATTTGAATTGAAAATGGTAGGGTATTATGGTTATGAAATCCTCACTCTCTACTCAGTCGCATATATGGCTATAGATATAGGTAAATAGATGAAGGTCGAAATTGTACCGAAAATCACGATACGTTCAGATGCCATAAGCTACTCTTTCTTGTTTAAATGTATGTACTTATACCCCTTCAATTTAGAGCACTTCGTCACTCATAGACTGAATTGTTTAATAAAAATAATCTACCTTAATGTGACCAGTAACTTCTACCTGTTTCTTAGCAAGCCTTAGTGAAGATGAGCTCGAGGAGTTTTTGAAATCTGGATGCGCTCAGCGTCGAGCTGCGCTTCCACAGATTCAGTATAATGTGCTTTATGAAAATGATAAAAATATGCGAACTGTTGGTACTGAAGGTGAGATTCTTTTTTGTAAACTCAAAACTAAAGTAATTTTATTCTAAATAATAGAAATAAAACTACCTGTTTATATTTTAGATTCTCTATTCTATCTCAGTGTAGGAGTACATTAACATTCCCATTGTAGATGAACATTACTCATCCATCAAAGGTTTTTAGTTAACTATAAGTTACCCTCTTTATGTAGTTTTGCTATTGGAAGATGTGGCTGGTGAGAAAATTTGTGCAAAATTGATTTGTTTTTTAGTCTTCAAAGCAAAATTGCTCTCTTCCTTTGGTTTGGGTATTGAAAGTTTTTCATCAGTCGAAAGCTCTTCTTCCGGTAGCATACCACTTTTCTATAGTTTTTATGTGTATTCTTACGTTGATTTTTTTTCTTTTTTGAACAGTGAGTGATACAAGTTTTAAACATTGCTGTAGCGAAGAGCGTCTGCAAGCTTTCCTGAACTCTCAATGTTCAAAGAGGCGCTTAGCTGTACCATGTGTTAAGGTGCCTCAACCGCATGAGAGTATCATGGGTTAGTCATTCATACTTTATCGTAGTAGTTGTAGGTTCTTCAAAAATATATATTCTTGTGCCGGCCTTTTCATGGTTACAATTGAAACTTTCCTTTCGGAGTCCTTCTACGTAGTTGTTAACATTGTATTTCTAAACAGTTGATTTGCCGACTGGAACTCAAGATGTTTCCCGTCGTAAGGATCCGAAGCTCACGCGTGTCACTGAAGTGATTCAGCTAGACCAACAAACGCTTATGAATATGCTATCTGGTGAGCTGTTTTTTGAATTTCCAAAATTTTTTCAAAGAGTTTGCCTCATTTTTAACTGGTGAGATGGCAAGGGCGCGTCCATTAATTACGTGAGCATATTTTTGAAGAAAATTTGCCCCCTTACGTAGGATAAGGATCCTCTCGCGTGAGATTTCCCCTCATAATTTCGAAGTGTTTTTTATGGGTATGTTAATATCCCGACTGGAATTTGTTAACCTGTGTTTCAGGTATCTCTAGCTTAGGCTCCAGCCTCTATAACTTTCTGTTTGTAAAAGTTTGTAGAGGTAATAAAGATATATTATTTCATTCATTTATTTAATTTGACACTTGCATGGGGATTGTCAAGGCATACCTAGACAATAATATGGTACAAATCAATCAGATATATCGAATTAAAAAAGTAGTGTGAGATTTTTGTTGGGTTTCTTCTCTATAGATGAGATTTGGTGAGATTTTGCCGGACCCTTAGTTCCATTTTTTGCTCACTTAATGGACGCACCTTAACGCACTATCAGAATCGTTTTCAGTAATGAATGACATTATCATCCGACAATTTAGGCTGTAGTAGTTTGGAGGCACATTTTTCTTGTCTTTAAATGCCTATTTGGAAGCAAATATTCCCTACGCGTAAAATAAGCAGTGAAATAGTACTGATGAAGTAGTGTCGTCGCTTTGATGCGGTTTTACACTTGGATCATCAAGACTAGCACCAGCTATCGCAGATATCGCGACCATCTATAACTCGCTTCGCCATCCAAATTTTTGTATAATTGATCATGTTGTTTGATAGAATTGTTCCATGTAGGTAGAGTATATTTTAGGGGTTGTATGTAATTTCAAATCAGAAAATCTGAACCAGCAAATAAAAAAAATCCTGATCATGATCAAAAATACTGATTGCACAGCAAAATAGTTACCGCAATGTATTATTATTTCAGCAACAATTTGAGTTCGTGTCGTCTCGCTATTAATATGTTGCAGCCGATACGAACGACCAGCCATAATACAACACACCGAGAAATTTTTACTTCGCCGTTTGACACGGCGGCGCGTAATCGTTTCTGGCACTTGCCGTCGCTACCGCGACGCTCGTGCGTTGTGGTCGCAAGATAATCTAACCCAACCTAACCAATCCGTGTTCGGGATCTTCAGGGTTTACTTTAGCTAACTACCCTAAAGTTTTCTGATGCACAATCATTATTTTTGACGTGCATTTAAGTATTTCCCTTTTGAAGTAGCAATTTGGTATTTTTGATGTGCAATCAGTATTTTTGTTGAACATTTACCATATTTTAGTAACGACTGACTGAATAATTGTAAAGAAATAATTTATTCAATGCCGTAGCCTTCTTACTAGAACGGCATATAAGATCACTGTGGTAAAGTTTACGTGGCGTCGCGAACTTTAGAAAGCGCTACCGTGACAGTGCTCTGAAACTTTGTCACTACTAAGTAGCCTTAGTGCTCCCTCATAGTACTAGTCACATTTTATTATGTATTTTGAAGTATATTTGTCTGTAAAAGTTCATGGTCAGTCATTAATATTTTATCTACTTCGATCACGTGCTCACTGTCGATGAACGAATTGGATTATAATATAAGCAAAGGGTTCATTGCGCCACCCAATTAATAATTTGGAGAAAGCCGTAGGAAATGATACATGTGTCGGTTGGACACGTGTCAACATGTTTGTAGGTAGGTGTTAAGACGATGACGAGACGTGTGGGTAGGAGCAGTTCTTACAGTGAATTCTTCGAGAATAAGTTATTTTTATCTGTTTTATTAACTATATAAATCTATGGTTTTATTAGAGGGCTAAAAGCGAATCAACCTAAATTATAACATTTACAACTGTATAGCTACGAGTATATGACTATTATCTATTCATTGCTATAACAGCTACGAATATTTTAATTAAAAAATCTTCTTCAAACAATGTAAATTGAGAACTCGAAAATTTTAAAAGTTTGCAAAGATTCCCTGAATTCCATAAAATCTACTATTATCTATCTATTGCATACTTTTAGTCAAGATACAGAAGCCGGAAGGTTCCGTGTGAAGATGTTCTTGGAAATATATGAGTTTTCTTTTGCGACTGAGATACTCTAGCTCTCTCGACCTCTCTTCAAACCACTTGACATTTAGCGTGGATGAGAGAATGCTGGTATATAAAGCTAAAGACTGAAATAGTCGTAATTAGTTTTTTTTTTACTCTCAGCATCAGCAGTAACCATAGAGTTGTAGGCGTTGTAGCTATGGTTTTCCCGTTTTAAATAGTACTAAATAATAATAGTCCAAAAATAAGTGAGTTTTCAACCACCGCGTCGCGTCGGTTCGATTGCTACTGTCAAATGCCTATAAAAAAAAATTCGTAAGGTCGACGATGGGACGAGCAAGCTCAGAAGAAGCCTATTCACTCGTGAATTGAATAGATTCGGGTTATATGAACTCGGTAACACAGATGCAGGCAGAGAATTTCACTCTAGATCCCGGGAGTCGCCACAGAAATACGTCCGGTATAAAATAAACATACCTTAAGCTATCAAATTTTCCACCGTTCAGGCTTTTCAGTGCCTAACATATATTTTTTTCAAAGTCAGTAGTGAAGTTGTTGTGTAGTAATGAACCTGCATTTATAATCCATCACCCAGGATAAGTCTATATATTTCTAGTAAATACAAGGTGCAAGGTGCACGGAAAACTGAACGGCCGTGCTCAGTCAACGAAACTGTACAACTTTCTCAAAGAAACTTTTCTGTGAAATGAAAACAAAATTGACCTTTTCATACAAATTGCTCACTCTGGTCGAACAGTTTGTATGGAGAGGTTAAAAATATTTTTTCATTTCCCAAAAACGTTTCTATGGGAAAGTTGTTCAGTTTCACAGTTTTCAGTACACGGTCCCTTACACCCTGTATAGCTAGATATAGTAGAATGATCATCGCATGTCACGATACTATTGCCGCCAATTGACGCACGCCCTATTTAGTAGATAGTATTATCTGATAGATAACACGCAATTGTCTCCAGGCCAATTGGATAACTAATACGCGGTAATGATTAGATATTTGGTATCGATAGGGATATTGCGTAAACAGTGAAAGTACTACGGCGTTCAATAAGTAGTGAGCAGAGTTGGAAGCGTGCTGGGCCTATACCATAACCTAATAATACGCAGATGACAGTTGCAATTAGACGGACGGTTTTATTTTATTTTATTTAGTAAGGACTGTCAGTGAACGATAGATTGAAACATTAATTATGTTTTAAGATATTGAAAAAAGATGTAAATGTACATTCTATTTAAGGCAATCACAGCATTCACATTCGAAGACATGTTTCCCTAAACTAAAAGTAACGTACACTATTAAAATGAACTAAAATTCCCAAATTTAAATTTCAAACAATAACAAAACCTAACGAAAGCATAACTAAGCTTTTATTCATAAATCTTTTTATGAATAAAAGCTTAGTTACATGTTCATAACTTGCACAAGATGGCGCTTGTTGTAATACAAGCAGATTTTGTTACATACTGTAACAAGAATGACCCAGAAAATAAACGACTATTGATAATTTAATAATGCACTTTTCTACGTAGCTTCAACATCGCTTTGGACCCTGAATTCCTCAGTTTTCCGAAGCTCCGAACCGAACCCTTTCAGGTCGGTCAGGTCAATCTAGTTAGTGGGGAGAGTGTTTAATTTGTTTAAACTTGGCTTGTTGGATTGCATCTATCGAAACTTTCGTTTTTCTCAATTTTCAAATTGCTTGCTGGATTGGCTGACTGGCTATTAGATTTTTACTTCATTATTTATAGGTTTCTTATAGTTATGGCTTAAGTTTTTGATATCATCTTTTTAGTGAAATAATCTATCAATACTCATAAACATGGGACACTTTAGAGCCAAAATGTTATTCATTCTCACTATTTATTGTACACCCCTCGTATAACCATAGAGCAATATAATATCGAACCCAGTGTTTGTCTATAAAACATCAGGACAAAACACAACATTGTCGAACAAAAGTTTGCTTTTTGACGTAACCCTTAGAGTTTATTTTTCTTCGTTCTTGACAGATATGTTTTGGTTATGGTAAATGTATAGGTATACTATATCGGAGTTCAATTAAGTTCGATTATAATTGCTCCTGCATGTTTTAGGTTAGACCACTTCACCTTAATAAATCAACAATACTTTTTTCCAGTAATTACTATATAAATCATGAATTTTAATTAATTAGAGAAACCAGGCTTCGTGACACTGCCAGGGGTCGTTTTTAGGGTTCCTATACCAAAATGGTAAAAAAAGGAACCCTTATGGTGCGACTTTGTCTGTCTGTCTGACTGTCTGTCTGTCTGTCACACCTCTATATCTCAGCAACCACTCATGCTATCGACTTAAAATTTGGAATAGTTTTAGAATATGGCTGCCCAACTTAATTGCACATGAAAGAATTATGATTATTAATGTAAAGGGGCCCAAATAGGGGGGGGCAAAATTTCAAATTGTCGCTACTAGGTCGAGTGAGGCTTTACTTGTATATTCTAAAATATATTTTTGTATTTTTTTACATCTCTTAGTTTTCAAGTTATGATTAAAAATGTAAAAAAAAATACCATTCCCCTTATCTCCGAGGTTTGTGAAAGGAATAATCTGAATTAATTACAGTTGACAGAAATTTATGTAAACATTACAGCAAAAATAAAACGATCTTTCTAAGTTGCACAGTTTTTTAGAAATCTGCAAATAACCTTTACAAACAAATTTAGTTTTGCGGTCCTAAAAATGGACTTTATTGCTTCCAAAAATACAAAAAGTATATCGGAACCCTCGGCGCGCGAGTCCGACTCGCACTTGACCGGTTTTATTTAATGACGTGACGCGATATTTAAAACCCAGTCCAAACATCTCCATGAATTTTATTTTTTTATCTGATAATAAATTTGATGAAAGAGAAATAAAAAACAATTATGTGCTATTTGTAATTGTAATCTTGTCCTGCCTTGGACAGTCAAGAGCACATCAAGCTTGACACATTGGACTTAGTACCGTTCTTGTTTTAATAGCCGTAGGGGCTAGTCGTACTGCGAGTGTCAAGCTTGCCCTGTCGTTGACTGTACGCAACCCTGTGTTCAATATCCCTGTCCCCAGAGTAAATGCCTATCCATAGGTGACACAAAAAGGCTTTTGCGCTAATGGTCCTATCGTAAAGTGACATAATTTAACCTTTGACGCCTTTCAACAAAAAAAACTCACGTTGTATTTGTTGTGATGTGGGTATAGTAGATAAAATTTTACAACTTTTATGAAAACGTATTTGGGCTGCAATATACGTTACATAATTGTCTACAGTTAAAGTTATAATAACTTGACAAAACTTAAATTAAAACGGAGCTTCGATCAGACATTTTGGTAGATAAAGAGTCGTATTCAAGATTTGAACAAAAAAGTGTCCTCATTTTCGAATGTTGTAAAATTTTAAACCAAGTTCTTTAACCTTAAACCGACGGAGAGTTCAAGAAGGCATAGGCTTTTTGCAGTCCCATTTTTGTGAGCGGTAATATTTTAATGTATAAAGAGAATAAAAATGTACGCGGTAAGTCGAAGGTCGCCGGTTCAATCCAGCCTTCCATAAAATATATCTTCTATTTATTTATTTAAAAATTAAGATAACTTATTTGCTTCTCTCATACTCAATTCTGAAGGAAATGTCAAAGGAGCAATTGACGAAGCTTGAGCCACATTTATAACCACTTTTATAATGAGCTACGTAAGAATAGGATTTCCGGTATGTTCATTATCTTTCTTTAATTGGCTTTGTTATAATGCCTTCTCGACGTCCGCAAGTTCTTACCAAAATTGTTTCATATATTAGTCTGCCCCTCTGCCGTAAAAGACATAGTTGAAAAGTACACTACAGCTCGGGCGAAAAGTATGACGCGCCACGCTAAAACCGCTATCACACTTTCCTTAATTAGGTTAGGTTGTAAGAAACTAATTCGGCATACATTGCTTGTTGATGTAAGGATATTGCAATTGACAGAACCAAGACTCACAACAATGTATGCCGAATTAGTCTTTGAATTTAGGAAGGTGTGATTGCGACTTAAGGGTGCCTTTCCACCAAAGCTGTGCGAGGTAGTTAAGCTGTGAGCTGGAAAATTCAAACCAATAAGATTGTTTCATTTGACAGCGCATTTGACAAGCTGTGAGCTGGAAAATTTAAACCAATAAGATTGCTTCATTTGACAGCGCATTTGACAAGCTAGGAAAATGAAGCAATCCTATTGGATGGAATTTTCCCAGCTCACAGCTTAGCTCCCTCGCACAGCATTGGTGGAAAACTACCCTAAAAGGTGGGCCACCAAAGCTGTACGAGGTAGCTTACTAGTAAGCTGGGATTCCAACCAATAGGATGTCTCCGTTTTTCTAGCATAGCACCGCACAGCTCTAATCTAGGATAATGTAGAAATTTTATTGGTTGGAATTTTTCCAGCTCACGGGTCATTTCCATTTTTGTTTAAACAGGGACACAGATTAGATAATAGTAAACTGGCGTACAGGGAGTAAAAACTTTCTTGTTTTTTTTAATGTTTGGCAATCGTCAACCCATATTAGGGGACGCACTCCGTAGACAATTCACTGCATAACACACTATCTTTATTATCCACTAAATCACTACATACGCAAAAAACAAGAATTTCAACCGAGCTGGCAAGAGCCCACGCTGAGTTCCCGCCAAAAAGGCAATTTTCTTGTTAATCTTCTTGTTTCTTCAGATTTACCATCTGAGCAACAAAGTAGAGTTAAACCAGGTGTCCGTAACCCTGTGGTGCAAGTAGAAACACTCGAAGTATTCAATTTCAGTATTCTCGCCGATAGTGCAGCATATTGCGTGTAATCGGTGGGTTATCTTAATCCCCTCGTCGGTACACGCGTCCGATAGTGTGGTTTACTTATAGGGGACTCTTTTGTGCTTTCATTTTAATCTCTTATCGTAAGCTGCCTTCAAATGTGATAATGTAAGGTATAGAGCGGGATCTGAAGGATTTTTCGTTTGCAAAATTAGTTCGCCACAAACTGTTTTGTGAGACTTTTGGTAGTATATAAAGCCATGTTGCTCCGCGGTTGAACGGTCCGGCTGTTTTTCTGTCTGTCCTATTTTTAAAGGCTTGTATCTTTTGAACCGTAATAGCTATCTGGTTAAAGTTAAAATTTCGTGCTTTTCAAACAGTTTTGATTTCTTCCTTAAGTCATATTTCAGGGTTGTTTGTTCAGCTTGATCCGTCTGTGTCTTTGTGTTATCAAATCTTTGCGTTTGTTCTATTTGTGTTCATTCTGTGTCTGTGATTATTTTGGTAATTTTAAATGTTCGGCTGTTTCCATTATCTTTAATTTATAATATTATTAACCAGTAAATTGTTAACTTGCAAATACTATTATACTTTCAAAACTTTATCTACTCTACGGCGACAATTATCTATATGTGCGTAATACGGTAATTTACCTTAATCCACACATCATACGAGTAGTACGTCACTTGAAGATTGTCTTATCGTGCATGTTGCTATCGTCATTTGACCCCAACGTTTTGCTGCTTTACTTTGCTAGTTATTCCCTGAGCCAAGATATTCCATGTTTTTCTGCAACTTGAGAGGAATGATATTATCGTCCTCAACAAAAAAGAATCCTCGGTCTATAACTCTTTTACAGTCCAGATTCCTTTTATGCGCTGAAGCTTCCGGCATTTATTTGTTTCCGGATGGATATGTGTCGGTTCGCGTGTTTATGTGTGTCCGACACCCACGGCACAGAATAAGAACAGAAGCTTCCGTTCCGGCATTTATTTGTTTCCGGATGGATATGTGTCGGTTCGCGTGTTTTTACGTGTGTCCGACACCCACGGCACAGAATAAAGTAATAGTACTAATAATACAGAACGGACACTCTCCGCCCCCCTTGCAATCCACCCCGCACCCTCACCAGCATCCGCCCGCGCTCGTAGTCCTTCTGAGGGTCCTTCTAAGCCCACGCAAATTTCCAATTTCAAATCCATGGTGTGCCCACGGTAAAGGGTTTTCGGAGCGCAGCGAGGCGCTGCTCTTTGGTTTTGCTAGTGTTAGGCTGCGAGTGAAAACCTTATTTTTTCTTCTATTGAAATTCCGTCACAATAGATTTTACAGGGTATAATAATCAAGTTTCCGAAAACTGAAAAGACATGATCAGTCAATGTAACTGAACAACTTTCAGTGAATAAAATTTTCAGGAAATGAAAACCCGAAATCGGCCTCTCCGTTCAAACTGTCCAATCAAATCTACATACAAAATCGCCATTTGTATGAATGATTGTTTTTTAATTCTTGAAAGTATTTTTTTATTTATAATGTAAGTTTTCTATCTCTTCACATTCTTATCTAGTATTTTTATTATGTTGTTGGTACTTAATGCAGATATAGTACCGGATAAACAATATCTAATTGTTGCTAAGTTTCCACGCAGTTTAGATTATAAATATCTAGTATTTATACTATTTACGTAATACGTAATCGTAAATCGATTTACGTAATCTTGATAATTTGAAGGTTATCGTATCACAATCAATCGCACTTACATAGAAAATCATTATTATGTCAGAACATTTTTGGATCATTTTATCTGCATTTTAGAGTTCCGGACCCAAAGGGTAAAAAACGGGACCCTATTAATAAGCCTCCGATGGCTGTCTGTCTGTCAGCGGGCTGTATTTCATGAACCGTAATAGTAAGAGAGTTGAAATTTCCACAGAATATGTATTTCTGTTGCCGCTATAACAACAAATAAAAAAGAAAAATAAGGGGGCATCCCTCTAAACGTGTTTTTAGAATATTTATGCTCGATTCTTGTTCTAAGCTCTATCATTAAAACGGGAACACTTACAAGCGTGAAAATTGGTATGTTTATAGTAACTAAGCTGTAGAATTAGAACGAATAATAAAAACTGATCAAGTGCGTGTCGGACTCGCGCGCATTTAATACACTTCTGCGTGACTGCGCGTCCATAACTAAGACGGTATTTTTATCTAGTGGTACGGAACCCTCGTTGAGCGAGTCTGACTCGAACTTGGCCGGGTTTTTGATAGTTTAAAGGTTAAGCTAGAGTCTGCTCACCGGCTTAATCTTCTCCACTTTGCCCGGTCTTTAGCATCCTCCGTGGTAACATTGTTCTACATCCGTCCAACCAGCACTTCTTGCTGCATTAGTTTGATGGAGGCTATACTCATAATAAATTTGATGAATGCAAATGTAAATCCTCATAGAATCAGTATTTATAGTTCGTCCGTCTTAAGAATGCAGTGACGCGTCGCTTTCCGCCGCTGTTAGCCAAGCCCCGCGTAACAAATCAGGTCGCTTAAAATTATGAAGTCAAATGCACAAGGACTAACTAAAGGTAAACCATCGCAAGAACCGGTTGTTTCCTTTGTGTGTTAACCAAAAAAAAAAAAAAAAAGTAATTTTTCTTGCATTTTAACTCCATTGTGAATACATCTTTACCGTGCATTTGCATAAATGACTACATTTCTAACGAGGACGAACTATAGTACATCAGGTCAGCTGAAACGCGTCCACTGCTGGCCATAGGCAACCCCCTAAAGATTTCCACGACACGACCAGTCCTGCGCTGTTCACATTTAGCGGCTTCCTGCGACCTTGAGATCTTTTTAGGGTTCCGATACCAAAATGGTAAAAAAAAGGAACCCTTATGGTGCCGCTCTGTCTGTCTGTCTGTCTGTCTGTCTGTCCGTCTGTCTGTCACACCTCTATATCTCAGCAACCACTTACGCTATCGAGCTGAAATTTGGAATAGTTTTAGAATATAGTTGCCCAACTTAATTGCACATGAAAATTTTTTGAAAAAAGTATGATTATTAATGTAAAGGGGGCCAAAATAGGGGGGGCCAAATTTCAAATTGTCGCTACTAGGTCGAGTGGGGTATCATATGAAAGGGCTTTACTTGTACATTTTAAAATATATTTTTGTATTTTTTTAAGTTTCTTAGTTTTCAAGTTATGATGAAAAATGTCAAAAAAAATACCATTCCCCCCCCCCCTTATCTCCGAAGTTTGAGTAAGGGAAAATCTGAATTAATTACAGTTGACAGAGGTTTATGTAAACTTTACAGCAAAAATAAAACGATCTTTCTAAGTTGCACAGTTTTTCAGAAATCTGCAAAAAACCTTTACAAACAAATTTAGTTTTGCGGTCCTGAAAATGGACTTTATTGCTTCCAAAAATACTATAGGTATATCGGAACCCTCGGCGCGCGAGTCCGACTCGCACTTGACCGGTTTTTTTTATGGGTAATAGGTGAGCATGTGACCCCTATCTCACCTGGTAGTAAGTGACAATGGGGCGCAGATGCTTGCTTGATGACGCATGCTTACCTTTTTACTTTCGAGAGGATCGAGAAAGGTACTGTATTCGTGAAAAAAAAAGTTTTCTAATTTTCTCAAAAATGTGTTCTATGTCACTTATACATCATAAAAAACAAGTCTCCCAAAAATGTCTGTCCGTCGGTCGGTCGATCGGTCGGTCCGTCGGTCGGTCTGTCCGTCACGCTTTGGCCTAGCGGCTAAACGAATGGTCCGATGGACACTATATTTTGAATTTAAGAGTTTTATGCAAATCCATCGAAGGGTTCTAAGTGGTTTCTTGCTGGCTCTCATTTTGAGGGTAGCTGTCATACAATGAAAATGAAAAATTTGAATTTTCTCAAAAACGGCTCATAGAATCTTGATAAAACTTTGCATGATCAAGCATCTCCATGTAAGATATCTTGCGCCACTATCAATTGATCTGTGTAATTTCATATAAGGGGTGTTCCTGTACCACCAAATCGTAAATATGTGATTTACCCAAAATTGGTTCCACTGAGTTTATAAAATTTTTCTATATTATTAATCCTGAATTGGTTGTCTACCTGACTGGATATTCTTTATGATTTTTTTGAATAAAATGTAGTACACAGGTAAACAACAGGTACACAAGTATATAAATATTATAGATTGGCACACTACTGCAGTTCTCTATCACACTTTCCTACATGCAAAGGTTGTCTGGAAGAGATCGCTCCCAGCGATAAGACCGCCTTTGTCACCCTAGATTTAAGACTCTCTTTTGTAATTGCTAATGTGTTTTGTGTGTGACAATAAAGTGTTTATCTATCTATCTATCTATCTACACAGGGTGTACCAAAAACTGAAAGGGCTTGCTCAGTAGACTAAACTGAACAATTATCCATAAGGAACATGTGTTGGGAAATTAACAAAATTTCCATGCAAGTATCCTACGATAGTATCCATTGATCTGTGAAAATTTATATATAAAGGGTGTTCCAGTACTACCAAAAGTTAAACATGTGATTCACTCGAAATCATTTGAGGTTTGTTTGTTTTAGTGTTTGACAATTTGAATTCATGAATGGCATTACAAATTTAAGTTTACGGTTGATAGTTTTTCCTTGAGTATTGCGAGAAAGTAAGTGCAGTGCTGCTGTACAATTTATTTTTTTTATGTTACAAGTGAGCAAACGAGCAGGTGGGCCACCAGATGGTATGTGGTCACTACCGCCCATAACACCTACCTACTGTCTTATTAATGGCATATTTTGACACTAATAAGACAGCTAAGCGCGTTGCTCACTTTGAGAACTAAGATGATATGTCTCATGTGCCGGTAATTTCGCTGGCTCCCTTGCCCTTCAAACCGAAACACAGCAGTGGAAACACTGCTGCTTCACGGCAGAAAAAAGCAAGAGGGTGGTACTTCCCCAGACGGAGGGTGGTACTTACCTAGATAATGCCTGATCACTATAGACTTGAAAAGATCAAAGTTTGGCAGGGAGGGGGTTATACTCCTTAGTTATACGCATTAGGAACGAAGAAGCATGGTGCATCGTGAGAGAGGTATGTCGTTGATCGCTGGTCTATTGTGGCATCAGGACGGATGCCGTTTGGATGTGTCAGTGAGGTGGATTGTAGATGGTGGTAGAAACAGTAGAAACTCGTCACATGTTGATAAGTATTTATTCGGTAGGACGTCCTTACAGAATGGGTTTCAATATAAGTCTACCTTAAGGCTACTACCTACGCCAATAACCTTGCCGTGTGGGCGGAGCTTATACCCTCTTCCCGCAAAAGTGTAGTTAGATTAGAGGTACGTAACTCAGGGTGCACAGGGTTTAATTTTGCTTGCTCGCACAGCTCGCACTACGCAACGCAGCACAGGTCCGTCTAGCATGACGACTCGCCCCGCACTGACTTCATGGACGAGGGCGGGGTATGGGCTGGGTAAGGGTGGGAATTTAGTCGAATTTTTAAGGACATAGATACATTTTAATAAAATTTCAAAAAAATAAGCCGACCACTTCAATAAACGTGGTTTCGTTAATAAGGTTATAAATTTTCGTATATTTCTGATAAGAATTGCAGCAGTAAAGTGGTTACAAGTGGAAAAACTAGGGGTCATTTTGGATTATTTTTTCTTGAGTTATATTAAGAAGCCCACGGTCTCAGGTATAACGCAAACAAGAGTGAGTTGATAGTGTTTAAGGCGGGTACTAAATATTACCCTAGCGTACCACCGGTTACTCTTAAAGGCACTCCTCTGAAGATTGTTACAGAGTTGAAATACCTGGGGCATTGGGTTACCGCAATACTAAGTGATGATATGGACATGGAGAGGGAACGCAGGGCGCCGGCTGTGAGGAGTCATATGTTGATCCGCAGGTTTGCTAAATGCACAAAAGGTGTGAAAATCAGCCTGTTTAAAGCTTTCTGCCAATCTTTTTATACCTGCAGCCTATGGATCAACTGTACCCAAAAAGCATACAGCGCCCTGCGAGTCCAATACAATAATGCGTTTAGGGGGTTGTTGGGGCTGCCGCGCTACTGTAGCGCGTCGGGAATGTTCGCCGAGTGGCACGTGGACGGCTTCCACGCGATCATGCGCAAGCGGGTCGCCTCCCTGATGGCGCGAGTGCGGGGCAGCGCCAACAGCCTCCTGACCACCATAGCTGAGCGGACAGATGGACCTATTTTGAGACACTGGACCACCATGCACGTAATGCCTCTGTCACGTGCCTCAAGGTAGATCCAGTGTTTTTCAGTTATTTAATTACTATTGTTTTCAGATGACAAGATATTTGGATTTAATTTTATTTTACTAACATAGTTCTAAGTAGGTTTTACTAACATAGTTCTAACAATATGGTCTGAAATAAAGAATTTGAATTGAATTTGAATATAAAAAAAAACATTTTTAGAGGCCAACCACATCACTTGTCATATCTTGTAGATTACTAGATTTTATTTTCGTCAAAAAATCTACAAATTTTTGTATCTAAAAGTGGTTACAAAGTTACTAAATTTTAGGGTCAAGTAGGAATGCCTAGCCTTAAATGTACGATGCGCGTTAAGGTCAAATAATGCATGATCTAATTTTACCTAGTTACTTATTACACATACTATGCACATACACTACACCGCCTTGTGGGAAGGCTGCTCATGCTACGTCTTCCAGATCATAGTGGCCACTCTAGGACCTTTCCGTCATATTATCGGCCATCGGTTCTTAGGGGTTTTTTTTTTATCGTCAATGGGCTTACTCTTGCTAGCTGACATTTACTTTGGCGATTCTCAGAACTAAGTCTTTTACTTTGGATTTTCTTTTTTATGTAGGATAGGTAAGCATTGGACTCCTATTTCACCTGACGGTAAGTAACGATGAAGTCAAAGATGTAGCATGCCTACCTAGAAGATGCCTCTGTTCACTCTTGTCTTGAAACGATCCAGATTGTATTGTTCGGGGAACAAATCTGCAGAATCTTTTTCTAATTAGTATTATAAGATTTTATCTTGAGATTTTAATAATTATAGTTACATTTCATTTATTTAAATCTAATAACATCTAATCATCTAAAATCTAATAACATGTTATACATACACAACGTGTTAACGGAATAAGCGAAACTGAGAAATTAGTTTATTCAGAATCGAGAATCAATTTCACGGGTTTTTGATAGGGGTAATTTTTTTTTTAACTTTTATTATTTAAATTTTTGCCGCTTCTATTCTTAATATTTCTGTGGATACGCGCGCTGGCGGCCGGCGCCGCGCGGTTCATGAGCGGTGAGGAGGGGAGGGAAGTGGGCGTGGCGTGCGCGGAGTGCGTGGACTAGAACAACGATGAAACTAGAACAATTATGAAACTTTAAAATAACAATATCTAGAAAAAAAATCTTTTTTTATAATATTTTTTTACGGGAATGGAATTATTTTAATAAAAATCAGTTGGGGTGTATGAGGGTTTCGCTTATTCCATTAACACGTATATTACCTACCTACCAATACGATACAAAGTTTATTTTAAATGTCTTAGGTTTACGAATTTCTTTTGAATGTGAATCTTAACAATAACGTTAGCTGTTTACAAAGTCAAAGACAAAACCGCCGCGAGGTTTTTGCGAAGATTCCTTTTGTTTGCTAATTTAAACATTTGAAACGAAATACCTACTCAACAAAAAGCTTTTTCTGGGACTAGGTGTGGATAATTTAATTTCGTGCTTAAATTATGTTTCTAATTGGTTGCTCAGTTAAAGTCAAAAAAAGTTTAATGGTCTGAGCAACATACTATTTATTATATTTGCAGTGAAAAAAAATATCCCCATTTTATAATATACTTAAGTGAGAGTTCAGAAAGGGTTAAACCATAATAATTATCTACGCCGCGGGTCGCGGGTTCGATCCCCCGCCCAGGGCGAACATTTGTGTGATGAACACGAGTGTTTGTTCTGTGTCTAGGTGTTATTTCTCTATCAATGTATGTTTATCCTTCTGGTTTATCCAGTCTCTGGTACCAATAGGCTTTGCCTATTTTAGGATCAAATTACTTTGTGTGAAATGTCCCCCAATATTAAATAATATTATTATTTGAATTGTCCCCAAAATTATAATAAAAAAAAAATTATAATCGTCCACTGCAGGACAGGGAGCTCCCTCTAGAACTCCAACAAACGCGTGGTACTTTGGAGAGGATTTACTATAGTCACAGATTAAATAATAGTAATCAATCACCCTTGTAAGCGTTGCGGCCGGCGACCGCTGTTGTTGGTGACCGCAGTCAGAATGTAAGATGGTACGATACACAGAAAGATGTTGCTACGCAATGCCCATCCTCCGGTTCATAAACCCTTAGTCGCTTCTTACGACACCTACGGGTATAGATGACTTGGTATTATTCTTTGCCGGCACCACACAGACAATTTTTTATTATTATTATTATCTCTACGTGCAATCGGCTGAGCATTAATGTCATCTTGAATAGAGGCGGATTACGATATAACAGAGCAGAAATACGCAACATATGGCCTCAATACTCGATAGATGAAAAGGTACCGCATGAAAAGGTTTTGAATTGAATAGAATAAGTGTCTCATGAGTGCCTTACACAGGGTGTTCAGTAAAGAATGCGCCACTTCAAGGAGGTTTTCATTCATTTCTACCTACAGTTGAAGTAAGCTTGATTAGAATGACAGCAGGGTGAGAGCAGGGCGGAGCGATGCGTTACGCATTGGAGCGACAGAGACACGTATCATTTCGACCTACCCGGCCCCCCAGCACGATGCCCTATATAAAATTATATTTAAGGTCAAACGTCATTTTTTGAAGTTTGCTCCTTACATTACAACTCAAAAATGACGTTCGGCCTAAGATAAGTATAATTTTTATCTAGGACATCGTGCTGGGGGCTGCTCTTGCGCATAGTTTTTCCTGCTCTATTTTAATCAAGCTATATTGTTTCGACTGTAGAGGGAACGCCGTGACGCACAAATTGAAATACATGGCACGAAGTATGAAAGTAATATTGAAAGAAGAGTGAATGCTGGAAACATGATGAATGGTGCTCTGCACCCTTTTATGAGGAGTCAAAAGGTGTTTTATAAGGCACGGCTGGCTGTTCGTAGATGCGTTTTAGTACCAAACCAACACTTATGTACGGCAGTGGAAGCTGGGTATTGCAAAAGAAGCGTGAAAGTAGAATTAATACTATATGAGAGCGTTGAGGATTATGATTGGTGTGAAATTGAGTGACAGGATTAGAAACAGAATAACAGAGGGATAAGATAACGTTGTGGCGTGAAATAAGATGTAGTGACTAAAATTGAGACTGGAATGCTGCGATGGTTTGGTCATGTGGAGAGGATGAATGAATGAAGATTGACGAAAGAGATCCACTAGGCGAGATTAAATGGAAACGTTGGAAGAGGAAGGCCTCGGCGAACGTTCCAAGACCAAATTCAGGACGTTCTGAATAAAGGCCAGGTTAAAAATACCCTAAACCGACGAGCGTGAATCAAAGGGTTGATGAAAGATGAGGAAGCGTGGGAAGTGTATTAAGGTCGTAGCAGGTGGAGGGCTGTGGTCTCTGCCTACCCGACGGGTAAGAGGCGTGATTTTATGTATGTATGTATGATATGTACGGGAAACCTCTTTGCTGGTTGCTCTGCTCATGAAACTGAACAACTTTTTTGTTTTACAACTTTTTTTTTGGTTCTTTATAAAAATTGATCGGATCTACTTGACATTTTGTATGAAGAAGCAAAAAAAATTTATATTTTGTAAAGTTTTAGAACAAGTGTCGTTCAGTTACATTACATGAGAAGAGCAACCAGCAGAGAGATGTGCACTCAGAGTTGCAGAGACCTACCAAACGCCCTCTAAGGCCTATATTTCACTGGGACACCATGACAGCGCAACCAGTCGCCGTTACCAACAAAATGTAATTAGCTCTATATAGAGAGTTACTCACCTTGTGTCCGTTTGGTTGCCCAACCAGCTCGGATGCTGGTCGCGCTACCACTCCCAGTGAAATTTAGCCCTTAATACTGTGGCCGCAGGGTGTGGCAACTCTGGTGTCTTTACCGGTGTCTAGTTACGGACACCATGGTGGCGCGACTGGTGCGGTGCTTCCTAATAAACTGCGAACTTTTGAGCATGTTATACGTCGTTCAAAATAACTCTGGATGAGTCACGGGGCTGAGCGCGGAAGGCGGGGGAGGCAAGCGAATCGTTCATTGGCTCTCCGCCTGTAACCCATGCACAGAAAATAACCTACAGAGCCAAACTTGCCCTATGCAAGCTATACTCGGACTATAAAACAACAACTTTCTCTAAGGAACATGGTCGAATATAACGAAATGCGTTTTAAAATGTTTTAATAATTAATTTAATGTAATTACGGTAATTTTATTTGATGCAATGAAATTTAATGTTTTGACATGTAAAATTCTAGGAGTACAAAGTTCTTTTTCGTGGAGTACAAAATTCTTTTTCGTATTTCAATATGTGTAAATAAACGAAAGTTGTTCAATTCCATGGTCCGAGTAACACACTCAAAGGAACGCATTTGATTAGGAAGCACCCTATATATTTATCTTGGTGTGTCACGCCAAGTTCATCCGTCACAGTCACACTACTTGGGAGTAAGACGCAAAATCCCTTTGCTATTTCAAAAGAGTTCTAGAACATTCGTGTGTATGTGTTATGTACTCTCAAATCTTCAGTTTTTGTTGCGACGCGACTAAAATATCTTTTGTCTGCAATGATGTTCGAGCTTGACTACAATTGACGATTATTAATTGTCGTGTCGCTGTCGCATCTCGGCCGGTTATGTTATGATGACAAAAAAAAATAAGATTAATCTTTCGGGGGCCTGCGAGCCTTTTTGTTTTACTTTTCCTGGGAATAGTCAATTTTGTTGTGATTTTATAACGTCATTAAAAATTTTAATGGCGACCAATCAGCAGACTATTTTTTATCCTTGTGCAAGCCCGTAATATCTACACTTGCATAATGTTTCAAAAATCCTAATGTTGTTGGGCTTTTAAGGAAAAAATCGTCAAAGAAAAAGAAAATACGCCGCTGTCTATTAAAGAGCCTACAAATATCTTAAAGGCCGGCAGCGCACCTGTGAACCCCCTGGTGTTGTGGGTGTCTATGGGCGTCGGTAATCACTTACCACCAGGTGACCCGCCTGCTCGTCTGCCTCCCTCTTATATAAAAAAAAGAAACATCAGACAGAAGCGCTATTACAACACAAATCGTTTCACAGAGGTCTTCGTTCAAAATCTTCGTCTTCGGTGGTCGCTTACAATTCACTTTTTGAAAAGATTTGCAAAAATAATAAATAATAATGATTTTGTTTTTCTTATAATTCCAGATCCCAACAATCCACAACCGGGTCCTTCGGGTTCCGCGCAAGAGAGATCGGGTAACGACGCAGATAAAAAGGGTAGTTGAGCTACTCCTCTCATTCCCCACTCACTGGACTTGCCCAAAGTAACGTAATCTCAGGTATAGTATTACTAAGCTCTAGGACTAAGCACTGATTAGACCCATCTGTACAGTTTTACCACTTTTGTAAGTTACAACGTATACAAGTGGGTTTACAACGCTCCCTGAAGATTTGGCAAAACATTCGACAAAACGTGGCGAAAGCTTTTGACATTGGAGTCAATTCTGGCCGACACAATCTAAAAACTACACAAGTGTTGCTGATTTTTTTCCAGTCTATGGTGGTATAATAAATGTTAAGAAAGCAGCACTTTTAGACGTGTCAAATTTAGTTTCAGATTGTGTCTGCTTAAATTGACGGCATTGTCAAATGTGTGTGAGATTTAAGGGGCTACCCACCGCCAATTGGCGTCCCATTAGTAAAAAAAAATACTTGATGAGTAAGTCATAATGAATCAAAAATCCGGTCAGATAGATTTTGAAGTAAAGGTAAAGTAGTTTATTTAGAACTATTTACTGTGTAAAATATTTCTAATTGTAGCTATAGATACATAAAGTGGAAACTTTAAGCACTTCTTGTATCTGTAAATAAATAAAGTGACCTATACAATACATAAAATAAATTTAATCTGTCCCACCGGATCGCGAGTAATATTTTTTATGGGGGCGCCACTGGATGGCGGGTAGGCTCAGCGAGACAACACGAACATAGACGAATAGAATAGTCCCTCCACACTCTCATATTCGTCATTTTTCTTGTGAATAGTTTATTGGAGAATGTGAAATGTTATTGTCAATGTAACTTATAAAAATGGTAGTACTTACAAACGTAGATTGTACAAAGTTGCTATAAGGCCGCTAAGTGTAATAGGGCTCGAATTATTGTGATTGTGACTGCCTATTAGTTTTCTGATATTTTTTTTTTAATTATAGCCAGAGAACATGCAGGGATTATAAATATTTTCTGAGCCTAAAGGTTGCTAAATGCACTTTTAGATTTTAGGTTTTATCATAAGTAGTTACGTGTGAGCTATAGTCTGACCGTAACCGCTGTACCGCTGTATAGGTATGCGCGGGGAGGTGGGGGAGTGGGAAGAAAGAGCAAGAACTAGTTGCCGCCGTGAGCGATGACGAGCGATGCCCCCCCCCGTCTCGCCGTGAGCATACCTAAGGCGCGGTACAGCGGTTGCGGTCAGACTATAATCTAGAAATTGAATGGCGCAAAATCGACTGTACCTGAATCCTCAATGGTAGGTAATTCCCTATACGTACAGGGCAACTAGTATCAATTGGCGCATGGATAACAGTGACAGGAGAGCGCTATTGTCATATATTTTACTTGAAAAGTTAGAAAAACCCGGGGCAACGGCGTTAGCTTCGAAATCCGATTTTATCCACGGGCCAACAGATCTTTGGCGCTGTGTACATCTGTCCCCATTTCAACACAGAATAGCAAAATGAAGTATGGATTTTTTAAATGAATTTCCATAAGATTGTGACAATGATAACCCGTCCGTGATGAGATAACGTTTGTGTGAACCAGTTTTCAAAATTCATATCATTTTAGACTTTATTTGGAAAGTCTGTTAATAAAATGCTATTTATTTTTCATTACTTTACTTGGCACCACGATTTGGTCTGACACTTTATATAAGGAACTTACCGTACGTTTTGATGTTTTTTTACCAACCAAGCTGCCACTGCCAAAGCAAGGTACAGTCGGTACCACTATTTACGTTTTTCTTAATTCTCTCATCCGTACTAAAATTAATGATTTGTTTTAGATTTATTGTAAAACTTTCTAAACGCGCCAGTGTGGGACAGCTCGCATCGCACAGCTTAAATTTATATTTTTATTGTTAATGTACTTTTTTATTTCTTTATTATTTTAATAATATTAGTATTATTTGCCAGTCATTTAAATGAACAAATACAATACATATGTGGACGATCTTTTTGTTGTAAAAAATGTTTTTGTTTTAATAAATAAATAGCATATGAGTTCATTTATACGTACCTATCAATATTTGCTGTAAGGTATTGTCATATTGTAAAAAAATATAGGGTGCTGCCTTACTTGGGACTATAAAAGTGAATAACTTCCCTAAGGAACTTAGGCCGAAACAAAAAAAATACCGCCCATTAAAATGCGCTATCAGCTGATATTTTGATCTATGTTCCTTGGGAAAAGTTGTTCAGTTTCATGGGCAGAACCACCTCTTAAAGTATCCGGGGTGATAAAAAATACCCTGCTTTGGATAAAGTCACCTGGGGCCAATGTTTTGAAGCGATTTTCCTCTATAATAATGAGTGATTTAAATTTATTTGATACTGCAATTTTGTATGTTACTAAGACCACAAAGCTGAAAATTTTTATCAAAGAAATATGGGTCGAAGAGCGAGAACAATTTTGGCGTTCCCCAGTTTCCCACCTACTCTCTCAATATAGATTTGTATTAGAAGACCAAAAATGTTACAATTAACAATTTTAAATACCGTACTAACTGTCTATTACGCGAAAATTATTACATTTAACCCAGATGAATGTATTCGAACAATTGTATCCAAAATGTACGTATCTAAGCACATTCAGTAAAAATGTTTGATAATTATAAAACCTAACTATTTGTAGGGTAGATATTTTAACGTTGAAAACAGGACAAATTAATTCAATAGTATCACATGTACGTAATCAATTAATCATATTTTCTTATTTATTTATTTCATTGATATGGTTAAAAAAATCGTAAATCCTCTATATATGTAAATCCTCTATAGTTATATATTTATTGTGGAAACTTAATGCAACAACATTTGTGGTACTTTTTAAAACGCCTAATAAAAAATATACCGCCCCATACTAATTCGAAGAATTGATCATTTTGTATGAAAATAGTTATTTTATAAAAACTAATCAAACCCCGCATAAAAACCGATTTTACTTAATTTACATTATTTAAAAATATGAATACATACATACATAATATCACGCCTTGTTCCCGTCGGGGTAGGCAGAGACCACAGTTCTCCACCTGCTACGATCTTGACATACTTCCCTTGCTTCCTGTACTTTCATCAATCCTTTCATACATGCTCGTCGGTTTAGGGTACTTTTATAAAAATTTGAACCATCCTGTTAAACTAATTCTTATATATTTTTCGTATGTTGAAATAAAATTTGATTTAATTTGTTTCCATTTGATAGAAGTTTACAAATTGGAACAAGTTTATTTTAATTTGATGTGTTTTAGTTTTTATTAGATTTAACTTTTATATAATTTAGTCCGATGGAGGCAGCTTATTTGACGACTTTTTTCTCTTAGTGCAATATTAATTTTACCTCGAACAGTACGTAAAAATAATTTAGATATTCTCGTAAAATAATATTTGTATCAACAAAAATACGCTTAGCTATTTGTTTTAGTTTATCTTATTATAATTTATTTTAATATTAATATGAGTAGATAACAGCAGATAAAATATTTGAGGTCATACATTCGTAAACCAAGCAAAAGCAAGTAATGAGTCGAACGTATTTTTTTTTGTTGTATTAGCGGGAAAGCAAATCGCTTTTCTACGTCAATTTTAACGCGTATTACTAACTACTATTACTAACCACGGTAGACATGACTAGCAGTTTTTATAATATCTGGTTTTATAAAAAATGGTTTTGAGTGAGATCTACTGCCAAAAAGTAAGTTCACAAATTGACTCATTATATTGCCCGGAAGTGAACCGAACCAAAAGTCGATGAACAAATTTAGATTTCCTAAAACTCTAATTATGGTTTATAGTGATTTTGAAAATATTTTGAGTCTTTGAACAAACCTCCAGACGTACGAAAAAAAAACCAAGCAATTCGCAATTTTATTTTTTGTAAAATAGGGAATATTTTAAAGGTCACGCTTTTACATCACATGTGATGTGCCCGTAATACGGAGGTTTGTTCACAGATCATATAATACAAACAACAACCAAACAGTAAACAAGACTGTCTTTCCAAAATCACTATACACCATAGTATGAAATAATGTGATTTTAGAAATCTGAATTTATTCTGCGACTTTTGATGTTAACTGTAAAAACGTGAAAAAAGTGATTAAATATTTTAAACTGAATTTAAATTGTTAGCTTTTGTCAAAGAGTACAATTTGATTTGTATTATTCATTGAGTGAGATTGTTTTAAGCGCTTTTTGGTGCAGATTTGTTTTCTTTCTTTTTAACTATTATGTAAATAGTGTAAATAAAATAGTTAAATTTGTAGTAAAATGTTGTAAAGTTTATTGTGAGATTCATGCACGGGCGGTTCGTTTAAGCGACAGCGTATAGCGGTTGAGACATTCATGTGTTTAGAACCTGATCCTTTTACAATGTATAATATACATTTCTTTTTAAAAGCTGCATACTTACATAATTACAAGCTTGAAAAGCTCTCATGAATAATTATTTTAGGCCGGCATGTCATGAAATGAGAGCCAAAATTGAAAATCAAGCAATTTAATCGAGCACATAAAGCTTAAAGTTTTTAAGTTAATAAACTTAAAAACTTCAAATGAGAATAGGACTGATTGATTGCTGACTTCATAGTGGTTCCAAGTGGTTTTTCACAACTAAATCGAAACAGAGTGTATTTAGTTCGACAGCTAGGGTTGCGGCCGCAAATTTGTAGGTACGGTCCTATTCTCATTTAAAACGCATAGTAAGTGGTCTGGAATTCGCTTCACGCAATAAACAAGATTATAATATAATGATAAAAATTAATATTTAGCGGGAAAAAACTTTATTGTGTCAAATAGTGATAAACGAATAGTGTTTCAACCGTAAGACGCGTAATCGACGGCCCGCTTTAACATACCATATAAAATAAACTAATCTATCGATAAAATAAAACCAATTTTATTTGCATTGATCATCTAATTTAAGGTGCGGAGCTGCTCTAAATGCTATTGAGAAATTTTCTCGTAAGCCCAGATTACCAAATGTTAAAAACGGTTGACCTTACTTAGTAAAAGCATCTATTATTTAAAATTTTCATTTCGTTGGTCAGTAACGTTCGTTCTGATTAAAACGGCAAAAATATGTAAAAGTTAGGCTTTAAATTATTTGTTTATCCGGTCAATTGTAAAGCACTACCAACGAAACGTAACTGTCAAACAAAATCATATTAAATTAATGAATGCCATTTATAATGATAAATGACATTCAATAACTGAAAATGTTCATGAAATTGCCTTTATCTAATATAGCCATCGAAATAATTCAACGTTTTGAGTGGTCTATTCGATGTTTCGGTGTTGTAGTCTATAAATGTAGACCATTATTTAAAATTTTATTTTGAATGCTTCTCGTGTATAGCCGTTTTAGTTCTAGATGCTGTGTAGAATCTGAAACAAAATGGCTAAAAGTGACTTAAGAGACGTCTTGAATTTGGCTATTTGATTAAGATTCACGTAATTCTACAAGGGCTAAAATATAAACCTGCGATGTACACACGGCCGCACATCAGTAGAAACACTTTTGGACCTTATAACGTGGTAATAGAGTTGAAAAAGTTTCTACCGACAAGCGGTTGACCGTACGTCATTTTTATAATAGCCAGCCAAGCCCTGTGCTCTATCTAACCGCATATCTTTTGGGCGTAACTTGGCCCCGTCAATCTAAAATTATTCGAACGTCAATTTTTTTATAGACTAGAGAAAACAATTTGTTCCTACATGTACTTTCTTTAGGAAATACGTTCTGTTCGATTATACCAAATTGTTAAAAATACGTAGAGGTATAGGTACATATCTGTACGCTGAAAAAGCTGTCGTTATATTTCAATAGTTCACAATTTTATGAACCTATTAATTAATGTGTCTTATAGTGTTGGTTGATGTTTGTAATTTGACAAATATCTTAGTGATTCTAATCTATTAAATTGTAAAAACTTCACTATGTTTAAGGTACAATAACCATAAAATGAAACGCACAGATAATGTTTTGGTTTCGTCTACTAGCCAAAAAATATGAAAGGATTGTGAGTCTCTGTCAATTATTTAAACAGACTATTCTGGAACTTTCTTATTTTTAAATCTTCCCATCCCATTATCTAAATTACTCGGTCTAAATATTAGTGTGGAAGTACCCTTAGATTATAATAATGTGAACTTTCCTAAACCAAGTTCGATAATCAAACTATCTTACAATGCGTTTCAAATGAGAATCAAAGTGGTTTGTAGCTAACTTCACAGTGATTCCCAGTGGTTGTGCAAAAACTAAAGTACCGGATACACGATCACCAACAAGGTCCCGACAGAGGTCACCTTGGTCTGTTCCGACCGTGTAGTTCGTGGTTTACAACCAATTCTCCATACAACTCGAATGGTTGCCGACCAAGGTGACCTCTGTCGGGACCCATGTTGCCGATCGTGTATCCGGTACTTAAATCGAAACAGACACTGCGGTTCATTAAGGAAATATGTTACCAACGCTGCAATCGGCGCATTCGGGTCATTCGGCAAATTAATTTCGGTTGAGTTTCGTGGGATTTTTTTCGGTTTGTTTGGAGTTCGAAAGCAAACTAAAGAAATGGATACAATTCATAGGGTTCAAATACTTTGTGGCTAAAAAGTACTTTGATTCGAACAGTGACATTGACATAAGCGTAGTCATATCGGATCGTTTAGATATTCGATTGTGTTCGACGTTTGCACGCTAATGAAAACGATCCGACTCGAATGCGCCGATTGCAGCGTTGGTAAAATATTTCCTTAATGAACCGCACTGTAATTTGACGTATCACACACGCTGCACTACCTCATTTTCGTATGCAATGATAGCACGTTAATGTGATGTCACTGATGACGTCACGTCGCTTGAACGAGTGAATACGAGCAAGGTTTAATCTGACTGAGCGCGCACACACCGCACAAAGTGCTCATATGCGAGGGATGAACCGTAGTGAGAGTGAAGTTAGTTTGACAACTAGCTACTACTTCATATGATTGCGGCCGCAAATCTATTAGGTTTAGCCCATTCTCATTTGAAACTGATAGTAAGATTAGAGGGAATTGCTAAATATAGCTTTTCCAGTGGCGCGTTCACAACAATTCAGACAAAATTGACAAATCTTAGCTAAGTATGATCATCGATAAAATATGCTTGCCACTGGACGCGCAATCCCCTTTTAAGGGTGTACCCGCCGTCCACTAGCCCCCCATCAGTTAAAAAAAATATTACTTGCTAAATACATAACTTATCGAAAATCCGGAAATACAGATTGAAGTCGAGGAACCCTAGTTTATTTAAACCCTATCAATTCTGAAAAATATAGTTAACTGTAGTTACAGATACAAAAAGTACGAAAAACGGCCACTTTTAACAGTTTTGGTATCTGTAACTACAGTGAACTTAATTTACAGAGTTAATAGGTTCTAAATAAACAAGGGTACCTTTACTTCAATCTGTCTTTCCGGATTTTCGATAAGTCTTGTATTTAGTGTGTAATATTTTTTTGATTTATGGGGGTGCTAGTGGACGGCGGGTAGCCCCTTAAGAAAAAATAAATTCACTGCATTCATATCTTTTTAGTAAATATCAATATAAAAATATTAAAAGGTAGATATTTTTATGTCCTAATAATTAAATAATATATTTGAATTTATGAAAGATCTCTGTCTTCATGGGAGAATATCAAAATTGTGATTGTTATAGAGTACCTTGCTTACTTTTATACAGGCTGTGTAAATAAATATTTATTGTAGAATTTATTAGGGTATTTATTCGCGAAGCGACTTCTTATCTATAAAAACTCAAGTGTAAGGAACCTTGAAAGTTGGCCTATAAATTGAGATAGGGTCGTAAGTTATTAGAAAAAAAAAATTCAAACAAATATTTTCGTAAAACATCGTTTCCCTTATGTATGGCAGAATGGAACATAGTCATAGCCTATTAAAGAATTAAAAGTAAAAAACTGTCATCTGAGAGAGTAACATAACAGCTTTGATAGGCTACGCCTAAATTTCATTCTGCTGCACGGAAATCGATATTTTACGAAAATAAAAAAAATAGTGCGTTATTTGTGTTTGAAAAGATTTGATATTTTCAAATAACTTAACGGTCCTATCTCTACTTACTTATAGACCAAGTTTCAAGGTTTTTTACATTTGAGTTTCAGTAGCGAAATTCATAGAAAATATCCATATGTAAAGAGATAAATATAGTTTTACTTATCGCCACTTGCAGGAAGCGTCTTTGATAAAGCTCTTTTAAATCTATTGCTGATACTTACTGCTTTTTAAACAAACTTAACTTAAAAGAAGCTTTCTGCAATGGAAGATGTCGACCTGCATTAAATGGAATGAAAGTTATAAATGAAGAACCTTGTGCACAGGTCATAAAGTATCTGTAAATACCTGTATTTAAATAACAGTTTAAAGTATTTTATCTATCACTAAACGACTCGTTAGTGTTACACATAATTATGTACTAGACGGAAAAACTCACGTCTTAGTTTTAGATTGGCATAGGGCCGACCTGTCGCCCAATATAAAACGTGAGTTTAACCGACTAAGTACATAATTACCAGTTTAACGTCCTTGTCTATTCACGTTATGGAAACTCAAAAATGATATATTCGAGTAGGTCTTTTTTGACATGTTCTTTAGACCAACAGATATTTTTTTTCGGGGAACATAGGTCGAAATAAGAAAACTACGAAATTTTCTTTTATTTTGAACTACGTTCCAGGGAAAAGCATTTCAGTTTTTAAGATTTTTTGCGTTGCATTGTTATGGCCAGTATCAAACAAAAGTCCATGAACAAATTCAGATTTCCTTAATCACTTTTTACCATACACTATAAAATGTTGTATTGTGTATGGTGCAAAAATTTTGGAAATCTGTATTTGTTCAAAGTTTATACCTACTTTATTTGTTCATCGAGTTTGATGCTGACTAAAAGTACTACTAAAGTTAAGAGCACTATTAATTTCATAACGACCCTGTGTGTAAAGACACAGATTATATAATAGAAATAAAGATTAGTGTGCATAGCGTCATTCGTTACATAATGTAACATAGTGGAAACTAGAGATATCGAATTTGTATCGTTTTGTATCTAGTTTGACGTCAAACGAACCGAGATTAAACATTTTGAAAAATATTATTTTGTTTACTTTTTACATAAAACATTTACCTGCCTCTCGGTAAAGTCCTACCCACGCAAATAAAAACCAGTTGTGTGCGATATTTTAGGCAGTAAGTACTTACTTACCGGATCCGCACGGAAAATGAGTCATGCAACCCAATCGATTGACCCTCAGTAAGTAGGAATTTATCATTGACCTCATGTGACGCATCCGTCGGTGATGCATCACCGATAAACCAAAGAGATTTTAACCTCGCTCGAGCGTAGCGAGGTTCAAATCTCTTTGCAGTAAACTCATACGAGACGAGAAGGGTAGGTAGGGAAGAAATTATATAAGTACCACTCAACTAGTGGGAGGGTAATTTGAGCCCGGCGCGCGTAGTGAATAGAAAACAATTGGTAGAACTGCAGTTTTCGAATTGCCGCCAAAAATGGAAGCTGCGCAACCACCTTTAAAAATCTCACCTTATACTCGCCGGTGATTCGAAATTTATCTCAGCAGTGAGATACTGTTTCATAGTAGCACTTTGCAAAGTTGCCATTTTAATATATAAAATCGGAATGTACGACCACGTAATACGAAGCCAAGTATTGACCACCTTCAGAATCTGTATACACTCCAGCCAAGGATGTTCAAGTAGCAGCACTTTCTGCTAAGGATGGAGCCATAAGCG